>JAVHJO010000006.1:0-1200000 GCA_036971675.1 Orbilia ellipsospora
CTAACCTAACCTAACCTAACCTAACCTAACCTAACCTAACCTAACCTAACCTAACCTAACCTAACCTAACCTAACCTAACCTAACCTAACCTGTTGTTTCTTAGAAATCAAAAAACAATCGGATTTTTCTTACTCATCATATTATCTCAAAGAATACGGTAATTTTCCTTCTTGATTATAACCTAATCATTTCATAAACTAAAAATTTATTCCTATAAACTAAATTCTGCTACTAAAATATATATTTAATTTTAAATTCTTAAATTAATTCGAATGTTAGTTATAACATTACAAATACATTGAAAAATAATTTCAAAAAAATTATCTTTTGTTATTAATTAATTAATGGTGATGTTTAAGGTTCTATCTGATTCTCGTTTTGGTTTAAATTCTTAATATTCATCTTTGTATTCGCTATTATTGTTGTGTTATTTTTGTGGTATTTTGTGTTTTATAATATGGATTTGTTTAAATTGCTATTCTTTTTGAGGCTGATTTTGTTTGTAATTTTTGGTTATATGTTTTTTCTGGTTGTATTTGAAATAGTTAAATTTGTTGGATTTTAGGGGTTTGTTGTGTTGTGGTTTTTGTTGGTTTTGGGTAGTTTTTAGTTTTATAAAAACTAATCCATATATAGTTCTAAGAATCCATCCTTGATTATTTTGTTGCCATTAATTCTAAAATTTATTATTAAATCAGGGTTATTTTTGATTTGGTTTATAAGTAATTCATTATTTTAGCTTGTCATAAAATCAATTATTTTGGAAAAGTCATTAATTATTTGAATGGAATTGTTCTGAAATTTGGAATCACAAAATATTAGCTTTATTGTTTTTATAAAGTACATCATCAAATTTGATAATAAAAAATTGTATTTTTTTATAAGTAAATTCTTTATTTATAGTTTTTTATTATATTATTTCTTATCTTTATTAGGGTTTAAATCCTTTTTTTGTATGATAGAGTATTTGATTATCATTATAATTAATAAAAAAAATATATTAATCAAATTCTTAGAAATAACTTTTAGCTAATTTTTTCTATCAAAATTCATAAAATTTATAAAGAGTTTTTTCTTATTTATTCTTATATCCACAAATCTATCTAAGAAATCTAGTAAATACAATATAATTAATAAATATAAAAATAATATCAAAAATTTCATATTATCATTAATATAAAATATTTTCTTCATATTTTTTACAATAAATATTATAAATATTAAAAACAATTTTTTCAAAAAAAAAAAATACATAGCAGATTTTATATTCATTACTAAAATAATTTTTAAATCAAAAATAAAAAAAATTGTTAAATTATTTAAAAAATTAATCAAATTTTATAAAAAATTTTCTAAATTTAATTAACTCTAATAATTTGATATTACTTCAAAAAATACTCCATTAATTATTCCTATAATTAGTAAATTCATTATCACTATTAAAAATAAAATTGTTATTATTAAAATTTTTATTAAAATCTTCAAATAATAATAATTAACATCTTTTATTTTTATTTTTAAAAACAAATTTAAAGCATATCTTACTCTCATATAATAATTTTAATTAATTTAATCCTAATAATCCAAAGTCTTCTTCCATAAATTCATAATCTCCTAAAACATTAATATATACTTCAATCTAAATATAAATAATAATTATTATAATCTGTTCTAATATTTATATTACAACTTCTAAATTTCTTAAATATTTTAAATTATTTATAAAAATAATATCCATAAATTTATCCTCAAATTTTTCTATTAATATAATTAACTTATCATTAACTTAAATATTAATATTAATATATAACTTATCATTTTTCCAAAATATATCATCTTCTCTGTTCGATAAATCTACAATTAATTCTAATTCAAATAAAAATAATACTTCTCTTAATTATTTTCTAAAATATTCATTAATTTAATTAATTCAATTAACAGTTAATTAATTTAAATAAAAGAATACATTATAAAAAAATACACAATCTCCTTCATCATTTATTATCTCATATTTTGAAAAAATAAAATTTTCTAAATCAATTTCACTTATCAACATACATATATTTCTTTGTTAAATTTAAATAAAATTGGTTAAAATATTATACTTCAATCAAATCCATCTAACCAAACACTGATCTCTCATTCTAAGATACCAAATTCTTAGAACTTATAGAGTATATATAACAATGATATTAAAAAATAATATATAAAATATATAATAACAATAAAGATTATAGTAAACTATGAGTTTGTATTATATTTAAATTAACCAATGAAGAATAAGAACTATTTATCAGTCCTAACAATAGTCTTATATACATAATAATGCTTCATACAACTAAAATTAATAGTTGATAGTAAAGTCTATCATCTATTAATAATAATCAAAATCAATATTTATTAATAATAATTGATAATTAAATCTATCATCTATCAATCACATAATACATATATGCTATATAACAGAAATATGAATCAAGCAAATAAAACTCATACATATAAATAATAAATGTTATATAAGAAATGCGGCAAAGCAGAACTAAGAACAATATAGCGTAAAACAAGGTACAAGTATTTGTGCTGTCAAGACCGTAGGTCTGTGACACAATCTTATTACTTTTTATATTCTTATTTTTCAAACAATAAAAAAAAACAAAAATTATAATATTTAAATTTAATAATATTTTAAAAGCTTATAAGAAATATAGAAAATACCATCTTATATCTAAAATCAATAATAAATAACAACAAGTCAATATAAAATATATTAAATAAAAATAAATAAGAATAAATAAAAATAAGTAAAAATAAATAAAAATGGATATTAATAAAATTAAAAATATAAATGTTTAATATAAAATATGATTATATAAAATATTAAATAAATTTAAAGAATAAAATTAAAATTTCCAAAATAAGAAATAAGATTTAAGAGTTAGGCTTATATTTTAAAATTATGATTTTAATTTTAAAAAACATACCTAAATTTTTAACCACCAACTTAAATTTTTAAAAAGAAATTTTAATTTTAAATTAATAATCTGGATTTTTAAAAAACTATTAAATTTCAAAACAGGAATCTAGAATTTTAAAAAAATTATAAAATTTTAAAAATATTTATCAAATTTTAAAGCGAAAACTTAAATTTTTAAAAGGTTTATTAGATTTTAAATTAGGAATTTAGATTTTTAAAAGGCTCATCAGATTTTAAATTAGAAATTTAAATTTTAAATTAGAAATTTAGATTTTTAAAGGACTGATCAGATTTTAAAAAAACTTATTAGATTTTCAAAAAGTTTATTAGATTTTAAATTAAAAACCTAGATTTTTAGAAAGTTTATCAAATTTTAAATCAAAAACCCAAATTTTTAAAGGATTGATCGGATTTTAAATCAAAAATCTAGATTTTAAATCAAAAATCCAAATTTTTAAAAGGCTAATCAGATTTTGGAAAGGCTCATTAGATTTTGGGAGGATTCATTAGATTTTTAAAGGGTTCATTAGATTTATAAAGGGCTTATTAGATTTTAAATCAGGAATTTAGATTTTTAAAGGGTTGATCAAATTTTGGGAGAGTTTATTAAACTTTTAGAAGGTTTATTAAATTTTGAATCAAAAATTTAAATTTTATAAAGGCTTATCAGATTTTAAGAAGGTTTATTAGATTTTTAGTTGGGAATTTAGATTTTATAAACATTTATTAAATTTTAGGAAAACTTAAATTTTTAATGTGGTGTTTGACAATTATATTTACTATAATATAAAAACCAGAGGTATATCAAATTTGCGTAACACCCATACAAATTTATATGGACGTCACGCAAATTTGAAGTACTGTCACGCAAATATTCAAAATCCCATATGAATACCCTCCCAAACCCGCACCCATTTCATTGATAGATTATTGACGGTAAAGATATAGTAGACCTCAACTATCCGGATGGAGAACATTTTGTCGTTCTTGGCTTTCACTTGAATGAAAAATACCTTACGCTGAAGGTTGAACCTCCTCCAGGCATCGAGCCGGAGGCTGCCGGGTTCATGGCAGCAGACTTCAAGACAAACTTTTTGCAGTATTTCACAAAAGATAACTCAAAAGCCCTTAGTTATTCTATTGCAAGTGTGAACAACATTGCAAAGGAAGGCTCCTTTGATCTTCAACCAAAAAAATTTCAGTTTGCAACATGCACAAAATCACTTTCTATCTTTATAAGCGTCAACGGTGGCTTGAACACCGGTGAAGTAGACAGTTTACAAAGCAAATGGGCAGCACAGTGGGCCAATAACTCAATGGCACCCATTCCCACAGGCTTTACCTCCAGTCTAATCTTCTCGTCTGCGCTGGTACACAAAGTCCTGTTCGCCCCTGGTTTCAAAAAGACAAACTGGGATGTAAGCGATGACTCGCCACAAAACATCGCTGAAAATAAAATTAGCGCAAGAAGTTACAACCACTGGAAACGAGATGCTCAGATTTATGAGCATGCCTGGGGGAACTATAAAAAATTCAGGGTCGATGGTTTTGATATCGACCTGCACAACTGACCAATGGAGCTCAAGATCATTCAAGAAGATCCTTATGGGAGCCCGGCAAGTTACGCTTATTGGAAGATCTTGCACACGCTCAATTGGTCGGATAAATGTATCACCACCGACACGGGAGAGCTCAAACTGCAATATAGACTCTGTGATACCAGTAACTTTGACAATCCTCGTCGCATCGACTGCAAAGTCACTCTCGAAGATAATGAGTTCAGTCTCGCGCTTGATGTCACGCAAATGAAGTTCAGGATGGACCAGCCAGAGGGGAATGCAATTGATTTCGACACTTGGCGGAAAAGTATGGAGGGCTTATGGACAGTAGCGCCAACGATTAATATACAGGCTGCAGGTATTGGGTACCTTCGCACGACGAATTTGCTTACACCAGGCGGTGAAACAATCCAGGTCAACACTGCTATTGGTCTCAAGGCACCTAAAGACTTTGTCCTCGTTGGTGATGTAGTAGAGTAAACCTTTGTGTAGAAAGATGTTTAGGAAAGAGAATGGAAGTTATGTGATTAAAACTAGTTTATATTGCGGTATACTTGAAATATTTCAGTACTCGTTATATATATATACCTTAAAAATAACTGAAATAATAGCCATAGTAACATATTTTAATCTCTAGCTTTCTTTTGATAGTTCCTTTATCCTGGATTTAAGTCTCGGTTCATTTAACAATATTGCTTTTTTTTCCCTTTCATATCTTTGTTCCTCTGCATCTATTAATTCTTGAAACCCATTTTTTCTTTCTAATATTTTCCCAAGTTTTGAATAATTTGCATAGTGTACTCTTCTCATTTTAATTTTCAATCCACTTGATCTCAGAGCCATACTTGAAATTGCCAAAAGATATTCGCACATACCCTTCGTTTGGCCATCGAAAAACTGGGAGATCCTTTTTTCAGCTTGCGGGGCCATATGTTTCAACACCTCGTTTAGTAGAGCGTATTCTTGACTGTCAGCGGAAACACCATTTGCATACGATTGTAGCTTTGATGCAATGATCTGTAGCTGCAAC
Organism: Orbilia ellipsospora; assembly: GCA_036971675.1. Lineage (NCBI taxonomy): Eukaryota > Fungi > Ascomycota > Orbiliomycetes > Orbiliales > Orbiliaceae > Orbilia > Orbilia ellipsospora. The sequence goes on from JAVHJO010000006.1 coordinate 5,565, forward strand.
CCTTCATCCACCATTTGTTTAATAGCAGACACCGAGCCAGTACGCAGGATCTCTTTGAATTTCTCAAATTGTTTTTCAGCTGTAGTCCTTACGTCTACGCCTCGCTCCGTAAATGCTTTCTCACCCTCCGAGTTACCATTGATCACTATACTAAGACAAGCATTAGGGGTTATTATTGCGCCAGCTTCCAATAAGGCCCTTAAGCAGTCTCCTGATTCGTCCTGGTCCTTAAAGCCACACATAAACTCGAGAGGTGTTTGTTTTGTGATTGGATGTTTGATTTCCAGGCTCATATCGCACTCCGACGCCAGCTTGATCATATTTAGTTTCTCGTCAAACTGCCGCTCAAACATACAACAGCTCCATAGACCTGCGTGAATAATTGAACCCCAATCACCGAGAGCTTCCATGTTTTTTTTAAAATGTTCGCAAAAATATCGCACCACCGAAAATTTGGTACAAAAGAGTATCAGCGAGATGATTAGTGGGTACTGCCCGTAGGGATCATTAAAATCGCTGTGGTTGCGCCAAACTCGTTCTGCCAAATACCCTGTGCTAGAGAACAAAAAGGCCACGAGACTTTCTCTGGTAAATTGCTCTTCCTCTCCACCGAAGGGTTCGTCAATAAGATTTGGAAAATTTTGGGGGTTCGTTATGATGCTCATTACTTCGTTTATCACATCCTTTGAGTTAGATGATTGACATATAATTATTAGACGTGCAAAGTGAAAGGGGTGGATAGCAAAAAACTGCCAGTCTCTGAAAATGGTCAGGAAAAGATAATTTCTGTCCTCGGGATTCCATCGGTCACCCTCGAAAAGGTAAACCATATCCATCGTGTCAGTATGTGTAATCACCAACCCCGGGATACGAGATAAATTATCAAGCATCTTCCGACGAAGAACCTTTCGCTTCGGATAACCTGAGGATACACAAAGCATCGGAAGCCCACTGTCGCATATCGTTTTGTATTTCTGCAAAGGTCCTTCTCTTTCGCTGAGCCACAACACATAACCGACTAGCTCCAAGTGAATGGCCAAGAACAAAGGTGATATTAGACCATTCGCAGATCTTAAATCTCCAGAGACACCCGGCTGGAACATGTGAAGACCGAGGAATTGAGTTTGAAAGATTCCATCGATTAAAACATCCCACGAGTTATGTTTTGTGAAATATTCTGCCAGCTGTTCTGAATACGTAGCAAGTCTTTTGAGTAGTGGAGATGGTGTGGTGTGTGTTCCTAAAAGCTTTTTAAGTTGTTGATGGATTTGATCTCCTTCATCTTGGCTCTCGCGGATCTGTAAACCCCAGAAGGCCCATACATATGCTGCAAAATGTGCCTTTGATGCCACAGCGCCTTTGTGATCATTTAGAGCCTCGTAGGGCCCACCGTTCGAGCTTTTCAAAGCCTCTTTATCATTTTCGCTTTGCCACCATGCTTTACAAATCTCCTCCGGGCTTAGGAGTACACTTTTCTCTTCTAAAAGAAAGTCTAAGCATTGGATCGCTACCCAATTTAAGCAATTCTGTCTCTTAAAAGAGCCATCGATTATCTCAGGAAAGATATTTGAAGAGGCTTCCAGAAATTCGACGATCGATAGATGAATGAATCTGATTTTTTCGACTCTCACGTTAATCCACCGCGAACCCTTAGGGACCTCTTTTTCCCTCGTCTCAGTCACAAGAAGGTTGCGACATATGTCTAGGAGGACAGGCAAGTGTAGTTTGATTCCAGTATATTCCATAACTGCTTCTAGCAGTTCCGATGGGTGAAGAGGCCTAACAGTCCCTAGAATCCACTGAAAGGCGGCTTTAGCGATTTTAATCGCATTGGGTCCTTTTTCGGCGATCTGATAACACATTTTATGATATGTTTCTGAAAGATCTCTTGGGAGTCGCAATAGACAATCTTCCACAAGCGATTCACTCTCTAGAGATTTAATGTCTTCTAACTGAAGCCGTGCCCAAAGGAACCTACACAAAATGGATTAGCTTCTGACACACCATCTTAAGCTTGGATTATCCATACATCCCGTGTGACTTTTTCTTTAATTCGAAGGCCACCTTTGCACTCATCTGCTCTCTAACGTCATCTGGTTCTTCTGGAAGAAACAAACTTTCCTCGATGTATTCCTTCATCTGAGCATCGATGAACCGAGCAATATCTTCCGCATTATCCTCAAGATTGATCAGGTAACAATCCGAAGGATTTAGCTGATTATTTAGGTCTCGTTCGTGTGGTCGACTCGATACAAATATCTTTACCAAAGACTTTGCCGTTGTTAACAAGCCCTTCAAAAATTTTACTAAAATGTGTCGCTTTTGAGCATCGCATTCATCTAAAGCATCAATAACGATAATGATCTCTGGATAGAATTGTGTTTTTGTGAGATCCGAAATCATGTTTGCTGCTTCGGTAAATGTTGGTTGACCCGTAGTATTACCGGACGCAAGTTTCTCCAGGTATTTTGCCATAACTGGAGGTTGGATGGGCCCTTCTCGCGAAGCCGCTAACTGTTTGAGGATTGAGTTTATAATGCTATTAGGGTTGGTCGTTGCTGCATCGCCCTTTTTCGCTTCGCAGTAAAAATAAGCGATGCTCTCGTGGCTTTTCAAGCGGGAGCGGTGCTCTGAAAGAAGTTGGATAACTGAGGACCTAGATTTTATAATACCCTCGCTTTAGTTAGGACTGGATTAATAACAACGGACGGAGAAAGTCTTTGTGCATACGTCAACATTGTTTTTCCGCACCCGGCTGATATTCGTTTTAGTAACTGAGTAACTAACGTAGTATTCGCAAGGCTATTACTTACGATCACCCTTGAGCCAGAAAGTGGAAGAGCAACTCGACTTTCGCCAATTCAAGAAATTAGGCTCCCTGTGCAGCCATGTGCATGTACCGTCTGTGATACCCTCGCATATATTTTGGTGCTGTTGCTGATGGTCGATAGGCGACAGCCACATCAAAACATTCCCTCTCCGCTCAACTGTTATGAAAGCAATATATAAGTTTCATCTTCCCTAACTGGAAAATTGTACCGTAGTAATTAGGAGGGTCAAGCATGCGCAGACACCACGCGGGATGCTCAGTTTAACATACTGTCAATATGTTCCAAGATTATTGATAAAGAATCGTCGATGCGGGCGATGGGCTGTTCAAAATCTTGAACTAATGTCTCCAGCTCCAGCATTTTATTAGATAGGTGAGCGGTAGCTAGCTCTGCTTCTAAATTCACAAAAGTCTTGTTACCATTCAAATATGTTCTCAACTGATGTTCTCAAGCGGCTTGAGTATATTACTTACTTTGTGTTTGCATAACGCTCAAATCTGCCGAAACATCTTTTTCCGCAGTCTCGATGCTTCCAAGCAAATCTACAAACGGGTTCGTTGCTGAAATACTCATCGTGAGTTTCTCTGGGTTTAAGGATAAATTAGAATCAAAGGAGCCCATCTTTGCGTTCAGTAGGACTAACTCCAAAAATCTTCAGAAAGGCTCATTCCTTCTATCAGAAACGTCAGAATGCACGAATAAAGTTGGACGAGGCTCTTTTCTAGAGCATCCTGGTGTCCGAGCCCTAGTCCCAGATAGAGCTTTTCATACGCCCTGTATCGAGCCATTAACCAGGTAATTTTTTCGATGCCTACGGCAACAGCCTCGCGGTTCTCAACACTTGATGACACAACCTAAAACGAAAGTAAAACAATTTGCACTTAGCTGTTCGCCATGTCTGTAAAATATTTTATGAGTTCCGACAAACCTCAAGAAGAAACCTCACACCGGCCCAAGGAAGAGCAGCATGAACTGGGTCGAACTGAACAATCACATCCCCAACCTCTTTGAACTTTCTAATCCAGGCGATGGTCTTGTCCATGAGGTCGCGAACAATGATGTTGCGATTCTCGCCCCAGCTTATCGTCCATGCATTTTTACGAGCTTCATCCTGAGCGACCTTAGCCGCTTCGAGAACTCTATCTTCGGCGTTTGCGACATGCGCTGGTTCGAGTAACTTTTTAGCCAAACTCTTATGTTTTGGCGATAGTTTCTCCACTGCTTGCTCCCAAAGTGTAGGTGGCAAACATGGTGTCTTGCAATGTCCGTAGCGCCAGGTTGTTAGAGGTATACATTTCGACGGGAAAGATTAGAGCTGAGCTCAAACTAACCTTCACTGATTTGCCAGTGGAAACCAGATGTGGTTCTGGTGGCTCATTTGCACTTAAGTCGCTAGCGCCAGAGACAGTACTACTCCCCTGCGAGCTGGATGGTTCACACGAACGCAAACTAGCATTACTTGGATTTGGTGTTGAGATTGATGACCTCGGAATATATTCGGAGCTAGAGCCCTGGATGGAAGCAATTTGGCTAGAAGATATTGTGTCTGGGAGCAAAGCTGGGGAGCCAATGCCGATGACAGGAATGGATGTGGATGGTATGACCGCTCGCGTAGAGTGATCGCTCCGGCTTCTCGAGTGGCTTGCCTGTTTGTTTTTGTTCTTTGGCTTGGATTGCAAGCTAGGAAGAAGCCGATCTTTCCATGATTTCATCTTGAGGATCGGAGGCGCTAAAAATTGTTTAATTACGCTGACAAGGATTACGGAAAGAATATTGGTGTGTAAAATAGGGAATATCGTTATCGAACGGTGTTGCTTTGCGATTCAATCCCCGTGGCTTATTAACCTTATATATAATTCGAATTTAGTTGAGGAGGCTGAAATCTCTACGATTTTTGCCGATACCCCGCCCAACTTCTCGAACGATTACCCCACTCTGCTCAGCCTTTTCTTGACAACGATATTGTATATACTTTATGTTTCAACTTTTGCGGATAGATTGTAGCGATGAGAGTTTAGGTCGAAAATTAATCTGTGTTCTGGGTGAGATATATCACAATAACATATATACAGAGTCCCCCGTATACGGTTCTTTGAACCCCTTGCTAAATGAACAAGACTTACACCTAGATCGAATTTATAAATAACCCTAGTTAACCATTCCAGCATCAATAGGTCCTGATTGGCTGAACGCTGGCTTCAAGGCAGAGAGACAAACTCCTTTCAACAACTTAATCAATGTATGTGTAAGAACAACCCACTTTCGAAATTTCATAACAATGAATCGGTGGTGGAATGTGATTACTATATACATTTGCAGGCTCCTGAATGGGGATCGCGTTAAATCGTAAGACGATATATTCTTCATCGTATTCATTGCACTTTGAATTTCCCACAGTAACATAACCATTTAGCCCTCGGAAGGATGAGATATCTTTAAACATTCAAAACTAATAAGGATGGCCCTGCTTTGAAGTTGATAGGAAATACTAGAAGAATGAATATGAGAAACATAGCCGAGTTATGTCAATCAAAAGAATTGAGTCGTGGTGAATTTGAATAACTAGTTATTATATTATATATCTGCGTTCGATGTTGCGTTGTGGAGATTGGCTCGTCGGGTTGCCTTGAGGCTGAGGTTGGCACGTTAAGATATATAACTCAAAACCCTAAAAAATGGAACACCTCGTTGGCTTAATCGCTCTCGGTCGCTGTTATGATGTCGATTTCTGCATCTGCTATCGATTTTCGGTGTCTCAGCTCCCCGGAAAGCCAATCTTGAGGGTAATATTGTATACGAAAGTTGAGAGTGTATCAATCCTGCCGGTGCAGGCATACCAGTATTATTGGCGTTTGTGTTGTCGAACCTCAAAACAAGCTCGAAGGCTTAACGACCACAAATAATTTTATATGATTAACATAAATATTTAATATGAATACGTATATTATTAAATTTTAACTTTATTTATATGGTATTAGTTGATACGAGCGGTCGTTTTCCACAAATCAGATCCAGTAGGTTGATATGAGCGCTTGTTTTCCACAACACAAATCCAATAAGACAAATAAATGGTATAGTATCTAACTTAGGCATCTGAATGGTTGGGGCAGCAAAATCAGTACTTTTGTACAAATCTTTTAGATGCACAGCTGATAATTTCTGTAGAATCCTGCTGGGTGAATGCCGCATCAGCTATCCTGATATGCGCCCTGATCTGCGCCAGCAAAAGCGGCTCGGTTGTTTATTCCTCTTTCAGATCCATCTTCGAATTCCAACGCCTTTTCACGCCGCCATCATAATTCAACCATAAAACTACTTCCAGGGTTTCATTTATGGGAGAGAATACCTTAGTGCGCAGGTGTCTTTTACTCCTCTAAGTTAACCTCTCTTAGCGACAACAACCACACGCGTAGTTTACCTATGAACTACTTAAGTTCTCAAGTAATAACATATTGGAAAATCTCTCGAGTCTGCACCTTTCGCATGTACACGAGATTGAAGAAATATACCTAAATTTGCTCTAGTTCCTAATTTAAAGTCCTCAGTGACATCCACAAACACCAAATTTCGCTCAGCTTGTGCTTTCTCAATTTCGTGACATAAAGCATGCAAATGGCATTGAATATATGGCTCCGATTATACCGTATTCCGGGTTCGTGAAGACTGAGAGATAGAAGCTAGTGTAAGCTTGCTATTTGTTTCGGGACATCGATCTACAGTCTTTTTCACGAACCGGTAGGTGTAACGCTTAAGGACAGTAGTATTTCTCTAGTGTCCTCGGAGAAGACCTGAGAGGGCAGAATTTCTCCCAAACTAGTAGGTATAACAAGATTTAAATCAAATTTGGTTCATGTGGGTTTAGCTGAGGTGCAGTGTAACATCATGTAGTGTAACCTACCGCGGACGTTTGGAAAAATACTACCGATCGTAGCCACATTTTCAGGGTTTCTTCTTTAGCCGACTAATGCCTTCTATACGATGGGGTTGTCGTCTTCTAGCGGACCAAAGTCTTTACAAAGTTATTCTAACATTGAAAATTAATTTGATGGCGCAAGATTTATACCTATTGAATCCTATCTATCATATGCTCTAAGAAATTTGCCTATAAGTATTGCGTTAATCTGCTGTTGTTACGACGCTCCGAACATTCATGCAAATAACCTTTCAGACCTGATCTAGCTGGCCTAGGCATTTCACTTTCGTTTATTGTTGTTCTAGCTAGACTAGGCTTTTATTTTCCTTACCGTTCTAGCCGGTCTAGATTTTATTATTTGATTTACTTTTCTTGATTTCTCGTTCAGTTCCTTCTTGCGTAGGTTTCAAGATGCGCTCCAAAAAAGTCATATCCACATTGGTGGCGTCCCTTTTTCTTGGAACTCATGTATCGGCCGGTCCAATGATAGCTCCTCCACCTAAACCAGATAGTTATAAAAATTTGAAACCTGGGGAGTGGCATGTTCCAAGAGACCACGTTGAATTGAGCTTCATGAGAGAGGAGCAAACACATCCGCCGCACATGCGGAAGAGATCAGACGATCTTGAAAGATTAAAATTGCTGCCAGAAGTAGAGATAAAATTCAACAAACCAACTCCAAGGAGTAAAACAATTCCACTGGTAATCAGTACGATAATGTAAAATATACTAATTGAATATCGTTTTTATACAGGAAACCATAAACGAAATGAATTCGATGAAATCACCTACAAAGATTTAAAATGGAAGGATACGGGCATCGAATCGATGACCGCCCCAGAATTCGATAATTATCTGGCTAGTCTTAAAGCGAAGCCATTTTCGGATGACTTCCAAGCGCACCCAATCATCCTTTTTGATACTATCAGACCTTTGCTCCAAAACCCTGAACCAGACCTCAGCATGATCCCGAAATTCAAGATAAAATTGACGTTTAAAGACGAAGCAGCTGTTTCATACGCCAGAGAAAAATGGAAATTGAATCCCAAAGATCCGAAAGACTACTTTTATCTAGTTTGCGATGCCGCGGTTCCCGAAGACCCAGCATTGATAAGAGCAACTCCATTCCAAGTCCAACAAGTCTTCGCGTCTGGAAAAGTTGTAACAATGCTTGCTTATCCCATGTCATGGGATGTATTAAGCAAGTTGGACATTGACATTTACAAATCAACCACGCAAGCCCAACCAGCAAAACAAGTCCGACCCCAATCACCTAGTCCTGGTCTCTCGCCCCCTAAGCCTAAACCATATAAAGACGGCCTCTTCCCCACGAAAAAACAAAAGAATCTCGGGCTTACCAAACGGGCATTCGGGGATATTGACCTCAACCCTGGGTTTTCTGTGCCTATTAATCTTAGTAGACCAAAAGACGAGACGTTGTTTCACTACCCCCTGGGCGACGTAATGCCAGAGGCACCGGTCGATGTAAAAGTTGACGTCAAATGCAAGGAGTGTTATGCTCGTGGAAAATTTGAGCTCGCCGCCCGCTTTAGAAGTACTTGGTGGTATGTCGAAGAAGCATCACTTCACGCCGCTGCAGATGTCAAGGCAGTGTTGGACATCCAAACAAAAATCGAACTCGAAAAGAAATGGAAGAAGAAATTTCGTTTAGGTTACTTTCCCATCACGCCTTTCACCATTTTTGGTGTTTTAAACTTTGGTCCAGAAATCGAAATTTCCGTTGAAAATTGGTTGGCCATCAAAGGGGAGCTCGAAATGGGCACTCGGGTAGAAGCTACTCTCAACACTGCGTTCAATCTCGACCTTATGAATATCCCTGCATTCGACCCTTCCACAATCAAGGGCCCCGAAATAAAATTCAAACCATATGTGACCAAAGCCAATCTTAAGTTCACAGCAGGAGTGGCGCTGGTCAGCGGTATTGCCATCTCTGCAGATATACTTGGCTCTGGCATTGGAAGCAAAATGGAGCTCATGGCTCCAAAGTTTGAATACGAGATTGCAACTGGCTACGATAAATCAGGATTTTGTGGGGACAACAAGGGTGCCATAAAAGAAGATAAGCGTGACTTGCAATCTCAAAACATAAGGTATATCCAAAAGAGAGAGGATGCTAAAGAAGAAAAGACATCTGGAGAGATTGGCATCTCGGCGATTCCAAAGCTCGGCCTTCAGTTAAGATTCACTGCACTCGAGGGAAGCGGCCTGCTTAAAGAACTCATTCCCCCAATGGGGGAGTGGGAGCCAGAATTCTTAGGTCACATGTGGCCATTGCCCAGTAAAATCTGCGGTGTAATACACGATTTTGGCAACAGAACCTATCCAACTCCCGGTCAACTGGGAAAAGTGGACATGAATCGGAAGCTGACTGAGAGGGAGAAGAAGCTTTACCAAGTACAGACTGCCAATCGAAAGATAGAAGAGAAGATAGCAGCCATTAAATTCGAAAAGTTACCGCCAAACTTTGGGAAGGTGGTACCATTGTTATCTTTCAGAGTCCAACCGGTCCCCGTCACGAGATTTGAGTTTGACGACGCTGCGGGCAAAATTACTAACAAAACGGTTATGGAGAAACAGAGAATATGGGTTCTGAGGCATCCTAATGGAGCGCCTTTAATTGATGGTAAAAGGGAAATGTCAGGAACTATGAAAGAGTTTCCGATGCTTCAGGGTTGCTATCTTAATATTTTGGATGAGAGATCGAACACCCGGAAGAATTTTATGGCTTGTATGAGTGAGGACCCTTTCATCAGGAGCAAAACCTGGTGCCCCATGACTCCTGATTTGAAAACACTAAAGGGAATGTTTCTGAAGAAAGACTTCAAACACAAAATGTGGTGCCAGAGCCCTGAAGTATACGACAGTCCATCTGCACCAGTTAGAGATAAAGACGACGCATATGAGTCAAGATGCCCTGGACGCCCGCTCCGGAGAGCCATCTCAGCTCCCTCTGGTGATCTCAAAGATTGTTGGGATTCAGGAAAAATTTGAAACCTGTTAAATGATAGGCGGGCTCTCAAGGATGCAGGCATCATTCGGGCGCAATGTAAATTGCTTTAAAATGCTACCGTACAGATTAGTATAGATTTTTGAACCGAATTCAGGTAAAATAATAAATCTCTTCCTAAAACCCCTTCTTAAAAATCTATACGACCGCTATGCCCGGTGGTTTTTCAGTAAAAGCCCCGGGCCGGCTGAAAAGGGAAAGCCAAAATTAGATTAAAGAATAAATATACCCAGATATCAAATAAAATCTGAATTAAATTTATATGGAATATTAGTAAAATCTGGAAATCCTATTAATTAAAAAAAAGAGGTATAAAATTAAATTAAAATTAAAATTTCTTATTGGTGTACAGCCCAATTACCAAATATTCATACTAGTGCGCTATATTTGAAAAAGAATGGAAGACTTAAGTAACTATGAAAATGTACATAAAGGCACCACTTGTTATATAAAGGATTCATCTGTTTAAGGATATGCAACGCTTTACATTGGCAAGTCCAGGTTTGGCGTGTTGCTTCTCTGACGCCAGCACGCCATCCTACCAACAATTTTACCTTACCGGATGTTGCGCAAATTTAGATCCGCGACTTCAAATGCTTTGCGACCTCTTGCCGAAATCTCCATCATATCTGCAGATAATTCTTAGAATATTCTCGATGACTTTCCCATAACCTCTCGGCGTTTAGAAAAATAAACCTGGGCTAGCGATATAATATGCCATGTGACTCGATAAGAAAAGGTTTGATTTTAATTTTCCTGCATAGAATAACGTTTATAACAGGGTATACTAGTGCCCTGTTTTGACATCCCGGACTCTGAGTGAAACCACCGGCTACAAATTGTAAACCCCGCACAGATTCATAAGATCCTAAGCTTAGCTTTTTCACAATTTCTCTTTTACATCACAGAATAGATATCGCAGTATTGGTCATCTAGATACGTGCTGGACACATTATTTCGCCTACTTCCGACTTAAGCATTGGCGCCCACCATCGGCAAGGGCGGAGCGACCGAGCATGGATCCTCTTTCTATCACTGCTGGGATTTTCGGTGTCTTGGGTAGTCTCAATAGCTTAACTCCGAAACTTAAAAAGTCTCAAGGCATCAACCCAAAGGCTTCTACCGAAATCCGACAACTAATTGAAGAAACAGATTCTCTAAAATCAATTTTACGACAACTAGCTAAAATTCAGGCGCAAGACTCTATAGCCAAGGCCCTGATAGATGATTTAGCGACAGTGCTTCAACGACTCCACGACACCGTCACCGATCTAGATTATTTTCTACAGGGTGCGCTAAAAAAGTCATTCCGTGGCGGCCTCGGGGCTAGGAAGAGCAAGTCTGATCAATTCTGTCGGCGCTTGGAATCGTTCAGGGCAACCCTGAACATGACACTAGTTGTGTCAACAAAGCAAGTATCCTCTTTCCGGTCCTCTAAACCCTAAGCATTCATGTCACATGGCTAAATTCTTTAATTTTCAAAAAGGTCTTCAGGACAAGAACTTCATGGAAGAGCGGACGAAATTCTAGACGGCATCGTCGATGTTCGGGCACACCTTCCAAGCAATCAAGACGATATCCTTCAACGCTTTCTCAGCAAACTTGAGGCAGTCTACGAAGGTAGTGCTGTTGTTGGACTAATGGAGCTGGAGCTGGAGCCACATACTGCACTCAGGGATATTCCAGAAGACCAAGACAATGACTACCTCTTCGATGAAGATTCAATGACGGGTAGCTATAAAGATTCAGATTTCATGTTTACTACGGAAGATGGACAAGAGAGCATTCATTTACCGGAAACAATCGCAACCAAGTGGTCCCCGCAATCAGAGGCACCAAGCTTCAAGGTCGAGCTCCCAGCCTCAGAATATACTAGTTTAGATCACTTGCTGGCTGCTCGAGGCAGTACGTACGCTTTTTGCAGAAACATATATGGTGCCAAGGAAGGCGATTACGCTTTTGGGGAACTGGTGGTTGGAAATTTGAACTATCCGAATGTTCCTTTATTCGCTCGCGTGCCTCTTCATTGGAATACATACGGCTACACAGGGTCAGGAAAGGGATTTTCTGAACTCAAAGATACGTTCAACACGGTTAAGGACTTGAAATTTCAAAACGAGAACCGCGTAGTAGGAATTCTTGAGAGTAAAGAAATCCTCGAGAAAAAATTACGCGTTACAAGATCCTCGAATTCTTCAATATGCGCTCAATATTCCATAATGGCCTGGAAAATATCTTATTCCCATGATTCGAAGGTTCCTACAGTCACCCCAACTAGTAAACCACAATTCACCAGAACCCGAACCAGCGATTGGTCCTGTTTGTCCCCCAATACTGTATTATATGGCTACTGTGAATCCTTCTACAATAATTGCAACATAAACATCTACAAAAGAACGGACCTTGAGCATAGTATAAAAATTATCCGTCGCCCTGAGGACTCACATTTCATCGATATCGTTTGGTCGGAAAATAGCGAAAAATTAATCACCTTTTATTTTACGGGCGAAAACAGAAAGGACGCGAGTAGTTTCAACATCAGTACTCACAGAGTCTCCACCGGGGAGTGCGTCAATACAATTGATCTAAGCTCCAAGCTCTCGATTGTTTCGATGGAACATGATTATGTCTCTCGAAATGCCCTTTTCTGCCAAGGACTTATCGATGAGATCCTTCTAGTTGGGACGGATCAGTGCGATACCTCGAAATCGCAGACTCGAATCGCGCAAGCCAAAAATCTTAACGGAGCACTCCCAAAATTTTCCAATAGCTCAGGCAATGTCACAAAAAGAGACTTTTTCGCAGCAGTAGACCTCGGCAAAAAGGATACACCTGCATGCTTGTTGAATCTTACAACTCAAGACGAGCATGCATGTGGGGTTCCGGTCTTTTCTCCGGACGGATCATGCTTCATTACTTATAGAAGGATGGGGAACCTCGACTATCACCTTTATTTGGTCGACAGTTGTTCTGGTGAAAAGATTCTACACCTTCGACGACTAAATGACCCAAAGCTTATGAGAATATTACATCGTTTCGATGAAACAGGGTCTAGAATCTTCATTGTAACTCGTGTTCCACCGTCTGGCTATACCTTGGAAGCCTGGGAGGCATCGTGAGGAACGATGATTGTGGATCGGCGGGATTGGTCTTGTTGACACAGTATTTATGACTTTGGATGCTATTTTGTAGGTAAAATTTCGGATGTATGATACCCTGTGGGTATTTTGGATGAAATTGGATGAACACTTCGCACTTGGGCCGATCAATTTTAAAGATATGCCTATAGAGTCGATGGTTTGAGTGCTGTTAATGTTATTGTTCTCACTCCAGACGAGAGATTGATGAAGTAGTGTTCGAGTCGAGATTTTACGAATAGTCGGAGCGGTTATTGATGTAACCTGACTGAGCGATCTAACTGAAGTATTAGTAGGTATTAGAGTATGGAGTAAACAAGCTGGAATAGCAAAGATTTCATGCTATTTCTACCACCAGATGCTAGTGATGCCGAAATGTAATAATCACTATATGTCACAGTAGCTTTCAACAACATCATCAAAATATAATAAATTATAAAGACTAAAAACTCAAAAACACCAAATTGTAAACTCTCATACGTAACTAACCTAGACATTGTACTGTTAAAATCAGATTCTCACAGTCTCCACATAAAAATTAAAATGATAAATGTTTAAAAGTCAATCACCGCATCGGAAACCCTCAAAATGTCAACGGTTTTCCCAAGTGCAACATCAACTCGCGGACGCCGATAGAACTTTGCGGAAGACTAACATAGCACCAGCTGTAGAGGGAGGGAGTAGCAACATTCTTGGAATTCGGATCAATCCGCCAAGTCATTTCCCCAATACCCTCAAGAGAAACAAGGTACGCGATTATAGGGATCGGTTCATCTTTGTTCAGCGGTTCAACACGGTGGGATACAACAACGCTGTCGAGACCTTTATCTTATTTCGCATTGTTCGCCATACCTTCGGTATTGATGTTTCTAACTTGCACGAAATATTTACTGAGAAACATCAGCTGTGGCCTGGTTTCCGACCACTCTACCTTCACTGTCATATTTTGCTACAGACTCTGCGAAAAGCGCCCTCGGCGTAATTACTACTTGTGTCTGCTTATCCAGTACTTCAGCGTCGAGATTTGGAGGCAACGTCGACGCTGCGCTCGTTACGTTAGGTTATACCAGCATTTAAACATTATGTGCCTCCTCGTGACCTAAGAGCGTTGGGGGGTCTGGATGGTTCTCCGAAGCGGTAACACGCCCAACATCACTGAGAGCGAAAAAAGATTTGAAGGAATATTTCGGACCATTTCCACCCGAGATAACATGAAAATTCTTTTTATAGCACCCTCAGGAAGGTGGATTCGGTTTTAGCTATAATTTTCCGAGTACATATGCACGCCCGATTTCCTCCGGCTTACCTCATTCGGCTAACAGGATGCTGGTTCCCGTAGGATGATATCGAATGGTCTTTTTTCAAGTAGCTGGTATGTCCGCAATTCACTCCAAGGGTACAGCCCGTCCCTTGTTTCAGCTCGTTCCATATCAAAAGACCATGCCATCCGGGCTAGAATGAGCCTTAGCTCCGCATAGGCTAGCTGCATTCCTAAGCACTGCCTTTTGCCCAGGCCGAAAGCCTGCACCGCGTTGCGCACATCGTCTTTGAAAACAGACGAAGAGTCTTCGATCGAGGATGCCAGCCAACGCTCGGGGAGAAACTTTTCTGATTCGTAGAATCGCGCTGGGTCACGATGCAGCGCATACGTTGCGACGGACACGTGTGTCTGCGTAAATATTAGTCACACGCGAGAGTAATTGGGTGTGGTGAGAAAACTCACGCCGCCAGGCAACCAGTGCCCGCACACTGTGTCGCCACCTTTGGGTACTAGATGCGCAAGACCCACCGGCACTGGGGGACAGAGCCTCATCGTCTCGCTGATAACCGCATTCAGATACGGCAGGTCTTTTAGCTGGGATAGGGTGATATCCTTTTCGGTAGGAAACGTGCCGCGAATTTCGTCTACAAGCTTCTTGAGTTTGTCTGGATTATTGACGAGGTTGTTTGTTGAGCCTATTAGTGACGTGGCCGTTGTTTCGCTACCCGCGATGATCAGAGTTGTGAACGATCCTTCGATCTCATTGATGGTCATGCTTCCTTCGCCCGGATTTCTGTCCTTGGATCCCGTCATGGTTGCCTTCTCATCGCGGATGCCTCCGTTCTGCAGCACGGATGCCATGATATCGGGCCTGGATGTTTCGAGGCCCAGTCTTCTGTGGATCTTTTTACAAGACATGCTGTAGTGATCATCCATGGCCTGGGTTGCTTTGGCAGGAAGACAGGTGAAAAGCATTGTCTCAAGGGGCCTGTACATCAGTCGAATGGAGATCAGATACGCAATGGCCCTTAGATTTTCGAATATAACCGTGATCCACGGGTGGTATTGTGAGTCTCGAAGACAGTCGAAAGACTCTGCAAACATCAAATCGCCAATGATATCGAACGTCGTGTAGTTGTACCAATCCGCAATGTTGACAATGGAGCCTTTGTCCTGTTTTCCTTCGGCCACCACGATGTCCTTCAGCTTAGCTACCAACAAATCCACATACTTCCTCAGCATAGACTCCTGTGCTATCAATGTTTTCTCGGTGAATCCAGCGCTTAGTGCCCTGCGGATTCTTGCATGGTCTCGCCCCGTTGGCAAGCTGACCACGGACTCTGCTTGCCCAGGAATTACATCCCACCACGTACCATCCTTTTGAAAGGTTTCGTGTCCTGGGCGGTGAACCATGATATCTCGTAGAGCATCGGGGTTAGTGAAGGAGAGAGAGTTTGGGCCAACCCGCACAATATCTCCATACTTCAAATGGAGTTTCCGAACATCATGCACCAGGTCCCCCCTGCAGAGAGAGACTGCAGAAGGAATGGCACTCGCAGCCCAGTGGACAGGGCCTGGGAATTTTCGCAGCGGGTTAAGATATAGATTATAAAATATTCGGGAGAGGACGAGAAAAATGGAAAGTAAGGCGGCGAGAAGCATAGCTCTCCATATTGAGAACTCCGTCAAGCTGAACATGGCGTTCAACACAGACGCGTAGAGAGACTGGTGATCTCAAGGCTGCGGTAGGCCCAGGGCTCAGTCGTAACACAGGATATCACAATGTCGACATTGGAACAAAGTTGCCGCTAAGTTCAGGCTTCAAGCTTCAACTTATACACCTGGTCGTACCTTCAGTTCATCGAAAGGATTGGGTTGGTTGATTTGCAGGGTTCTAATTTACCAATGCGCCACCTCTGGATCCTGAGCAAGGGCCTGCTTTCGTGGTCACTCATTCGCGGACGCTCGTATTTGCAGCGCACGGGCCTTGAAAGTTGTGCCTAGCGCCTTGGCGAGGGTGCAGTGATGCTCGGCCCTTATCGAGAAACACCAGCTTTGCCAAGCGTATTCGACTTTACAAGCATCTGATTTTTGAGCTTCCTAGGAGCTGGTAAGCAGTCAGAAAGGCAGTTGTAGCAGCCTATGGCAACCAATCAGCAATGCGCTAGAGCTCCATGACCCCACAATTAACCCATTCAAAACCGTTGTATTGTTCCGGCCGTATTCGGATAGGTCTTCTCTTGTTGGAGAAAATACACTCTCGAGACACCTCCGACCTAATATCCTTATCATGCGACCACACCAGATACTACCAAATCTTAGAAAGCCAAGTGTCTTAGTTTAAGCTTTGTTGTAAACTTTTTTCAGATCTGTAAATACAAATTATCTAGTTTCCAAATATAGGATGAGAATTCTACAACACGAACCCTTCGAACTGAGTTTGACCTGCTGGCTCCACCATAATCCTTAGAAGCTATTAGAAACATCACAAGAAGGATATCTAAATAAAAAGTTGGAAGGCGTCTGCGAAGCTACATAAACGGTACCGTCACTCCCAAGGATTTTCAAGTCCCATGCTCTTGGACCCGCCACATTTGACCAGACAACACGAATGGGTATGTAATCTCCAGCAACACATGTGAGTGTTGTCGATTGAGTCGTCGGCCCAGAGTTGAACAAATTTGTGAGATTCTTATTATCTTCACCCCAGCCCTCTTGCGCAATAGGTCCAATGTAAGCACCCGCCACATCATCTCCGTTTGACAATGTGACGGTGTAACTTTGAGACTTTGGGCATTGGAAAAACCCACGATAGTTCAAGATGAAATTAGTAAAATTATGTGATGCAAGCCCAAACATGCCGTACCCGGTTGAAGTATTCGCAGCTGTAGTTTGCGCATACGACCAACCTAGGTAAGGAGCAACAGATTCACCGTATGGCTGCAATGTAGGCACATCAGAGAAATTAAAGCCCGGATAGTTGTTGTGTGTGTAGTCAAATTCCCGTACATTATCGTATATCGAAATGTCGAAGCCGAGATTGTCGCAGTAGGTTGATGGAGGAGGGTTGGATTCCGCAGGATAAGCAGAAGTATCATTTTCAGCGCCCCACTGAGGAAATTCGAAGATACTACTACCACAGGACGTCTGGACCAAGAATTGCGAGGGCAACCCGGATTCAACATAATAGAACCCATCTTGGTCATAAATGTCGAGATTATATGAACCGTACTCTTCGGATTGGCCGTAAAGTATTCTCAGGGGAAGATATGTCCCGCCAGTCAGGCTGATTTGGAACAATGGTACTGGTAGGTGATTCGAAGATATAAAAATATTCCAAACATCAGGGTCAAGTTGGGTCCAGTTTGCATAGGCCTTCGTCCCAGTCCAAACATATAAAACATCATCTACCTGTGACAGGTTGAACGTGTATGTTCCTGAGAATGGTGCATAAAAATATCCTTTATAGTTTAGTGCAAAGTAGTTTGCTGAGGAATAGGTGAGACCGGCTGGAAGTGAAGAAGCGCTCGTAAGACCCAAAATGTTGGTGGCGTTGGATTTGGTAGGTAGAAGAGACTGGAAAGCTGCAGGGTCAAACTGTATATTTGTGGGAGTCTGGAATGGGTTTCTATACACGCCAACTTGCAAGCCAGTGTTGTTACAACTCGGTATTGGAAACTCTTCACCATATGGTGGATAAGTCTCAGCAACACCGTCGCACGAGTATTGGACCAAATACAGTGACGTCGTTTGTGTTGTAACATAGGGTATTCCATCATCGCCGACTATGCTGAGGCTATAGCTGGCAATTCCTGCGAGATTGCCATATACCAAACGCAGTGGGACATATTCACCGGCGCCAATGCTGATTGAAATGTTAGAGGATAGAGTCGGGCCCAAAAGGAAAATGTCGGCATTCGATTTCGACCATTTTGAAGCAGCCTTTTCACCAACCCAAAGCGCAAGGAAGTCATCTGTATTACTCGCACTAATAGTGTAGTTCTGCGTTTGATTAGAGTAAAAGTATCCTCGATAATTCAGGGCAAAGATCGCCCCTTCACTGTATATTGTATGCGTAGGAAACCCATACGGAACCTTGTTCGCGTTCAAAGGGTACGAGAATCCTAGGACCTGTGTTTCATTAATACCATAGGGTATTTGAGTACCAAAATATTCCACTGGCTGATATTTTCCCGTGACAAGAGGATTATCGTAGACCGCTACCTGCAAACCAGCATTCCCGCAACTCAAGTCAGGCGTCGGGGACGGAGTATAAAAAATTATGACAGTCGCAGTACCAGATCCATCAGAAATAGAAAGCCCAGCGCTATCAGTAGGATACAGAGTCATTGTGTGAGCGCTGATAGTGTCAATGCTTGAGAGAGTCGTCACTGATTGAACTCTATACGTTATAACAGTGACTGTCACATCAGGGGCTGTAGGATTTGGAGGATATATCGTCGTCGCATGTGTAGACGAGTCAGCCCTCGTTGCCGTGGTGGTTGGAAGCACGATATATGTAATCACCGTAACAGTGCCCCCGATCCCCATTGTATTGGACGGGATAATGGTTGAAGCGTGGGTGGTGCTGTCCGTTTGCGTCTCAATCACGGTTGGAAGGACTGTGTATGTAATGATAGTGACTGTTCCCCCAGCACTCGGTGGTAATATGGTGGAAAGATGGCTCGTACTGTCCGTTTTTGTTTGTGTGACGGTGGGAAGAACAGTATACGTCACAATAGTGACTGTCCCCGCAATATTGGATGGATACTGGGTCGAAATGTGAGTGATACTGTCGGTGCGCGTCTGAGTGATGGTGGGCAAAACAGTGTATGTGATAACCGTGACTGTTCCCCCAACACTCGATACACCGGACGGGAGAATGGTTGAAATGTGAGCGATACTATCTGTTTGCGTCTCTGTGATGGTTTGAAGGACGGTGTAAGTGATGACAGTTACGGTCCCTCCTACATCTGTGCTATCTGTCGGGAAGTTGGTCGCAATGTGGGTTATACTATCCGTCTGAGTTTGCGTGACGGTAGGGAGAAGGACGTATACAATCTCGGTCACGACCGCCGTAGCTGCTGTTATCGTAGCGCCGTTGCCATCTATAGGGAAAAGGGTGGTAGTGTGCGCGCTTGCTCCAGCACGTGTAAGAGTTGTAGTCGGTTGTGCAACGTAATCAATCACTGTTATAACTCCTGAGACGTCAGAAGGATTAGGGGTAATGGTGGTCGAATGGGCGCTGGATGCCAGCTTCGTGATCGTCGTGACACGCTGT
Organism: Orbilia ellipsospora; assembly: GCA_036971675.1. Lineage (NCBI taxonomy): Eukaryota > Fungi > Ascomycota > Orbiliomycetes > Orbiliales > Orbiliaceae > Orbilia > Orbilia ellipsospora. Next base: position 25,016 of record JAVHJO010000006.1, read on the forward strand.
GTGACAAAGTCTATCACACTAACAGTGGCAGCCACGTCTAGCGTGTTACGGGGGTAAACTGTCGTTGTATAAACGCTTGCTCCAACCTCCGTCAATGTTGCGGTTGGCCGTTCAACATATTGAATAATCGTGATTGGGTCATTTGGGTTATTCGGGTTCAAGGCCGTGGTGTAACCTACTGACCCTGTTGCGGGCAGCTTCAGCCTGATCATTGTATGACCAGGGTCGTAGATAATGACGCTGATAGGAATACTGACATCAACGGCGCTCCCTGGAATGATTGTGGTGGTATATGGAGTATTGCCGCCATTTACAACAGTCGTTGTTCGGCGTGGAACATATGAGATGACGGTAGCTGGTGATAATGGATCCGTAGGATATACAGTGGTAGCGGAAGGACTATTTCCATTTGCCACCCTCGTTACCGTCACAAAGGTTCTACTCGACGTTGTGAAATTTAAAATGGTAACTGGGGGTGAGGTAGGGTTCTGCGTGTTGGAAGGATAAATGGTTGATTGGTAGTTCGTAGTACCAGTTGCGACTTGATTCACTGTCGTCACTGGGCGGATCAAGTAGTATATGATTGTGATAGTACCCGGCGGAATAGTAGGTTGGGGTTTAATTGTGGTTGACGAATCGACGAGGTTGGTTGCGGGTGATATGATGGTCGTAGCAGGGTTAGTTTCGTATTGTACTACCGTTAATGTGCCCGATGCGCCAGTAATAGTCGAACCCGCTTGGTCGGTGGGATACAAGGCAGTTATGTAAGCAGAGCTACCTATCAATGTCAAACTAGTTATAGCTTGGACAACATAATCTATCACCGTCACCGTGCCCATAACATCCGTTGGTGCTGGGAAGATCGTAGTTACGGAAGGACTGATTCCCGTGGCGGGCTCGTACAACGTGAAGGTAGGTTGGATGGTATATGTAACAACAGATATTGTTCCTAAGACATCCGTGGGAAGTGGAAAAATCGTGGTTTCTTGACTGGTACCAACTAAAGTAACAGTGGTGACTGGCCAGGTGATGAAATCTATTACGCTCACCATACCGGTTGTGGTGTGGCCATAATTATCCAAGGGGAATAACGTTGTCGTGTATGCACTTGAGGCCACGCTTGTGAGCGTAGTCGTTGGATTTAGAGCGCGAGTGATAAATGTAATAATGCTAACAATGTTCGAACCATCCGTTGGAAAGACGGTCTTCAAACCTGTAGTGCTCGCATAACTCGTTACCACAGTGGTGGTAAGTTCATTTTCTCCAATAATAATGGTAACCGGAATTGACTGATCGGTGCTAGCGACTGCACCTGTTGGATATACTGTGCTTGTAAATGGCGCGATGGCGAGGGTATGGAGCGTCAAGGTGGAACGTGGAATATATTTAATCACAGTTTCCACTATGAACCCATCTCCACTCAAAGTTGTAAAATATTCGTTCCTACCGGGGGCAGGTCTTGTTAACGTCGTATACGTTTGTACAACGCCGATTAAAACGGTCCCACCCAGTGAGCCATCAGTGATCGGAACTCCGTTCGCACCCTTCGGATAAACGGTGGAAGTATATGCGCTGTTTGCAATAGTAGTGATAGTAGTAAACACGTTGTAGTCAATAACTGTTATAGTATCACTCCCATCTGTGACAGTGGAACCCGTAGAATCCGTTGGAAACACCGTTGTCACATAATCACTTGCCCCCAATCTGGTCACCGTAATGGTGTCTTGAGCAACATATCGGATAACTGTCAGGATACTAGCACCTTGAGATGGGGAAATGGTGGTATAATACGCGCTAGTACCCGTCTTTGTTAGAGTGACAGTCTCTTCGGGGATGAAGGTGGTTAGGGTTGTAGTGAGAGTGGTAGTGACGACGGAAGACACAAACACCTTAGATGATACCATCACAACAGTCGCGATTGTAGAAGTATGGGTTTTTGTGCTCTTGGTAGTTCGAGTTGACCATTTTGTTGCCTTCGCTGTTGGTACGATCTTTGTCCTAGTGAATTTTTTGGTCTTTGAGAGTGTTAAGGTTGAAGTAGGGATCGTAACGGTCTTGGTCTTGCGAGCCGGAGTCTTGGTTGTATACTTCGTTTTGGTAGCAAAGCATGCTTTATAAAATCATTACAAATATCCAGTCACCGTTGATTCTAGACTCAATTTTCATACTCACAGCAAGATTTGGGTATAATGGCTCGTTTCAAAATTTGAATCCTTTCGGCCGGCGAGCCAAAAATCGTTTTGACCGTAGTGAGAGTTTCCGTTGAGGTGGAAAGCCTACATCAAATTAGTATCTGTGGCCTTGAATGATACAAGGGACCGTACAATGTGACAATAGTCAATATAGTAGAACTCTTAGTATCGGTGTGTTGTATCGTCTTCTGCACTTGGACCGTAGAAACGGTGGAGCGGGTAACAGTCCCGCGGGTGGTGTGAACGGTTTTTGTAGAGGTCAAAGACTTCCAATGTGTGCATGTACTCTTGCCCTTTTTGATGTACTTTGTCGTGGTTGGGGTAGCCTTCGTGATAGTCTGCGTACAAGTGTACAACTTGATCGACTTTGTGCGGAAGTATCTCGAACAATTGGATGAAGCACCGTACTCATTGCTGGCTGATTTGCAGGAAGCCGCGGGCTTTTTGCATACTTTATTGCCTGCAGCGATACCTACCAGAAGCATCAAGTAGATTAATCCGTTTAGAAAGAACATTCTCGCTATCTGCCTATTTAGCCTAAACCTCTGCTTTAGAAACTACCTCAGCTTCCTTTCTCTGGAGATTCGTTTTTATTTGTAGAAATACCAGCTTGCGGTGGTTGAGACTGAGGCTGTTTATATACTTATTCATTTTCTAGAATTTGAGTATCCAAACCAGGTTCGACGCCTATATCTTCCGGAGGAAAACAAAGTCACGACAAGCATCTACCAAAGACTTCCACAGCGTACCAGCTCCGGTCCCGAAGGAGCATCATGCATAAAATATATTCTCAACCTCATATTAAAGAGCTCTAGAGGTGATCCATGCCGATTTTAACTATCCGTTCCGGAATATACTGCAAAATACCAATTCCAATGGTGCGCCATGGCGTCGATACGGGAGAGAAAGAAGCATGTTGTAGTTTTCAATATCTCAACATATTCTAGTATCAAGCCAAGCGTGCATCGAGATTTCGTAGCCTCGTACACGGGCGGCCGGTGTCTCACGTCCCTGAGCGGGGCGTTATCAGATGTTTGGCACCCACCTAAGGTGGACAGGAGGTCCCAACCACATCTAAATTTTTAGATGAGGCCGTTGTCGCGTAGAAAAGCGGCATCACCCTTCTCGTACCAGGGGCAAAGATGGTGATTATACGCGACGAAAAATGCTTCGAGGTTAGAAATCGCAGTCGGGACGCCACCATCCGAATTTTCCTGGACCGGGTTTACCATGTGCACCATGTCAAAAAGTTACGAGTTTTGACCCGGAGCCCCCACCCAAAGAATATTGTTAAGTTTTACCTCCTGGATTGATCGGAACCATTCTTGTAGTTGCTGACCGTAGCTATTGAATTTGAAGAATCGCCAAAACAGCCGAGAACCATAAAAATTAAATGAAATATATTATTAGACATCTACGACAATAGAAACTAAAAGGTTGTTACATGAGACGACTACTAGCAATATATATTAAGCTTGTAATGTTACTATTACTTTAATTAATATGGAAAGAAGAAGAAGATGGAAGCTTGCCATCGTGACAAACACAGACGGCAAGAGTTGACGGGTTGATGTAGCTCTTATCATCGATATACTCCATGGTTTCTATCAAGGTCCTAAATCGCGATGGATTCACAATGAGAGCTCTTAATCTTATCGTGAGGGCGAGAAGAAACCGATCAATTAGGTTTACTTAGCTAGGGAGTAAATTCCAAAATAATCCTTAGCTGTGCATATTTAAACTTAAAAGTCTTAACGCAAACCGAGGAAACGTCAAAGTTACCTTCTCTTTCCTAATTTCTAGCTCGCTCCTATGGAAAAGATCTGATGATGCGCTTGTGATGCTGGTTGTTATGACCAATTTTTCAGCAGAAGTGTTGCCCTTCCTTGAGCAAGTTTCGTATTCCCGTAGTGGCAAATGAATAAGACAGTTCGGGCACACCTGAACGCAGTTTTCTAGTGACTCAATTTTGGTTCGTTCTCAAATTCTAGAAGTAATCTCGACACGATGAATTAATAAGCCAAAAAATGTTGGGCGCTAGACTTTGATCAATCAGGTAACGACTCCAACCCTCCGTTGCCGCTCACTGGCAATTGTAACTTCAATCTGAGATATACTATTCCGTGAAGCCATCCGGACATTCTTGCTCTATAGTCTTCAAAATAAAGACCCCCTAATAGTGAATCGATTTTAAACATTGCCTTAATTTTCCAAAAATGCCGCGCGTGTTTTTGACGTTCACTTGTTCGGAAGGCTAAGATCTCAAGTGACCGACTGTCGTTCGCGACACTGGTGCTTGTTCCATTTTTTCATGTGGAAGGGTGAATGAAAATGATATATACACACATGGGTTATTAAAGCGATATTCTGGAATTCAGGTGTATTCACTGGAGGTTGTTCGGTCGCTTGTCAGGCCGCTCACCAATCCAAGGAGCTAGGTGGACCAAGACTTCAGAGCCGGCGCGGCTTGTCCTGAGTCGAAAACCAGGCACTGCACCACCCCATGAAATACCACCGTTACCCTAGCTTGACACGAGTGCTTGACACGAGTGCAGATTATTAAAAATCTTAGCAAACAACTCGTATGTGCTTTTTGCTCTTGTCGTTGACACGAGCGCTCGTTTATTAAAATTTAGATCCAGTGTAGGTTGTAAAGGGATATTTTCAGATTTTGTTCAAAAAACTGGAATAATCTCCATCTATCTTATATAAAAAGGGACTATAATTTCAAATCTTATTCACAAAAATCCAATAACTTAGTCAGCTTGATGTCAATCCTATCAATCGGATCAAGGTCAGATATTTTTTAGCGCTCTATTGTATCTATAGATACAGGCCGATCTTGCTGAAAATGAATGAATGACAAGTCTGATGACCTAAGGAAAAATAAAATATGTGATGCTCAACATCGAGATTTGGAAAGTATAATGCATAATCTGATTACTCTTTCATGTTTACTATCACGCTTTTTTTTTTCTTAGAGTTACTGTTGATGCTTAAATGTGCCTGATTATATCGGGGGTTCGGTTGTGTTATCCTGGTTATGGGAGTAGTTAGCTAGTTGGGGGGTATTGACTGCCTGTGTGTATCAGATGTTTCTTCGCAGAAACCATTGCGAAAATTCCAAAAAGCTTTCGCTAATAGAGGATCCATCCAGAGTAAATAGCCGCGAAGAGCCTCTAAAGGGTTACACCTAGCAAAATAGGTTGAAAAGATGTGCAACTCTACTTGCACTTCCCTAGTTTGGCTAGGCAGCCGCAGTGTTAGACTTATATTAGCCTGTCTGTAATATCTCACAAACATACTCCATCACTGAGATACAATTCAAGATCATTTTCTTCATCTTTTAAGTCTATAAGAACCCGTGCTACCGCTCGTAATACATTTCTACCCTTTTCTATCTGTATCGATCACCGAACCCTCTGAAATCTATAAGAGAACTCGGTTTATTCCCAGTCACTCCCTTCTTCAATCATAAGAAAACCAAACCGAAATTATAAATACCATCATCGTTATATATTTTCTCAATTCTAAATTCACATTTATTGCAAAGAACCCCCTCAATGAAGCCGACTGCGCTTTATACCGCTGCCGCCTTCTTCGGTTCACTACATTTCGGGATAGTAGAGGCAGGACCTTTGGGGTATCAATTTTACTATGATTGTGCTCCTATTAGTGTTCGAGAAAACCCCACACCTTACGCTATAGCCGCTAGTGTACGATGCGTGCAAGCTGGGTGCACTCTGGTTAACCATGCTGCTGGTAGCTATAGCCCAATTACAGGTTGCAGTGGCTGTCCAAGGAGGCCTGAAGATACTCCCGGCTGTATTACATCATGATTCGAGGCTTAAAGATTTGGAATTTAGTTTGCTATCATCAAATGGTACGAACAGTGTAGGGCTGATGTTAAGTTGAACTGGGAAATAAAATGGTAGTTATATAGTTTCGAAGATAAACTAGAAAATGACACAAAACACAAATATTTTTGGAAATCCTTTTAATTGACTGGCCGTAAGATACTACTACCAATGGACACAATGTGGTTATCGGATTCTTACCAGAGGGTCAACGCAGCACTGTATCCGCTGCCGCTGTCGCCAAAGATATGGTTCGATCCTTCCCAAATTTAAGGTCTGTGCTCATGGTAGGCATCGGGGGATGGTGCGCCAACCCCAAAGCATGATAATCGGCTTGGAGACGTGTTTTACGCTGTTGGCGCGCCAAACAGCAATCAAAAGCGGTGTGGTTCAGTATGACTTCGGAAAGGGCCCTCGGGAGGTTTATTCCAACAATGTGGGCAGTTGAACGGCCTCAAAATGTCCTTCTCGTAAACCAAACGCTCAATGCGCAGTCCAGCCTCAATGCCGATGTCCTTGATTGGAATCTCGAGTGTATAAAGATATTTACAGATTACGTATTGATATAGAAGCTAAGAGAACACACTAGAAAGGTCAGGCTCATAATTGAGATCCAAATTCGAGGCTTATGTGCTTGCATGAAACGTTCTACCATTCTACATTCTCGAGCCGTGGAAATTTCATACCTAATTTATCAATTCAGATAATAGACGATATTCGAATTCGAATATAGGTTAGAGGCTACGTCGGTTTGTGGGCTGAGAAAACTTTCCCATAATCCCCACCCCAGTTATATCGCCAATTGCGATACCTAATCTTAACACATCCTCAAACGATTTTGGTGTGCCTACGCCCGGTTTCTATTCCACCCATGCTTGGTACCGCATTATGAAGGATATACAAAACGAACACATCGACCCGAGTTTACAGTTTTTCTATGCACATGAACATGCACCAACGAAAGAGGAAACACTTCGCGGGCATTGCGTTCGAACTTTCTCGCCAAACTCAAGCTTTTATTCGAGCTAAATTCGCACCACGATGCGCAACGGAAAGGGCTTCAATGCAAAACCATAAACTAGCGAAATTTTGCCTTTCACAAATGCCAGCTTCTCATTCGGTCATACTCCAGTCTTAAGCGCAGATCGACACTCGCCAGTTCTCGCTACATGTCGTCACACGCGTTGTAACTAATTATAGTAGCAAAAAATGGAAACTAAATACACCTTGTTATCACCCTCTAAACAACTGTGTAATTGTAAGTTTTTTTCAAAGGAGGAGCTGCACACAATCAGAAAACAGCAAAGGAAATTTCATTGCTGCTATGCCGTTCAAACGATGATTCGACGCAGATCTCAACATCTACCAATAGCCGGCCATCAAATGTTTTGGTGCACAACACATATAGAATACCTTTTAGATCCATCCAAATCATGGAATCACACACATGACGAAGTCCAAATAAATTTAACTTTTTAACTTGGTTCTCCCAAATTGGTGCAGTGTCATCTTCCCATAAACAGGTGCAGCTTTTAAATCGTTGTCATGCTCAATATTCATATCTATGTTGCGAACCTTGGGCCTTCCAAGCGAGGTAGCTAGAAGGAAACCAAGAAAGATCCTTGTAACTTCGCACGGACCAATCACAACATTTACGAGAAAGTAATAAAAGACGACGAGAATGTGGAAGGAAAATTAATGGTATCTGGAGGCGAGAAAAAGAAAAAGAATAATGCCTAGACAGCAATTTTGAGGGATAGGCATGCCCTATTAAGATGAGTTTCTTTTATTTGACTTGTGACATAATAACAGCACTTGATCATGCCCGTGGCGGGGCGGGTTTCGTTCTTGTGTTTGGCGAAAAATCAATGCAGGGTCTACACGACATTTAAATGCGCATATGTGCATACAAATTATCTGTGGTTCTACTAAATAAGTTCCTAGTCCCGTATAAAAAGTCCTCAGTTATACGCGTGAGTATCAAAGTAGATTTTCTGCGGTTCAAAGCCTTGTCTTCCGGCATCGGTTCCCATTCCCTCGAACTAAGTTCAAATTACAATTTTCTATCGAAATTCAGGTCTCTGCGATGGCAGACAATGGTCAAACTCTCGACGCCGAAACGATTGAGATTGTATTAAGAGTATGCCGCTTAATAGGCGCCGGTTCTCCAAAATACTCAAATCTCCTTATTCTTAGTGTCATTGAAAAATACACCGACTTCATAACCTCAGTAAACTACACTTTTACGCCTGACGATTTAATTCAACAATTTGGAACGAGGCCCCAGGATGCCGCCATCCTGATAGAAGATCTGGGGGGTATGGAGAACATGGCCGTGTTTTTGCCCACGATCTTTGGTGCCAGAGACCTTCTCCCGCATCCGGAAAGTACCCCGATAATAGTACCGTTGTTCATAATATTCGCGTCTGTGACTTCAACCGCAATAATTTTAAGATTGTGGTCGCGGCATCGAATCGCAGGTGGTCTCAACTTATTTGACTACTTGACTGTCGTCAGCTACGTGAGTTGGCTCTTAAGAATGAAATTAATAGGGCACATTTTGAACTTGTTTGGCAAGGCGGGGAGAAAATAAATGTTAATCTCCTATCGAATATCGCAGTTAATGACATTGATATGGGGCGCCGTAGCACTCCACCATAGCAGAATTAGTATGTCTTTGCAACTCTTCGTCCCACATGTTCGTGGTACACACTGACTTATAGGCTGATGAGTGTGGTTTAAGATGGGAAATACGTAGCATACTGGGATAGGTCTTGGGACAGCCTTCGAGAGCATTATAAAGTAAGTATTGTTAGCTTCTATCAATAATACCACGGTTTATCTTTGAGCTATGGCTAACCGGTTTAACCCGATGTGGAAGATCTATCTTGCGCTTACCGCCTTATATCCTTGGGTCATGGCTACCATTAAGATGTCATTGCTAGTATTTTACTATCAAATGTCTAATCTCAGGGTTATCAAGTGGTGCGTCATTGCAACCGGAGTAATAACAATCGCGAACACGTTTGCAGGGTTCTTATTTGTTATTTTTACTTGCAATCCGGTTGCATGGTGGGATGATCTTCTCCAAAACCCTTGCATAGATCAAAGAGCGGGCCTAATTATTACCGGTGCGATCTATATTTTGACTGATGTTGCGATTTGGGTTCTCCCGATGCCTCTGGTGTTTCGGCTTAAGCTTCGCACAAGAGAGAGACTTTTAGCGATTCTTACATTCGGAATCGGAGCCGCGTTAGTGCAACTAGGAATCGATTAGTCACTTGAAGTATTTCAACGCTAATTTCAATTTCGTTTAGTGCTTGCATCCTCAGTGGATTTCGGCTAGAGGCGATTTTGAGATATCAAAACATCAGCGAGACAAGTAGCTCACCTCTTTTGATAGACGCCTACACAATGTAAAAGATAAATACCTCAACCACCAGGAGAGAAGTTACTAATCAACTGCCATCAAACTCATAGGATTGAACTTAATGCGGCATTATTGTGCGCATGCGCACCTATGATACGTGCCCTCATCATTTTCTACGCCCCACGGATCTTAAGTAGGGTTGGGTCTCTGGCGACAAACAAATCTAATGTGGACGAGAAAGGTTCTAGTGTTGAGCAGATAGAACACCAAGAGGTCAGCGATTTTGCTGCTCATCGTCCCTAATATAGGGATCGAGAGATGTAGCAGAAAATATTACAATATCGCACCTCTCTCTCCCATCTTAGCGGCCATCGTAAGTATCCTGAAATTTGTTTTGGATTTTCATTTTCTACCACAAACATTGATCATTACTGTATGTATACGCGTATTTAGGAGCGCGTAGACTCTCCAATTCATGCTAACCTCAGAGGGCAAAAATGTCATTATTTCACGATGCTATGATGCATAAGAGGGCGGATATGCCAATTATGAGAGCTATCGATGGACTATACTAAAACATAATCTCCACTTAATTAAACTAGTGAAATAGTTTTCATGGCTTATATGCTGTCATCTAGTCTGTTTTATATTCACTATTTATTCGTTTTCTATACACTCATGACCGAAAAGTCGATAAAGATCCAAAAATACTTAGATGGAGGTGGGACTTACTGGCCCTCCAGTTAACATGCAGAATAAGCTCAAATAAAAGGTTGGTACGCCATCATCGAGTTTGACATATGTTAAGGGTATAGAATATTGATTTTACGATTCTCTGTGCGTACATATCCTCGCATGAGACCTTTAACCTCAAATGCAGGCTGGGAGGGCCAGTCGACTCAAAATTACTAAGCTGTGAAATGTTGAAAGTCCAAGTGTTTTCATAGATAAAGATAAAGGGACAGAGCCGTTCTATAGTTCGTTCTTAGAGATTTATACAATCGAAGCACAAAACCCAAATAGAGATTTTGTTGGGCATTGAAAAACAATTACATACGATAATAAACTAGCCGACTGGTGGGGTTAAAGACCTTATATCTCCACTATATTTAATGGTAAGTACTTGTACATATGGACAATTATCATACTGCATATAGACTAAATTTCGATCGGCTTCTCATAAGATGGGTGTTGATAAGTTGACATCGCTCGTCCAATCGGGGAGGACTAGGAGTTTTTTGGGTTGGCCGAAGCCGGTCCTTGGTTTATCGGGCATCATCGATGACCGGAAACATGCCAGCGATTCCTCAACTCGTCCTGGCCACCGCCAAATGAATTATAGTTTGATGCAACAGGGTGTCTGGGTGCACAAGTATATTCAAAAGGAGCAGGCGGGCTGAGTATTTAATTTCGTTTGATTCTCTAAATAGCGATTGCCATAACTCTTCAAGAGCGGGATATCCTTTTTTGTTGGAGCTTATATGATGCGTGTTTTTGGACCAGCGGGATTTTTAGTGCCGTAAATCCTGAGAAAATGCATCCCCACGGCGCCCGTGCGCATGCATTCGATCAATGACAGAATACTGAAATATGTTTCCGTGCTCTGTCGACTGTGTCTCAAAGTTGGTAGGTTAGTGTCAGCGGTGGGGTTTGGATCTGCACAGGGCATCGATACGTCGCGTGTCGAGACGGTTCCTTCGATGGCAGGTTGAACCGCCCGCATCCTAATGCAACGACATAACAATCGAGCTACCGTAGCCGACAGGGTGGCCGAAAAGGATGTTCTGGTTGAAGGAGGTCCAACAGATCAAGACGTTAAGCTTATTCGCCTCTCCCCGGAGATTTGGATCAATCACCAGCCGGCTTGTTAACATGTTAGCGGGTTCAAGGCCTCATCTGTCGGTTGTGTTGTGCCGCTGTTCTCCTCCAGATGGGACGCGACGCGTCTTTCGGTCCGACACAATTGCACACCCAACACCACGGCTTTTTGCTTGCCCTCAGCCAAACATGGGCAGCTACTTGGCAAAACGGCATTCTCGAACTCCGGAGGTGACTTGAAAACCCAGTTTCAATTGTTTTTCAGCTAGAAAAAGACTACCGATGCTATCCGCGTTCTTGGTACCCTTGACTCCTGCTACGCTGTTCGTTATCCTAGGATCCTTAGCAACTTAGACGGCCGATGGCCCGGCATCGACGTAATTGAATGCACGAAGTAAAGTGGACGTCATGTTTTCGGTCTAGTCGATTCCGTGCCTTTAGGTGACATCCGAATGCAGGAGGGGGCTACGTCTGCAGTTTATTTGATATAGTGGGACTGACACTTTACAGCTGAGGTTCCTGCACTTGCGGACAGGGTTATCGAGACTATTGAAGAGAAACCCCACCGAGAGGCCCGACTGCGGTTGGATAATGCCCTGCTAGATTCACCAACCCAGCTGCACTTGGAAGTATATGTCCGCACAAGCACTGGTGCAATGCCGCTTCTCTTCCAAAGCAAACCTGGAGTGGCTGGGCCATACTCGCAACCCACCATGAAGGCGGGTGAGTGCCTATCGAAAGCGCCGATATTCACGGGAAGGAATCCAAAAATTATACTCAATCGGACATTTCTTTGCGTCGGCTCTCCAGAGGCTAGCTTGCAGGAACGGGATACGATAAGATTCTTCTTTTTTTTAATAAGCCATGACACCAAAACTCGAATCTTCACCCCGCCATTTCAGATTCAATGATCTGCTTATAACGAATGGTTTAATACGATTTTGGCATGCTCGACTTTTTCAAGTATTCATCAATGGCAAAGGATAAGAATCAAAAAGGTCAGCACGAGTTAGTTTTTCTGGTTAATCGCGCGTTCATTTTCTAACATCGGTCTCTATATAGCACGAAACGGCCTAAAAGCAAGTGCTTCAGTCGCAGACGCCAATTCCATGGATATGATTCCAGATGTTGATGTGCCGCCATCCGTCAACGTTACAAGTGAAGTAGTTTCGACACCGCCGTCAAAAAGCAGATCTCTAGGCACGCTTCCTATGGATTCCACACAGGGGGTTATCGAGCACGTCGTAAATAAGGAGCACATTGTCAATAAGGACCATGTTACGCAGGCGGGGTCTATGAACGGGCCTACCACCTATAATCCTATGAGCGGCCCTACTACATATAGTTCTATGAACGGCTCTACTTCGATTAATCCCATGAACGGCTCCGCCACACAGATCTCGATGAACGGTTCTGCTACACAGATACCTATGAACGGTCTTGTTCAGCCAATCCTTAAGGGTATTCCTGATACATATATGAATGGGTATCAATACAATCGCCCACAGATTACATCATATCCAGCTCCGGTCCCAGGATTGACCCGTGCTGCGACAACCGTGGTATCTGCGCCTCCAGCATTTCTCGACAATTTGGAAGCTAGTAGATTGCTTCTTCAGCGAGCTCGGGTTGAGCTTGGGCCAAATGCTGACAAGATATTAAAAGGATGTGTTCATTTGGACGCTTTCAAAAGATTCGTCAATGCCCAGAGTTTGCGAGACATGCCAGACGAGGGCAGCGTTTTGGATAATTATTTGCGATGGTCAGGCCAATTTGCAGAACGCATGGATGTGTTTTCGCAGCAAATATCACTATTCTTTCCGGGTGGAAAGCAAACTGCGACTCACTTATTTGGTTGCTGCAAAGTCTTGCTGCTGGTTCGTTATTATCTCGACACATTTAGCTACACACAAGAACTAATCAAACCTCTATGGATGTTTTAGATAAGCGCTAGAAATGTTGATGCTCTCCAGAGATTCTTTGACGAGCTGTATAAGATTGCAGCTGTGCTGGGAGTTCTCGAACCGCACGGCGATCTATATGTCTCGTTGGTGGATCTCCAAGGTATCTTGTCGGGGTTGTTTAGCAACATCATCGAGCTGGTAATCCGTGTAACCATCCTCTATCATGAGCATCGAAGTATGGTTCCCCGTATCACGTTTATCGGACACAGCTAAGCCCTTTCATCATTGTAGTTACCACTGAGCTTATCACCGAATGCGATGATCTAATCACCTCCATTATGAGGAAATTTTTGATGAATAAGCAAGCTTTAGAGCAAGAGATATGGCTCTATCGAATCAAGGAATCACCAGTCGTTCAAGGTACGAGCCGAAACTGCCGCATTGTGTGGCTTATTTGATTAACGTCTTCTAGGATGTGGACCTGTCTCTGTCGCCGATTTGAAAACTTGGCTTCGGCAAGGCGTCGTAGAAGCACCAAGAGCGACGATTTGCGAGGGTACTTGCACTTGGTTTGAAAGAACGCTCTCAGATTTTAAGGATGGGGAGGATCAACTCCTTTGCGTTTTTGGCAGAGAAGGGAGCGGCAAAACTATGCTGGCGAACTGGATCACTGACCGCCTTCGAATGCATCGTCAGGATATCCTAATGAATTTTGCTTTCGGTAAGAGCAATCTATCGTGCCTGCAATCGATCCTATCGACGTGTCTAATTTTTTAGTAGATACGAGTATCAACGGTGGCACCTCTACTGTTTTTATGTTGAAATGCCTCCTGCTCCAACTTCTCGACAAGAGCTTGGGAAATGTGGCCTTGTTCAAACGGCTGGCCGACGTATACATCACGGCCACTTCAGGACGTGGCGGGAGAGCCGAAGCATCCCTTGAGACTGCACTCTGGGATATCTTTGGAGATTCTGCCAAGTCTACGAAGCACCTTAACCTTGTCATAGACGGGTTGGAGCATGTTGCTGGCGGCTCTCAAAAGGCCCAAGAAATCGTTTTCAGAATCCGCGAAATAATCGATGCAAACGGCCCCAATTCCTTAAACTGCATTTTCACCAGCACTCCTTTCGAGGCAGACTTGAGAGTTCAGTTTACTGCCCTTCAGATCGATCACGAAAATACGATTTACGACTTGAAAGTTTATGTCTCTAAAGTGTTGGAGGAGTTCCTCAGCACAACGAATGTGCGACAGAAAGATCGTGCTAGTATAACTGACCTCCTTTGCAAGAAAGCAGACGGTTCCTTTGTGATTGCGAATTTGCTGATCCAGAACGTCAAAAGAGGTAAAAATATTGCGGAGATCATCAAAACGCTTGGCGACTCCCAAACATCTGGTGTTGAAGGGCTTCTTGATGCCCTGTTGACAAATATCGACTTTCAGAATTCAGACACACTTAGAATCATCTCTTGGCTCCTGGTCGCTGAGGAACCGGTTTCTATCCAAACCATGAAAGAAATTATGGAAATAAACTACTCTGATCGAGAATCTCCTTACAGATCTTCGAGACTGAAGTGGGATGTTGATAGGGATATAATTCAGCTCTGCGGCCATCTTGTAGTTATCGACCGCAACATGCTTCAATTCTCCCACCCATCTCTAAGAGATCATTTCTGGAAAAGAGCCCAAATCGACAAGAGGCTACCGAATGTCAACAAGTGCCACTCCGAGGTCGTGCTCAGCATCCTCGCTTATATCTCTACCGCAGAGATGTCTTCTTGTCTCGGATCTGGTTTTAGTGCTGTTACGCGGGAAGTTTGTGATTCTACCATCCGACAGCAGACGTTCCTTAGCTACTGCATCAGGAAATGGCTCGTCCATTTCCGACAATCTCAATTCTTCTTAGATGGGAAAACCAACCAGCTCAACACTTACCCAGCGCTAATTAAGGTCTTCCCATCATCTTCAACTTTTGCTCAATTGGAGTATGTCCTTTGGCGTGACAGCCAAGTTCAGGAGATTGACTTTGTACTTGCAGCAGATGTAAGGCAAGCCGTTCTCATGAGTGTCCCAGCTACCATTCACTCACTCATAAACCTGATGCGGATCAGGTTGGTGTTTGGGAACTGGTCTGCAGCTCTACAAATTTGTTATAAGGCTTGGAAAATAAGCCAAACACTTTTTGGGACCTACAGTACAGAGACATGGGATCTTTCTCGCATGTTCTCCGCCACAAGCAAGCAATACGGGGAGATCGAATTTGGACGTGAAGTCTATGATTGGATGATCCAATATTGCAAAAACAAAAATGTTGAAAGGGAAGTCACTGTGGAGGTTATCGACGTTGTTAAACGGCATGGTGGGAATCTTTCTGAAAGGGGTAAAGATCAGGAAGCAATAGTTCATTATCGTTGGCTTTGGGACACATGTTGTCATCAGTTCGGAGAGACTGACGAGCGATCGTCCTCAATTCTTGATCTGATGGTCGGCATTTTGCAGAAAGACCCATCATCTACCGAATACTTGGACATTTGCATCAAGCAGCTCACTGTGGTGGAACAAAATCTGAAACCCTGGGAGAAGGAGAGAATCAAGGCTGTTATTCGGCTCGCTGTCGCTTACGAAACCGCTGGAAAGATGGCTGAGGTTAACAGAGTTTTCGACGCTGCCATTAAGTCGTTGACTGCTGCGATCCCCAAATCCAGCAGCCAAGAGGTCCTTGTGATACACGAAGAGCGCATCAACCTAATCATCAGGTTTGCTAGCTTCTATTTCAAAAATGCTAGTCGAGATAACGGCCTTCTGCTGCTTAAACAATTTTGGGTCAAATATCGCCAGGAAGTTCACCACCTTCGTTCTCATTCTTCCGGTCTTCTCACTCAGTTGATTCTCCTGGCTGAGATTCTGGAAGCCTCCGATCTGAATGAAGAAACCGAAGAACTATATCTCGCCTTATGGACATATCTCAAGCAGTCTCCTGAGTTGAGCGCAACTGACTTCACATACAAAGTAGCGAGCGGCCTGGCCCGGCTCCGCAAACGTGGCCACGGAGACCCGAAAGAACAAGAAAAAATCTTAACGGAGCTTGTTGATATTCTCAACCCCTCTGGTACTAGAGAAATGGCAGAAGTCGGAGTCGATTCGTTCTCGCAGCTTGCAGGTTTATACCAAGCGCAGGGTGATTGGTCCAAACTTGCTAACACGATCAAGAACGCACTCTCGAAATTATGGCCATCAATTCTAAGCAACGAAAGGCACTGTCTAAATCTGCCACAAATGTTCATGGAAAAGGCTATTTCGCTAGTTTATTCGCTCGCTTTAGCCTACTCTAAGCTAGGTAACGTCGGAGAAGCTTGCAACCTCTATAGACTTGTGCATCAAGCTTGTCAGAACACCTTAATGCCAAATACTCAATTACGCGTCATCAAAGCGTTTAAAGAATATTGTATATTCTGCGATGCGAATGGCTGCTCCGGAGAGGCAATGGAGGCTTGCCAGTCGTACTTCGAGCTGCTTTCTCGAAATCCAGGCCGGGCGCATGAGAGCACGGTCGAAATCGGTGTCCATTTGGCTGGGTTGTACCGAAGCAGAAATTGCATTGATGATTGCATTGGCGTTTATAGAAAGCTCTGTGATGCATTATTGCAAGTTACTTTTACGGCGCAGACCTTTGGTATCTTGGGGACTTTGTTCACACTCTACGAAAGCACACCTTCAAAGGAAGGAGAGGCTGCTCAGTTTTACGTGTCTTTCTGGAATAAATTCTCTACCATAACGCAACTAGGGTTTGTTCCTGAATCCGAACTGGTTTTCAAATTATACTGGAAGTATAGGCTTCATCTGGAAAAATCTGGCAAGCCTGTGTCCGATATTCTTGAGGCAACTCAGTACCTTCTTCAATATTTCATCCATCATGGGGGTAAAGAAGACAAATTTTACTTTCAGGCTTTACTCTGTTACGCTCAACTATTAGAGCAAGATGGTAAAAGAGTTAGAGAGGCGATTGAAGAGTATGAGAAACTTCTTGGCATGGCTTTGCGTGTTGCTGGGACGACAGATAACACCACGGTTATCCTTCAAGTTCAGCAAAGTTTAGCCAAATTGTACCTTCTCGACAAGACAACCGAAGCCAAAGCAGGAGATTTATACAACGGGCTATTCCAAGACTTCAAAGTCACATACGGTCTCACTCACCGCTCTAGTCTCGGGTCACTCCAGCAACTCGTACAATTTTACGTTAATCAGAAGGATACGGCTAAAGCGGTATCTCTTTTGGAGCGTACGACGGTAGAAATCCTCTCTTCGGAAACGAACGAACGAAAGCTATTTGATTCAGGGGTTTCTCTAGCGAAGATGTTCAAGTTGCTTGGAATCCAGAATCTCGCGATCAACTTGGTCCAGGCTCTGCGCAACTATTGCCGGATGAGTCCACAGGAGCGACGGGCCTATGACTCGAGAGACTCGCGGTTTACAAAGCTCGTCTTCAGGAATTCCCAAATTCTTATGACAGAAAGGAGATACCAAGTGTTCTTCTCTGCCATCGAAATGGTAACCAGGAGTGAAACCGAACTCCAACAGGAAGATGAGTTGTATTCCCGGGTGATTACTGTTGTCCTCCAAGAGTCGGAATTTTACATGGCTTGGCTCGCCGCCACCAAGTTTGGTGAGAGATTGGATGTTATTCTTGCGGCGGGTGCTCGCTTGAGAGCCTTCCTTCGAGCGGAGGGACGCGAGGAAGAATTTAAATTTGTCGAAAGCGATCTCAGAGCTATATTCCAACGAGAGTTCAAAACTTTCCAGCCCGAGAATAAACCAAAGACTGGAATCGACCTCAAATTCTCTGACGATATGCTAGACGAGTTTTTCCAGGAATGCTTGAGCCTCTTTGCGAACACCAATGCGTCCCAGAACTTCTCCTTGGTAGATGTCGGCCTTAGAAGGGTTGAGGCAACTATTCAACACGGTGACATCGATGCCGCTTTTATTCTTTCAGTGTGGACTTATAAGTTTTTAACGGAAGAGAACAAGCTTGGTAACATCCTTAGGATCCTGTTTTACATGACGTCCTCACAAGTCAAATCTACTCCGAACGATATTTTGCGGAAGGACATTTCGAAATTTACGCAAATTATCCTCCAAGACATTTTATCGGCGCAAGGGGGGATGGGTATTTCGTGGGTTTCCGTTAACTTGACAGATATACATCAGCTCTTAGTCCTACTCGGCGCCGAGTCTCGGTGGGATTTCATGCTCAACATTCTCGAGCAGCTCTGGGACTCGAGAAACAGTCATGACAGCATTTGGAGTCCTCATCTTGTCACTATGATTGGATGTCGGTTAACAGACGTATATATGAAGCAAGGACGAAAAGAGGCCGCCTTGAGAGTCCTGGAACGTATACAATACAACTACCTTCGTGTTTTCGGGGCATTCCACGTGGAAACGCAGCAATTCTGCAACCAACTTTGCAGAGTTTACAACAGTACGGGCTACTACAACAAAACCATCACTGTCAGCGAAAGGTTATTTTCCGCCTTGATAGATCCTGGTAACGCCAGTTTGTTCTCCAAGGAGCAAGCATCGAAGTTTATCTTCGAACAGTTAGATTTGATTAGGTTTTCGTATCACAAGAAAGGAGGAAACTCAAACCTTGATCATTTCATCCCCATTTTGAAAAGGCTACAAGAGTTGTATTATGTCAAGAATTCTAATTGGAACGATCTCGCCGACTTCAAGGGATGGCTCAGAACACAACCAAGCAAAGATGAGGCATTGTTCATGTGGCGGTCGCCCGAAACCTGGGGCCTTCTGGAGGAAGAGGTGGACGTAGAAGGACATGTAGAAGAACGAGATGGCGTTAGATCGATTGGCAGTCCAACGGAGCGAAAAGGCGGTAAGGGGAAAGAATTCCTCAAGTTCGCTCGATCCTCTTTCGCAGCTTTATTTGAAGATTAAAATTGGTTGTAAATTAAAGTAGCGTTGCCTTTTGTAGTTGGCATAGTTTAAAAACTGAATATAATAATAATTTAATTGTTCAAAGTTCGCCTCCATTAGTTCATCAGTTCGCAATTATGCTTACATTTCTAAAATTTGATATCGAAATTCGAGGGGGCATCCCAGAAACCATATTCGTATACCAAGAAAGTAGTAATTCTAGGCGATAGCTTGCCGGGATTGGACTTGGCGTTGTCTCGTAAACGCTACAGAACTCCTGCAGGGTTATTGGGAAGCCTCGCCTCACTCAAAATCAAGGCCAATATAGAGGGTAATCCCCAGTCTCTATCTAGAAGATTTGGCGAAAATGACTCTGATCCCTTTTGGCGACAGCATGAGAACCATAGCTGTAAGAAAAGGTAGTGGAATACAAGGTTCGTCGAAATATCGAAGGATCTGGAGCCCGCATTGACCGCTGTTGTTGTCCAGGCATCTTTTGCCAAGGAGCACAACAAAATGCAACATTCGCAGCCTTGTGCGCGTCTGCAGTGTTGTGGCACAAAGAAATCCGAATTCATGTTTTCAGGCACTATTCTTCGAATCAAACGAGCAACCGAATCCTGTTGGTGCTTCCATACATCGAGAGCGTTATGAACGGTGGAGCAACAGCGGTAATATTTTAGCTCAGCAAGGAAAAGAGTGATTCTCGTTGTTGCTGTTGGTGGTTTTCAGATATCAGCACCAGCACGAACACAGCTCTTCGTCTTTCTCTCGGTTTCCACCGCCATTCAACAACTGCCACCTCATCTTCGCAGCAGCCGCTTCCACCACAACTTCAGAGCCACTGTGCTATTTCGCAACCTCGACTCCTCTCTCTGACAATACCCCATCAGGTATCACTCTCAAACTTATCCCTTCCATCGTCAAAACATCACGCAATACGATCGTAACGCATCAAGCCTCTCTCATCTTTTAATCCATCTCTCGTCATTCGGAGACGATGGCACAACCTCGCGATCAAGTCTCGACCCTCGAATTTGAGGCGATGTTTAATCACATCGTACTACCCCCTCAGCTTCCTGGCAAAGAGGATAATGATGTCGATAGAATCAGTGGTGGCCTTCTCACCTTACTTTCATCCGTGGTTCGAGAAATGAGATCTCTCGCCTCCACTGGTTACTATAGAGAGTTCTCTCTTTTATATCAATCCCTGATGAACTACAAACAGATTTCAGTCAACGGCATTATCAGCAAGCAAATATTACTTCAGCAATTTCGCACCTTGGAACCACGAGAACAACTCATTTTGCATGTCACCAAGCAGAATGCTGCTTTGCTCGTCCATCGAGTTTCGAGGTACCTTCAACTGCTTACCCATGATATAATATAGCTATACTGATGATGTCTCTCAGCTCTTCCTCTGATCGCGTTATATTTGAGGCTTTCGAAGCATCACCTACATCGCAAGCAGCTTTGGAAGCAGAATCGGCTCTTCAGTGGGACTTCCCTGGCATCGCTGTCTCGATTCCCTATTCAACCTTTTCAGCTGTTGAGTTCCAAGAAGAGCTGGGTCTCTTCTTAGAGCAGGCCAGCAATGAATCGATCAAACGCTTTGCGGCAACTACGGCGAAGGCAGCCTCCGGCGCTTGGGAAAGTCGCGATACCGTTGATCCTAACCTTATCACAGGTCTCATGATGAGTCTTTTGGAGGCTACTGGCTCTCGGGTCTTTCCAATTCCACTGAGAAAGAGAATACGGGACGACATTTGTTGGTCAGACGGTATTAACCCTTGGCGAAGAAATCCCAACTGGCTTATCCTTCGAGTTGCAATGCAGAAGCATCTACAACTTCTCCTTGGTGTTGATATCGGTACCATAGCTTACAAGTTCTTAAAATGCTGGTTCCTCAAGTCATTCCTCGCATGCGTTTACCAACAGATTCACCCAGAATTGTCAACACTACTGAAGGCAAAATTATGCCGTAGGATGGCAAAGCTTGATATTATTCGATCAAATACCTCTGGACCTTCAAAAAATTTCTATGAATACTTTTTTGGCCTTATCAGCCCAGGTGTGGAGTCGGTCATCGATCTTTGTGATGGCGAAATCATGGAAACCTGGGACCAATATCGCAAAAAGATCGAAAGAAAAATTTCACCGTTGCCTAAACGGGCAGAAACCCCCGATACAGTTCTCAAGTTGCCGAGCAGTGGAGCATATTTAGATGACATCCTTTCTGACTCGAGGATGAACTTAAGGAGTTTGCAAAATCCTGTTAACTTTGAAAAAACAGCGCAGGTTCCTAAGAACGGGAGGAAGGATTTCGAAAATTTCGCGGATCGGTACTACGGCTTATTCGCCGATGAAGAGAATCTCAGTTGCTTTAACAATGCATATAAACATAGCGCAGACTCTCCAGAAGAGAAATGTTCCCGAATCGCCAGGCAACTCAACAAATATCTCGATAAGTATGTTGATGGTGGAAAGGATCTTTATCAAAACGTACCAGAAGCGACTTCCAGTATTCTCCTGGGCATTCTGGAGCTCTGGGTATCTATTGATAGCTATGCAGTCATAGCATTCCCCATGTTGGCGGAATACCACCCTGTGTTTACTGCAGATATCTTGAACTCTTTGCATATTGAACGTGCACGAGACTTTAAGAGACTTCAACATATTGGGGAGTATCTCAAACAACGGACATACAGTGCCCATGATAAAAGATCGATCTTCACCGATCCTTGCAAGGGATGTTTCGCCGATCGATACGTGCAATCTTCTACAGAAAGTACAAGGTTCAATGAACTACGGGATCATATTGAGGCAATAGCAGAAGCCGATCGCCTTCGGAAGGAAGCAGAATGGATAACGAAGAGTGCTGAATATGAAAAAATTACGCAAGAAATTCTTGTTCTCACTTGCCAGTCTCGATTTACAGATGATTTTCCACCACGACAAGTCCATGACGATCCTAACTGTAAAAAATGTTACCTAGAACGCAAAGCGCGACGAATTAGAGTCACTGCCCATGAACATCCTCTCCCGACTGATGGTCCTACTATGAGAGCTACACTTTTTGAGATTTCGACCCCCCTAGCTTTTGCCATTTATCGAGATATTACCTGGCGGATTATCTCAACACTAGCTCTCCCTAGCCTTCCAGCATCGAACCAACCACGACTCATAATCCAAGAATACTCGCAACTTTCCAAATTCAAGAAAAAAAGCTACGCAGTTGTGACCTTGGCATCAACAAAGAAATCCTTTCTTCAAACGCACTTGGCGCAAGTCTCATTACCGACAACTTTGGAAAAGGTCTGCTTGCCCAACGGGCTTTTTCTATCGTATTACGATACAAGTAAAACTCTTTGGCCAGGTCGTCTGACCCTATCTCCAACTTTCTATCACCACTTCCCCCTTCCAATACCGGAAAATTCTCCTTTCGCATCACTCATCAAAGACCTCGATCCAGTACATCCTCCAAGCTCCTATGATGTGATTGCAAGCCAAACAAAGTGTCCTCCTGGGATGAATGTACACGAGTTCTTGTCATACCAAGGTTTATTATCTGGGTATAATCGCAGACTACCTTCAATTCTAATAGAGCTGGCATCTTCAAACCTAAACTTCAGCTCAGAAGCAAGCACTTCGCTAGTAAAATACCTTCTCCATCAAGCCGGTCCACCGTTCCCAGGAGAGCCCCTACGTATGGTTCATAGGATGTTCAATGACTCCAACTTCTCGTCCCAGCTTTTGAAACAAATAGAAAGTCGGTTAAAGTTAATATCGTCAAACTGGAGAGAAGTACATTGTATGGAGATGTTGATTGTCTTGTTATCGCGGGCCATTGATATATGGGCTTTATGCGGTAGGGGGTCTATCTTTCTAACTAAGGCAACAGAATTGTTGGAAAAAGTGAGGACCACAATATCAAAATGGTTACTAAATCTCCATAAGGAAATTGATAATGCGGAGACGACAGACTCTTGTCGTAGATTTTCCGAGTTCGCATTATGGGCAGCTCTCCTAGGCAGGTCTACGTACTTTGCAAATGGCCAACATGCATCGGTTTTACCGTTCGATGCCGCGGGACTCGAGTTCTTCTTCCGAAGCTCTATCATTCTTCAGCATAGTTTATTTACGAAACCGAGTTTACTGCCTTTAAATCTCCGAAATGCGCTCGCCAGAGACTTGAGAGTCGTCTACAGTATCCGAAATTTCTTAAGCACGGCAATTGCAAACTATCCACACGCGCTCAGCCTTGCTTTAGAAGTCGCCTGGCCGCAAGAGGAAGATGTGAGATATCTTCCTCCAGAGATTCTAGAAAGCCCTAATTTATGGTGGATTCGTATGGGAATTGCACCTACTGATGCTAGGACGGCTCAGACAGTTCTATTTCACTTACTTGAAGGACATCTCCTTCTTGATGGAAAGCCTTTAGGCCAGCTTCCTTCAGAACACCGAAATAATACAGTCCTCACAACCCTCTTTGGGAATCAAAATCTATTGACAGTGCCATCACGGCTTCCGGGAATGACCTATATGATTTCTCGCCAATGCGAAAATTACCGTGTTCACCTTGGATTCAGGAAGCGAATATTGATCGTTCGAGCTGAAAGAAAAAGATCTCTCTTAGAATACATCCCGCAAAATGTTTTTAAAAATGAGAAAGGGATCGAAGATCTGCCTGCATCACTCATAGACGGGTGTTATCACTGGCTGAACCTAAAACGAGGAACTCTTCACATTCGGCAAGTATGCTGGAGAGATAAGCCGAGTGATTGGACAGTCGACCTCAACTCTAAAGAAGCTTGGCGGAGGAAGGTTTTGTTGGTGGACAAGTTCAGCACCCTCTTCAAGAAGGTCGCTGCAATTTTCGACAGATTCGAGCCGGAGAGGTTTTTGACTGTCTATCAGCCTCAAGATCGGTCTCTTTGCGTCGAAATGAGGCGGCTTGACTTGCATTGGCAGGTCAATCAGCAAGGACATCTGCAATGCATGGCGCTCCAATCTTTTGTGGACTCAAACCAGGATGCAGGCACCTGGTACGGCCTCAGAAACATGATCGTCCTCCGAGACATCGCCGGTCGTTCCAGAAGCATTATCACTCCTCTCGGTAAAACGCGAGTAAGAATTGACGGCCCTCATGTAGAAGTAGATATCAATCACGGTGAAGCGGCCTACGGTCGATACCACATAAATACGACTCTCGGGAGACTTGACTGTCCACCAGAACCATGGTTGCTTTACACTAAAGCTTTACTTCATGCATACACTTCTTTCATAATCCCAGATCCCCTTACTGGGAAAACAGGGACGGAAGAGTCACTACACTGCTTACGATCCGGCTACTGTCAACCTTGGACGCCCTTAAATCCTCGCCACTATGAAATGCTCGAAAATCTTGCGAAACTTACACCCCAACGCGACTACTACCCCGAGGAACTCAAAGTAATGCAAAAAGTCGCATGGGATAATCGACTTCGTAGTCATGCTCAAAATGAACATTTCTTTTTCGTTGTAAGAGAAATAGTCGTTAAATCTGAGCAGCTCAAGATGTTTAGTCGTGATGCTGGCGATCCCGTTGTTTTCGAGCGTCAGAATCTCGAGCTTTACAAACGCAGTAATGAGCGGCGGGGTTTGTATGAACGTAATTCTTCAAACTACACTTCTAAAGCCCCTTCAGACAGCGTTTACCACTCGAGAGGTGAGCCTGCAACTTATTCTAGCCGTCAAAACGTTTTCGAGGTCGCTTATCACCTTCATAATTGGTCTCAAAATCTGCCCCTTCCACTTGATCTAGCGACTGTTATGGAAGGATGGCAAAATATTGGAGGGTTTGAGAATGTACTAGACAAAGTCCTCCTAAGCGATAAGCTTAGCTTAGATCTCCCCCTTTATTGGGGAGCCCTGGTTCGAATATGCCAAGGAAGTGATCAGACATGTCGATATAAACTAATGTTCTTGTTGGCGCTCCTAAGTTTCAATCCCCTTATCCATATGGACGCTGTTCGAACACTGATCGCTTTTGCTACAAATCCGGAATTTAAAACATGCCAACTACCACTTGGCAGCTCTTTTGTTAATTTCCGTCGGAACCCGAGTATCAAACAGGATATGCTGAGACTTCTTATCAAACCGTACTGCAAAACATACTCTAAATCAGAACTCCAAAGCATGGGAGGCTTCACTTTGAACACCAAACTCCGAAAGAGGTTCGAAGCAGCAGAGACCACTTTTAATAGGTGTGTCGAAGATGAATGCAAGAATCTCATTGACCACTTAATAGAACAATGGCCATGCTTGCAACCTACAATATCTCCGGCTTTCGATAATGAGCTGATAGACCTTGCCCAAATTCTACCTATCATACAGCCAGAGTGGTCACGTCTCTTTTTCAATCTACAACTTTCTAATCATATCAGTGGTGTCCAACGCATCCTCAATGCCTTTAATCTCCAAGCATCGGAACCAATGCTAAGCCGGGGAGCACGGAGAGATCAGAGGAACGAAAATAGCCAATCACATTTGAAGTCCCAAAGCTCTTTATACCGTCTTTTAAAGGCTCGAGGCTCTAGTGCTTGGTCTCTACTTCTAACAGCTTTTCTCAGTTCCAAGAGGGAAACAATTTTTTCCAAATCAAAGGCAGAGCTTATCATGACATTGAATCCCCCCTCGCATCAGGCAGAAATAAGTGAGCTCGAGGGAATCATTGATGAAATTTCAAAGGCAAACTCGATTGTCAGGCAGCGGTATGCCCAAGATCTTCGACAGAGTGTCGCAGCTTACAAGCGAGTTTCTAGAACCTCTGTGGCTCAAAACAAGATGATATTCCCCATATCTATTGGTGCAAAGATAGAAGAATCGAGAGACAAAGTCAATATGATATATGATGAAATATGCGAGGTTTTAGTGAAATCTGAACCGCATCTAAAATGGCTGAGGAAGGGAAACCTGTTTCCTTGCATTACCAAAATTTCTCTTCTTGAGGCTCTCAGGTCTAAGAATAATATTTCATTCGGAACTGGGATGCGGGAGGGTTTGGTCCTGCTCGGATTGTTGATTACCGAACTCCAACAACTGATTCGTGTTGAGGCATTCAGATTGAAGCATGATGGTCAGCGAATTCTTGACGAAGAAAATAATATGGGGCATCAAAACTGGGACCCAACAGAAGTTACTGACTGGTTATTACTTGAGATTGATTCTAACCTTTTGATTCGGCCAGACCAAGTTGAAGTCGCGCACGCAACTATACGGCCGTCCACCGGAAATAATTCCCTTTTACAAATGAACATGGGCAAAGGTGAGAAAAATCAAAATTAGCGATACGTTACAACAACTAATATAAGATAGGGAAAACTTCTTGCATTATGCCGATGGCAGCCGCTGTCCTAGCTGATAGTAAGCGGCTTTTAAGAGTCTTAGTACCTCGCGCATTAATCCTACAAACTGTACAAATGATCCAAGCACGGTTAGGCGGACTCGTAGGCAGAGAAGTTCGTCATGTTCCATTCTCAAGGCGAACAGCAACATCTACCGAAACTATTAGAGCGTTCTACGAGATACATTCCAAGATTCTCGGAAGTGCAGGTCTGATTGTGTCGCTTCCTGAGCACAATTTGTCATTCATGCTTAGTGGGTTGCAGCGCTTATCCGACGGCCAATTAGAAAATGCCAAACCGATGGTGCGGATTCAATCGTGGCTGAACAGATTCTCTCGAGATATCCTTGACGAGAGCGATTTTACACTTGCAGTGAGGACGCAATTGATATATCCCTCAGGGTCTCAGAAAGCATTTGACGGACATCCACAGCGTTGGAAAACGACAGAGGCTCTTCTAGATCTCATCCAAAGTTATCTCCCCGACATCCAAGCTCGACATCCAAGAAGTCTCGAGGTGGTTAAGCGATCTGGAGGAGGATATCCTTTTATTTATTTCCTTCGTCGAGATGCCGAAGAGGATTTAATTAAGCGGCTAGTCAATGACATATGTGCTGGCAGAACACCAATCCTTCCAATGACAGATTTTTCTGATGATGTTCAGCACTCTGTCAAGCAGTTTATATCCGAGAGCAGAATATCAGAAACTCTATGTGAGGATATTCGTAGCTTATTTCGTCACCAAGCTACCATGCTCAAGAACATTTACCATCTTCGAGGACTATTCGTTCATAGAATCTTGCTCCTTGCCTTAAAAAAACGATGGAATGTTCAGTATGGCCTTCACCCCACCCGAGACCCAGTAGCAGTTCCATACCACGCGAAAGGGGTCCCATCAGAACAAGCAGAGTGGGGGCATCCTGACGTCGCTATACTTTTCACCTGCTTGTCATTCTACTACCACGGCCTGAGTATCGAGCAGCTTGGACAAAGTCTCCGATTCATACTTCAGTCAGATGATCCAGCTAGCGAATATGAACGATTCACACACAGTTCGGATACGTTGCCTGGCTCTCTCCGCGAGTGGAACGCCATTAATGTGGACGACGATGTTCAATTGAATGAAATCTGGAGCCACGTTAGATATAACGTCGTCGTCATCGATCATTACCTCAACAACTTTGTGTTTCCAAGACATGCCAAACAATTTTTAACCAAACTGCAAGCTTCTGCGTGGGATCTTCCTTTATACTCTGATAGCCTTTCAGCTTCAAGCAAGTACGGCAAGGCGATTACAACTGGATTCAGTGGTACTAATGACAACAAGACAATGCTTCCATTGACGATTACACAAGACGACCTTCCAACCCTTTCTCACACAAATGCAGAAGTTCTGACATATCTACTACAACCAAGAAATAGAACTTATGTGCTAGCAGCAGATCGGGAAGGTCGTCGTTGGTCTGAAAATATGTTGCTTGAGAAGCTGAAACACGAAAAAATCCGTATTTTGATAGATGCAGGCGCTCAGATCCTAGAGATGGACAACTTTCAGTTAGTGTCGATGTGGATGACCATCGACACCCATTCCCAAGCAGCCATATATTTTGACGAAACTAATAAGCCCTTCGTTCTTTTTCGCAATGGAAATAAGGTGCCACTATTAGCCACACCATACGCCGAAGATTCTACCGGTTGCTTGATATATCTTGACGAATCACATACAAGAGGCACTGACCTGAAGATGCCACAGAATGCCAAGGGCGCTCTCACCATTGGTCTGGGACAAACGAAAGATCATACTGTTCAAGGTGAGTTTCCAAATCAATGGTCGATTCTGCCATCTTAGGTTAACGCTAAATCACGGAGTTCACTAGCTGCTATGCGACTACGACAGCTTGGGAGTACACAATCAGTGGTATTTTTCGCGCCGCCGGAGGTTCACCAAAGTATCGTTGATATTCGGCAAATGGATTTCGGTGATAAAGTTGATTCTCGAGACGTTGTTATTTGGTTACTGCACCAGACTTGCGTCGGTATTGAGCAATTGCAACCTCTCTATTTCTCACAAGGAATGGACTTTTGCCGTAGAATTCAAGCTGCTTCCGATAACCCAGAGTTTCTCGAAGACCCAACCCATTTGAAAGAGTATCTGAACACCCTACGGCAACCGGAACAACAAACTTTGAGACAAATGTATGAACCAAAGCAAGTACCGAAGAGCTACACTACGATCATGAAGCCATCACCAGGGATAGCGGAGTTCATCGATGAGCTCAAGATCCGTCGGCGAGGTTTCCAAGACACCGGAGAGGCAGTCCACGGGTCCGCGCTTCAAGAGGTCGAACAAGAGAGAGAAGTAGCCTTCGAAGTAGAATCCGTGCGAGAGGTCCAAAAGCCTATTCACTACACACCGTATAAATTTCCCGGATTGCATAAGGACCTGATCACTTTTGTTCACACTGGTAGAGCTTTGATAGGCACTGGAGGATATGAGCTTGCATTCCTTGCAATTCGTCGAACTTGCTCTCTGGGAGAAAAATACAAAATCGACCACAATGCAAGCTCGGGGCAACTCTACGTCTCTACAGAATTTACTAAAACAGTGCACCCATATTGTGGAAAACTCAACGATAACTTCCAGGTCGGTACTCTAAAATAAATCCTTACCCTATTGGAACTAACGATTGTGCCCCCTAGCGCCCCGTCAATTGGATTCTTATTAGCACCGTGACAAACGTTGCAATAATCGTAACTCCAGAAGAAGCAGAATATTTAATCCCCCATCTGAAAACACAAACAAGAGCTGAGTCTGTTCACCTCTTGACATATGCGGCACCGATTACTCGCAAAATGATACAATTTGATAGTCTGAAATTTTTTAGTATTCCAGACATTAGTACTGACTGGACACCACCCCAAAACTTATCCGTGGAGCTCGGAATTGTCGCTGGCAGACTTTACTTCGCTTTCGAGAATTCTACAGCTATCAGAAACTATTTGGATCTTGAAAATAAGTGTTCAGAAGTGGAGGGACCTAATGGAGGCTCCGTATTCGCGACCCGGCCATTGTCATTCCTACAAGAGTGGCTAACACTTAAGCGCAAAGGCCAGGACTTTCTACATACGCCAATGGGGTATCTCTGCCAAAGCAAAACCCTGTTGAAAACACACACTTTCTTCCGTGGAAACAATACAGTGGAAGAGGCAGTGGTCGAATCACAAACAGAGGTAGCAAAAGGCGATAACATCCAAGATGATGGAGGTGACGACTCTGAAGACTCTGAAGATTCTGGCTATGAAGGCGGAGGGTTTGGTAATCTCTACTAGCCCAGAGATTTGTCTACTCTAAGACTTGATATTTAGCCGTGTACATTATTTTCCTCATCAATTTAGCATCCGTTGATATAATTAAACATACAACATATCAATATTATCAATTTAATATTCATTCATTGAACGCTTTGTTCTCGCACAAGATGGCGATTCGTATTAGATATTAATTAATTTCTTTGTGTTTGCATCTCTGCCCGGAGCAAGAGGGGCGTTGCAATTTACACATAGTGGTGAGTTATTGATTTACAAAGCAAACATGACAATCAGTAAACCAAAAACGGTAGCAACGCTAAGAGTAAAATCAGAACTGCCTGCGCCGGAGCTGTAGATGGGCGGAGGAAGCGAGGTGGTAACGTTTCCAGCGACAGAGCTTGTGCAAGTTGTGGTGGTGGATGTCATCGTGATAGTCGAAGATGCAATTGCACTTGTGGAAGAACCGACACCAGTGGAGGAAGCACCAGCACAAGCGCTGCAAGAGGCAAATTGTCCAGTTCCATCAGTTGGTTGGCAGACGGCGAAGGGTACTTGGGCCTCCCCGCAGATGTAGGCGCAACAGCTATCATAAGGAGTTGGGCAGACACCAGCAGGAGCACTGAAAGGGCTGCATGTGGAAGCGGAAGAAGTTGTTGAAGAGACCATAGTTGTGGTTGTGGAGGTAGCTGTAGTAGATGAACCACCAGCGCAGGCGGTACATGTGGCAAATTGGCCGGTGCCATCGGTTGGCTGGCAGACGGCAAAGGGCACTTGGGCTTCGGCGCAGATATACGCGCAGCAGCTATCGTAAGGGGTTGGGCAAACTCCAGCTGGAGCGCTGAATCCTGCACTGCATGTTGAAGTGGTAGTGGTCTGAGCCGAAACGCTGGCTAAGAGGACGCTATATCGCACAAGGAGTATATAAGTCGCGTGAATTCGATATATCGACGGTAACATCGATTCATCAAACGAAGGGATAAGATTTAGTATTTACCTGAGAATGAGAGTTGGGAATTTCATAGTGATAGTGTTCGTTGCTCTTTTTTGGAAACGAGTGTTAAATTGAGATCGTGATGGGTCGATATCTTTTGTGAAAAGGAAAGTAGGATACGATTTGGCCTTGAGCTTGAGGTAGAGGAGCGAGGGGGAGAATGCGTCGTTAAATATATAACTATCGAAATATTACGTCCCCTGAACTCAGCTTCCGCAACGATAATTGAGCCCGATCATCGCTTTCGCTCCTGCTGTGGAGGGCAACTGCCGGTCGTTTCCCAAGCTAGCCCGAAAACGCGACCCGATTTGCGGGCTCAAATCGCGGTTTGCGACACAGTTGATCATTTCCCCTGCGATCGGGGTATGCTTGTGCGTGGTGCGGTGCAGCCCTGTCGCATGAGCATTAATTGCATTCAGAATGTGCATTCCGACGGTGAGCGGGTGTACCAAGTGGCTTTCATTGGGGGATCGAAGAAAAAAGCTTGCCTAGCTGCGCTGCTCCCAAGCAGGAGTAAAATTATGGCTTCCTTTCTAGGCCTAGACTCTATTTTGGGGGCACAGATAATCGACAAGTTACCGTTGCCTCACGGCTGGACAACTTCCCATCTGGCCAGCGGGGTAGAAACAAAAAAAAATGTGGAAATTTACATCGAAGTTTAAAATTAAGCATCAATTTTTAAAACGCAAAGGTACACGGTAGCGTCTTGCGACGGGGAAGGGTACTCGAGAGTTTTTTTCAAAATGTCAGTTGCAGAATTCAATCAATTTTAAACACTTCTGCATGCCCACACAGCCTTGTGTTGCAACGTCGATCGCGTTGGTCCCGACGTCATGCCTCCGAGAGATCTATTTTTGGAGTCGGTTGTTTGGGCGCGCAATGGAAAGAAATGGTTCGAAACAAAAAACGACAACAAACGGAATCCATCTCAGGAGATACTTTCTCGGAATCGGTCAAGGCGTGACTGAGAAAACGCAAAACCTGAGAGCTCGAAAAGTCACTGGAATTTTTTTTCAACAAGAAAATGGCATAAACTCACGGCTGATTTCTGGTTTCAGAGCTTGATCGTGTCAACAGAATGCAATTCCCGCTAGCAGCTTGAGTGTAATGCTAGCCAAAACCACGATATGCCAATTTTACTAGCTGTTCAGAACACGAGTTCGTTCATCTGGCGCTCTAATCCATTGTAGTATCAATCATCACGTGCCGCTTTTTTTTTTTTTTTTTTTTTTTGAGCTTATATCGCTTATTCAGCAACGCTCTGCGCTCAAGACAGCTTACAAGATTGCCTTCAAAAGAATCACTATCTATACCTAAAAATCATTCCCTGGCCTCAGCATGAAGGCACATTATAATATGCTGATTTTGTAATATTTGCATAGCAAAGAAACTGACTTGTTGAAATAAATATCAAGGTAGCTAGAATGCTCTACTCTGCTTCGGCTGGTGCTCGGCTGAACCGTTGTTCCGTTGATAAGATAAGTAAATACTTGGGTAATCTGCAAGCGCAGTGCCTACCTAACACACGTAATATATACACTGCGCCACAACAGATATGAAAGATGCACCGTTTGTGGGCACGATGAATCTAAATTCTTGTGCTGCGAGCCAGACGATGGACTAGGAACGGTCCTGCCAACGATATCAAAATATCGTTTTATGGCCATCCTTGAACTTCAATATCATACATAGTTAAAAGGGCCTTAAAATTCTAGCGGCACCTAACCTTGCAAACCCGAACAGCACCGTGAAGCACATGTGATAAAACTCAGTACCATGATCCTAGCTTGATCAATATTGTTTGCTTTCAGTAAAGAGTGAGGGTCGGCCTGGAAGTCAATGTTGGCTTGACGCAGGTTGGCACCACCGTCACCGTCGTTACACAAGCGCAGTTCCCATTTCCGCAAGGATTTCTCGTTGTTGTAGTAGTTGAGGGTGGTTGTGTAGCGCAGCAGCAAGGAGCCGTAATTGTCGCCGTCGATACAAGTGCGCGCTTGTCAAGGGCAAGTGGGCACATCGCGCAGACATACTCGGGGCAAATAGGAGGTCGGACGTAAACTGGAGCCACGACAGCTGTTACGGAATAAGGACATGGCCCACAATTCACCGACGTAGG
Organism: Orbilia ellipsospora; assembly: GCA_036971675.1. NCBI lineage: Eukaryota > Fungi > Ascomycota > Orbiliomycetes > Orbiliales > Orbiliaceae > Orbilia > Orbilia ellipsospora. The sequence goes on from JAVHJO010000006.1 coordinate 57,890, forward strand.
TGTCGTTGTTGGCGTTGATGTTATCGTGATTGGAGGTAATCTCGTTATGGTTGGCCTGAACGTAACAATAATTGGAGATACGATTTCGGCATCTTGAGCTGCGACCCTATTGTGATATTGGCCACCGTTAGTACTGTACTATCATAAGAGCACGCTTCAGATGATTTTCGACTGAAGGCTTGGCTTACAAAGTCGTTGCTGTTAAAAACCCCAAGACTGTCAAGAACTTCATTTTATTTACTTATGGTAGGCTTGTGTTGGCGAACGATTTCGATCAATCTAAAACGAGTTTATATAGCCAAAACGAAGTTGAAATATTTCCAATGGTGTTTTTGTATAGATAGTGTATCTCTCACAGGTGCGAAAACCTTCCTTTTAACTCTGTTGCAACAAAGTCCCACAATCCCAAACCCCTCACAGCAATATACATCGCCAAGCTCGGGCTTTCTACAGAATTACCGTCCAGCCGCGACGCAAGTGGTGAAAGGGCCAGTTGCTTCCTGTCGCACGAATAATACCTAGCAGCCGAACTAACAAGAATATCATATTTATCTCTCTCACATGTATCAAGGATGCATTTTTCGACGGAATGGAAATCGAGCAAAGTTTAATAGTCGCACCTTGGCATTCTCTATTTCAATGTAATAACTCCATCCAATTCTTCCGCACATCGATCACAGATATCAGATCGTTGTCTTTACAACTGCAGGATCCCAACATTGCCATGGGTAGGTTCGCTTGTCCCTGACCTTTCTCCACAACGCACCCGCTCACCCGTTGACGCACCAATGATTCTTCGTAACGGGCGAGTTCGCAGAAGCTTGGCGTTGTAAGGACGGAATTCAGCGCAAACTTTTACCGAACCGACGGGCTACAGGGCCGACATTTCGAGCCTCCAGATAAACGTTTTGCTTGGGGACGATATTCTTTACCCCCCCCCCCCAGACGCAAAATTTCCCGATATTCTATCGAAACCCTAGTCGTCTGTGGACCACTGTGCTAATCCCCTCAGCAAGGGCCGACCAATTTTCCTACTTGAGGATGCGGCAAGTATTCTACGAAAGCAATTCTTCGGACGCAGAGCGAAGTCCTCGAGTTAGCCGTTTATCGAGCAATGAAGGGAGTTCACGAAAACGCTCGGCCTTGCCATCATGATATTCCTAGTATCATTTTCAAATTCGAAATAATCTGTACGAATACTCAAATCTCGCGTAATTCATTCTCCAACTGACTTGATATCGCAATCGCGCGTATGGTTGTAGTATGACACTCCAGTGTACGATATCTGTGAGATGCATTGTATTTCGTCAAAGTCTTTCGGTATATGATACGGATATTTCAATATACATGGCCTTTTGATGCTCTCATTCAGTATACCCCCAATTTGATCCCTTTTTTTTTTTTTGGCGGCCATCAATGCTGTTGTGCAGAGCAGCACCCCAGGCACAGAAACACTCCAGCCCGGCGAACAACGCATGAACTTTGCAAGTTTGATTTCTAACCTGGTCGAAGGTCTGATGATATCGAAATAACAATTTGCTGATAACGTTTTATCAACATCATTTGCGATGTATTGGGAAAAGAATTTTGAAGCAAAAGAACCATCCTATGATAAACTGTTCATGAGATCTAAGAAATTCCATCAAGTTTGCGTCTTTAGATAAACCCGATCAGGCAAGCCCGCAATCGGTAGAGTTCTCGAACCATAGAAGTGTTCTATTTCAAAGGTAGGATTTCCAGAGTCATCATTGACTCGCGGGAGTCAGGAACATGGTTTTTCGACGACAACTCAGTTAGAGGCCAATACATTAGGATCTTTGAGGAGCCCACCGAATTTACCAGAACAGTCTGGACGACGCTGGCCCATTTACCTGAAAAGCTGAGGAATATCCCAAAACAGCCAAGTCCGCAAGGGGTTGCTAGCCTGAGAACTCGGGTGACGGCGGACGCGAGGTGCATACCCAGACTAAACCGCAAAAAAAAGGATGTTATTACCAAATAGCGTAGTGTCTGCATGGTCAGCTCTTTTTGGCAAAAGCACCGTTTGTCTGAGTATCGTACCAGACTAGTTTGAGTAAAGTCGTTTGACAATTCAAAACGTATCTCCAACGCCCTCCGACAAAGTGGTCATAAAACATTTTATGGCAGTTGTATTGCGGAGGCTTTCACGGAGAATGAACGCATCCGTGTGCCATAAACGTGCATTAGTTTTGAAGAAATAGCAAACCCTTTCATAGACGGATGTGCCAACGAATATATCTCTTGGATCCAAACCTTTGTGATTTATTGTCACAGAACCATCATTCACTCCCCTCAATACCCGACAAACTGCTGGCAGATTGTCTTCCACTCATTTTTTCATATCTCTCAAGGCTGGCCTTGAGATTTTCTTCGAATCCAAACCACCTAGGACCTTAGTTTGGTTACTTTAAGGGCCTGGGTTATGTAAATGTTGTAAAAACGAATAGCTCCGCTAATAACTTGGCTTTTTGCACCGAAATGTCTCCTCTATTTCTATACGCGGTGTTAATAATATCTTTTTTCTTCGAGGTTACTATAACATCACCAATAGGCCCTCACAGCAGACTGACTCCTTTCGGAGTCTCTCGGCGAAATGCCGGTACTCCGAATGCTGGCCCAAATGTTAATGTTCCTAACCAGGGTTTCCAGCTCCACATAACGAGATTCAATCCTAACTTGACTCTTCGTATCAAGAGACCCTCAAGTCTTCCGGACGGCTCACCGAACGACACTGACCCATCCGCCACAAATGCTGATGCTTCGCCTACATCAGATGTTCAAGATGCTGGTAACACAGGTATTGGGGATACCAATAATTCCACAAATAATGGTACCACCACCGACGTAAACAATGGGACCGACACAAATACAGGTACTACCGATACCAATACCGCCACGACTGATACCAATACTAGCGGTACGAATACTGGTGATAATAATAACACAGATACAACGGGAACCGGCGATAATACCAACACTGGAACTACAAATACAAATACCAATGAATCTGGGACTGGAACCACCGACACTGGTAATAACAACACTACTGGTGATAATAACACCGCAACGACGGATACTAGTAACAATAATACTTCTGGAAACGGGGACACTAACACAAATACCTCCGGAACTACAGACACCAACACTACTGGTTCTGGAAACACAGATACTAATAACTCTGGAACTACAGATACTGGTACAAATAACTCTGGAACTACGGATACCACTGGTAACAATAACTCCGGGACCACGGATACTAGTGGTAACAATAACTCTGGAACCACCGATACCACTGGTAACAATAACTCTGGAACCACAGATACCAGTGGTAACAATAATTCTGGAACAACTGATACTACTACAAATAACTCTGGAACCACCGATACTACTACAAATAACTCTGGAACGACTGATACGAGTGGGAATAACAACTCCGGAACTACAGATACTAGTGGTAATAATAGTAACACTGGAACCACCGATACAAGCAACAATAACTCTGGTACTACGGATACAAGCAATAATAACTCTGGTACTACAGATACAAGTACAAATAACTCCGGGACCACAGATACTAGTGGTAATAACAATTCCGGGACTACTGATACTAGTACTAACAACTCGGGAACTACGGATACGAGTACCAATAACTCTGGCACCACTGATACAAGTACCAATAACTCCGGGACTACAGACACGAGCACCAATAATTCCGGGACTACGGATACTAGTAACAATAACTCTGGGACCACGGACACGAGCGGTACTGGTACCAACGATAATAGCAATACGGGCACTACTGATACAAGCAACAATGGCAATACTGGCACTACTGATACAAGTAACACTAATTCCGGAAACACGGGCAACGGAAATATCATTAGTAGTAGCATCATATATTCGCTACCAGCTAATAGGAATTTTCCGGCGACGAGAATTCAAGCTAGCACGCAGAGTTTTGTAACATCAACGAGGTTGTACTCCGGATACCGAAGCAATTTCCTAGTGTCAACAAGGTTGTACTCTGGATACCCAAGCAGTTTTGTAACATCGACAAGGTCATACCTCAAATATCCAAGCAGATCCGGGTCTTATATTGTCCCGACAGGCTCGATTGCGTCAGTACGGTCTCCCCTATTGAGTCGTCCAACCTCCAGATACGGAATCAGCCAATCCGCAAGATATGTCCCAGCTGGGTCCACTGCATATAACGCTCGACCCACTACTGGGCCGTACTCACTACTTCGCCCGAGCGCTAGCCAAAATCTTCAACAATTCAATAATAGATTAGCCGCAAGTAGCTTGATAAGAAATGGGCCGGTTCTGAGTACTACATTCTTCTCACGTCCCTCTGGGTACCCAAAGGGTCAGGTTTTACAGAATCAATATTCAAGGGTGTTGAGTGCTCCGTATACTCAAGGTGCACTAGGTGGACCTACCAAACCAAGCAATCAAGCTATATTGAATCCAAGCAATCTTCCAGCAATCAATCGAAACAAGCCGTTGGGTACGAATTCCTTGCAGAACCAAAATCAACAAGCTATACGACCAAGCGCTCTACAAGCCCAAAATCTGCAGCCATCCTATCAAAGTGGCATACCAAGACCCGGCCAAGCAACTCAATCAATATCCAATCTGCAATCGAATCTCCAAGGAAACAAAAATATACCGTTTAACCCTCCGCAACAAACGACTCGCCCTTTACAAGCCAATCAAAATCAGAATCCCTTAGGCCCAACTATCACAACTCGGCCTGGCCAACAGACGAATAATAATAACCCAAATTTCTCAAATCAGCAGCAGGCAAATCTCGCCGCGAATAGCTTTCAAAACCAAAAGGCTGCGTCGAATCCCAGCCAGCTGCCTAGTCGTCCAAACTACCAACTCAATCGAAATCAGAACGTAGGCCAACAGAATTTCCCTTCTGGTCTGGCCCGGCAATCTTCCGGTCCAGCAGCTGTATCTCTTCAGAACCAACAAACTAGACCCGGTTTCCCGAATCAACAAAATCTGCAACTTCAAAAGCCCAATCCCCAGGCCGTTCCAAATCGGTCCAATACTCCTAGCTTTGGATCAGTGAATAACAATAAATCTCGCCCCAGTTCCAATGGCCTCAATAGCCAGACACCCAGTAATTTAAAAGCAGGCTCACAGCAACGCCCAGGGTCAAACTCAGTTGGGACCGGGTCTCGCCCTGTTCCAAGCATCAACGGATTCCAGAAAGACACACCCCAGGTTCCGTTCAATTCTCGCCCAAATCCAAATGTGAACAAACCCCAGAATAATATACCTGGAACCTCGTTCAAACCTAACCAGAGTCTAAACACGAACCGCTCTCAGAATAATAAAAATAATCCACAGACACCATTTAGGTCCGGCCCGAATTCAAATTCAAATTTAAATGCTGCCCCATCTAGCCCGAGACCGAATCAAAATCAAAATATGAATCAACGCCAAAATTCTGGACCCGATATTCCCTTCCGATCTTCACCAAATCAAAATATGAACTTTAACCAACGACAAAGAAATGGCCCTGATACTCCTCTTAGATCTTCGCCTAACCAGAATATAAACTCGAGTCAACGTCAAAACGGTGCCCCGGCGACTCCATTTGGACCAAGACCCAACCCAAGTATAAATAGACCCCAAAACGACTTTTCTAGGCCTGGATTTCAACCCGGCCAGAATCCAAACACTGATAGACCTCAAAGAGGCTTTCCCGGACCGCAACTCCAACGCGGTCCAAATCAAAATATGAACCGGCCTCAGATTGGCTTTCCAGGGCCTCAGTTCCAATCTGGCTCGAATCCCAACTTCAACCGACCTCCAAAAAATTTCCCTGCTGGCCCAACTGGCCCTCGCCCGGCGCCAATGGCTCCTCGACCTGCGCCAATGGCTCCTCGACCTGCGCCAATGGCTCCTCGACCTGCGCCAATGGCTCCTCGACCTGGCCCAAGTGGTCCCCGACCAGGCCCAAGTGGTCCAGGCCCTCGCCCCCGATTTTAATCTAAGTTTATCCCATTCGGGTCTAAGACGATGCAATGAAATTGTTGCATTTTGCAAATCCTTGTGTTGCGATAGTTTGGTATTAAACAAATGCGGCGTCACCTACAACACCGAGCGGAACTATTAGTGACTTAACAGGTAAATATATTAAATAATCTTAAGTTAGATAACTTTGTTATCGAAATCGATGGTAGCTTCCATCATTATACCCTGTAATATTAACGTTCTTTTCAAATATAAAATGTATAATATATTGTGATCCCTCGGGATATGTTGGAAACAAACCATCGCCAAGAACTATAGACTACTTAGCCCCATCTCAGTACATCTACAACCTCCAATTCGTTGGCTCATGTTGGGAATCCGAAGTAAATTTTACTCCATAGATAGTAATTTGAGAACCCAATTACTCAAGCATGGCCCTAACGATGTCTACATCGACAAAGGCTTTCGTGACTTCTGGTTCCCGTCAACCCCTTTCTACAATACACAACTCATGATTGCAACACGCTCAGATGGAGATCGCATGTCAGCGGCTGGTATATATACGCACATGGCTCGGGTATATATCTGAATTTCGTCGCATTAGAACGTCAAACTCTTCGCTTCAAGTCCATGCAGGTCGTCATATTGCGGAGATTAACTGCTCGCCACTGCTGTACTAGATCTGGGAGGCTGTGGATACAGCTATTTTCGGTGAGACAGCACGATATTCAACATCGCTTGATCGTTAGTCGTAGGAATAAAACATACGCGACCGTATAAGTTCACGCTTTTTACACTCAAGTCTTCGGATCTCCGAAGACGAGTATTTTTGATCCCATAGCACGGTCTAGTACAAATTGCCCCTATAATAGAAATGAATTTACGCAGGAGCCTGTGGCGTGTTACGTCATCTACATTTGCGAGAGATATATCGTTTATGTTCGTGTAGAACGTTGCAACCTCTGGCTCAACGGTTTTGATCATGATATCATCGATTGCTTGATGTGGGATATTTTTTTACGTATGCCGCTGCGGAGACCTCGCTAACCGGCGGCTCATAGGTCCTAGTTTCCAGTCGTCCGGTCAAAACTCGCAACCGTCGAGCGGATCTCTCAGTTTTCTGGGGTAAAGAGAGCCTTTATTATTCTTCGGAGAGTTTCATAAAACCCAAGTAGATCCTAAGACCTGGGTCGATCCATATTTCCCGAATTACCCGAATGTGCCACACCTTGGTTTAACGACAAAGCGAAAAAGGCCGTTCCGTTTGCCAGAACTTCGCAGGGATCTTCCACGCACGAGGTGATTGAGATATAAAAACTGAAGCTGCAAGGACATGCCTTCGGTATAACATGTATACCTAGTTCACCGAAAAGCTTAGCATTACGTGTATCCGAAGTTCCGGTATTCCTTGAGGGTGGCCCGAGCTCTTAGTTGGGTCTTTTAAAAGTCATTTTGGAAAACCAAAACTAAATAAATTAAGCTTACGTACCTTTACGAAGTACTTAAGTGGTTCACTAAGAATCTTCAACTGTGGTCTTAAAGCCTGTGAGGAGATCGTCATCTATTTCCATCTTACTCTATTTGGATTGTGCACGTTCAGCCAGCTACAATGTTTGAAACATGGCAGTTCGTATTCGGGCCGACGAAAGTGTCGAAATCAAATCCTTGAAATCGGTGGGATAAAAAATGCGCATGAACTAGGAGTGCATATATAGTGGCGCGTTTATGTTATAAGTTGGACGACTGGAACCCCAACGAAGGATTCTTACCATCTTGATCCGCTAGAGCTATTCTGTCGTAGCGCACACTAAGCCAAGCTATAATATACCCGAAGGATACTAGAAATAGCAGTAGGTTTCAGCGGGGAGGGCTTACGATCCTGAAATTTAACTAATTGACAGCGACAGAATTCTAGAAAAAATTCGAGAATAGCTCACACTGTAGTGTTGGGAAAGCTACCGAAACGACAAAATCAACGGCCCGCCACAAAACTATCTTAAAATATGTGGATTCCTTTGATTGCATCAATTCTAGCTGTGTGTCTCATACCAGTTGGTTTCGGACATTGTAGGTGTATTCGAAATTTTCTCTATAATTTTCATTTACCATTTTTTCTGACCACAAATGGCTGGTTCCTTAGATACATTCCCTAACTTGATTCACAATGAAATTACCTACGGAGACTACCAATATATCCGTCGTACCTTTAATTATGACACCTACTATCCGCTTTTCGAACTAAATTCTACCCAAATGCGTTGCTTCCAAGACGATAATATTCCGGATCCTGGTACTATTACCGTGAAAGCTGGGGACGACATTGGATTCGTTGTCGCTGGTCGCATCATTCACGAAGGACCATTATTATGGTATATGGCCCGCGCCCCTACAGGCAAAACCGCGGCTTCGATGGATGGCTCTGGCCCTATTTGGTTCAAGATTAATGAGACTCACCCATTCATTAGAACGACTCCGGCCCCCCTTGATATGTTTGCATGGCCATGGTATAGTGAGTATCTTACTCGTTCACCTGAAAATTGCCTAAACCATTGACTAATAACGCACGTTAAACTAGATGCTAGCGAGGTACATCTGAAAATCCCGAAGTGCTTACCGAGTGGTCAATACCTTCTCCGTGTCGAAAGCATTGCCCTTCACATCGCCTTCCTCGAAGGACAGCACGAGTTCTTTGGTGCCTGCGCCCAGCTCAAAGTCACTAATGGGGGAATTGGAAGGCCGGGACCGTTTGCTTCATTTCCTGGCGCTTACACTGATGATGAGCCAGGACTCTTTTTGGATATCCATGATGATTGGGTATGTTGAGATCTAGATTTATTCACTGCGTTCAAAATTTTCTTTTGATTCGGCTAGCTAAGATCATTTATTTAATCTAGGTGCAACCTGAGCAGTATGATGTACCGGGGCCTGCGGTTTGGACGTGCTAACATAAATATAAAAGAAAAATATACAAGAGTTATAGCAAATCCCCAGGCCTGTTAGAGGCCTAGACATAAAACAAATCTGGACGTCTTCAAATGTATATAAGAATTTCTCTTGTAAAACAGCTACCAACCCTGTATTTATGTCGCTGTCGTCAGGAGTTTTTATAAACCTTATCGATTTAAAAGTTCTAACTTACATATTCCACAACGCTTCGAACTTAGTCAATATTGAGGAGACAAAAACAGCACAATGCAGCCTATTTTCTTCGCATAGCAAGCTCGCAAATCTTCTCCAAATCCAAAATTTCGAGTTCCAATCCTTTGATTTTGTTCTTTTTCTGTCGGATCAATCCTGGAATTTTCAAGTACGGATTAGCCATCTATAAATTCGATACGTCTCTCTCATGAATCCACCAACCACGCACTTTGTACTCGTTCGATAGGTTCATTGTGATGTCCTGCTCTCGAGGTGTTTCCACTATCGTCATCACTTTCAAAAAGAGATACTGTCAAGTGACCCTCCTTTGGAGCTGGGGCGCCGCAGAGATAGCTGCCATCCTGGTCGGTTTCATCGGAGTTGGCGTTAATGGAGCTTGACTTGCTAGCAGGCGCGGTCGAAGGAGAAGGAGCTCCTGTAGATCGAACAAAGATAGAGGTGATATCCTGGTGGTAGCGCGCTATTGGAGAGGAAATGCCTTCACAGCTCGTAGGGCCCTCTTTTTCATTGCCTTCGCCATCGCTGCTACGTTCGAGATGGAGGTTTGGGGAAGCCTTATCAGAGTGAGTTCGGATGTGGGACTGGTCAAGTATTTGTTCCGATTTTCGTTCTCGGCTTTGTTTTAAGCCAGGTGCTGGATTGTATCTGGTGGCTTTTAATGGACGAGGAGGAGGGGTCCTCGTCGTCATTTTGGAAAAATGCTTGCTCGACAAATGCCGCAGAGAGTGTGATGTTGGTGAAGACGACGATGTCTGCTGTGCCAAGGCAAGCTTTTTCGGGATATGATGAGGATCGAAGAACGAAAGAAATATTATCTATTTTCTTTTTGATAGAACAGAAAAAGAAAGGAGGCTATCGCTTGTTCTGGAGGATGAAAGCTAGTCTTGTAAGAGGGAAGCTTTGAGTGCGAGGCCGTCTTTCTAAGAGCAACACATTTTGTTGCCTCCTACAAATTTTGCAACATCGGAAATGCCAGTCACAGACACTTGGCTAAGGCCTAGGAAGAGCGTGGACAGACACGAATGGCATACTCTTGACTACTTGGCTGTCTATGGTGGTTACATATTTCACAAGGAGCAGACGCTCCAAGAATAACTGGCTGAACATACTGAGGATGCTAGGCAATTCACAAGACGGCAACGCAGGTGCCTTGAAAGTCTGACGATATTGATATCAAAAGATATTATATTAATAAATTAGAGTATATTAGACTAAATGCTACCATGTCCCGACCAGTAAGCCGTCGTGTACATGTCTTTGAACTAATCTTGCAGCATTATGTGAGACATCTATACTAGTATTACAAATTAAACGCCATGGCTCGAAGTAGGGAGCACATGTACTGAGTTCGAAAACGTTTCTACTTCATTATTTGGCAAAGAGGGTCGTAGATTGAAAAACTGCACCGTCTGCAATCGTGATAGTTCTCTATTCCTTCACTGATAAGTGTGGTAGGCAGGTGGAGCTGGCACGTATGGAGGTGGGGCTGGCACATATGGTGGGGGAGCTGGTCTATATGGTGGTGGCGCAGGCCTGTATGGCTTGGGCTGCGGCTTACGAGCTGGCTTGTAAGTTGGGGGTGCAGGCTTGTATGGCTTTGGTGGTGGGGGAACTGGCTTGTATCCGGTTGGTGGTGGAGTAACAGGCTTATATGGTTTTGGTGGCGGATGAACAGGCTTATATTCCCTAGGAGGGGGAGTGACAGGTCTGTATGGCTTTGGTGGTGGGTGAACTACAGGCTTGTACTCTGTTTCCGGGGCGTGGTAGACAGGAGCCACTGGGTGGTACGGTGCCGGCTTACGTGGTGGTGGTGGACGATAAACTGGCGGAGCTGGCTTGTAGGGCTTTGGAGCTGGTTTGTAAGATGGCGGCGCTGGTTTGTAAGGTGGTGGTGCTGGTCTGTACGGCTTTGGTGGAGGTTGATACACTGGTGGAGCTGGCCGATATGGCTGCGGTGGTGGTCTATTGTACGTAGGCGGTGGGGGTGGAGGAGGAGGATACCACACTGGTGCCGCACCATAGTTTGGCTCAGCGACTGGTGCCGGCGCTGGTGCTGCCTCTCTTTTGGCAGGTGGTGCTACAGCAGGAATACTGGCGACGCCTGAAATCAGGGTGAGAGAAGCCGCGAGGATGGTCAAATTTCGAAGCATCTTGAGGAGATTAATCGATATATACGAGAATATCGTGGCCGATTTGATAAGACTGGTCCGGGTGGGTCGCTAGTCTTGTACTATCGTTGTATATATACTATCTGTATCAGAATTCTTCGAAGCTCTTCTCCAGAAGTAGATGAGAAGCCGATGATGGTGAGAAAGAAGATTGAAGGGTCGAGCGATCTTGACATCTATTTATGCTCTTGCACCTTTGGCTCCATCAACTGCCTCAAAGCTTCGATCTTGAATATGAATACCCAAACGCTAGCACTAAAGTCAAGCTGTCAAAGATTCCTAACAAGCGTGTCACCATTCATGGGGACATACATATTTTGTTGGCTGTAATTTCGCCTTTAGATTTGATGCTCTGGAATCCTTTACCCGTCAGATTTGAGTGTACTTTGACTGTTTTCAGAAATACTATCACATAGTCATCATACTGCAGCATACCCGAAGACTTTTCGAAGACCCCATATTAGCTATGAAACGGGCCACTAGTACATTGAGAGTAGTTTCATCTGCTATGGTCTCATAGCTAGGACCTAAACCCAAACATTTGGTTCGATATTCTTCATCAAATTTTAAGGGTTCCGAGGAATGTGTTGATCTTTAGTGGTTTCTTGGAACGCCATCTCGCGATTCGATTAACAGTGTGGCTAACTTAAGATCTCGTGGAATGCGATTTAATGAAATGCTTTCGCTGGGAACGCGCGTGCTCGATCCAAACAGCGCTCCAAATGGAGAATTCAAGCTTGCAACCGGATTCTTTACCTAGCAGCTTGTCTAGAAATTATCCCTTGATCCTCGTCATATGAATTCAACTCCATAGTTTCCAGCACAAGTGCTCTCTTTGTTTCGTGACCACAAAGATGTTGCTAATCGTGGTTTGCCTGATGAAAAGCGCTCGAGTGTGTTACGTTCGCGTCCATCAGAGGTCTTGAGCTCAATTGAATCTACTAGGGGTTGGCATAGTGTCTAGGCCACTCAAATTAGCAGCTCGAAGTCGAAGCCAACGTTAGGACCCGAGAACACACGTTTGTGTTGCCGTATCACAGGGAAGCTTTCGAGCTAACCAAATTAAGCTTCTTACCAGATCTAGCTAGGTCTCTTCCTCGCAAAGACTCGTGCCAGACTACGCAAAGACGACCCATCAACTCTAGCCAGGCCGAGTCTAGGCCCCTTGTATAACAAACCCAAGATTAAAGCTTGTGTTATCAGATCAGGATGGAAAAGTAAATTCTTGTATACTATGCCCTATCTCAGCCTGGTTCACGTGAATCGATATCAAGTTGCCGTCTCGACTACCCGTCCCTGCAACGATCATGTTATTGCTGCACATAAGTTCTTAAATCGACGGATCGAAGTTAATACTCGTCAGTGAAACGAGATTCACCTTGGTTTAAAATTATATATTAGCGAACGGTTCGAAAAACTCTCTAAATATATAAATATATATGGGCTATTAAAAGAGCATGTCGAGTCCAAGGCTAGGTGATTTTGTAATATCTACACTTTAGCTTAGTCCCTGGCCTCGCCTTCTAACCTTTAGTTATGACGCAGTAAGGATTTCAAGCCCGAAGCGTTGCGCAGAGGCAAACGAGACCATTTCAAGCCGTTGTTACTCTCCGCGATCCGGCAGCAAAAGCATCGATTAGCCAGCCTGACAAGAGGCATGCACCACCTATTGTTGTACTAACCTCTAAATTGACCGAAATTGATATTGAGGCGCACATTTCATTATATAGTATTCCGAGTATATTGTCTCCGCGAACATGTTTGGTCCGGACGCATCAAATGCAACTCAGAAAGCTCGCGATATTAAATGTCGATAAAGTTTGGGCGATCTTGCGTCCCATGAGCTGATTACATCTTATGCAGCGACTCGCATCCGCAAATCTGGCCCTGGTACGCAACTTTCACAGAACTTCCTGCAAACTCTAATCTCAACTTTATAGATTCAGACTCCACCCGAAATGACTTGAACACTCCGTATATATAGAGAAACTCCGTGACATTCTCCAGGCATCTCCATGACCGCCTCAGTCTACCCCAATAAACGACCCGTATCTGTCAGCGATAAATACACATCTTAAATTCAGTCCGAGCGACTCTTAACACTGCTCGTATTACTTTTTGGCAGTATCCTGAAATAAAACTTTCCTGAAACTTCAACACTATAGATCCGCCGGCTCAATACCCTAATTTCCGAAATGTTGTCTTCTTCCTCCGTGATTTTGCGGCTGGTCAAAATGGATTTTGAAACCTCAAGGTCGTCATTTTCTGACTCAATCCTCAGAACAAACATTGTTTTCATGATTCTTGTGACAGTAGCTATAGCTCTCAGGTTTCTATCAAAGTTAACTTTCTCGCAGAGACTAGAGAGTGACGATTGTAAGTCGATAGGCCGAAAATATCTGGCTATGCAAGGATGTTCTTAATACTAACATTATTTTAAGTTGCTGCACTTATAGGAACCGTTAGTGGTGATTTCTCATCCAAACCTTACTACAACCTGAAAATACTAATAATACTTGTAATAGGCCGGAGCGCTAGCTCTTTCGGGTGTTAGCCTTAATAGTACGTTTTAAGTGTATCCATTAGCATAATCCCACATACTGTACATGAACGCACCTAAACTGACAGCCAAATACACTTTCAGTGCTTAAATATGGATATGGGAAACATCTATCGGATGGACCGGCTAACACGCTGGAGGATAGGGTTGATAATATCAGCAAGGTATTCAATGTTTCAAGTTTTACTTCAATCCATCATCTGATACTTTCCTCTTAGGGCTTGATTGCTTGCGTGATCCTATACTCCTTCTCTCTCGCCATGACAAAAACATCCATCATCGTATTCTACAACCGTATATTTTCTAGCAACTACTGGTTTCGCCGCTCTATGTCAATTATTCTAACGCTATCCTGGATAATGGTCTTCGTAACTTTAATGGTCACTGTTTTTCAATGCCGACCCATAAGCGGGGCATGGAACTTGACAATTCGATTACAGCCGCAAACAAGCTGTATCGACATCATAGTTTTCTTTTATGCCGCGACCACCATCAACGTACTATTAGATTTGGCTCTAGTATTTCTGCCAATAGTACCTATCGCCAACTTGCATTTACCAACAAGGAAGAAATTTGCTGTTTGCCTCCTCTTTCTAGTGGGATTCTTCTCGTGCATTGCTAGTATCATTCGGTTGGTCGCCATCCGACTTATCGATGTTACCGATATTTCCTGTGAGTTAATAGAAACTTCGATATTTGTCAAAACGTCACCTTTTCGAAACAGCTAGCTAACTCGATACAGATTCAACCGCCATACCGCTCTTCTGGTCGGTAATCGAAATCGACGTGGCATTGATATGTGCCTCGTGCCCCGCTATCCGAACCCTTTTCACACAACATGAGATTCCATTCGTGACAAAGTTCTTGTGTTGTGGGGGTAGGCGCGGTTCGTCAGCGCGTGTTCACGTCCCCAGGAAGGACTTTGAGAAGGACAGCGAAAATTCTTTCCCCTTGCAAGGAGGCTACATTCTCGGTGATGCAAGCAAGGCTGGCAGGTGGATTCATTCCGACGAGAATTTAAGAGATCTAGGGGCTTCGCAGCCTCTGCGAGCGCCGTTCCAGGAGATCGATTTGGCAACTCCAGAACAACATAATAACAATGCGAGAAATGTAAATTTAAACGTTGTGAATAACGGGCGCTACACGGTCCCTGGAAGACTTGTCAATCAACGACAATCTATCCAATACGCCGATGGAGAGTTGGACCAGTCCACGTGAGTAACCTAACAAGCTCGTGATTACTTTCCATTCTCACAGCTGATGTAATAATTCTTCTTTAATAGATATATCCCGGGTTGGCGCTGGTAGACTGAGCGTGGGCATCATGTTTGTTTAGTGCTTTGAACGCTCACCGTTGGTTTTATGTATTTTTTTTTCCTAGTTGGACGTTACGACCTGACCAGGCTTCTAAATCCGATTACTTTACTTCCTTTTCGCTACAGCGCTGTTCTGTTATGAGTTTGGTGAAGATCAATAACCCCCGAAATATCAAAAATAAATTTATTGAAAGTAATTCTTATTAAGAGCTTCCTTTTCCTAAATATTTTTAATAAACTCAATCCACATTTCTTTATCTTCAATTTTGGTTTTTGTCATTTGCTACTGAACGTTTCTGTCTGCAAGAGTTTATTCTTTCTCCACTATGCTACACCGCCAAGGGTTCAGTATTCGTCAATCCTCGTAACGCCATCATGGTTCTTCATATTTACAAACTCTATGAATCTATCTAGGAAATCTATATCTGATATATTACATATTTTGATGATAAATGCGAAATCAAATAAAGCTCCCTAAATCAAGAAATACAGCATCGAAAACACTGCAGTCAAGATGAATACGTTACCCCCCAGCTTCGCCGCGCCATTGTGTGTTTCGGTTGGAGTCGGTGTGGGAAACGTAGGCGAGCTCGAGTTT
The DNA here is from genome assembly GCA_036971675.1 of Orbilia ellipsospora. NCBI lineage: Eukaryota > Fungi > Ascomycota > Orbiliomycetes > Orbiliales > Orbiliaceae > Orbilia > Orbilia ellipsospora. The sequence goes on from JAVHJO010000006.1 coordinate 73,703, forward strand.
CCGGTGGTGGCTGGACTTCCCGTAGCTTGCACCACGAACACGCCAGCCGAAGAAGTTTTGGAAGCACTAGGCGTCCCATCAAAGTCTTGAATAACTTGACTGCCGTCACCGTCGGTGCTCACACCCGAAAGAAAGTAGTTGCCAGCGATCGGGTCGCCCAAACCTGCGGCTTCGATGAACTTGGTCGTATTAAAAAATCTCCGGTCATTGCCACCTTGATACTTTTTGAAACTCGGCGGGAGACTAAAGTCCTCATTTGGTTGCAAAAAGAGCATCAAAGTGTACCGGTGAGGAGCTTGGCTCGGTGGAGCTGGTCCCCTGTACGGCGCAATAGAGCGTACAGATGTCGTGTCGAGTTTAAGATACGTTGTACTATTGTCCGAAGATCGGACCTTCTTCGTATTGATGGGTACTTGGACACCAGGTTGAAGCCAATGGAGTATCTGCCCGAGCGAAGCATTCTGTGGTGATGGAGCATCAGGATCTACCATGAGAACAAGAAATGTTTTTCCCGTAAATGATGGGTCCTCTGGTATATAAACATCGGGAATATGTTGCACCACTGTATATAATATTAGTGAGATACTTCTTGGGATAATTGGTGAGCATAGCTGTCCGACTTACCTTGCTTGCTAAACAGCCCACCATTCACAAAGAAACTTGGACTTGCAGATGTATCGTATGTGACTGGGAAGTATACACTACTTGCTGGCGAAAATCCGGGAGGGGTTTGTGAGAACACGGTCCCGACCAGCGCCATGAATGTAAAAACCCTGTTGAGAGTCATTTTCAGTATCTAGTATATCTATCTTCTCAATATGATAGATATAGCAAGGAGGAAAAGAAAAGGAGAAAGAGAAAGAGAAAAAGGCTTTTAAAAGAGGCAATCCCAATGTTGATAATTGGAGTCCAGTTATGGAGGTATACCGGATACCTTTGCTGGAAATTCAGGCTGCGTGTTGCGTTGTCTACGCTCTAGCTTTCGCGTGTTCAAATATTTAATTAAAAAGTTAAAAAGTCTAGTTAGAATGTAAGAAATTCGAGGCTATTCGAGCAGAATCGAATCTAATTCTATTAAATAACATCATTTGTACGGTCGGAAACATTGAATACGCCCCTAATTCCTTGCTTTTAAAGGGAAGTTAAGCTTAGTTTTCAAAGCCTCACCAGCGTCTCAAAGTCGTCGACGTAAGACATGAGAATGCCCCTTTGTCCGCACTGTAGTTGGCACCGAGTTTTACTGAGCTTGGCGAACCAGCCAAGGCACAGAACTCATTATAGAAGACGTCTGGCCGCTGGGAGTATCTCTCTTCAAACTTCATCAGGAAACATTATAATTAATAACTTATTAGCGATCGCATAATATCTAGTATTTAGGAAGCTTTAAGCCACGGAGTTTCAAACCCCCAAATTTGCAGAGTGGGGGATACCTACGCGTTGTCGCCAACAGAGCCCCGTTTATGTATGGACGTGACCGAGGCTCTGAAGCTATAATAGCTTAAAGCTCTGGGTTTTCAGCTCAAGTAAAATTAGGCGAAAGGTCTAGTCAATCAAAGTCTACATTCCCGATAACTTTTTTGATATCCTAGTCGGATATATTGGCTCTGTCCGAATGGAATGTTCTGCGCCAAGTCATTATGGTACGGACAACTAAGTTCTAGCAGGTCTAAGAGATATCACTAATAATGTATAGCGATGGCTGGGCGCTGTTGCCAGGCTACATCCAATTACATAATCACTTAACTACTTGGAGCCTCACAAAAAGTTGTTATTGTTCTAGAAAAAAGGTGTGCTGATGCTCACGATACATACAACCTTGGTGGAAGTGCTTTCTGGCTGTAGACCTCTCGTAAGCCTTAACAATCTTTTCGATATCAAATATGCTTTGAAACCCCCCTAAAGTATCATTAGGCTCACTTAAGATCTTCAAGAGTGGAGAACTGATTGTGAACACTGTCTCAAACGCATCTTCAGGGTAAATGGCGAGTAGTAGTGATTGGGATGAGATTTCAACAAGATCTTATGCCTGGATAGCATCATTAACGAGAAAAAGCTGTCCCGGCCCAGTTATGTATTTCCAGCTCTATGGTAAGACGACAACTGTATCATTCCCTATAAATTAGATTATTGCGACGAAAATAAGTAGTTTAGATAGGCTGTTCAGATTCAGGACAAATGAGAAACATACATCTGGTGATTTTGTTCATCCTCAGCCTCATCTCTAGACTATCCGGATTATTAAGATCAAAGTAGAAACGGTTGGAGGGTAGAGGCGGGGCCCATAAAGTCACACCCAAGCCACATCGATCAAATTTGGTGGGCTGGTGGGGCTTTCATTCCGCGTTTTCTTCCGCTTCAGTGTGACATTGATGATTACAAGTGAGACAAATTCAACAAAGGGATACTACAGTCGCCACCACTGGTGTAACAAGAGCTGTTGTAGACCAGTAATACGGATGTTCTCAGATCCCTTGTATCTCCGCGGCGGGACCAAAAAAGAAATTCATTTCGAACAGAGTATATCGTTGTTGATGTCGATGGGATGGTATAAGTAGATTTCCTCAATTTTCGTAAGCGATCTTTATTTCTAGTCAATCCGATGATCGTTTGTAGATATGCAGAAGGTACTAAGCTTTCTATAACCTTATGGGTCTGACACACGTGCAAGACGATCCGTTCTGTTTCGAAAGATAGAAAGTCTACTTCTCAATATTAAATCAGCCCCGCAGACTAATTCCCAAGTCAGCTTAACTTCAAGAGCTGGAAGGTTCCGAGACTAGCGGGCTGGTATCGTGGTCCATTGCAAAGTTAATGTGTTGCTCGCGAGAAATACAACAAAGTGGAAGTTGCCGGAGAGTGGATGCTTGGCTTTGAATTCAATACGTCATCACATGGCATCTAGATGCATCTTTGCAGGCTTTGAGTTGACATTTTATATATCACATTTTTGCAAAAAGGGAAACACGAACCGGAAGATCCAGAAGAATAATTTTCAACTGTAATATGATACATTGAAAGGAAGTCGTTCCCCGCTTTTGCTAACTGTGTTTTGTAAGATTTTGAATGTTGCCAATTAATGTAAGAGCTTATTCGCCTTGTGCAACGCCGCGGAAGCAAGAGATGATCTCCACGGCGACGCGCGGGCTGACCAATGGCCAATTGTCTCAGCAAGCTACGTTTGTAATACTTCCAAATACCACCGTCAGCTGCAAAAAGGTTATGTCAACTATGCTGAATACGAGTGCCCTAGTCTTTATCTAGCGTGCATATATGCCAAACTATAGTCTGGGGTCAAAGCAACGTTCCAACTCCCGGTACTTCGTTTCCTAGCTACCTAAAGAGATCAACATTTTATTTATACCCAATTGCCTTTCCCGTCGTGGAAGATTTCATTGATCCCCGCCTTTTCAAATTTCCACTGCATTGTAACGAAATATTAAAAAGACAAAAACCCTTGAAGTGTATCTTCTCCTCGAGCTCCTCCTTTCCACTAGAAAATTGCCAAATAGAACTTCCATAACGGAGAAAGCGAGCGCTCAAACAAAAAACATGACGAAGTTATCCAACGATTCCACCACCGTACCTAATGAAGTTGATATCATTATAGCAGGAGGTGCGCTAAGCTCGACACCTTTAGAGAGAAAATATTTCTAGTAAATGTTCAATTGACTCATACATGATGTAGGAGGCGCTGCCGGTTGCACAATAGCTGCCCGACTCGCGAAGGCTGCCCCGTCGCTCTCCATCCTCGTCATCGAGTCCGGCATCAATAATAAAGACTTGCCACAAGTCGTCAACCCAGCCCTATACTTAACAAACCTCGCACCAGATTCAAAGACTGCCACGTTCCACGTTGGAAACGCCAGTGAACATTTGAATGGAAGAGAGCTCATCGTACCAGTTGGTGGTTGTCTGGGTGGTGGTAGTAGCATCAACTTCATGATGTACACTAGAGGACAAGGCATTGATTATGATGATTGGAATACCGACGGTTGGAGCCAAAAGGATCTTATACCTCTGCTGCAGAAGGTATCTAAAACTGTTGCTCATATCAGAATTTTGCTAAACGCCGCGGCCGGTGAAATATATCTAACAGACCAATGTTAACATTATGCTTTTCAGACAGAGACCTATCACAACCCCGACCCGCGCATTAACAAGTCGGTCCACGGATACCAAGGAGACTATCAAGTGTCTAGATCCGGGTATGTTTCTATGGGGTTGCAGGAAGACATTTTTCGTGTAGCTGGTGAGATCGGAATGAAGGTTGCCCCCGACGCGAATGATTTGAAAGAAGCCAACGCATTTGCGGTAAGTTTATTTTTGATTTTCGATACCGCCACTTTATCGTCTCAAGTTAATTTTTGGTTGATGTTGGTAAATAGCCTTGGCAGCGGTGGGTAGATCCAAAATCTGGCCGTCGTCAAGATTCCGCACACGTTATGGTGCATCCGCTCCTTGAAGCAGGAACCACTGGGCTGCAAGTTTTGACGGAGCACAAAGTCTTAAAGGTGCTCACCGAGAATGGCCGAGCCGTCGGTGTGGAATTTGTTCCCAATATTGGTACCGCTCAAATGGTAACACCGGCGACCGAGGCTGTGGCAACCCCGAAGAGCGTCAGAGCCCGCAAACTCGTCGTGGTATCGGCAGGCGCCCTTGGTAGTCCTTGTATCCTGGAAAGATCGGGGATCGGGAGGAAAGACGTTCTTTCAAAAGTTGGAATTCCCATTGTTTCAGAAGTACCAGGTGTCGGAGAAAATTACCAAGATCACAATCTCTTCCTCAATGTCTATACCGCAAACGCCGAACCATCCGACTCTTTCGATCCTTTCCTTGACGGTCGGCGGTCGTTTGATGATGAAATTGCCGCGCTTTCAAACACAGACCTCGAGACGCCAAGGTATGCCGCTTGGAACGGCCTTGACGTCGCTGGAAAGGTCCGCCTCACACAAAGTGAGCTTGAACGGACGCCAGAAGCCTTTAGAGCTCTGTACGAGAGAGATTATGCCAATCGGCCAGAACGCCCGCTCATGGTGATTCCCATGGTTCAGGCCTTCCTAGGTGATCACGCCGTCGTTCCGCAAGCCCAGTATCTTACTGCAGCATGCTTTACCTCGTATCCATACGCTCGAGGCTCTATTCATATCACTGGCAAAAATGCGAGCGACAAGCTAGACTTCGACACAGGAATGCTCAACAACCCCTTTGATCTTGAGGCCCTTGTCCAAGGCTACAAACGCCAGAGAGAAATAGTCAGGCGGAGCAAGTATTTTGCAGGCCCAGAAGGAATAATTCTGGGTCCCAAATTTCCAGAGACCGGAAAGGCGTTCAAGTGGGACTGGCCAACAGAAAATGGAGCGTTGACGCCCTATACAGAAGAAGATGACGAGGCGGTTAAAGATTTCATAAGAAATGTCGTAGCGACCACATGGCACAGCTGTGGTACTTGTGCTATGAAGAAGAAGGAGGAAGGCGGTGTTCTCGATAGTAGGCTTAACGTGTATGGCGTCGAAGGACTAAAGGTTGCTGGTAAGTAAAATTCTAGCATATTCTCTAATCAGATTTTGCGTTCTATTATTGGAGAGAACAGCCAATAACGGTCAATATCCAATAGATCTCTCCATCATCCCATCGAACGTCTCCGGTAATACTTACTCTACTGCATTGTTGATTGGAGAAAAGGCGTCGTGTCTTATTGCTGAAGAGCTTGGTATTGAGGGATTCTAAGGAAATGAAGGAGACGAACACGGGACACAGGGGGTGAAACATCTCAATTAAGACCACCAGGCCATATGCATGTCTTGGATGTCTAAGACATGATAGTGAGCTGACGTCGGTAGCATTCTTCACGGTTGGGTCATATTTAATAACGTACTCTATTATCCTTTAAGATGGCTTATACATAGTGCGAACTGAGTACCGCAATGCCAAGATGGTATCTTACACCGCTCTTCCGTATTTTAAAGGTGAATCAAGGAATTTCTGCATGTCTCACCTTTTCTTATACTGTGTGTCTGCACTCTACCTCGAACGCCTGGATTCGAGGCTAGTGCCCGTACCTAAAGGTGCCCGAGAAGTGGATACAACAAGGATATATGCTTTGGGCACCAAGTGACGTCTTTTGAATCGTAAAAATGCACAAGAATCGCAAGATTAGGATCTAGGACAGTCCGAGCAAAGCCATGTTCTCAAGCTGAGCTAGAACGATCGAATCGAACGGACTCCGCATCTCATCGTGTTGAAGTATCAAGACTAGCACCCAAGGCCAACCAGATCATCATCAAAATACCAATTTTCTCCAATCATCGACATTCTATATTCCAACCCCGGGTAATATCACCTAGCGCAATCAATTGACTTTGCGTAGCACTACGGTCCCAAAGCTAGCAAGTCCCGAAGCTTAGGTTCTTGGAGGGCGTTTTAATGGCCCAAACCACTGGCTAAATAGCTAGCCGTATATTATAGCAGTTATATTATATCACTCCGCTATTGAAGTTCATCCCAAGCTCTCGATTAAATACACTCGATTTGATGGCAGCGGAATATCTCGAGCATAACTAAAGCCAATTATGAATTACACGGGGCTCTAGGGCGGGAAAGAGAATAATCTTAAATGACCCCAGAGGAGCGCGGGAAACCCCGAAAGCGAAGCATGTTATTAGCACTCGAGTATTCAGCAAAATTGGGGTTTCCTTTCTTTTCCTCTTCCAAACGAAACGGAAAATTTGCAGGGTTACACCGAAATATTTGCCAATCAAGATGCCCTCTCTATGACAATGTTATGCGAGCCCGAGCTTCCTCGGGTGCTTGTGTAGGAGCCCCTGCACACCGGATTTCTACGGGATTTACAATCAACGTATCGGTATCGATACCAACGGCCGGCAGCTTACTGATTAAGCAAGACCAAATCTTTTCCCTGGATCGGCCGTAAAATATCTCAACACGGCAGAAAAGGTTGCATGATGGCAGTATACGATTGTCTGCCTCTCAGAGGTCGAGATCCGGGTGGAAATTAATTAAGCAGCTCCCTCATTCGGCAGCCGATATACCTCCAAGCCCCAAAGATGATTACATACCAGAACATACAAACAGTGGATCCACGGGCGGAATTCACATCCGGATGCTAATTGCTAATTAGGTAGCGTTTGGTGCAAAATCGAAGGGAATGCCATGTGTTGCAGGGTGTTGGGGGAGTTGGAATGGCGCAAAACCCGATAGTTCGAGCTCCTGCAGCCGGTGGAGATCTGGCCAGACAAGCCATCGACGGGCAAGCCAAAGCCAGACGAGCGAGGAGGCACGGATATCACGAAGGAGGATGAGGTTTATATGCAGCCCTGTCCTTAACGCGAAGGGTTTTGCCAGCGTAAACATGTAATGCTGCATGCACGGGCGTGGGGAGAATGCACATGTCTCGGCCAAAGGGCTCGATGTCTCAGATTGGCGTTTTGCTGGGCCCGCCAAAAGCAGTCGAGACATCCATGCTGCGTGTCTCAGATTCACGTGGATCGTCTGTGGATCCACCGCCGGTCTCTGTGTTGCCAGTCAACCTCGTCTGAGACATTCCAGCCAGCTTCCACCGAATCAAACTGTCGCAAACGTTGTCTCGTCTGAACGGTGCTCCACTTTAACTTTGTCTCGCTCGATCGATTGCCAGAGCTTTCTTTCCCTTTGGAAAACCCCGATTGTTCGATTGAGCTAGCAGAAGAGCAAGTAGCTAATCTTGCTTGAAATAACGCCAATGTTGTGCCAGCCAGCCCGCCGTCTCCCAAACATGTAAACACCAAAGCTCCTGCAGCTGTTGTCTCACTCGCCCCAGCGCATCACGCTAGAATTTGCGCCATGAGAGAAGTGGCCCTTCGGTCGATGCGCATGTACGCATGTCTGAGATTTTTCAAGTCGAGACCAATGTCTCGCTTACCTTTATTCTTACGAGACAAGAGAAACGGAAGCTGGTTTCCCGGGGAGATTTGAAAGGAAGTGAGATCCAACCAAACTATCCCTATATTAGCATCTGCAAAACCGACATCCCCATCTCCAGACGCCTCTCATGCCTGGGTCCTGGCCAAAAACTGAAAGAATTTCCCAACATATGACCCAATGCCATGCCGAAGCCGATGCGCATGAGTGATATATACTCCCTCGCTGTCCCAGTCTTCTTTCGTTCTCACTTTACAAACATTATGTGGCTTATCTTCCCGAATATAACGATAAAACGATAACATCCATAGATAGAGCCTCAGCGCAAGCCCACCTGAACAACAAAGACCTGTTTCCCTCGACCACACCAGCAAAACAACATTTAAAGGGCTGATCCAAATACAACAAAGTCAACACAACCTTTCTTTTCACCTTTTCGTCAAAGACATAGCGCTGCTGGGACATCAGGTTGAGAATATCATCAAGATGTCAGCAGTGTTTTCCACTATACTCTCCCCGTTGGGGCTCCTTTCTACATCTCTCCCAGCCCTCATAATATCAGAAGCCACTTGCTTCTATCCTGGATCCGCTGTGTTTAAACTTATTGCATCTGCAGCGTTCGTCTGGCGGTCACTCTCACCAGCCGTCTCTTCCAATCCCGCTTCGTCGGCAGCTTTCTGGGTAACCAGCTCACTTCTTTGCGGTTGGTTTGGCGACTTATGTTTGATCCCATCTTACAAATCCTATTACAACCCAAAAGGCGGCCACGAAGGCGACTCGATATGGTTCAAAGTAGGCATGCTAGCATTCATGCTTAACCACGCAGGTTATATAGTCGCATTCCTCCAATGCGATGACTTTGAAAAGATGAATTGGACAATTTTCGGCGCCATCTTCAGCATCTGTGTCATATTGGGTGACTTTGCCGGTATGCCAGTACCATGGCGAAAAGAATCGAGTGGGACCACCTCAACTTCGACATCTCCGCGACTACCTGTGGTCGATAGCAGAGTAAAGGTTAGCGACATCCCCGCCGAACCGCTCAGCACTCCAACAGACAACAAGACCTTCAAGTCTACAAGACCAAAGATGCATTCTAGAAACGACTCCGGTGTAACCGATCTTTCCATTTCGATTCCTCCTACACCAAAAGGATCAAAGCCAACCACACCGACCGCCTCCACGCCTCTCATCTCTGAGCAACCCAACTCTCCTTCGTTCCTCTCCTCCATCATCCCTAAAATGGTGATCCCTTCCGACATGAAACATTTGATCGTTCTCTACCAAGTCATCATCACGACCATGGTCGCCTCCGCGGCGGGCACAAGAGGCCTCACCAGCGAAAGACTGTTCGGTGCTTTCATGTTTATGGTCAGCGATGTCATGGTTGCATGGGATACCTTTGGCGTCAAGGAGCACAAGGTCACGGAGAGATCAACGGCTACAGCTGACAAGAAGAGACCATCGAGAGACGGATGGAGGAGCCGGGGTTTCGGATGGGTCCTGTACTTTGGAGGACAATACGTCTTGGCCGCTTATGGCGCGAAATGAGAGACTGCATGCCCGGATTGACGGACATTTGTACCTTTTGTCGCGCGACATCACAGCACTTTCGTTAAAGTGCCGTTGTATATATAATATATCATGTGCATCTTCATAGCATAGCAGTTCATACCCATTTGATTTAAATTACCGTTTCTGTTAACGAAATGAATAAATAAATACAAACTAGCATTTCAATGAAGAATAATATTTTTTTCATTCCATAAAGCCCATTTCCTATCTATGTAGTCCCAGTTATCTATTGCTAAGCGATCGACGGTTGTAGTAATAATTTGTTTTAACAATAAAATGCGCAAATAAACAGCAATTCCCACCTGGTGAGAGGTAAAAAGTAAGGGGAGAAAAATTAGAGATGGAATAAAGTCTGTCAACCCGCATGAGAATGAGCCTGAGTGCCGGGGCTCACGGTAAGGTTTGGTATTGAAAAGATTCAGAATAGGATAGATCTGCCTTCAAGAGGGCTCGGTTTCGACACCAGATGGATCCTAGTCAGATTACTCTGGTTTGCGAGCATAGATTCGGTGCCTATCACATTCGAGTCAGCACCGGCCTCGCAAAGTCTTACCCAGATAGTCAGGTATTCAGATAAACATAACTCACAAATTATAGTAGCTGCGATATTTCTTATTCTTCAAGTCCTTCCTGACATCGATAAGCATGAGTTGGATCTCTTCCGCTTTCATGCCATGGAAAACAGAGAAGAATCGTAGACTCAAGCCCTCCAAAGCCTCCAAGAAACTAGCCATGTGGAACGCACCGACTTCTTTAAGGTACTTGTCTTTCGGCCAGGGTGAATTCGGAAGCTTGAAGATATCTTCCTGGATGTCTGTAAAGCCGGCTTCTAGCATGGATTTTTTGTGATTAGGGGCCTCGATAAGCGAGCGACCAGCTTTATTGCCAGCTTCGATGAAGAGATCATTCCAGGCCCAGAGAGCTGAGTCGCGCTTCAAAGAGCCGTCATCGCAAAACATGTTTGAATCTGGTTCGAGAAGTTCAAGATATCCGCCTGGCTTGAGGGCCCTGTTAATTTTCGATTCCCGTTATTAACACACCCATTCACCACCATATATTTTATTCCAGGAGGCTGACAGATACAACTTACTTGAAAGCTTGCTTGATCAATCTGGGCCAATTAGCAATACCACCGAGAAGATAGCGGCAGTAGATAAAATCGAAGGAATTTTCGGGATGGGTCCATTCGCTCTCAACATCGTCAACCTCAAAGGAAACACTGCACGAAAAATTGCTCTGTTAGATCAGAATAATGAAAGCCGCCAATCGAATGTTTGATACGAACTTTGGGGGAACCCTACAGGCAAAGAAGGTTAGATACTCTAAATCTTGTCACCAGGGTCAGATATAGCTTACCAGCTAGGCTGAATAGGGCTGAGGTCATTTCCAACAACCTAATACCAAGGGGCGATAAGTATGTGGAGGTCTACATTACTACAATCACATCGGTGGGTCTTCAACATACATGTGCCGATGGATAAGCATCACCTGATAGGGTAAAATGCGCATTTTTTAGCTTGCAAGCCAAGTGACCGCATCATCTTGATTTACTCACCCATCTCAATAGCCCAAATTCCGGTGCCGGTTCCGAGATCCAATATCCTTTGAGGACGCTCAAGTGGTGCCCCATGGAGATGACCTCGTTGAATGAGGGTCAACATGTGATGGTGCATATCAAGCCTGTCCTGTTCGGCTTCATCATTCGGGAGCAGATAACCTATCCACCACACCAATCTTTGTTAGCAGACGAATCGTAATGAAGTTTTATTGTGTTGAGGGCGATGCGTTCATACGTCCTTCGCGATATGTGTGGTATCGCCTGCCATTCTCATACTGATAATTGAAGGCGGAACTCGTCAAGCTCGTAGTGTAGCTCTCTCTATCCAAAATATGCACTGTTAGTTGATTGGGCATTCGTTTTCGCTGCCGCCGGTTTGGATGGATTGTGTGACGAGAAATATAGATGATATAATCAATAATGGGATAATCGTAGGTAACGTACGCTTCAGAGTCAGTGTATGCGGAATCAAGGTCGCTGCTCTATAACGTTCCCAACCCGCCAACGTTAGCTTTTCTAATCGGATCATTTCCCAGACGACGGAATTTTAAAAGAAGAGTTAGTCTACTTACATCTGCCTCGAGATCCGGGTGCATAAACGTCGTGGTAAACTCCCCATCGACGGTCGTGTTCTGTCCTGGTACCGGGTTCGACATCGTTTTGAGAGAATTTTCGGCCTAGTTTGGTGAGATTAGCGAGAAGGTGGGTGGTGGTGATTGGGGGGGTTGGCTTTTCGTCTCCGTGCGGTTCTTCCGAAAGCTGAATTCTGCGAGCAGCGACCTGCAGGACGGGATCGAATCGGTCAGATCGAAATAACCGAAACAGTCGAGTTTCTCGAGAGTAGTACGATTTATGGGAACGAGGAAAAGAGGTCAAGAAAATGTCGAGGAAGGAGAGGTTGACCGAAATTAATAATGGAGAGTCGAGAGATGCCGACGCGACGACAGATTCTTGGAGACCGATGCAATGCGATGGCGGGCCTCAATGGCCAGGTGAGGAAGTAAGTTGCTGTAAATTTTTTCTCCCAATGCTTTATCATTCAATAGCCTTCTAGCCCTTTTCTAATACGTCCTAGTATTTTCGCAGCTTCTGCAGATGCAGCCACCTGCAGACAGACCTGCAAGTATTTAAATTGTTCAGATTATCCGTTGCGATACTTTCGTTTTTGTTGGTTTGTTGCAACGTTGGTACCTGTGCGACCAGCTTACGCTTACACTTGAATCTGTATCTTCCGACCTCCCTCAAATCGTCGCGCGATGGTGGTGGGGGGAAAGGGAGCCTGGCTTCAAACCCTAGCTCGTTATGTTAGTCAGGGACCGACTCTTGCCCTGTTGGTTGGTTGGCCGCGTGGAAGATCAAATGATCATTCCAGTTGCATCGAGATAGCGAGGAAGATATTATGGCGTTACAAAAGATCCATCCGAGGTTGAATTACCCTCTCTCGCGAACCTGGAGATAATGCGGAAGACCCCACGCTTATGATAATATCTGGCCAGCCTGGTCACGCATTGTGGGTTGGGGGGATATAATAGTAATATTACTCGCACAATCGAAACCAAGAAACAAGAACCGTCAAAACTAGCCGAAGCTGATTTTGGGGGTTACCAAGCGAGTTAGGAGCATGTTGACACGGAGTCTTTTCCTCAAATTAGTTTAAACTGCAGGAATCTTGACGAGAGAACAAGAGAAACATTCTAGCCTCTAGATACCCTTGCGACTTCTTGAAGGACGAACAAAAATATACACCTAGTGCCAAAACTTCGTTAGAGTTGTGTAGGCGGTTCTTTGTGTGCGAACTCAACATTTGCGACATGGCCGGATATGGAATCAATGCACGGATGGACTTGAGATGTAACAATTAAACTTTCGACTAAAGTTCCACTAAATATTCGCCCTCCACACCCATTTCTCTCAAATATTCAAATCGGCCATCAGCATGATGACGGTGAGGACGGCGAGACCGGCAAAGCGAGATGGTCAGTGGCCTGCTTTTTCAAGGTTGTCGCTGCTTCTGAAACTGGCTTTACCGATCCTCTGGGACGCAAATTTGCAAAGCCCCGACTTGCCAATATTTCTTCGAGTTATATTTCTCGAGAGCTTGCAGAAATTTACGAGATCGGGTGATCCACTTGCGCTGCTCGCCAAACCAAAAGACGTGTAATACGTTAGTATTGAGGCCACTTTGTCGGATTCACGACAGCTTCAATAAAAATCACTGCACTTAATCATTTTCTAATCGCTTGCGGCTAAATTTGTAACTGGTATATAATGCCGATGAGCGCGCCGGCGATTGAGGCTGCTTTGGAGGCTTTTCAATTGGAATGGTACCTGGGCGCCATCGGCCACCGATTCAACCGCACCACGCGAGTCTGGCGCAATAACCAAAAACAAAAAATCCACATCGGCAAATTGCGCGGGAAACGTCTCCACTGTGCCGAACCAAGAGCAAGGATGAGACAGGGAAACTTCTGAATAATTACGAAGTACGAAATTATTATGTGAGCATTCCAAAGAGCCCTGGCTATAGATCACCTCCGCTGACAGCCGACTTAAAGTACTTGGAGGGGACAAAGCGGCGGCGATTTCAAATTCGCCATTAATATGGAGCATAAACTTCAAGCTTGGTCTCAATTGATCAACATGAAGAAGAAGACCCGAAAAGATCCGTCTACAAACAATTAGATGATTGGTTCGAGATAAGATCCGATGTATTATTGTTCAAGGCAAATTGACAGCGGTGATATATCGAATATCTTCTCAAGAAGGCTTTGAAATTACAGAGCCGTCTTGTTTGCTGGCACAGAGCGATCAGGCTAATGTTAGTCTCACGGCAAGACGAACAAACCTTGTAAAAATGCAACACTTTCAACACATTTGTCTGATGCCAATCAATATGCGTCGGCTCCGGCTATCACACTATCGTAGATTCGATCAATAAGTCAGTCAAAGGGACCTATAAAGTTAGATCATAGTTATAGCACTGGGTGAGACACTCAATCAAGATGTTTATAGCGGCGATAAATGTTGGAGATTCCAATATCTAACCAATATCTGCCGTCATATCACAGGCTTCCTATAAGATACTGGCCTCGTTGTTATCATAGCCCCCTCTCTACCTGCCGACTCTCGACGCAAGAATCCAGCCTCCGGACTGTTAGTTTGAAGTACATCGCATTTTAATCATCCTTTTCGCATGAAACAAAAGAATATTTTGGAATTATTGCTCGTCATGGAAGTCTCCTCAACTTGCTCGGGGATACCCGAGACCCAGCATTGGCTTGTTTATATCCTCGTGACTAGCCAGTACTACAAGGACACGCCTTTCAATATCCACTGTTTGACCGAAGACTGTTTTATGTTTTCTGTTGGAGCTCTAGACCGATTTTCCCACTTTGCGAGAAACCATCTAGCCCTTCTCTTGCTCATCTTACAGGACGCACCCGACTACTTTGGCAACCTCAAGGCATCTTCTACGCACTCACGAGGTATTACAATTTCGAATAAAATCCCCTTTTCATACGCATCTTGTGGAATTGGCTTTGGAGTGTTCCCTCCCATTTCGCAAAATTCCCTAAAACGGTCGCAAAACACACTCAGGCATTATTTGCGAGGAACCCTCGACCCCTTCTACTGTTTTACAACTTTGATGGTGGAATCGATTCAATGTCGAACCGCACCGAGAAAGCAAATGAACCCGGCCAGCCAACGAAAACACGCAAACTTCGAATCCCGGAATCCTTGAGAGAAATATGGACTACATGCAAGAGAACTTATGGTAGATTCGCTACAATCATCATGTTCTTTGCCATCGTATTTCCAATTCTCCACATGTCTACTTGGGCCATTACCTCATGCATTCTTGGTGACCAGGGTGGCCATGGTGAGTCCTAGTTAAACTTTCTCGAAAGTATTCACTCTAACTCGCTGTTGCACTCTAGCGGCCGAGAAACTGGCGAAGGCAGCCCCTAACTCGGAAATTGCAAATTCGATCGTTGGTGTTCTTCGCGGCTGGAAATTCGGTAGTATAATGCTATGCTTTGGTCAGTATGGACCTCTTTATTCCTTGGGGGTTTCAAGCCTCTCCGGTATGATTCTGACATGCCAAACGTGTTCTCAGAAGCATTCTGTTCCATGATTGGTGGTACCTTCGTTACAATCGGATGGCTTAAAGAAAGAGCCGCTTTGGGTAAAAGGAAAAAAGAGAAGCATGTATTCTTCTTCGTCCCGGAACTGGAAGTCCCGGAATCTGTAACTCCACGGTTCGCAGAAGCTATTCGATTCGCCAGCGAGGACCTTTTCAACGGACCAGCCGATAGCTCGGCCCCCGGGGAAATGACGCCACAAGCTGAGCCATCCACTGCACAAGACAAGCCTGCTTTCGTAATGCCCAAAGTTTCGTGGCGCCTTCTTTATTCCGATGTTGAAGTGCCGGGCGCCATCAAGCCGGAGAATATAAACCATGGCCGAGTGGCATCTGGTACTCTGAAAGAACTCAGCGAAGCTGCTAAAAGGGCGAATACATTGACTGGACAAAGTACCACCCTTCCTGGATCTATGGCGGGCTACATTTTGGCCTGAAAACAACGAAACTAGTCTTCTTTGAGTTATTATGGGGTTTATGAATTGTGTTGTGTGGATATCAAATATTGCGAGTAACCCGGTGAGTTTGGTGGTTGATCATCTGTGCTAGCCTTCCGACTAGTTATGCTAATCAAATATAGTGGTTGTAACAAGGGAGTAGGATTGCCATTACGGAATAACTGTGGAATGTGCGTTTTTGTTGATAATCACAAAGAGTTCTAAATTCGTGAGCTTGCATTTTTGAGCAAAATGGACTGGTACAATGATTATATTTGTTTGACACTTGGGCTTATCACTATCAGTGATTGCTTTTACCCTTTGCTAGATGGCATCCTTTTTTGGTCTTCTCTGATTTCCTTGTTTCCATACGGTTTCTTGTCGAATCCCGGGGCTTCTTGTGTATTTCCTGGGCAATATTCTGGATAGTATCATTGTCACCGAATGGGAATTCCAAATTATTGTTCACTACCTCACAACCAATTTAACCTCCAACCCCCCGAAGACACACGAGAAACTATCGGCGTGCACAGAGATAAATAATTCATAGTCAAAGCCTCCGTTTTCTAGGGGCGTAAATCTATTAAGAACTAAATACTTGGTGTTTAGCCTAGCACATGACGGGTAAAAGAGCCTTGAGAAGCTTCTGCCATTCATCGTCCGACGAATCTCCGTTTCTCATTTTCCCGGGGTGAATTTCATTTCAGAGAGTTCCCTAGCTATATCCTCCGCTATTTTTCTCTCCTTACCAAACTGCTCTCGAGCTTTTTGGATTGAAAGTATCTCCGCAGGATCGAAGGGCGCTGGCGAAACAGCTGATGGACTTGCATTGACAAGCTTTCCCTTAGGTTCACTACTAGAGCCGCTAGGAGTTGGAGTTATATTCGTCGTCGCAAAGTGAATCGGTTTGTCGATAGCACCGGTAAGTTCACCAATGGTCTTCACACCATCGAATTTACCGTGGACATCGCTGGCCTCCTCCTCCAAATGATAAAACATCCCGCCACAAGCAGCGTATGACTCCGGTGAGACCGGCTTCTCCGGCAGCACGTGGCCAGTCACTTCAGTATACTTGATACCGTCCATATATTCAGCGTTTAAGATTTGTACGTTAAACGCAACAGACCTGGGTTTGTCCCAAGTGGAGGCAGGAAGGTGATCTAAACGAATTTTTTGGTTGATAGTTCCACCAGCCGCTAGCCCCATCTGAGCGAATTCAGGTTGTCCCGTTCCACCACCACGGAGTCGCATAATCAGATGCATTATCGCTTCTGGTACGATCTTGCACTCTTCTAAGGCTATATATATCCAGCGTTGGTGTCAGAAAATCTCTACGTTTATTCGAGTTCTACTCTATAATGTGTGGCTTGGCTCGGTATTCACTTACTAGCCGTACTCTCGAGCATTCTTCCCGCGTATATCAACCTTTGCTGGTCTGGTGGAATTCCCTCTTTGTCTTGAATGAGTATCTTAAACGCGCCTACTTGCCAGTTCAGAGCAGCGCGAATGGTTATTGTCTTCCCCGTCAGGGTTTTGACGTAGAATTCATGTAGGGGCTCGCCTTCCGGGAACTTGAGGTAACTTAGTACAATTTTCTGGGTTCATCTTATGAGGAGCTCGATATCATGAATTGCGTACCTCATAGACTTCAGGTTCAGGTTTGCTCGTAGGGGCTGCAACAGGGTGGGAAGGCGTGATCTCGAATTGAAGCCCTCCGGTGTCCTCTTTTCCGGTTATTTGAGACTCAATGGTGAGACCTTCACCGAGAGGAGCGGCTACGAACTGTTTGACCAGACCTGGTGCTTTTGCGACTCCGTCCAGCCACTGCTGGCCGGGTACTACCACATAGTCTTGGGTGGTTCTGCCTCTAGAGGATACAGTTTGAGGCCCGGCGCTAGCAGCATCTGCCTCGGTACGCGGTTCTCCGCTAATGGCATTAACGCCACCTGCGAAGATCTTAATTAGGTAATGCCTGTAATCCCGGACATTGAAATTAATCCACATTGCTTCATTTTCTGAACATATAACAATTTGGTTAGATTGTTTACGTTGAATCATTATGCGGAGATAAAGTGGGGTATCAATAGGAGAAATTGTAACATACGATGCATGGGAAGAAGGAGACCTCCTTTCTCGACAATGCTCTTTGGTAGCCCTGAGGCTATGGTCGCGACATTGGTGAGGTTCATGGGACCAAGGTCAGGCGGTAGCTCAGATACTTGCTCGTTATCCGGAACCCTTATGGTGCGTCGGAAGGATATTTCAAGGTTGCTATCTACCAAAATCGTAGTTTCGCCATCCTTGAGCCTGAGAGCGAGTGGTCGGGAACGCATTTTTGAAACAAGTCACCTCTGTTGGCTGCTCAGGTTCGATAAAGACTTATAGTGGCGTCGAGTTTGCAGGTATGTGGCCAATTACTTTCAAAAGGAATTAATATTGATAAATTAAAAGTCGTGGCAAAGAAGGATGGCAGATTTGAGGTTGACGATGATGCGAACTTATATAGACCACAGTTTAATGGGAAATGCCTGAAATATACCTCACGCTTGAGGATAGGGGGTTTCTGTTTAGAAGCTTCCGGAGCTTCTGATGAGCTTCGATTGAATCGATTCCTAAAACTGCAACCTGCGACAAAAGCCCCCGGCTCCACATCTAGCTGCACACTGCAGAACATGGGTATTTTTTGCCCAAGGATCTGAAAGCTAAGCGGATATTTGCAGTTCCAAAAGGTGGGGAATCCAATGGGCAAGTGCCATTTTGGCATTTTCAATTTGCAACAATGTTGGCAGTCTGCAATTTAGGTGATGTTTGGGATTTGTGTTGGCAGGGTTGGATAACATGAATAGGGTCATGTTCACGCGGGCCGACCTTAAACGAAAGGAGCCGATCTTGCAGGTAGGATTTTGATCGACCGTACAAAGAATTCTATTCGCGAACATGGCTTCCTTCTGGCCTTTCTTGATTACGTAAACATATTTCGCTACAAAGGCGTCATATATAAAAATCAAAATAAAGAAACAGGAAAATCATGCAAAGATAACTGTAAAAGCAAGATTAAATGTGTACATGTTTAATAACACAGGTATTAAATACTAAGTGATATCTAGTCGTAGATCCAAACCAGGTCTGGAAACAGTCATACGCTGACCCTTTCGACCTAATTCATTTCTTATGACTTATATCTTGATTCTCGCTGCTGAAGGGCCAATACAAGACTACTCTTAATTAATTTTTTCGTTCAAACGTTAAAATTTAGTGGGATGTAACTAGAAATTATAATCGTGCTATTTTTACACGCAATAGTCGTGCTGTATAGCTGGTTTACAAGAGGAGTGTTATAAACGCAACCCAATCGATAAATCGACGTATTTCAAAGCAATACGAAATAATTCACAATCCGGATATCTCAAACAATTGAAACCCGTCGCGCGCTTCCAAACCTAAGCGGGCCAACTCCATTTTGCATTGTCGATCATCAAGCTAGCAATGTAGGTGTGACCTCGAACAAAAAGATCTACAAAATATGTTCGCCTCGAATTTTGAAATACCTAACCTCGAGATGATATATTGATATGGGATCATATTTTCCACCCAGTAAGGAAGTTGAAAGGTCTTTAAGCTAATGTTTTTTCAGTATTCGGTTTTTACAAGCTTGAAAACGATCAGATATTTTATGTCTCTTGATATCTCGTTCTGAAGATTTTGTTAACACTACTCAAGAGCTTACAAATAAGGAGGATGGTTATTGTAATTCCACCTCGTCTTAGCTAGTAAAGCCTAGGTACCATTCCAGATAATAGGTCAAGCAGCATGGAATTTGTTGACAAGATGGGGTGTCATAGAAAATGCATGGCTTGTTGGAGCTGCGGTGTCCTTGGAAAGTTTGGACTTCATCGTTATACGAGCGAAAGAATGTAAAGGCAACTGGATCCTTCAATGTATATGTATTTATAAACTCTACATCGTCGTACCGAACCATGCATGATGCATCGATGCACGCTTTTTCGGAGCTCCTGGTCCAAACGCTCAAATTCGGCCAATTCACGAATCCACGAGGTAAGTCTTGCGACCAAAAACAACCGCCCGAGTCGAGGCCAAGAAACTTTGTATCTTCGAAGTGTCCAGGTGTACCGACAACAAAAGCCTCTTGAGGAATGTCATTCTATATCTGTCCCCCTGAGATTTAAGTGGTTATCGATTAGAAATGTCTGAAATGCCCTTGTGAGGACGGGGGCCGAAATGAGAGTGTGTTGCCTGGTCGTCCGGGCTGCGTTGGGGGATTATCAGGATTATCAGGATTAGCTGCCGTTGTTGTTCGCCTTATCTTTTCGGACGAGGCATCTCCACCCTTCCCACTTCATCACTTCATTCATCTCCACCACCACCACCACCACCACCACCTTTCCTATCTCTCCATCATCTCTTCCTTTCCTTCTTCCCTTCATCTCCTTCTTCTTCCCTCTCCTTCCGCCGATATCAAATCAAGAAAAAAGGACCCGATATTGTAACCGTCTTGCAGATTTGACGTCAATATTGCAGCCAAGGGCGTCGCTCCGTCCACACCGGAAGACCATCTCCCCATCTTCATCGAAAACTTGCTGGATATCGCTTCTTCTGGTGGCCTCTCGTCCTCTTACTTTTGCATGCATTAGCTGGCAGCACTCCTGCATGCAAGTCCACACCCTCTGCAGCAGCAGCACCAGCACCAAGGAGCACCCTTCATTATTCTCCCACAAAACATCTCATAGCTGATCGATACCTACCTACCTTCTTCGAGCTTCGTTCTCCGCTAGCGTTCGATATCGTACCCCCTAAGTTCATTCCATCGCTGGCGTTCTTCGGCTCGAGATTCGACTAGTTTTGGCAGGCCTCCTGGAATTGGAAATTTAGATCGTGGGGACCTTGTCGATATTGACTTTTTAAAACCCGCCTCCGCTCTTTCCCTCGCCTCAAGGGGTCCTGGACTGCACCCCTTGTCCTCCCCACCAATAGGCTTGGAAATGCTGAGCTGTCATACGTCCTAAACACGCACTTTCACCCGAGAAGGCGCCGGCCGCAAAACCAAAAAAAAGACAACAGCATTCCACGAGCGACGAATCGACACCAACGGGTACTCAAAGGTTACACGTAAACGTAGCAAGCCCGAGTTGGGGAGGTTGGAGAAAGCAACAGCAGCGCTTTGCTAAGGAAGACAGACACGCATGCTAATTAGGGTTGGCCTTTAGACATACAAAGGGGCACGTTTTTATTATTCGAAAGGGGACCTGAAATCTCGGTTCCTGGAAATCTTTCTTCCCTTTGATAAACCCTTTTTCTATCTCACGTTTTCCTGGTCCGATACCTAACTTTATTCCCCAATCTCTTTTCCCTAACCGTCATTCGAACCAAACCCGAAAAAAAGAAGCGACATCGAAATATAAGGAAAACCTCTAGATGCCGAGTACGATTTGGCAAAGCGACATTGGAGATA
This sequence comes from Orbilia ellipsospora, assembly GCA_036971675.1. NCBI lineage: Eukaryota > Fungi > Ascomycota > Orbiliomycetes > Orbiliales > Orbiliaceae > Orbilia > Orbilia ellipsospora. Next base: position 94,801 of record JAVHJO010000006.1, read on the forward strand.
ACCAAGTTCATCGCGAATTTACTACCGGAGCACCTACCACTCGATCGCATCATTCTGGAGTATCCTTGAACCCATTCCAACGACGACGACCAGTTGCGGCTGAGCTCTTCGCCAATAAACAACATCGTGCGACTACCGCTCGAGCTACAATCACCGTCTCGCTCGACGACGAAGACGACTCTCAGCAACAAGCCGACGGCGCCGAGGCAGCCCAGTTGGTAATGACAGATCATCAGCCCTCGGACTTGATTCCCGACCACGAACAACACGCGAACCCATCGGTCGGCAAAGGCAAATCTGCAGACGTTATCTATACACCTCCAAGCACAGCTTCAGAAGACGACGAAGAAACCGCTACTACCACCACTGCCCCTACGCAGCGTGCCGCTGCCGGGCCTCATCCTTACGCCACATTTGGCCAGTCTTTACAAGAAAGGTTCTTCCCGAAACAAGAATCCCAAGAGGAGGAAGATAGCGAGTCGGAATCCGGCAAGATGATGTCCTCCGACACAAGATCGGAAATCACTTCCGACGGTCGGCCGAGGAGAGGCTACCGACGAACCAGTAATGACCAAACGCGCCGGGAGCTGAGGGAACTCATGGGACAGACACTTAAGGAGATGGAAGAGAAATTGAAGGTGGGCATAGAATGAGATATAATTGCAAATAACTCTGCTGACTTTCAAACCCAGAGCCTAGAGATGGCGAGAACAAAGCAGGACCAAGAAATATCCTTGATGGAAGCCCGCCACCAAAAAGAACAAGACGGCCTATTATTCCGATTGTCCACAAAACACCACGAAGAGATCTTGAAGTTGAAGGAGGAGCATGCAAAGCAAATGGTCAATGCTAAAAAGGAAGGCGCGACTGATGAACTAGTTCAAGGTCTTCATCGAAGCTATGGTCAACAAATTGAAAACTTAATCCTAGAAATTGGTGATGTTAAGCGTCTGAACGGACTGCTCCAGGAGAAGGTCACCGTCGCCGAAACTGAAGAACGTGCGGCTAGCGTCCAGGAGACCGTTCGACCTGTTTCTCGGCACTCGACTATTCCTACCGTCCTTGAAGAACATCGCTCACCGCCTGGTTATCTTCAAGTTAGCCTACAATTCGTATCATTTGACACAGCGTACGATGTACCGTCAATTAGAATTCCTCACCCGGGAGCCTCATACACCGGTCTCACCAAGAGCGTCCGGTGCGCAATTGGCAACTATCTAGCCTTTCTAAGATCCAAGGATTCGATTCACGTTTCTTCCGTCGACTCAGCTTTGACATACAGGCTGTCTCTAAACCTTGATAGTTGTACGCGTCTCCTGTTCTTCGGAAAAGGTGATTTGAATGGTGAAGAAATTACCGAGGACAAGTGGCTTTCGAGATTCAATAAAACGGATGATCTTATTGCCTGCGTATCGCCGCCTCCACAGCACGGTCGCAAGCCCTCATCGATCAACATCTCCCAGATCCCCGAATCAGGAACGCAAACTTCGTATGACGAGCCACCACCCACTGCGTCTACAGTTCGCACGACTCGATCTTCGGCTATATGGGGCAGACATCCATCCAGCGTCACATCCTCTCTTCTAAGGCGATCGCACTCTTACAGTATCTCTAGCGCTAGACCAGCGACCAGTGATATTGCGGAAGAAGAGTCCGTTAGCACAGCATCCCCACAGCGAGGAAGGTCGCGTGTGAGATCACCCGCATATGTTCCTGCCTCGGAGGTTGATGAGCCCACTGTACCATACTTTGATGCTGCTAAAGAGCTAGAAAGGATCAACGATCAACTGAGTCAGATGGATGGTTCTAGAGCAACCGTCAAGACTGCGTCTCTAATTGACAAAGATGACAACATGACACGAGTTTCTGGCCATGCTAGCGGAATATACACTACTCGCCAAGGCTCGTCGGCCTCTGTGATAGCTGCATACGCACGAGTTCGCCAACCTTTACTTAGGACAAGTGGTAATGATGATGGTCTTGAAGGCGAAGATCTTCGGAACGATGTCGAAGACGACGATGAGCGTGGTGAGGGTGTTGAACTAGGAGCGGGGTCCGTCCTAAACGGAATGTCACCTCGCCTTGTGCCTGATACGAGAGACCTTCACGATGTACAAGAAGTCGGCATCCATACTACCGAAGGTGATAATCGAGATCATCAATATAAAATGGTAGGGAATGGTGTTGATACTCCAAGAATTGATGAGTCTTCCGAAGATGAGGATGAAGATGAAGACGAAACGAAAGGAATCATAGTCGGCGATAAACGAGAGTTTGAGAGTCTTTTGGATAAAAAGAAAGCCACGCCAATGTATATCGACGAATTTTTAATGAGACCGCTGGATAAAGGTATGTTTCTCTGTTTATTTATTTTGTTCCGTACGCTTTGACTTTGCTGACGTCTTGCAGACAACGATGCTATCGATCGGTCCGAATCTCCTGCTTTCCCGTCCCCCATGAACATCAAGGCCCAGATGACCGGCGCTGCTAGAAGTGTATATCAGCCATTGGATGATATGCCCTCTGGCGAAAACGCGGTTCTTGACTCAAATGAAGAGCATCAAGGCCAACAAGCAATCCATACCTTCATTAAAGATCTAAAAACGGGCAACTCTAACAAAGGGGATCCAATCCTGAAAGCGTTGGCTAAATCCATTAATTACGATATACTACGTCACGAACTTGATCAAACAGCTGCTGGCCGTGAGATTCTTTCTTCAGCAACCCCGGTTCCTCGTCCAGTGTCTAGTCGAATGCAGGAAGAACCAAGGATAATTTCGATCCCAGAAGAAGATGTAATATACGAAAAGACTGGCTCCTCACGGTCACGCTCCAACAACCCTTGGAGCCATAGTCGAGCCGCAGAAGTCACCCCCCAAGATACTGAATACCAGCACCCCCTGGTCGACATTTCTGGACCTTCTCCGTCGCATCCAACACCTCCACCACTCGTGGAACCCAAGGTACGGACAAGCACATTCACTCCTTTTCAAGGCCTTGCAGCTAAACCACTCCCGAATCCTCATCTGCAGCCCCCAAGATTTGGAATTTATGGTTTCCACAAGGGCGATGAGCCTCTTCCGGGAGGTTCCCCCATCAGCAGCCCTAGCATAATATCTCGCGAAGAAGATGAAGCTAAGAAGATCTGGAAGAAACAGACCTTAGTAACTAGTGCGCCGTTATCACGTGTATCCTCTCCAACTTCCACGGAAGCTTCCTGGCTGAACGGGCAACCCCGAAGCCTAAGACTAGAACCTGACATGACTGGCATCCCGCCCAGAGGACGTACGCGATCACTCCTCGACGAGGATGGACCGTTTTTCCCGCCTCGAGGAAGTAGAAACGGTGGCCCACCAGTTGAGCACTATCCTTCTCCTTACATCACAAGTGCAAGTACGCGAGGTAATACCTTTGGCGCTCCACCACCCCATCCGTTTCCTCCACTCGAAGAAGGCTATAGCCATCGAGACGACGGAAGTGTGCGAAGTCAATTTCGAGAACCTTCTTTAGCATCTTCAAACCCATTTTCGAACAGAGTGCATATGGCTCACCATCCTCAGCCTCCTCCACCTTCGTCTTCATCGACTAGGAGGTCTCAAATCTCGGTATACCCAAACCGTGAACAAATCCAGCGAGTGACTGATTCTCTGCTCAAAGCTGGATTAAACCCACAAGATTTCTCTCAAACATTTTACGCCGAATTTGTTAGTGCAAGCACTGAAATGCAGAAAGAAGCGATTGAAAACATCTTGTTCCATCAAAATCAGCGTAAGCGATTAGAGCAGCAACAGGCTCAACAAGCCCAGCAACAAGCCCAGCAGCAGCAACAACAGCAGCAGAGCCAGAGTCAATCTGGTGGCTCACAAGTTGGGAATGGAGGATGGGGCTTTACGAATGGAGTTCCACCACCGCCTCTACCCATGGGATTTTATACTGGCCAGAGCAGCGGGCGGCATGGACATGGTTATGGCAGCATGAGCTCTAGAGGGAGCGCACAGGCTCCTCCTGGTAGCTCTGGCGGATATGGTAATGGGTACCCGTGGCAGTGAAACTAGAAACGTATTTGCTGCTTGTTGATTACCCGAATCCTAAACCTAGTAGGATTGAATATTTGATCTTTCCTTCTTTTTGGGGCTGTCATGGCGTTTGCTTGATTTTTTGGTTTTTTTTTTGACGGTGGCGTTATACGGTGTTCAGGGCAGGCTCTTGTAACGGTGTTTTGGTTTTTTTAATTTTCCAGGAAATCAAGTTGGCATGGGTCCGACTCTCTTTTGTTTGATTACACAACCCCCGGGCTGTTGCGAGGTAGTAAAACGGATACCGGAATACTCTGCTCTCTGCTTTCTTTTGTCAATATCTTTCATACGTTTTCTTTAACCACATGCCTGCGCATTAAGCCTGGCAAGAGGAAGGATTGGGTGGTTACCCAGATCCACCACTCTCTGGATGTCAGATCTCCTTTATCTGCCAGATTATCTTCCTTCAGGCACGTTGCACGAGCTGCTATAGCCACCTTCGGCGTATATACACGCCATCCGTACACTCCCTGATGGAGCATTTCACGTTACAAAATCCCAAAAACTTATTAATCTAAGAAAAATACAAAATATCCTTCATATCACTCTCCTATTTAAGAAAAATCGTAGTTGCTTAACGCTAGGATAACTAGTGTACTATATACGACAAGATCCTGGGGTTAGAAAATTCATATTACGTAAAGTTGAAAGGAAGCTTATCCTTGCCGTTCTAACCGTTGCCCTTCATGGCATCGTTGGGATGCTCGAGTGCTTTGGCTCCCATTACTTAAGCCAGTGGCTAAGCTTGTCTTGTCAGCCAGCCGCGACCGGGACCCACTTTATCCGAAATAATACTTGTGCTACTGAATCCATGGAACTCGGAATATGGCATTCCTTCGAAGCAACCTTTGTTATATCTATATTATCACCAGGACGAGACAGGGGTAGAGAATCTTCTGCTTGGCTTATGTTAGCAAGTTAAGCTTTCGGTTCCCAAAAGCTTTTTTTCGCATGGAGGTACTCTCAGCAAATCAGAGTGGACGATATTATCACAGGTTACAGGCTATTATATAGCCGGCTAGTCGGGTCGACGAGGCGTTCTCGCCTAAAGGATGATTACTTCAGATACTTATCTACCATCAAACTCATAGAGGAAGAATACGAAAGAAACAGGTCAGCTATCAATGTTGAGATAGAAGCTATTGATGATAGAAGCTATTGATAAGCCTAGCTGCTTGAGCGCAAGACGCAGACGATACGCTACTTAGGAGGTCTTCAACCCGAATATAATAGCACGCAACTCACTATCATGGCCCCTTTGATTATGAACAGCGATTTGAAGATGCGGGGTACTTATACCAGGTTTTACAAGCTCAAGTGAATAATAGCCGTACTTAATTAAATCTTCGGCTCATATGATGATTGGCAGGAGTTTTTATCAACAGTACAGGCATCAATCTCGGCTCTATGCTCGATACCACTGATAAATTTGATCAAACTTGCAAGGGGCTTCTCAATGGAAGCTTGAAACCTAGCACTCTCTGCACTACTCACTTCTATATCAATAGAAAGAAATTTTGTACGAAATATGGCAAGCAAGAGATCCGATATATCCGTATAACGTTATGATAATTTAATATTCAACTTGATGCATCAAATGCGTGACATAATCGAAGAGCAATGGGTATGAAGGTCTCGTTTCCAGCTTGCCTTCGCTGGCCCACCGAGGTATCATGTAGTGATAGAGATGTGCCTATGCATGATATCTCTGGTTAGGTGGCGTGTGCGTATGCTAGATATTCGAACAGTGATTCTGGCCGAAACTAAATGTGATGCTATCCAGTGGGTACGTCTATAAAAGCAGTCTGATGTCGCCTCTGTGATAGCAGAATCTCTCATCGATCATATAATTCCTCGATACTACTTCGTACATCTTGATCTCAAGAAAAGTCTGCGTACAGAATATACTCTATCCTCCTACGAAATCTTTATAAACCTAATCCTCAAAATGAAATTCTCCACTATTCTCGTTGCTGCCGTCAGCATTGTTGGCACCATCGCCGCCCCCAGCCCAAATCCAGAACCAGTTGAAGCTTCCCTCACCATCAAACTCAAGGGTGATCTTCACGAGCGTATGGCTTCTGCTGACATCGCCGACTTGATCCACAAGTCCATCCTCGAAAATCGCAACGTTAAGCGTGCTGAGTGCTATCACTGTGGTTTCCTTGTTTGCAGCAAAGTCCCAGGTGTTTATGCATGCTGCCCATATGTCTGCCCGTAAAAGTGTAGGTACTCGGATATTGAGTTTTCCAATTTTCTTCAAAACATCTACAGTTACTAACACCATGCTTGGTATATCCATAGACCCAGCAACAGCAATAGCCCCAGACTTTCTCGAATCCATTATATATACGAAAAACTTAGCTTCTCGGAGGATATACAGGAAAGGGCAACGAGATAAAAAAGGATACATTTGGAACCAAGTTAAACATGTATATACATAGTAGGATGTATAGTATTTGGCAGATAGAAAAAAAATTACGATGCTATTGTAAGATGGGATACCAACTTTCTTTGAAACGAAAAATCCAGCACGACGAAATATGTTGTGCATATTTCACTTTAAATTTGTTCCCAGATTATCAACAGTTTAGCGTTCCAGTAAATATTCTAAAATTACATTTGCTTTTAAAGTGATTCATTTCTAGTCACAGACGAAATCGGTGGTTGGGTCTTGGAAGCTTTGATTTCCTATTAAGTAAAGTGGAGATTGCTGGCGAGTTAGCGAGTTAGCGAGGTTGCACTCATGGCAAGCTAGCAAAATATAAATTAAATGGATGCATGAACTAGTGTCCGGCAAAAGTTCGGGACTCCATGCCAGCATTCTAGGGTCTCTGAAGTTTTGAAGTTATTCATTTAACTTCAACGGTTTTCCCCAGTGCACGGAAAGTTGGTATATCGGCACTTAGTAAGCTCCGATTTTGCGCAGCAAAGCGCGGCAGAGCACTAAAACACGCGAGAACTAGGATACCGAACCATAGCTCCCTAAGGAGCAACCCAAAGCTCCGAAGCTAAACGTACGCCTGAGTCGCGATGTATCATCCTCCACAACGACAGGAAAGATGCAGTTTCAATTTATAGATGTAACCAATATCGATGCCTCTGCCCGGAAACAGATCCGATCTTCCGTTATGATCGGACGGAACACAGGCAAGAAGCGACGCCGCGAGACACCCGCGAGACCAGAAAAGCAACGCGTTTTAATACCAGATCTCGGGCGAACTAGAGGATCAAATGGCGGCAGTAGCGATAGCGAGAGTTCTGAAGAAACAAGCAATCCTATTACTCAATTAGTTAAGTCTGTAGGGAACGATTTTGGGAGTATTTCTTTCCCTCTGCCCTTGGAGCCTTATATGCAGAAGACTCTCCTTCAATGTGCGTGTATACTTCAGTATTTTCTCGGTTATTTTGCCCCTCAAACATGGTAGTGGAGACGTCGAGACTGACGTATGGCTTCATATCGATGGTTCAGTTATGCAAATGACGGACAGGATTCTTTATCCGAAAGACTTGTGCTATCCTATGCAGGAGTCGCGGTCCGCGTGGTTTGGGTATTTTCAAAGCAATGAAGCTTGTAAGAACCCCACCGTTCTATCCTATGAGTGGAGGCTTTAGTACTAAATTGAATAAATATGCCAGTCTTCCACTGTCTTCTTGCCATGGCACAAGCCCATGCAGATTGGCTTGTTGGGTCGTCAATGGGTCCCCGGTTAAAGGAATCTACGAGGACTTTGAAACACCTTGGACAGACTTATCGTTGTGTCAACCGAAATCTAAGGGAAGAAATCGTACCGTCTAACGCGACGGTGGCCGTTGTGATGTCAATCACCATGCATAATAATTTATTGAGGGCCCCGGGTGGAGCTGAACCGCATTTGAACGCCCTTCAGAGGATGGTAGAGATGCGAGGTGGTATTAACCAGTTTGCAGCACCGAGCCGGATGTTACTACACAAAATATGTCGGTATGTCGAGACCTCAAGACATAGACTTACTAGTCAACTACCGTTTCGTGCGCTATGGAATCGCTGAACAAAAGTCTCCCATGCTTACTAGTACGGATCTCGAATATGCACTTCAAAAGGGTACCCGGCCTCGTTTCTATCGGGATGAATTCCCTTACTCGGTCATATGTTCAATGTCCTCCTGGACATCATCTTGTTACGAAGTGTTTGTTACCATGACGAAGGCCCGGGTATACGATGTTAACACGCAGACTGTCTTTCGAGATCTCCTATGTGTTTCGAGATTCTTCGATGCCTCACACGACGCACATCCAAAGCTAGAACCTTTCGCTTTTCAGGAAGTCTTAATATCGGCTTCTTATCGCATACTCTCTGCGTATCCGCTAGCTACAGAAAGACCTAGCAACTCTTCAGAGAATGCATGTCAACTTGGTTTACTAGCTATGATGACTACTATGCTAATTCGATCAGCGCACCACGAGAAACTATGCTATCTTTTGATAGCTAACCTCTTGAAAAGCGCAATTGATGCATTGCTTTATGACCCTAAAACAGACCAAGCGTTTCTTCTATGGCTCTTGTTCATGGCAGGAATTTCTGTCCCTGATGTGCAGTACGATGAATGGTTATTGCCGCAAATAAAGAAATGCGCTGACAAGCTAGATTTGGATACCTGGGTGTCCGCAAATCAATCGCTGACGGTGTACCCATGGATACGACTTTTCCATCAAGCGCCAGGAGAAGAACTTTGGAACAATGCGATGGAACAACGAAATATTGATTCAAATTAAGCCGCCATCCTAAACTAATATCTAATTTGAAGCTCTCAGATGCATCCCGGTTGAGCGATATTCAATTGCTTAACCAAGCTGTCCCAAACGCGTTTCTGTATCGCTTTACCCGAAACATTATTTACCCAGTCTGGAAGTTGGTCGCTACGACCAGCGTCGTCGCGTCAGCAATAAATCTCAGATCTCCCAAGGCAATTGATACAGGAAAGACAACTTACGTTTTGTCTACACACTCCGAAAAATACTTTCCATGCGACTCCTCCCCTGCAAAAGCTCCGTGCAGAAGCGTGCGACTCCCAACCTCAGTACTTCTCGCCAAAAACAACCGCATAGTTTGACTCATTATCCACATTTTAAGAGGCATATTCCTGTTCAATTCCGAATAACACATTCCTGGATTCACCAAGTTGATTATCACGCCAGTTTGTTCTACTCGGTTCTGTTCGGCGAGTGTTCGGAAGATATAGAACTGCAACAACTTTGATGCTGGATATCGCATTCCCATACCGCTGGCCTCGGTGCTCATTTCTTCTAGATAATCGCTTTCAACGGCTTCGAGTTTCCCAGGTATTATGAAAGCAACACCGCTACCGACGATTGTAATCCTAGGCTGAATGCCGAATCTCTTTGCCGTCTCTTTCAGTTTTGGAAGAAGGAGAACGGCCAGGAAGTATGTGCCCGTGACGTTTACCGTCAAAGAAGTCTCAAGACCTTCAGCGGTGGTGAACTCGGTCAACGCTACCCCGGCATTCTCAATAATAGCATCGACGCGATCAAGAGCTTGCACCTCTTTAGCGAATTTTTTGATTGATTCGTAGGAGGCGAGGTCTAGATTCCAATATTCTGCGATACCTGTTTTGCCAGTTTCTTTCTCGATTCTTGACAATGCTGCTTTTCCTTTGTCTGCGGAACGAGCGGTGAGGATTACTCGACTTGACGAGCACTGGACGAGATGCTTTGCTGCTTCGTAGCCTAACCCGGTGTTTGCACCCGTGATTATAAAAGTTTTGCCGGCGCAAAGTTCATTGGTAGGGACCAATGGAAGAGCTGTGTACTGAGTAGCGGCGAATTTGAGAAGCCCACTCAATGGCGGCATTTTGGCTTAGTTATAGGTATGTGAGTAATATCTTATATATAAGCGTTAAAGTCTTTGTTAGCCTAAGATAAAGCTCTTTAAAAAAATACAAGACATCTCTCTTGGATATTTATACACAGATATTGATTGCCTAGTCCTATCACTTATAATTGCTTTGAGAACGTTCGAGCCTGGACTTCATATCACAAGTCTCCAAAACCCGTATCATCTCCGTTAAGGCCTCTTAAGTACGAAGTTGAAAATCTTCAAAACTCCAAACTCCGTCTCGATATTAAGGGGATACTCGTAAAAGAATTTTTGAACTCTTGTCAAGTTCGTACGGGTGTGTGGTGGGGATGCGAATCATAATACATGAGTCTCGATCATCTGATTGGTTGAATACTAATACCCCGATCCGGTAAAGCGTTAGTCGGTCGAACCTTGAGAATTGTCCGCCATCAGAGACCATTGGATTACATAATATACGTGCCCCGACAATATATTTCGATGCAGATGGAAAACAGTCCGCAGATACAACTCAGAAATCACTTGCATTGATCATCCGAAATTGGCTTCTAACAAGGTCATGAAGGGCAAAGCCTCAATAAGATGCAAATAAGATTCGAATTCATAAAGTGCTTGATGTCAAGCTGGGTCTAGTTTAGCCCCCAACCCCAAACTTCTCCCCCCCGCTCTCGAGCCATTCTCTCTCTGCTTCCGTAGTTTCCCGTCCTAAACAATTATTCCGATGCGGATACCGCCCGAATTTCTCAATAATACTAAAATGAATTCCCTCGAACTTTTCCATATGCGCTATATACTTGACAATTTCTTCATCCTCTTTACACTCTTCCTTCATATCCTCAATGATGCTTGTCATTGTTGTGTGGGCCGTGATACTCTCCGAGTGCATCAACGGCATATAGATCCATTGGCGATATGGTAAAGAGCGTCTAATGCCGGAATGCAGATCGAGTCTCTCATGGTCGGGATTGGCCAGAATATGCTGCGCAAGTGATAATGCGATTGGATCGTAGTGACCATAAACGATTGGCAAGGTTTCCTTTGTCCGGTAGAAGTTCCTTGGGATTTGGTCCAACAAGATCATCAAACTCAGCGCGGTTTTGGTCTTGTCTTCTTCTCTTCCTCCTTCGGTAGCTTCGATCTCTGCGACAAATGGTGCGGCTATTTCTGCACCTGAAAGCCCTGCGATTGGGAAGTTGGCGGGAGAGATGGCGAGAATAGCAGGGTCAAATTTTTGGTGACAGATGCCGTCAAAAGCAGCCTTCGCTTCTTTTGTGCCGGTGAACCAGCGGTCATTTGCCTCGTCGGTAGCGGCTTTGGCACCCCATGGAAGACCGCCGAACCATAGGTCACGGATAGATTGATAGAGAGAAGGTGTGAATATAGCCTTATTAAGTTTTGGGACCGCGGCCATTTTGGGCGAGCGTATCTAATAGTCGTGCCACTGCTAAGTTATCTGTGCGGCGGAAGTGGAGCAAATCAGATGCAAATGGCGGGGTATTATTTTTGTTCGGTTAGGGAATGGTCTGCGAGCTTCGGAAATTATTAGCGCGTTGGATGGAACTGAGACTCAAATTTGTGTTGGACGTGTTGCATTTTACCTGCTATGTCGAAAGTTTAACTTTTGAAATACAGAGACAAAAGCTTTAGGGCTCTGAACGTGGTGGAGATTCCGCGAATATCGCTCAGAAGGTCTAATATTCGGCGGCGCAATGGGTATCTATCACAGGCCAATGGCACCCTTTGGATGAAGGCACCTTAACGTCATTCTCACGGCAGCACACAGCCGTAATGAGCATCGATCCGACGCAGGAATTCAAGCGAGGATCCACATAGCCCCGCTCGCGTTTTCTGATATTGATCCATGAAAGTCGTTCATGCAATATCATTGACCGATTATGCAAATTTTCAATTGGCCAGTTGCTTGAAATTCTCCGGCTTTTAGGTTGTGGTTTTTTTCTTTTTACCCCTGTATACTTCCACCCCGCCAGATTCGCCATAGACACACTGTCATCTGAGTCGCGTGCACATACATACAAAAGAAGCTTACGATCAATTTCAAGGTTCAACTAATCCCAGGGGTGGATATTTGACTAATTGTCGGTATTAATGGTATGAATCTCGCAAAATAGGCAACAGTTTCAAGGATCTGGTTTCGACTAACATGGAAACCCACTGAACTCAGTTAGCTTGCCTCCTACATGTAGACATACATCTTTGGTCAAGCATTGATCGTGATAGCAATACTGCTTCCTCATTATCAAAATAATCAAATTTCATCTGGTATCAAGAGTATTTAAGGACCAAGCAATCTCACTCAGATTTACCTAAATAGCTACCAAACGCTTGGAAAAGCTCAGAATTCCATCTTTGAGCCGGCTAGCACATACCTAAACAGCCCAATTAAAGCCTGGAAAGTCTTATATCAAGATATTCAGCTCACTTTACTCAATGGCATCCTCAAACTTAAGAGTCGTTTGTGTCTCTGATACACATAACGACGACTGTCGATCCGGAATTCCGCATGGCGATATTTTTATTCATGCTGGGGATATGACCGATTTCGGTACAATTGAGGAGTTGCAAAAAGCGTATGATTGGATCGCGTCGCTACCACACAAGCTTAAAATTGTCACTGCAGGTAAATCTCCTCGAGTTGTCTATGAAATCCAATCTAGATGAAAATTAATATGTATAACCGACAGGCAATCACGATTTCGGTCTTGATAGCAAACACCCAAATTTCCTCCCCGAAGCAGTTACATTATTCACCTCTGAGACCGCAAAGGCATCTGGAATACACTACATCGATCGCAGAGTCGAAACAGTCTCAGATTATAAGGACACGGAATCCACGCTCCCCGATATTCGTGTCTATGGAAATCCATGCCAACCAGAATTCATCGGCAAACCCTATGCTTTCATATACAATCCTTCGCCTTCCGACTCATCTACCGAAGCTTGGAACGGCGCTCCCACTAGAAATGATAAAACTCACATTTGGGTTATGCACTCGCCACCAAAGGGCAGGTTGGACTCTATCAATAAAGTCTACAGAGATATGGGGCTCATAGGATGTGAAGTTCAAGCAATCAAAATTGCAGCGGCCAGACCACTACTTTGTGTTTTTGGACACTATCATTTCAGCTGGGGCGTAGAAAGGGTGCGCTGGCAAAAAGATAGTGATCAAATCGAGGAGAGTGAAATTCTGAGTATGTCTTCTGAGAGAAGACTCGAAGAAGAAAGGACTGAGCCGGAATCCTTGAGCGAATTTTCATTTGAAGGGTTGGAGTTTGGGAGAGATACGATTTTCGTGAACGCTGCATGGAAAACTATGAAGAAAGGAGAGGGAATGCCAAAAAATAAGCCGATTGTTATCAACTTGTCCCTTGAACAATTTGCCTAGCTAAGATATAAGCAACGACATGATTATTTCTGATTTATCTGAACCAACCAGATAAAGGCCCGATCTTCACTTTTCAGCAAATTTGTCATTTTTGATTAAATTCGATTCAATACTTAAAAATACAAAATCAACTAATATACAGAAAACAAAAGGAATATAACAAGAACGAAAAAATTACGTGCTTGAACCCTTAAAATGAATTAGCGCTCTCCCAACGTCTAAGTGCAAATCCAACCTGTACCCTGCTTAAAGGTTCGTCAATTTGCGTTATCGTCAGATCCTTCATGTTATATTTAATCAAGCTTTTGCCCGAGATTCCATCTTTCCCAGAAGCTTTGTACCGTACCCCGCTCCTTTCCGCATGAAATGGTTTGGGATCATCCATTCCTCTGAACCCGAAATACCCCACCCTCTCGCGACCGCAGTTAAAACAAGGATTCCAACCGCAAGAATCTGCGAATAAATGGTAGCAACAAGAGAACTAGCTATCAACAGACCGACACTAATCCCAAGGAATAGCAGAAACCAGATCATGCATAATATCCAAGACCAGGGTCTGACAAGCTTCAGACGTTTGGAACATATCTCTTGGACAACCTGGTGGTGAACTTTGCATGTGCCGTGGGAAGAGGGTGTGAACGTTGACCCAGAAAGGTAGCCGAACTGTAGAGAGATAAATTCTCGCTCCGCATAACTTGCGGACCTGTTTTCATTGAATTGGGAAGAGCTAGCCCTTTCAATCCCATCGTTGATTCTCTCTTGAATATGTTCAGGGACGCTTTGCTGGACCATTTCGACTCGCGGGTTTCCGCCCATCATTAAAAGCCCAATAGCACCAAATGCCCACGCGGATAACGAAACTAGTTGAATCACAAAGCTTAGGCCGCCTTTGTATATGTTTTCTCTAAACATCGAATAAGCGACGGTGAGTATGAGAATGATTGTGAAAATATTAAAAATGATAAGTCCTGTTCGGAGTCTGCTAAACACCTTTCCCAGACGATGGTCAACTTGGAAGTCCTCTGCCAGGACATTTCGCCACTGTTTATGATCTCCGTTCTTGAGAAGTGCAGCAACTACCAGCACAATACTCACGTATTGCCAGTATGCCTGCTCCTCAATGGTATACGTCACTCCCTCCTTGGGGCGCAACATTTCACACATAAAACCTTGACCACCCCGGCTTCCGTCGACAAGTTTACTAGGCCGTGCCATGTCGAAGTCGCGAGAATCATCAATTTTCATGCGCTGCCATTTGTTGACCTGTTTTGGTTTTTGCGTTACAGCATCCAATTGTGAACTTGTAGTAGTCGCTCGCATGAGTCCCTTTTCTATCGTGGATGCAGTAGAGTCTTGTCGACCCCGGGGCTCGTGCTCCTCGTCGCTCAATTGCAAAGTGGGGGAATCAAAGTTTTCAGAGTTCCAAACCTCAATCCTGTTACGGATGGAGCAAGTAAAGTACTGATATAAAACGTTGGGTGGACAACCAACGCCGAAGCTCTTAGACCACCTGTCTTGTCCCCACTGTACAGAACGCTGGAATATTTGCCATCCTCCGCGAGGTTGAATACCAATCAATAAGCAACCCAGAGGCGCAGCATTCCACCACTGTGGTTGCTCGGCTGCGATTCCTGCATCGCTGACAAGCATCGCAATCAGTTGTACCGAGTTCGCGTTCAAACTGTCTGTCCATTGCGGCGAGCCCGGTGCCGGAAACTTTGAGGTACTCTTTCCAGTGGAGTTTCCTGTAAGGAAGTCGGTTCCATTCGCAAGCGCAAGTAACTTGATGATTTCCAGGATTTCAATGGCTTGGGCGTCTATGCAGCCCAGGGGTGGTGTATCAGCAAGATTTCTAAAATCCAAAATTTGCGGAACTTTTCACGAGGTGGGTCACACGAACCATCGATTGGAGCCATTTGCGTAGGCTGAGTTCTAGTTCCGATCTGCGTTAGTAGAAAGCGAAGCTAAAGCCCTCACTAGCCAAACTGCGGTGCAGCTATGCATCTAATTAGCAAAATTCGATCCTGCATTGAAATATCGAACCCTCATTGCTGCCATACTTTATTTTTGATATATTCAAGATAAATTTCCAGGTACGTTTTTTAAAGCATTCAACGGATACTTTTTTTGGTCTTGAGGTGAACGAAAAAATGGAATCTTTCATTTCCTTCTGAAGTCTGGCTAGGAAGGATCGAAGGTCAGAATCACACGGGCCGAAGGCTGTATATATTGGTTCTGTGGCTCCTGATATTACTTTCAAATAGTGACAAAAGTAAATCTTTTTACATCACCTATCAATGGTCTGCTATGTGCAAGAAGAAATATCAATATATCACTCTTCCACCGCGCGGCGCTCGCATGATCATGCATAGTGCGTCCTGGCAAGCTTGTCGGTTCGCTGACAAACTTAGTGGTTCCATAGTAGACATACTTGAATATCCAAATCCCCGCATACATGCAGACGCAATCGCACAAAGCACGGGACTAGAACACACGGGCCAAGCAATCGAATGCAAGTGATAAAGTATCACCGGCTAAATGAACCTGAGTACCAAGGCTGTGTAACAACAAGAAGTGGCCTGCGTTCGCGTTCCCAAACTTGAGCAGCCTTGAAAAACTAGACCCCACAACCTAAATCGCAGATATCGATATCAGATAAGAAAATCCTTGTCTTTTCCATAGACAGTCCGCAAATATTCCGTACTTGCGATATCGTCAAAACGCGAGGTCGAGAGCTTGGCCTTGCGGCTTAAGTACCACAGGCTGGGCTTTACATGGCAGCCTTTTAGAAATTCGGCGTCTCATAACCTCGTGCGGGATGTTCTCATTGTCATAGGTTGGCGGAGATACAGCCAAGTATATCTTGCAGGGGCGGTCTCTGAATCCTTCTTGAATGTTTGAAGCCTTGTATTCACGGGCAATTCATGTCACGCCATGGCGCCAATTCTCTTCGACAACTCTCGATATCTCTCACTGTTGCGACCAAATATTATATGAATTTCCAAGTTTAGAGCTCGAAAACTCATTGACCAAACCTTTCTCAAGATTTACGGGTGCTCTATAACATCTGACTTGAAGCTCACAGGCACAACTGAACCATTGAAGAAAACTGGGCCTGCAAAATGTGTTGTTTTTTTTTTTTCTAGAACAGATGTGGAGGTATATCGCAATATATATATATCGATAGATATCTCGTGACCTAAGAGCCTAAGAAGAGGGGCTTAAATTTAGTTTAGCCAGGTTTTCGAAATAGCGTTCGAGTCTAGTAAATAATCAGCTATTGAGGGTACGATCCCCTAATACGGATACTGTCGACTCCCGTAACCTGTAACCAGAATTCCCAGAGGATGTCATACTACAATGGTCACGATCATGCTCATACGAAGATATTATTGTGTATCAAGACCGCTGCGAACTTGACGGAGTTAAAGCTTCTAAATTCTAGTCCGGCTATATAATGCTACGAGACTCCGCTACATATTTGATACCTAGGTACCTGTGTAAGGAAATATCTAGCTTAGTTATATAAACATATCGATCCAGTGTAATCTGTCCAGAGGAAAAAACCAGCTACTAGTAAACATAATGATTACAATTTGTGTAACTAAATGTCATCAATGCATCCAAAAAGAACATAAAAAAGGTAAGGACTGGTTCAAAAGAATTATAAATACGTTGTAGTATTATTTCGGCAACTAGCCTAGTATACGTTGATCCATTAGGTAGATCGAATGAAAAGGGCCAAAGGAAATCCTGAATTGAAGCCACTCCAATTGGCACCCGGCTGTCCCATCGCGAGTAAAGAGTAACCATTCGTGACAAAGTATCCAAAATCTGTGTATGCCGTACCGGGTACATTACACATGAGAGCATTTTGATTAGCCGCGGTATTTAATTGTATGCTGCAAGATAAGCTTTTACACCCCGAAGCCACCATTTCCTCCATTGTTTGCACGTTTACAGCATCTATACTAGTCGAACTAGTGCTGGGCAATTTACAGAGAAATTTACCGGATGGGAGTTCCACTAAGGATGTAACCGGGTTGAGCTTGAAGACCGAACCCTGGGCTGCAGTTCCAAACTTGATAACATCGAGGGTCGTAGAGACTTGGCTTTCAAGGCAATAGCCTGTATGATTGGTCTGAAGTTTGAAGGCCTGTCTATTTTCTGTAAATGTTTGAGTGACTGTAGAAACGATTGTTGGAACAGTTTGTGTGGATACTGTTATAGTGATCGATGTGGAGATGGTGACAAGGGTCATGGAGATGGTTGTTGTTGAATATGAGGTCACCGTGCTGGTGACCGAGGGTACGGCCACGGTAACTGTCGCAGGTACAGCAGAGTTTCCAGACTCGTTGAGTATGCAGGAACAAGCACTTGAGTAGGAAACAATATCTGGACACGGAGAGGCATAGGTTGGCAAGGTCTCCTGAGCCCTCTTGTGCTTTGGGAGATCTGTAACGTCGGTAGTGTATACGTAGGATGTAACTGTTACAGGCACGGTAGAGATAGCAGTTGTAGAAAAAGATTTGGTTTGGGTAGCCGTTAGAGTTTGGGTAAAGGTGCTTGTTCGGAGCTGTGTTGTAATAATCGTACTGTTTGGCGATACCGGATGATCTGTTAGATATGTATGATGCGAGTAGGACCGGTTACATACTTGGTAAATGTTGGTGTAAAAGTAGATTGAACTCTCGTCATGAAAGCAGAACAATCAGTTACGTAGGTCCGTTTCGAATTTCGGATAGCTGCATATAGTCATATGGATAACCACTTGTAAGACTTTCGAGCCCAAACAATTTATATATATCGCGATGTGGATGATATCTAACTTACCCCGGAGACAATTGTTAGCTAAGCAGCCGGGAACTCTTGGGAAGTCCCGCGGAATATGACTGCCACTGATGAATTCAGAGGCTCCTAGCAGCCAGACAATCGAAAAGAATTTCATTTTGAAATAATTAAATATATTAGTTTTTATCTCGCGTGGATTTCGAGTTTTATTTTGGAGACGCTGCCGATCAGATTATGGGGCAATGGCAATTGAATATATGCATATTTTTCTAAGACTATTGTATTATATCTATTGGACCATCTTTATTCTTTACACGGGCCGTGCCGCGATTTTTTGTCGAGATTCACAAAATGCTGAGCATTCCGCGCTGGCCACGGAGGGACGGGCATTTCTTCCTGAAATCCGATCAAATTGTATATAATTTCCAATATTTTAGGCAGGGAAACTTGTACTAAATCCTAATCGCCCAAGCGTGAATCGGTAATCGTTCATCACGATGAAGCTCGAGCCCGTGGAGAGACGGATTTTGCCAAGATATACTTAAGCATAAACGGACACTCGCATGTTGGAAGCGAGAAGTCTTCAGCTTCTGTGGCAGCCAAGGAGGACCAGGCTCATCGAGAACGCCCGCGATATATGCCAGCAATCATTAACCATTTCCACCCAAAACCAGAGACAAGTTGTTCTACTTGGCTTGTGCTTGGCTCCAATATCTCCAAACTATCATGGCAGAATGTGTGTAAAGTGTGTTGCCAAAATTGCAACAATTTGATCTCGCCACCCCCCAAATTCTTGATCAAATGCAAGACTCTATAATTCAAGATGTATAAATTTTATAATTTATGAATTCACAGGATATGTAACTTCACGAAACAAATGCCTTAGCCTCGAAACCAGGATACTTAAAGATGCGACGAAACATGCAGTTGGGGACTATTGTTATTATTGTTTACTCCTGCGGATCCCACAGGATCGAAGGGGCATATGTTCACCAAACCCGATTTGAATTTGCGGGTTTCGCTTACCCAATCCCATGCATGGGTTTCTTTATTAAACCACCTATTTGAGATTCAATCGATTTCTTCCCCAGAAAAAAAGGGGCGGGCTGCAGACGAAGGAAAAGGAAGAAAAAGAAGCATGCTAGCAGTAACGTTAATCTCGACTTGCAGAATATGTCTGCATGTATGCATCGCATTGCAGAACTTCGAATATAAGAGGGAAGCTCGATGTCTTTGTATCTGAGATTTGTTAAGCTAAGAATAGAATTCTCGGTCAAGATTGCCAGGTGTCTCACTCTTGTCATTCGGATTATTTGCAGCCATGTTTTTAAAATGACACCGGAAGAAGCATAATTCAGAAGTCAGCCAAAAGTCTGCTCCCTCCTTCAGACGCGAAGAATTTCCATTTCCAAGTTCGCACGAAAATTAGAGCCTCAATTTGAGGCGCTACGGCAGTTAGAAATAGGAAGGTCTTTCTGGACGTGTGGGTCGTTCTATGCAACATATTGCTGGCGCGCGACACCCTGATGCCTTCCAGTGCATGTGCACCACCTGGTTGGTATATACCACAGTACAGACCTTCCAATTGGTTTCCGAGTCGCGATCCATCAACACAGTCGGTCCGAGGCTGGATCTATCAATCTATTATTAAATCTTCATTCGATTTATTCTTCCGTCCTGCTTGAGGCAGTTCTTGAACAATCTAAACGATCGCGATCGACTAGCGATAGTTTGGATTTTCGTGTTTATACGAGCTTGATCACTTGAGCATCGTATAGATCTAGAGTCCGGATCCAAGACAAGCTTTATCAACGTAATGAATCTGTTGAGTTCATTCCTGGGCTCGCCGGAGATGAAGCCATTCGGAACGAGCTACCAAGGATATGCAAGTACTTGCGAGCCTGATATCTGTAAGGAGAAAAGCTTCCGAAGACCCACAAGTATCAGGAAGGATCGATGACAGCTCATGCCATGGAACCAACCCTTCGAACCAAGAGTGGCGAAGCTCGAGCCCTCGCAGGGTCTTCCCGACAAATGTGTTGAATGCTGGTCACCAAAAGCGACGACGATGTGTGGGATCCGCTACTCTGCGTACGAACTACCCTATTATCGATATATCTTGAGAATACTTTCACACAACGTACATCGCAATGCATTTGGGAAACTCAAATTTTAAATGAGGCTCTCTGATTTGGGTTTCCTGATATGTAAGGTCTCTGCTTTCTTATGACTGTACGGGCGACGTCCGTACTAAACGATAGAGTAAATTTTTCGGCAATCTATTTTTAATCTAAGCAAATGATGAATGGCGCAGGATAGATTAAAAACGACTATTCAAATTTTAAAATATTAATTCGAAGAAATCCTCTACCAGGGCCCTAAAAACCACCACGTCGCGGCGACCGAAGGCAGCTAAGACCTAAACTGTAGTGATAGACCAGCTAATTTATCATTTGCATGCGAAACAAATCACTCGGATGCTCCCGTGTTCGGCTTTCGCTGCCTAGATTTGGATTCAAGCTAACAGCGAGCACCCACAGATCCAAGGGAAGCGGTTCTATATTGAAGGATTTGATAGGTAGAAACGGGGATCAGAACACCCTCAAAAGGTATTCGATTGGACCAAAAAAGGGTTGCAGGAATTTTCTATATTCAAGAACATGGGGATGCCATGCTCGCAGGCCTGATACTGGCAGTGAATGCCCCTCACTTGCATGTAAGCTGGGCATTCTTTTGTTCAAGGGATATCAATACATCTTCTCCGTTCGAATTTAGTGATAATAATTGATTACCCGCTCAGGGAGCAATCGCATTTGTATCGATAACCATCCGTGCCACGAGCTCTATTGATGTAGCCAGAATTAGAAAGAAAAACCGCAATCAATGACATCTTTGACTGTGGCGGCTAGAATTGGTGAAATGGTACCCGGAAAAATGATCCCGCATAGCTTTTTTGGAGGCGAATCAGGAGGCTTGCACATAAGCAGGTATCAGCAACCACAAGAAGCAAGAAGGCAAGCAGAAGATTGTGTGCACACTTGTATCAGATGCTTGCTAAAGTTTTATGTGTGTAACTCCTTCGAGAAGGTCTGGAAAAACCGGGACGTTTCACACCAGCCTTGACTTGTTTTTCGGGCAAAACAGCATGCAGGCGGGGCATGGGCGTCAAGTAGAGCCGAGTGGCCAAGTTAACCTTGTCATCTATCGAGGTTTCTTGCTTTTGAAGTAAATTCAATGCAGGGAAAGGGGAGAGGAGCGAATGAAGAGATATATCTGACCTATATTGGTATCAAGTCCACACATATATGCATATGGGATACATGTACCCTGAATATCAGAAACAGAATCTAGCAACTGGAGGTCGGTTTCGCCTCTCTTTCCGAGCTCTAGTCGGATATCAACCACTTCATTCCAGTCACTCGTAGTTGAAATTACGAATACGGCTCGCCCTTGCCTTCTCCCTCGTACGTACTCTCTTTCTCCCCTTCGCTCTTCCGATTAGTATACGCACATTTCCCCACCTCAGGCCTTGCTCATAGCAAGCTTGTGCGCAGTTGGCCAGGAGGCTCTCGCTTGCACTGTGTCGCAAGTCATTCGCAGCTAGCTTGGCTTCGAAAACTTGAAAACCGGTTCTGGTTGCTCTGCTGCCCGACGACATCACAATTGCCATTTCGAATATAAGGATCGATTTAGCCGCCGTCCGAAGTGAAAGACATCGCGTGTTTTCGCTTTACTTCGCCTCTGACTCTCCGTCGTCTTAGCAAGCCTATATACGACTTACATACGAACAAGCACGACAAATTTAACATCAATCCGAATTAATCCTCGTCTCGGGAACACGATCAATCGCGTACGAACACAGAAGCCCCCGGTAGTGGGTTCTCTCCATCGGATTTTTTTGTCTCGGTTTACCAGCCATCATTACGTTAGGGTTAGTCAGTTTTGTCACTTTTAGTTAATTAAAAGGTCAGCCAGGCCGGCATGTGAGGGCTTCACAATAATCAGTCGAAGGCTTATATCTCTTTGCATTTTGAAATTGTCTTTCTCATCCTTCCATCCTCACGCATGCTCTACTGATGGTCGCCTTTTGAGGCTGAACATAATCATATCGCTCGATTCTGTATGCTTTTTTGCTTGACAGGAGGACACCCGGTCTGAGCTATAACGTCCTGTCTATATTTGGTCGCCTCCCTCCGTGCTTGCTTTGCTTTGCTTTGCTTTACCTTTTGCTTGCTTTTAATCTCGCAGCCCCAGCCCCAAGCTTTCCTTCGGCGGGACCTTTCACGGCAAATATACCCAAGTAGCTAATAGTCCCAATTCCGATAGAGTCGACTCATTCGCTCATATTAACTGGTTCATTTCCTGTATCATTCTAATCACCCGCAACATCATCGCCATCTTCACCGTAATATAATATCGAAAGCCCCAAAGGAGGGTTACTCGAAGGGAGGGTACACAAGGCACCGATCAAACTTAACATGTTGGGAAGCAGATGCTGAATTCGTCCAGACTAGCGGTAGCAGCAACATCGGCATTGCATCCCTTTCTTCCTCTTCGTTCTCGCCCTTCTCCTCCTCTTCTTCTTTCCGTGTTTTAAGTAAGAAACGGGCCCGTTGTAGCCCTGTTTTCCATTCCTCCTTATCAACAACCATCGTCACGCAATAGAAAATCGACCCGGCAAAACGAAACATCCGACAATTTGGGAGAAGCGAGGAGGTTGAAAGACGACCGATCGCAACAATGTCGTCGTCGTCACCGCGAGGGAGCACCCATTCCGTGGAAATGGAAGCAGAGATGGAGCATCGTCAGCCGTATCAGCAAGAGTCAGTAGAAGTAACACCGACAGCCGTAGCTGAAGTCGACCCGCCGCCGAGAAACTCAATCGACAAGAAAGGCAAAGGCAGAATGTCCGCGGAGGTCAACGTCAACGGCAACACATTCCCCCCAACGCACGCGATGGCCTCCACCAAGCTCGCTCTCGAGGAGGGTGGGCGGCCCTCTGCCTTTTCGCGCCTGCCCAAGGAGATCATGCAGCAGTGAGTCCCCGTTCATGTTCTTTTAACCTCTTTTCAAGTCTCGTTTTCTGCCGAATGTCATGACATCTGTGATGTCGATGCATCATCTCATTCTGGAAGGCCCGCTGCTGCGTGTATGTGTTGCGATGATGCTGACAGACTGAATTGTAGGATACTCTTCTTCTGCTCCCCGAATGAATTCGACTCTCTCACCCTCATAAACTCTTCGTGGTATCAGGCCTCACGGTCTTGTCTGCTCTACGCCCGGCAACTGGCTCAATGCGGTGTAATCACACCCAAGGATATCGAAGATACACCCGAAAACCTCACCTCCCTCATCCACCAGTTCGATCGTGCATCCCGAAGAGGTCTATTCGAATCCATGCTACGACCAGAGACGACGGAAATTCAGCTCATTTGCAGAAGTTTATCATCTTCAGCAGCTGTTCCCGGCGGTGAAGTCTTCAAATACGAATTCTCACCCAAAGGAACCCACTTACTGGCAATATCGTCATCTCGAATGATTGTCATCGACACCGCTACACCCTCGAAGGAGTTGCCTGTTTCTATCAGACGGGAGCTGAAGATTCTACGACGACCTATCAGTGCCGCCATCCTCGATGATGGCTCCGTCATGGCCGTCCTATCTTCTGAGCACAAGGTCAACATTTACGATCTAACGGGACTTCAAGTAAAGCGTGTAAAGTCGCTGGATCTTGATAACGCCCCGCGAGCAATCGCACTGGCTCCCGATGGCACCGTACTAGCAGTCGCCTATGACGGTGGAGTCGAAGTCATTTCCCTTGCACCAGGGATGGATCAAAAGCGTGCGGTCAAGTGTGATCTAGTCGATGCACTCTGCTTTTCCCTGGACGGTACAGTATTGATCGGATCAACTTTGAACTCCGGAAGCCCTGCTACGGTCGTCATCTCAGCTCCGTTCTTTTCGGATGTCATGGTGGCAGCTGAGTCGCTAGTCCAAATGTGGACAACGCAGATTTTATTCCCAACTACATCAAGGGACATCTCACACGCCACTTTACTCACTCACCACGGTGATAATTCCTCGTGGACATTTACGTATGATAAAGCGTTCGCTGCTTTTAGGGCTGTTCGAGTTGACGACCTACGGAACGGACATACTTATTTCTCAGGCCCCACACCGAACCCTATGCCCCCCACGATGTTGCCAGCACCGAGCTATGACGGCGGAGTCGTCGCTTCCGGCTTTGGTTCTACTTCTGTCTGGATTTATGGTATACCCTCTGATTTGGAGAACCCAGGTGAGGGAACTGAAAATCCGAGTGGAAGCGGTCCTTCCGGGGCCAGGAACAGTCTCTACATCGGTGCTACCTTTGCACCGCAATGGCAGCACTCTGTCGAGAGGTCAAGAAATAACTTTGTGCAGGGAAAGATGATTGGCGAAGTCAAAGGTTTGGTCGGTCTTAAATTCTCGATGACCAGCAAGGGTGAAAGATTATTCGCTGTAGCGGCAGGTTTCGAAAGCGAGAGCACCGAGGAGGAAGGTTTGGATGCGGAAGTCTTGGAAGGTGGTCGGCTCATCCTTTTCAACTTCGCCAAAGGCCCCAGCAAAGGAGGGAGACATGTTATTTCCGTGGATGTTGGTGATGGCTCTAACGTCAAACTAGAGCAATTAGAGGAACAGCAGAATGATCTCGAGGCCGAGGTTAACATTGTCAGAAGGCGAACCGTCGCTCAAAGACAGCAAAGAAGGTCCATAATTAATGCACCTCCAGTTCCGTCGCTGCCCTCTGCGCTACCTAATAACAACTCGACAACTTCTTTGTCAACCACGCTTTCTGTTTCCCGTCAATCAACCCAAGACTTGAGCCCTGAGGAAGACGAAGAAGGCGTATCTCTGAGTGAAGCGATAGAATGGTCGTATTCTCACACGGATACCAGATCGCATACTATTCTTCAGCGTGCTGCCACAGCCGCCCGAGCAAATGCTGAACGAACGCCCCGCCGAAGAGCAGGCGCTGATCAGGGTCCAAACTTTGCTGTCACCAACTATCGTCTCCTCGGTCTCCGAGAAGAAGAATGGGTCGAGCCACCCCCACCTTATGTTGAGAAACTCACGGCTGTTCCCCTCTATGATTACGAGGCTCGTCTTTTAGAACGCGCGCGAAGCATGGGCATCACAAACCCCAATGAACGAGTGCGAAGAAGGAGTAGCGGTGGCGAATTAGATATCGAGAGAAGAGAGCGTGATCCACTTGCTTCTGGTGCTTCTAGTCCAAGGCTTCGCCGGAATGTTCCGAGTCTAAGAATCACAAGCCCCGTTAGCCCCGGTGGTGGTGGTCTGTCCAGGAATGGTTCCGTCAGCGCTGGGCCCAGCACCACCTTCCAAGGATTCGGTCAGTTCGCGAATACCTCATTTGAAGCACCTGAAATGCCATCAACCCCGCCAGTGGCGCCAGGTTCAAGCTCAGGATCAGAACCTCGGAGGCCTTCGACAGCTCACACGATATCACGTCGGAGTTCTATCCAGAGAGAGCCGCCAGGAGGTATCTTGTCCACGATCGATGATACTGAGAGGGCTCAAACTCCGAGTCCACGATCATCCCGGCCAAGTATTGAATCCCAGTATTCTTTCTCCGCACCAACTAGTCAACCTTCAGGATCAATCCCACAGGATCAACTCCAAGCCCAAGGACGGAACAGACAAAGAGACCCAGAGTCAATGCCACAGCGTGTTTTCTTTGATGGAAACACTGCCATCATTCCCCCAGTCCCAATCATTCCGATCCAGTTTCGCTCAAATTCTTTACCAATGCAAGGCAATACACCAACCCCGGGCCTTCAACAACGTGCCCAAACTGAACGGCCTCACTCCGCTATGATGACAACCCAGCCAGCGCCGTTTACACATCCTAATGGAAGTATCGCTTCCTTGCCAAATTTCGATATGTCGAATCAGCAAAGAGTCGGTCCCCCACAGCCACGTGGGTCTCCTCATTCAAAATCCTTGCCTCCACTGCCTCCATTCGCCAACCCTTCGCCACCTCGGTCTCACCCTCCCATCCAACTCCCGCCACAACAATGGCAGCATCAACAACTCGAAACGCCACCGCGTGGCCCTCCCTCTCACCTCCAGCAGCCTCTCCAACAACCACTTCTTTCTCGTCTGCCTTCTCACCGCTATAGCCGAACCAACGAGCCATCAGCTAGTCCTGCCTTGTCAATCCCCTCTACCACATCTGCTTCTCAACCAGTCACTCCAGTCACTCCGTTGAACCTTACGTCAACCTCTTCAACGGCACCGGTCACCCCTGTAACTCCCCGCTCCAATCCCGGCAATGCACCTCGTGGCATGATGCCTGTATCTGCCATGGTCGCCCAACCAGGTCCACCTCCCAGCAGTTCTGGGTCTACTCACAGCAACGCATCCTCGAACATTGGTCATCCACAATTCAGAACCGCAATGACAGGTGGGGGAACTAGAAACACGCTTTCGTTGACAGTATCTCCGACTTCAGCGCCAACGCAGAGAGTTACCATCAATTCGGGTCCTGCTCCTTCCAACGCCAGCCCCAGCCAGCCAGCAACCCATACACAGCATCCGCCAGCAACCCGTAGCGCCGGTACCACGAGACGCACAAAATCCAAAAGCAAGAGAGGACATCAATACACCACATCTGGACAATACGTAAACCCAGCCTTTATGACCGTTCCACAACCCGGTGGACAAATGATGCACCCAGGTTCCATAGAGCGTCCCCTTCCCTCTCCAGGAAGAAGAGTATCAACTCGCCGATCGCCATTGCACGGTGGTTTCTACGCTGCAGGGAGTCCGATGCCTAGCAGCAGCAGCATCAACACTATAGGTAGATCCGGCAGCAGGGCTGAAAGAAGCGCCGCGAGGGCCAGTTCCATGAAGAAGAAGAAAGGGTGGGGGCGGAAAGATAAAGGTGCCATGATGATGGAGAACCAACGAGCTGCCCAGCATGGACATTCGGCTGGTGCTTCCTCGAGTGGCGGGAATGTAGTTGGAGGGTCTGGTATGGATGAGAGTTTTGAAGTTGTGAGAAGAGCTAGCGGGGATGAGGGTGATAAAGCGGGATGTGTTATTATGTGATTTATGTTTTTGGGAAATTTTTTCTAAGAATGCTTGTTGTAATAGGTAAAGTATTTGGGATATCTTTATACGGCGTTTCACCATATGATGGCATTATTGGATTTAATGTTTTTGACTTCGAAGCTGTAATTTTATACGCGCCTTTTTTTTTATGTTCTTGGCAATTTTTGTTTAACAAAGCGCATGGGCAAAGCGATATTGCATTTTGGAATATTTTTATCTATTCATTTTGGAGGGTTTCGGATAAGGTCTTGGATAGCACGTACGATACATAGATTGCAAGGAAACATTAGCTAGTGAAAATTACAATTAGCGGTCAGTCGTTATCGCAAATTTAATTTTGAATCAATAACATAGGTGCCAAAATCAGCACAGTCAAGTGCGGTATAAAATTTTTATATTAATATTGTGAGAATTGAATTCCATCCAAACACTGACGCTATATAAACTTGCAAAATCAAAATAATTCGCTATCTACATATGTTACAAGAAACGGCCGTACGGCTGCAGGTCATATTTAATATATGCTCAAATCGTTCCTAGACTTAGTGCAGTTCCAGACTCCGAGCTTTGCTCCCTCTTTCCCTCCTTCTCTTCGCTGAACAAGCATCCCAGCTCGAATAATTGGCTTGATGATGCCATATAGTCAGCAATTCCAACTGACGCGGAGCAATATTCCTGTTTGCCTTTTGAAATATCGTCTCATAGGGATGCAAATTTGTTCCAAAATACCAGTTATTCCCGAGAACTTCACCGTGCGTGCACGTGTGCACGTAATCCGGATTCGAGGAAAAGGACGTCATGAGAACAGAGATATCGTAGCCGGCGTCGAGAACGGTTTGTGCAGCGTATTCTTCTGCCTGTACCGCGTCCCAGAATTTCTCGAAGCAGTGGTTTGTGATTGGTAGGAGGGTTTGTAGTCCTATTCTATCCGTTGCGAAGAGCATTGATTGCATAATTTTGCGCTTGCCACCGTCCGCGTTGCACTTCATTGTCATTCCGACGAGCTATTGGTGATGTATATTAGTACTTCCAAGAGGGTATTGGTTGCGGGACGATATATGGGCAACATACCTTTGTCGAATCACTAACTCTGTCCAGATATGCATCACTCCAACACTCGTCACTCCAGGTCGGCAAAAATGGACCTCGAATAGATGAATTCATCATGATAAACCGATTATATTTGTTCATAAGTTTTTTATTGTCCGCTGTCAAAATCTCGGCATGAGTGCCTAGATCAAAACAGGTATTGTTTCGATGGATGACTTGAATGTTTGGTGCGGTGGGTATGTGTACCTCCAAATCGGTTTCGCCGTTGAGAATAATGATAAAGTCAGCTTCAGCGTGTAAACCGTGGGCCATGAAGAAGAGAGCGTTCTCTCTGGCATTTTCGGTTTCGAAGTACACGTATGTTATCAGGGGTCGTTCTCGCTCTTGGTACGTATACGCTTCCTCCGTCGTCTCTACAACCGAAGTCTCGTTTATTGTCGATGGTACTGGGTAGATGGATGAATTGCTTTGATCCTATCGCATTCCATGAATATTAGCGTCTTGGAACCTAGACGACTAGATTTTGATCAAGTGCATGTAAGTCATTAAACTTACAGAGTCGTTCACTGGGTTCGATACTGTATCTTCGACATGCTGTGTCGTGACCCCACTCCCAACTTGATATCCTGCCAAAAAGGTGAAAACTAAAAGACCGATAAATCCAAGAGTGGGTATCAATGTCCTTAGAAGCTTCTTCTCTGATCGATATCTTGTAGGGGAGTAAGCATGACCCCTTTCGTCATCTTTTAGAAGTATAAAAGGCTTGTATTCGTCTTCCTCAAACTCCTTGGAAAATATCCTGCCTAGCCCAAAACTAAGCATATTGACCGGTGTTCCTCCGCCTTGATATAAGTAAGATATTTGACTCGTCCCGATTAAATCGTCTTGGAACTGAAATTTCTAGGTTACCCTTACTTTGTGAGTACGAGTTAAATAGTGGATTTCGGTAGGATAATCTCTTCTTCTATAATAGGAGGCGTTATGATCGATTATATCTCTTGTTCTGTAAACCGGCGGTGATGCACAAAGTGATTCCAATGGGTTAATTGAGGCTTGAAAATTCCAACGAGTGATTGAGCCTTGTTTAAACTTGCAAAGTGTATAGAATGAATGTTATCTGTATTATAAGTTTTATCAGCTATGTATTCGTTCGACGAAGTACCGCTTTGATTAAAATGTTAAGAATGAATGAAAATAGCTCCCATATTATCGAATGAGATAAGGTTCTTAAACGAGAGGACAGAGATATTAGACAGTTATAAATTCTTGAGGCCTCTGATGCTGGTCACAACAATTGTGGCAACGGGATAACAGGGGAGAATATAGTTGAACAGAGCCCCAGAGTATGCACTAGGATGCATCGCCCAAACAAGAGATAAAACGTGCAACTGTTAATTTAACAATAGCACTCCTTTGTGTTTGTTGCATGGCCAAATCTGTGTCCTAGAGGTCCCGCCCATGTCAATTCTAAGCTTATGCGCAGGCATATATCGAACGTGTAAATTCTTTATTTCGGTATAGTGCGAATGCCTGTGTTCTTCGGTATCTAAATTTGTGAGACTTAGCGTATGCTTTTTCGAAACACTCGCGAAAGTGGGTGCCTATAGATGAAATTTTGTGTGTTGTAAAATTTGGACGACAAGCAAGCGAACTCTGTGTAGGTGCATGCGCATGTGCTGACATTTTCATCTCAATATGCTTCGTAAAATATCGAACCTTAAGATTCTGTTATACTTAGACCCCTCGTAGCTTCCTTCGGCCATGCATATCAGTCTTGGTAACAAGCAAAACCTAGAAGGGCTGCATCTTTGCAGATCTAACAGTTTGGACATTTTTTCTGCGAATGAGTTTTCTCGAAGATTGAGGAAAGGACCGTGCGGCTGCAGCTCCTCGTACTTCCAATATAATCGCAAACAGCGAAACCGTCCGTTGTTGAAGAGTAATCACATCAACCGCGATTCGGGTCCGGATATATATAGCATTTTCCCAGGGCAAACCCGCGCCCTGTACCAATCGTCTCAATGCAAATGGAACAACCAGAAAACCCGAAAAGCTTGGTTCCGATCGCAAGGATCACAGTCAAGTAAGCTTTGCCTTGGATCGGCTGCTCATGCAGCTGCGCCGCCCGCAATTTTTGGATATCGATCCGTAGACTGTAAAGTTATATATTTCTAAAAAATCACGACATTTAACGTTGGGATGAAACAACCTCTCCCGCTAGCCGACTCCCAGCTTAGATAAGCGATTACCAAAGCACAAATGAAACCTCTAAACATAAAAATACGAATTTAGAGGCAGGATTATACGATGGATACGGTCCTCTCGTAGAATCTTGCGCGGATTCGCCAATAATTGACGATTTTCTGAAGTGGGAATGTCTAAGTGGACCCAACGGCAAGGTTCAGTCTCAAGAGCCGAGTCGGTTGTCTTAAGTTTTTTCGTCGAGCTTGCATAATACAACATTATTATAAACAACGTGATTGATTACTAAAATTATATATATCACAAAACCAAATGACCAACTCCTTCTATATGTAGGTAATCCAATTCCGAGGCCCCTTTTCTGTCGCTTGCACTTAAGTTCTATCGTACGAGCCTTGATTATTCAATAAAGACCATTAGCTTACAAGTCGACCACTCAAATTTCTTTGCAATCAAAGATCTGCAAATACGATCTTTGCCCGAATCACTCACTATATCGAGACTGATATTGCACACGGTTGAGATATAGAATCAAGAACAGTTGAGAAAGAGAACTTTTGACCCTTGAGGGCAAGATTAATATTCCTACTATAGTATTACAATACTCGCTATGCACATGCAAATATACAAAGAATCCCTCTAAAAATCAACAACCCTCATTTCTCTTGAGATAACAAAAGCTAGCCTCACGGCTTGCCCTTATCTAGCAAACTCCATCTGGGAACGCTTTAGTATGTGCCAGATGGTGTACCGCTGTTGCTTGGGCTGACCTTCCACCTTCCGCAAGGTCCATTGCTAACGTAACCTTGGGAGTAATCGCTATAGTCGTTGTGGGTGGTCGTGGTGAATGTACCGTAGTTGGAGTTGCTGCAGGTGGTGGTGAGTCTCAACACGCAAGTGTTAGTACCCTCGTCACTAGTGAAATAACTGCCAGCGCAGTCCTTTGCACCATAGCTGCCGACATGGGCCTGGCACCTGGCGCAACATTCCTGTGGTGTGGAAACACCAGGAACGGTTTGAGATTCAGTACCGACGTTTGCAGTAACGCTACCACTTGGACCACTGTAAACGTTGCGGGCATTGCAGGCAGCATAGGTGGTAGCACCTGGCATGACTGCAGTGGATTGCTTGGTAACAGTGGTGTAAGCGGTTCTAGTGCAAGTTGTGGTGATTGTGGAAGTAGCGATGCGAGTGATGGTAGTTGTTTGTGCGTATGCAGGCGCAACAGTCTGGGTGACGCTCGAGGTGTGAGTGATAGTGACGGTCTTTCCGTAGACAGTGGAAGAGGCCTTAGCGGTTGCGATAACGGTGTATGTGTGGGTGGAAACTGTTGCAAGAGTTTTCGTGCACACAACGGCGGTGACATATCGTGTGGTAGCAGGGGCGGGAGCGGGAGCGGGAGCAGCGTATTCGTATCCATCACGCTTAGAATATTTAGAAGGAGCATTTGCAGAATCATCGGCGACATTAACGAAACCGTAAGGAGTTGGGACAGTGGTTGCAGAACCCTTGATAGTCTTGGGAGCAAGGCTAGTAGTGTAGGTCTTGGTATAATAGATTGGGTGATCGACTGTAACCTTTACAACGTGAGTGGCATAGACGGTGTGAACACTGGCTTTTCCGGTAGAAGTGCAAGTCTTGGTGACAGTCTTTGTAAGACTCTTGGTCTCGCCCTTCAAGGTCACAAGGCATGTGCTGGTGCTGGTCTGGTAGACACTAGCAATAGATGCTGTGTGAACAGTTGCCACATTCGTGGGGATTGGAGCAACTTGAACACCACAGTACTCAGTCGTGCAAGTCTCGATGGTCTTGACGGAACCGTACTGAGCGGAGTAAACTGAAGTGGAATATTTGGCAGGCGCTGCCGTGGTATATTGCTGGGATCCACCGTATCCTGCAAGAGTGGTGGACTTGGTTCCATAAACTGCTGGGATGGTGGACTTGGTGGTGCCAGTGCCGTAGGCTCCTGGGGTGCCATTAGCTCCTGGAGTGCCATAAGTGCCTGGAGTTCCATAAGCGCCTGGGGTGCCGTACTCCGTTGAGCCACCATATGGAGCAGCAGTAGACTCCGTGCACCTAGTAGTCGAAGAGAGCGTAGTGCCAGTGCCATATGCATTCACATATGGAACCGTGGTGGTAGTGGAGCTACCGCCGCCATAGATATCCAGGGTAGTTGAGGTAGATGCTGTAGTGGTGGTATTGTAATAATACCCAGCTCCATATGTCGTCAATGTGGACGACGAATGGCTACTGCAAGCATTGACATTATTCAAAAGGGCAAAGACTGCCACGAGAGAGGCGCTGGTCAAAGTAGAGAACATTTTGACCGGATTTTTAATTCAAATATGCTGATGCCAAAAATGAAATAATAAAACAGCGACTAAATGAATGACTAAAGAACGGGTATAAAAGAGTGACAATATTTGGAAGAGCAAAATCGACAAAACTTGAAAAGAGTGACTGATATTGCGAGGTTCGCAAAGATCTGAAGGATGAAGATAAAAGAAATCCCAATTGCCGGCGGAATCGATGCTTCTTATACAGACATTTTCATTTCTCAGAAGGTTCTGAGGCTTCGCGAAGCTAGAGAACATCCCCTAAACCCGGGAGGCTTGAAGCTCCGACTGTCTGAACGGGAAGCTATTTTGACCGAAGATTTCTTGCAGAAAATTCGTCACTAAACTCTATTGAGTGTTTTCCTCGTTCGAATTAATCGAATTGTGAAAGGTTGAGACCCGAGATTGAAGGGCAGGGTTATAAATTGGACGCCACATAATCTGAGCGAGGAAAGCCTTGCTTCTCTTCTCCCAAATTTTGAGTGAAATGCCATCGGGAACAACGTTTTTCAGGGGAGACCCAAAATAAGTTTGAACGCCTTACCCGACTGCAAGGAGTCACGAGTGGATCGATCTCGCTTTTCCAGTCTCTGCTTGGCCAGATATCGCAAAGGAACAACTTCTCTCAGTCCTTGAGATTGCGTTGTTGCAATTCCACCCTGCTGCCCAGGATCACTGTGATATTGCATTCTCGGCATCACTTGAGTGAGAGAAGCCCCAATTAAGACCTGTCGCGTGGTCGGCCCTGGCTTTTCCCTTTTCCCCCAAAGACGAATTCCATTCCAATTCTGGTCTACAGTACCTGTTCTGCTTCTTATTTTCTTTCTAGGTCGGTGTTCGGGTTTTAGTGTTTGCAACAATATACAGAGCTGACACGCGTTTGGTATCTCGAAGGGAGCAGCATCCAGGAGGCCGACCAGAGGAGCTTCATTCGCCAAGGAAAGGAGGAACCGACCAAGCCCTAATTTTCCGCGAGTAAGACCACTCAATAATTACCCAAAGCTATATGTGTAATTATAACTGTGAATTCATGAGACGTAATCTCACTCAATTATCCCAAACGTTCCTAGATTACGACGACAATCCCCTTTTAACGGTTCCATCGAAACCTCGATGTCTGTTCTCCGTACTGTGATATCTCGAATCCAAGAATAACGAACCCAGTCGTATCATAATCCCGCTCCAAGCCCCAAACTGCCCAGTTACAGAAGAGCGTCTTGCTCGCATTCAACATTTTAAACCATTCGTGGGCGTTATCCATGGTATAAACTAAGCCCTCCCAGAACTGCTTGACAGTTACTGGCTTTTCAGGAGACATGGTTGGGGAGTTGGATCGAGAGTCATATGGAAAGCTAATGTGACGGATATAAGTGCCTACTGAGGCAGCCGTGTTGTTCCACAAGATAATTGGATCCTTTCCAAAGAAGCCAAGATCTTGAGTCGAAATTGGTTGGACGAGATGGCTTATTATTGTATAACTTTTATAGTTGAAAGGTAAAGGAAAGTTGAGCATTGAGCTGTGGATGAGGATCTCTCCCTCACCGTAACTCGAATAATATTGGTTCTTCTTGCCAGGGATGGCTTCGTAACGCTGAGAGAGGCACTCAGAGATTATAGCCTTCCAGGTCTTGCATACACGAGAGAGAACAGGATGCTGCGTCCAGTGGCATTCCTTGAGGACCTGGATTTGAAGTTCAACAGGAAGGGCTTTGCGTTGAGCGGTTGGCCGATGGGTCAAGGGAAGGGAGGGAAACTGTGTTGCCATTGTTGCAAAAGCTGCTTGGTTGAGACTTCCGTATTTGTGTCGAATCTCAAGATCTCGATGTTTGTGTTCACTTTGACGGTCGACGGTGCGCAGCTGGGAGCCGTTTGGGCGGTTTCTTGAAATTTGTTTGATGAAAAGAGTTAAATGATGCGGTACCAAATCCCAGCGACTCGCAAATACAAGGGCGGCATTGATTTCAATAGCTTCTCAAAATAACACGTCGTTGAAAGAATCTAGCAGGGCGACATTGAGTGCGAAAATGTTCTCACTTGGCATTGCATTTGTGATTAGGCGAGTTGGGCCAAACATGTAGATTTAGATAAATATAGAACAGAAAGTTATTTAAACCACAATTGATAAGTCTCAATTGTTCTTATGTCGACGTCTGTTATTGCACCTTCACCACTTGTGACTTAATTCTTTCGCTGACAGTCTTTTGAAACTCCATCGGCTTCCTATCAACTCGATATCAGGGTGAAGCTCCAGCACTTTACCTACAGTTGTCCCTTCCCATCCCACAATCATATTGTTCGCGCCATATTTGGGCGAAAAATTGATCGATCCACCCCAGGCCCGTAAAGGTTCCCCACAAATCAACGCCCTGAGTGGTGGCCTATGCCTTGTAGTATCTATTGTTGGAAATCTCAATTCAGGAACGCGTTTTCGAAATGAATCACGCCACCTTCCAATCCACTCTTCTGACCCAAACGGAAATTCGCTGCAATCCGCTTCTTCTCTTAGTTCTCCTGGGAAATCTCTACCAGGGCCCGCCATATAAAGATGAAGAGCTTTCAACTTCCGGGGAAGCATTAAAGGCGGCTGTCGGGTGTGAGATTTTCAGATGTCAGCCCGTAGAATCACAATAAGTCAACGTATACATTCACAAATCAATATATCGAGTAATCAAACCCTTGGAATGAACACTTACGAAGCCTTTCACCGTTGGGTATTGTAAACAAACCCCAAATTCCTGAATATTGGGCCATTCCCAGATACCTAATCCTTCATTGATGGTCATCGGGGTCAGGTGGGGGCCAGAAGGCAGTATTAATCGCTTGAGACTGTCCTTGTGTTTTTTTAAACACACCTGAATATCTGAAGCGGTGTAAGAAGAGTTTAAGTCAAGGTCAAGGCACTCTAGCGGTCGTACTGCAGAAAGAACTATTCCAGGATGTTGATACCCTCGGGCCTCGTAAATCAGTGACTTTAGATTAATTAGCGAGGCTAGAGCTGTGGAGATCATATCGCTCGCTGGCGGGTTTGATGGAGCTATATATATTGCCATCTCAGTAAGTTTGGAGACGTCAATCAAGCCTCCTATGTACCCACAAATATCTTCCAATTTGGCGTTTGGAGTGTTAAAGAGCTTCTTTAGTGACGATAGTTTTGGACCCTTATTCGCAGTTGAGATTTCACCGTCCTCATTTCTGAGGAAAAACTCTACCCAGGATCGTCGAGCCATAATATAGCTCTCGTCAATTGAATCGGGTACCTGTGCCCTTACATTCAAATACCCGAACCCGAGTGTTTCAAGCGATGCTGCATTAGCATCCACCCATGTCCTCATATATTTCATCTGCTTCAAGGTATACCCATTTACGAAATTCAAAACCCTCAAATGTTGAAGCGGAGATACCGTAGTTCCGAAACTTTCATACAATCCGCTGTCAAAGAGATTGAAACTCAAGCTTTCGATATTACGTTGCGTCTGAAATAGATACTCCCACGCATTTTTGTCGGCGACATCACCCTCAACATCTTCATCCATCCTATGAATTACAAATATGCGGCAATAAGCTTTCTTGACAAAGAGCAAAATATGATGAATGGAGACCTACCACAAGGCTGTTAGCTGGCCAGGTTGAAGAAGCTTCAGAAAAGGAAATAGATCTTGTTTGCCGGATCCTTTGATTTCTGGGTTGCTCTCATCCAGTGGCACGAAGTGCAATTTCTTGATGTGTGAGATTCCAAGATTCGAAGGCGAGGTGAGAGCATAGTAATGATTTGGAGAAAACACCCGTCGACGCCCTTCGACAGGGATAGCGAATTCGCGATATAAATATGGCAATGCGATGTCTCGGAATCTATGGCAAGAGCCGCATATTGCTGCCAGACTACCCTGATACCAGAATTCAAGCTAGTACGCATCAATTCGTCTGTTAGTTGGATACCTGTGTTCCGTTGATGAGCTCAAATCAAGTCCAGACTCACCTTGCTGAAAATATCCGCCAATATTTCTGTTGGAAGAGTGTTCATTCTTGCTATCAGATCAGAGTTGACAAACCCCAATTGCTTCAAAATTGATAGTAGCTGGAATATCGTGTTAGGCCCGGACCATGTGAATGCGCTGCTGAAGAGTCTAGTACTAGAGTCCCCAAGCAAAGCTAAGAAACAAGTCAATAATACAGCCAGCTGGTGAACATGTCAGTTTGTCTTACTGATAGATAAAAGCAGTCGCTTATCTTACATTCAAAAGAGAGGTTGAGTGTGAAGAAAGAGAGCTCTATTCTGCTGGTCTGATCGAGCAAAGTTGCAACGAAGGTTAGGATCCGAAGTGTGTGGTATTTTTGTTGGGCAACACAACCACGAACCCCTCCCCACCGCTGAACCTGGTGCTCGTCGCACTGCTTTTGAAATTGAAGACATGGTCTTGAAGTCACATGATAGTTAAGTAGATTTTATGTCCTAAGCAAGTACGGGTACCATAGTATGAGCTCGCAATTTTGATTTTAAAGTTGTGCCGAAGGCAAAACGTCGTTCCGGCGGAAATTTGAAACCGCAAATTCAAAGAACCCACGTCGCAACAACCATTGACACGCGGTGCCACTTTCCTCCGAATTCGTCGTGGAGTCACAACCATAACGAGATGATTGACAGCTTCCCCGCATTATCTTCTGCACCTGTGACAGCGCGATTTTGTCCAGTTGCCAGACGCGTATCAAAACCTACGTCATGCTACATGAAGGGAGCACCGCGAGGCCCATTGGGACCCGTCGGGACGTGACTGACTGAGCTATAAATTTATGACAGATTCCCCACAAGTTAAACCTTAGCACCATCAGCTCTCGAGACTACTTACGCCACCCTAAATTTTCTGGGGATTGTTCGAGCTGTTCTATTAATTCTTCCTATATTTCTAGTCTCTAAACGTAGCTAGAGTTTAAACCTACTACATAGAAGAAGCCATACTACCAGCAAATCGCGGTTGCAACATCTATCAACATGTCGGAACCTGCCCCGCAATCTATTTCTGCCCCGCTCCAAGCAACCTGTCTTTGCCGCCAAAATGTGATCCCAATAAAAACCACCCTCCCACAACCAGCGCACATCTGCCACTGCACATCATGTCGTACCATGCATGGCACACTCTTTTGCATGCATTCGGACCTCGACGAACTTCCATTCTCCGTCACCTCTCCGCCGCCAACGCTAAAAGCCACCCTAACAGACAAATCTCCCGCCCCTTGTTACATTTTCACCTGCAACAACTGTGGCACATGGATGTTTGCCACATACTTTTTCACCCGCAGCGGTGAACTTCAGGCTGGCCAGTGTGTCAGCACTGGGTGTTTATCCCTATCACCAGAATACAAATCTTCAAATCCAACGGCCAAGCTGGAGGATGTAATCAACATCACAATGCATTGTCTCATCAAGGACACAATCGACGGAGGTGCATCATCTTGGGTAGGAGATTGGAGTAAAGAAAAACAACCACACTTTCATGGTCGTTGGGACGAACCTCCATTGCCTTCTCGTAAGGATGCTCAAGCCTTGTTGGAAAATCACAGTTATCCAACCGGACGAAAAGAACTTGATGGTTGGTGTAAATGCCAAGGCGTGAAGCTTCGAATAATCAGAGAGGATGAGTCCCAGAAATACAAGGCTATCCTTTGCGCATGCGATAGCTGCAGGTTAGCCGCCGCCACGGACATCGTGCCCTTCGTTCTCGTTCCAAGAACGAAAGCCTTTTTCGTTAAAGGGGGTGCAGATAATCAGGAATTGTTAGAATGGCCTCAAGCTTGGGATGACACTGCAAAAGCAAAGTTTGACAACATGATCATTTACGAGTCGACGCCTGGGAAAGTAGCTTGGGGCTCATGTCGCAATTGCGGTGCTAGGGTCTTCTACCAAAGATACGCAAAGCGGAGGGAAGGAGTCGAGGTCGTGGAGCCGCTGACCGGGCTCTTTGGTGCTGATACTACGAAGGGAATATTACATTTGGACTGGCTAGACTGGATCACCAGTGCGGAATCAGGTGGGATCGGGTTGATTGAAGATGCAGAAGCGGAAGGCAGGGCAGGAATTATAACCCGCGACGCCAATGAGAGATATAAAGAATGGGTTAATGAAATAAAAAATGCGCAGTAGATGTTCTAAATAAAAGATAATTATATTCGTCTTCTCACTAAACTTGTTAAATAAACAAAGAAAAAACCGATATGAAAATTCAGGATCCACGATTTACGCAGCCCTAGCATACCTGCATCTCAAACTCGCTCGGAAGGACTGATCCAGTCCCATTTCCTGGTCTACCCACTCGTTCTTTGATAGTCTTTCCGAACTTCTTCAGTGGTGTAATCTCGAAAACCTTATCCATATTCTCCAAAGATCCGATACCTTGTGTCTCTGGCATGTACAGTATATAGATAACTAAGTTTCCGCCTATTAGTACGAAATGTTCTATAATTCGAAAATATTCAACCAACTTACACAATGCAAACGCCGTACATCCCCCAAAGAAGAAATATGGACCACAAGCACTCCTAGCCAAGAATACTGGCGTAGTAAGCGCAATAATATAATTGGTAACCCAATTAGCACTATGACTGAGGCTATTCACCGTAGCTCTTGTCTCCATCGACTGAATCTCAACAGCGTAGACTCGCAAAATCATACTCCAACCGATAGTAAAAGTGATCACAAACAGATAAATAGCAGCAACTATAGTCCATTTCCCCACCGTCGTGTTTGCGTTAGGACTGGCATATAGACCACCAATGAGGAACATTGATAGGACAATGCCATAACCTGTATATAGTAATGTTGGCCGGCGGCCCCATCGGTCTGCGTAGGTGCAAGATATAGCGGTACAAATGACCATCAAGATAGCCGTAACACCTGACGCGAGGAATGAAGCAGATTGCGAGGATAATCCTGCCTGGCTGAATAATACCGGCGCATAGTATAACACTCCATCGATCCCCGTTGTCTGCTGGCAAATCATCATGAAAATGCCTAGTGAGGCGCGCCAGCGATTTCGCTTATTCGCGACAAGCTTGAGCGATCTGAAGGCACTTAAGATTGATTTTATACCACGGTTGTTGTCTTCCTGTGTCGCCAAATTCTCGCGTATGGCGAGGAGAGCTTGTTTTTCGCGCTCAGCAGCAGTTCCCATACCCATCTTCTCAAGCACAACCATGGCCTCGTCTCTGCGATTTACATGGAGGAGCCATCTTGGAGAATGTGGAAGAAATATGGAACCAAACGAGAGTGACGAGGCAACGGCGGCTTGCCATAAGAAAGGAATCCGCCAAGCCATCGTGCTTTGGATCCGTGCGGTGCCATAGCACATGAAATAACCCAGACAGAGACTCGTAGTCATTGCGATAAAAAGGACAGAGGTAACACGTCCACGGACATGACCCGGAGCTATTTCAATGATGTAGACTTGAGCAGAAGTGAGAAAGAAACCTTCCCCTATTCCTGCTATCGAGCGACCGAGCAGAAGGACGGCAAGTTTAGCACGGACTGAAGTCGTGCCGAGGCCAGCTATAGCTTGAAGTACTGAACCCAATGCAAAAATACCAGCGCCTAAGCTTGTGGTGTACGTTCTCGAGATCTTATCAGCCAAATGGCCCGCAAACAGTGACGAAATGGCCGCCGTGAGCAGAATAGTTGATATGATTACTCCCTGTAAGGTAGGAGATATGTGACCAAAGTCCTTTATAAACTGATCCATGACAGTTATAGGGCCGATTGAACCGGTGTCAAAGCTAGGAGAGGGTTTATTGTCAGAAATCTCCGCGTAGATGAGTCGAGAACATTAATAAGGTGATGAAACCATACCTGAACAATAGCCCAGCCTGAGACACGAACAATGCATACCAAAGGTACATCGGCGGCTTCTCGAATTTAAACCCCATGACGATACCGGGCTAGCGGGCTAGCGGTAGCAAGTGAACAGTACGATAGAGACTGAGGACTTCGATCTAAGCCTTCAGGCACTACTGCGACATACACCGAAAATCTGGTTTTGCGTTGAATCTGTTGCAGGTTGTAAACTCTATCGAGAGATGAATTTCGAGTTCATTTGAACTCTCACGATGATTTTATAGAGCTTGACCTATATCCACATCGGTGGAAACCCGATCCTCGCGGACGGCGAAACTACGAAAGAATGGCCAATTGTATCATACGATAAGCTAGCTTAGTAATTCATCAGCACTTTGTGAAAAGATATACTGTATATCTGAATTGTCG
Organism: Orbilia ellipsospora; assembly: GCA_036971675.1. Taxonomy (NCBI): domain Eukaryota; kingdom Fungi; phylum Ascomycota; class Orbiliomycetes; order Orbiliales; family Orbiliaceae; genus Orbilia; species Orbilia ellipsospora. The sequence goes on from JAVHJO010000006.1 coordinate 135,881, forward strand.
CTAGTGGGTGTAGCTGTGGGGACCCGTGTCGAGGAACCTTGCATGTGGAGAAACTTTACTATCTCCTGGGAGGACAGGGAGGGTTGCATGTAACTTGCATGGAGGCGGTTTTAGTTGCCATTTTGATAACAAGAGCTAGAGCTCTAAGGGTGTTGAAGAGGGTGCATTTCGTACGAAGGTTCACACTGGCATTCGAACAATGCTCATATATTGTCGTATTTTCGATATATCTGTTAGTTCTACAGACACTGCCATCGTAGTAAATTATACAAGTACGAGTTGAGCCAATTCAGTCGAAAAAGAGACCTGATATCATGATCGTCTCAATTTGTCAGCGCAAAAAAACTGTCTTTATTATTAAGCATACCATTAAATATGCCAATCGTGATGTCGACTTAGCGTGTGAATCATATCTTCTCTTAACCCTTGCATTCGAAGATTCTGCATGGGAGATCGACAACCGGGGTAAGGTATGCCGACGCTAGTTGGTGGCCTCGCGCTTGGGCTTATCGATAGCTTTATCAACACATGTGCGAACGCATTTGTATTGTTATTTTTTAGTCTCCCCGAGATTCCTCCGAGTGGACCAATGCAATTGTTGTTATTTTTGGGGAAATTCGGTGGGCGGATTTCATTATAAGTAGAGGGCTATGGTGTAACCCACAATTTCGTGAGCTCCTATACAACAACTCCCATTCATCCTGCAACTGTTAGCCAAGGCTATCTACCCTCCTTTCGGTGAGCTGCCGCACCTGTTCTTCAAGCCTCGTGCTCCGGCTCGAGGACACGAGTGACAGATGAAGGGTTTAGAGAGCGAAGCGATTATATCACAAGTTGTAGTGCTATGCTGCATTACATAGCTCACTCTTCAATTGTTGCCAAAGAGAGGCTACTCAGACTATTTTAGGTATAAAAACATCTCTGAGCTCCGAACTTGTTACTATTTTTCTCCCATCCCCTTCGATTATATAGAGTACTTTTGAATGTTCAGGGTTCAGGTCGTAAGATCAAATGGTTGTCTCGCGCCTGTTAGTTAGAAAATGTTGGTTGTTTTTATAGCTTTTTTAAAGCAGCACTACCTCTAACTGCGTTTCACTTGACGTCTTTGCCACTTGTTAGATTATGGGGTGAAAGGCCCAAAAAAATATCCACTCATAGCATTGAGCTCTTCAGTCTTGTAGAGATATTATTTTATAGAAGAATCACTTCAATTGATCAAAATGCCTATCGCTCTAGAAATGGCACTGGGCCCAGGATCTATAAAGCAACATGCTAAATTCTAGCCCCGAGATCTGCATCTGCACGCCCATGCATGCCCACCAACCCATACAACAATGCGCCGTACAATTGAGCAGTTGGTGGCATTAGAGCTACGAAACGAGCTTTGCATGATAGTTTCCATACTCATGTTGGTTGGTGATATATTTGGATAGCAAAACTGGCAGCAGGGTCTTCCTCTCGTCCTAGCCACATTGATCATCTTTTTTCTCGAGAACTTCAAAAAACCAGTTTTTTATTCCACAATATTTTCTGGTGTTTCTTCTAGCCTTCTTTAAAGACTATTGGTACACCATTAAAGGTCTATTATACGTGAAGCTATATCCTCAGCATAAAATATCGTAGAAACAACTAGATTCGGCCGCTGAAATGATACTCAACACCATAATATCCCAATTTCTAGTTCTCTCGTCCATGTTATATAAAGAAGCCCAAGCAGACATCATAATATACGACGAAGACTACATCAACATCACCAGCGCCAACCTCCCAGGCAGCGACCCCCTCCCACAAGGCGCAACCGCAACCCTAAACGTCGAAAAAGACGACATCTGCCGACTCCGAGTCTACTGGTCCTTCTTCAACGACCTCTCCGAAGATAAAGCCGAAGGCGTAGTATTCCTAGATGAGATATACATGAACCTAATGAGACTAGGGCACGGCGACGTCCCACCCCTCAATTTCACCACCTGGGATACAGAAGTGAGTGCGAAAACGGGGTGCACGGATCGGGATACCGATCAATGCAGTCAGTGGATACCCGGGATGCCGAGTTTGAATGCACTACCGCAACATCCGAATCGGGGTAATAACGACCGTGTTGATGATTATATCAAGTTTACGATCGGTGATACGGACGTGGTGGTTCTTTCGTTTAGTACTGTTCCGAGAGATCCTGGGAATAACTATTGGAGTCCGTCGCATTTACCGTATTGTTACGGGTTGAAACAACAGGGTGGATTTCAAGTATTGGAGGGTCAGAAATCGCAGGTTGGAACTGCGAAGGTGCAGTTTGAAGGTGTCGTCCATGATGACGGTAATGTGAGTAAATTCCAATCTTGTATCTACGTTTCTCTGTAAAAAGGTTCAGACTAATAGAATATTTTCTTATCACAATCTAGGCTACTATGTTCGATTGTATCTTCCCATGCCCTAGTTATGAGAACCCAGGACCGGATGGCACCTTGTTGGCCTCTGATATAGTAGAGGGTTAATCGATTTCTAACAACAATGATTCTTCAATTGATATTTGTTCAAATACCGCACGACCGATTGACAGCCTATCTAAATTACTACTAATTTTTGGGCCCAAGAAATCGATCTAAGCATTCACATTTTTGCTATTTTTATGATGTACGTTTAAGTTGTATTCGTACGGATTTATTTATAGTGCGCATAGATATTTCAATACGGATTGTTCTGGGACTGAGATATAGACCAAGTCCGGCTGCCTCAAACACAATCATGCCAGATGGTGTAGTGAGTACCACACGATCAGGCTGACTGAAAGGAAACATCCGTGAAGCAAAATTTGAGGTCTCTTTTAAGCGATTGCCATTAATAATCGAAAGTAACTTGATGTCATGTTGATATATCAAAAAACCTCCGTTTCCATCGTCCGCCGCACGAGTCCCCTCGGAATATATTATATTAGCCACTAATAAAGCGCACGCTACGAGTGCAGCTTTATGTTGAATGTAACCTCATCTAATTTTGTTTAAAATTTGCTATATATCCTTCATTGCATCAATTTATCCCAACGTACCGGTGTATCACCTCGATTTACCTTGATGCTCCACGGTATACACCTCCTCTCAGTATGAGCATATTGTTCGGTGTCTTATCTGCGGTCTAACCCAAGAAAGTATCTCAACGGGCGTCAAAAAGAGTCTGGTGCGTCGCAAAAGTGTGCCGAGCTTCCCCATACAGCGCTAGAACTCTAGAATGATATCTAAACCATATACAGCTAGCATCGCCGTTTTCCCCCGCAAAGATTCCACACTAGCCTTGCATTTTGCGCTTTATCGTTATAGATTCAGATAACAGCCTTTACGAATAGATGAGAGAAAAAGAGTAGTCTTCATTGAAGTAAAAATATAATTTATAAAAAATACGTAGGAGAACATAAGCCCAGTCAGTCCGCCTAAAAACCCATGAATTACACCTCCACGTGCTTACCACATATCAACTCAGCTATTCGAAATAGAAATGTAAAAGAAAAGCAAAGTCATTCTTTTGAAAAAAAAAAAAAAGCATAGCCAGAGACCCAGCGAAAACAAAAATATGACATGATATTACTCCGAGCATTATAAAAACTTTAAAAAAGCAACATGAGAGCGCACATCAAGAGAAAAGATTATACAATCCGAAATCTTTTACAATGCCAACATTGCCGCTCCGACGAGCATGAGTGCTATTATATTGCCCGATACCAATGCCAATCTTGTCGAATCGCCAGTCTTAGCATCAGACTGACTCCATCCCGTGCTCTCCGGACCGCTGGAACCGGTTCCTGAAGCATCACCGCCGCTGCCGCTACCATCTGGATCATTTCCCTTGTTCAAATCATTGCTACCGAAACCGGCACCGTCGAGACCGGGAACCGTTCCGACGCTGGAACCAGTGGGAGCGACAGTGCTGACGACTGTTGAAACTTGACCGGCGGCGTTTGTCTTGATGATTGTGGTGGCGGACGATTGAGCGTTGGGGAGTTGCTTATCGGGGTCCTCTCCGGTGGCGACCAAAGATGCGAGGTAGGTTTGATCATCGCTGAGAACGACCGAGGTGTTGACCTGTTTCAAATCCTTGTAGACGTAGGATTTCTTGCCGCTTCCTTGTGCATTGGGAGCATTGTAGCATTCGACTGTGACTTCTTTGACCTGGGCGAAATAGTATCCGTAGGTTGCGATATCACCACCGGTCCAGCTGATTGGACCACCAGCCCAGTCGATGGTACCCTTTCCATTGCTAGCGAGACCACCGGGCCAGAGGGAGAGTTGGACACGAGATGGAGTTTGAGGGAACTCAAAGTTGCCGGTGGTGGCGTTGTAGGTGTCACCTCTCTTTTGGACACGGCCGACTTGACCATCGACCAACCAGGTGATGCTGTCCGGGGTCCAGTCGATGGTGTATGTGTGCCACTCGCTGTATGTGTCACCGCTATCGAGGGTAATGTTGCCAGAGTGGGTGTCTTTTATCATAAAATTAGCGTTATCTTAGAAAAGATAGGATCAAGTTGAGACTTACAGTTCGGGATACCGTTCCAGTAGTAGTTGGTCTGCGAGGTCTTGAGGTCGACACCAACCCATTCGTAATCGATTTCGTCTTTGACATCACTCATCATGATGAAAGCGCTGACGACACCCTGCCCTCGCGAGGTTCTCATGGTGGCAGAAATCTTGCCGTACCAAACATATCTCGTCGAAGCGAGCACTGTTCCGACGGTATTTGGAGCCATGGTGAGATAGACGACGCCATTAGCGTACAGAGGTTGGCCGTCACTGACCCAGTCGGCGGTCGATGGGTCACCGAGATACTTTGTGTTTGATAGGATTGGAGAAGACTTGGAGTCGGTGAATTGGTAGGTGGTGGACTGGCATTGCGGGGCGGGCATGCAAGATTGAAGGGAGTGTGAGAACATGGGGTCACATCCACCAAGGCAGTAAGCTCCGATACCACATTGACCATACTCTGCGGGGATATCAGGTTAGAAAACGGCGACTTTTTCTTTCATCGTCTCGGTATCTTATAATATGATTGGTACTTACGAGAACAGCATGGCTTGTCATCTGGGCAGTTTCCGATTCCAGCACCGCAATCCTTTTTTAGCTGACCTGCCACAACTGAGGCCAGGAGTAGCGTGCTGCCTAGTCTAGAGAAATGCATTTCGGATTATGTATTATATGTATATCTTTGTAAGACCGCTGAGAATTCGGCGACCGATGTTGTTCAAGTCGGTAGGGATTTGAGGACGTATATACACCACCAACACGACTCTAAAAATATGACCCAGGTGGAGATTATTTAAAGGATCACGAGGCAGATAGACTTCTTTTAATCTCTTTTCTCGATTTGATATTCCTTCTCTTCTCGCGTGGAAGGCGATTGTCGGGCGTGTGTTGTTGTTGTGGTCGTCGCAAGTGTCGGATCAAAACCCCTTTTGGCGGACGCGGCGCAGAAAGGAAAAAGGGCTAAGCAGCGAAAGGGGGGGGGAAGACTTTCAACGAATGTCGCGAAGAGTATGGAATATGATATATATACCAACGGTGACAAAAACGAAGGAAGAAATGAAAATAAAGATACGAGCAACCGCCAGAAACGAATGACAAGCAGTTGACAGGTATTTTTTCGGCGTAACGTCGACAAAGGTTGGGTCGGAAGAAGGGGAGTGTGAAGAGAGGGACGTGGAGAGATTAAAAAGAGTGGGAAAGAAAATTAATTGGCTTTTCTTTTCTTCGGTGCAAACCCAACTTCCGGAACAGGAGCTGCTGGAATTTCTGGGCTTGCAATAATAATATTAATCCATTCAGTCACCCGTCAATAATATTGAATTCAAATCTGCCACACCGTTCCTTCTTTTCTCCCCTTCAGCAAAATGCAATGCACTTGGCTTTCGCCGGGGCTGCCCCTAACCAGAATTGTCAACTCGCGGTGTGCTATTTAAGGGGGCGGTTTGGTAGCATTCGGCCAGGGTCCCTCACAAAAAAAGCTTGTCGAAATGTGGATCACCAGGTCACCCGCTCTTGCATTTTTGTGGCGACGACTTGCAGTTTGCGACTTCTCAGGAACATCCCCAGACATATCACTGTCGCTACCGAGGACCGTACTCGGTACCTCCCAGACTGGTACCTTCAATGTGTACTACATAAAGACATAGTATACCACCTTGACACGATAGCAGGGGAAAAGGTCTCTATTATCAACAGCAAAACATTTGTTGTGTGATTCTGGTGTTTACTGATACGAGAAGAGGAAAATTCTGGTCAGTCAAGGGGAAGCGAAGTGGGCTTGGACATATGCAAACCAAATGGGGTATTTGGAAGACCAGTGAGCGGAGGCGATCCAGGAGCCCTTTGAGGGCTTTTAATCTCGGTTCTCCTCAGCCAAAAATGCAGCTGCTTCGGACCAGCGAATTTTATGACGCAAGAAGCGTCTCGGCCTTTGTTGACAAAGACGAGGATATTTGTAGCAGCAGCTCTTCTGCTCTTATGGCTTGGAGGGAGTAGACGCCTGCAAGCGGAGAGTCAGTCCTTGAGGCTCCGATCGATGCCATTGTGAATTCAATCGGCTTTTAGGTAATTTGTGCATCTTTTCTTGCATCTTGTGTTTTCTATTCCTTGGAGTCGCTCAGGAAAAGGCGTATTCAGCTCAGCTGCAGGCTGATGACAAGCCTCCTCTCACGCTTGGTCTTTCGGCAAATCGGCAACATCGCCATTCGGAGCCAACGTGAGGCTGCTGTGATTAGCTGCATGTTTGCAGATTTGACATCTGCGAAGGATGTTTCCTAGGTGGGGTTTCCTCCACTTTGGAGGTGTGATTGATTGATTGATTGATTGATTGATTGATTGATTGATTGATTGATTGATTGATTGATTGATTGATTGATTGATTGATTGATTGATTGATTGATTGATTGATTGATTGATTGATTGATTGATTGATTGATTGATTGATTGATTGATTGATTGATTGATTGATTGATTGATTGATTGATTGATTGATTGATTGATTGATTGAGATTCGATCCAACTTTCTCGCTCGTCAGCCATCCGCTCATGAACAACAACAACACACTAAAATTGTGTTTGACCTCGGAGTTGAGATCGACAGGGTGGGATTTGCATCAATGTTGCGAGTGACGTTCAGCCTCTTCTGTGCCTCTTGTTCCATACAGAGTGGATTGGCCAATATTGGCACAAGCACATGTATTGCATTGGCTCTGTGACGAACCTGCATCCTTTTAATTTGACCGATTCCCGCTGCTTGGCTTTTTTGGAAATTGAGATCCAAGATCTTGTGTTCCCTCTGTCATGCACGGCACGATTGCTGGTGCATTTAATACGCGCGCTTGGCGACCTCGAGTTTGAGCCTCTTTTAATCATCTATTGGAGTGGTGTGCAAAAGGATCCCGACTTGTGATAACAGTAGACACATGTATATAGTCTATGAATTATAAAATAAAAGGCTTTCAACTCCATACCATAACAATATAGGTGGAAAGTTTCAGGATTGATACAGTAGGAGTTTAGCTCCATGATCGAGCAATATTGCTCGATTTTATATTTTCCGATTTGGTGAAGTCTTATCCTTTAGAACCAATGTATTGTCTTTAACTTCGAGATAGTATTGTATAAAATTATGAGCGGATGCAATATGGGTCAAAGTGGAGATTTTATGAAGACCGTGCTTGTACTATACCTAGTGCCTTATTCTAATCTCCAAGCCGATCGATTGAGTTAGCTATAGTGGCATGACCATCAAATTGAATTTATACATATTTGCCTCTATATTCATACCTTAAGTTCACATAGCTGGATTCACCGAACCATTCACAGGTTTAAACATCAGACCGAATGAGGGCTACGGCTGTTGGATTTTATGCGTTGATATATCTAGTGCGATGCGACGACCAACCCGGTTTCCAACCTGCCGAAGCCGTTCATGATGAGCTCCCCGCCATCCCTCCTCGACCTCCTCTCAAACACGCTAATCTTCAACTTGATAATCCCCCACCTCCCAATCGCTTCCCGTCTCGCCCTCTCCTCCACTTCTCGCGCTTGTCACGATATTCTCAAAACATCTCCCGACACATTCCGGCGCCTCGACCTCTCCGGGGTCCTGAGCCCGTTCATCGATAGAACACCGTTAGATAGCGGCGGGATATCATGGCGCGCCCAACGGATGGATGAAGCCCTCATGGAGGAGGAATTCTATTCGGGCCCCATACGCGGGTTATTCTACAGCCTTCACAAGCAGAACATACTGAAGAATGTGTCCACGCTGATCTTGGACCATATGTACATCACCACCGACGTGATGAGCGAGATCATACTCGATACACAGGGGAAATTTAATGTCAAGATCCTCAGCGTTTTAGGGACACAGCAATTTCTTTCTTCCGTGTCGGATATCATCAAACAGGCTCTGCGACCAGGACGGCCGGAAGGTTACCCCCAGTTGCAAGCGCTATATATCTTCGGACTGGAGAGAACGTGGCCGGTCGACCGCAAAAAGGAGAGACGAGTGGCTCGCCGGCGTCAGTTGCCCAATGATTTGCATCAACCTGTCCCTGATGCTCCGCTGGAGGAATGGTACCTTCCGGCATCGGTACCATTTGTAACCCAATCCTGGAAACAGGAGGCAATTCAAATAATAGAAGCAGCGGAAGGGATGATTCAATTCGACGGCATCTTGTGCCGTGGACCGAAACATTCGACGATTTTAAACGCGAAAATGGTATTTCCCTATCCCGCAGAACCCGCGGAAATCGCTTTGGGGGCAGGATGTATGGAATGCGGAACTTCACCTGAAGGGCCCGCTGTCTACGGTGAATCGCCTCCCCATTGGTTGCCGCTATTGGCCCCGCCGCCTTTTACAGGCTCCGCGAAGGAGGCGAGCAGACCGACACGTTTACAGGATGGATCATTCCCACCGCTCTATGCTAGATGTACACTGTGTGTTCGACACCGTCAGTGTTGCAAATGTCAACGGTGGATCTGTGAGAATTGTGCTACTGACGACGATGTGAAACTTTGGATTACGACATTTGCGGTTATCTGGGCTGGCAATGTACCGAAAACAGCGCTAAGGGGTTATGTGTATGGGGACGATACCGATGATTTTAGACGTAGTGAAGACAGTTTCAACAGTTTGCGCAGTCCAGATTACCTATGTCTGGAGAGGTGTATGCCGGAGGAATACTATGGTTCGAGGGAAAAGGTTTGACGGTAAATCAGTCTATGCGAATTTACTTCAAAATTCAAAAGTAATCACCGCCCACTCTCTGTGCCTAGCAATTTATAATAATAAATCAAATTCAAAATTTTTATTTAATACCTTTAAATCCCCATCTTTCAAAAGTTCGACTGAAATTTTCGTTAATACCTACCCATCAGACTAGAGCATGCAGTTGACGTGGAAACTTTTGAAGAATATGTAACTAGATAAAGGATGACCCTCCTGCTCAAGATATCATTAATTCATACTCTGTTGATACCCGTATATTGTTTGCAAATATGCATATAATGTTCGAATCTATACACAAACAACTTCGAGGGACTATGTTGTATATTTTCGGCCGAATGACGTTTAATCCCTGCCTGTTGGCTGTGACACCGTCGAAGGACGTGACGACGTGCGCTTTTGCTACAGCCTTCAACCTCAAAGCAAGGCTGAATAAATGAATGTCCATGTTTAGAACATCATCTTATATTGCGGATATCAACCGTATATTCCAAACTCTACGAATTTCACCTACCCGCGGTCCGCTTCCCGTACACCATTTTCGACCCTTTGTAACTAGTATTCGCAAGATGGCTTCAGACTCTTCTGACGGTGAAACCCACCACGACGGAGCATCAACCGAACAACCCTCTTCTTCCTCTTCAAAACCCCACCGTTCCCGCCCAACTCACTTCCTCTGCCTCCCCCTCCACGGCCAACACTACCCCACCCTCCCACAATCCTACCTGCCCTTCAAATCCGCCATCAAACAGTTCACAATCGACGAAACCTCGCAAGATGCCTCAGAAGAGTCGTCCATGCCCGCAGACGCGATACGATACTTCAATACCCTCCACCTAACCCTCGGCGTCATGAGCCTCACCACGCCCGAAAAATTACAACAAGCGATATCGACCCTCGAATCGCTAGATGTATCCCAATTCCTCTCGTCGGACGGTTTACAAAACGATGACGAGAAGAAATTAAACATCTCGTTAAAGGGATTGGAATCGATGGATAATTCACGGAAGGGGGTTGAAAAGTGTGCGATTTTGATAATACCTCCCACCGATGCCCCCAGCGATGGTGGTAGTACTGGCGGGAATAGATTGTATACCTTTGCTTCCGCTCTCCGTCAACATTTCATAAATGAAGGAATAATGACACCAGAAAACCGTCCGTTGAAACTTCACGCGACGGTTGTAAATACGGTATATTCCAAGAAGAAGAAGGGATCGAAAGATAAAAAGTCGAAGAACTCAAGGGGAGGAGGAAGGAGAGGGAATAAAGAGAGGATAACGTTCGATGCGACCGATGTCGTTGAGAGGTATAAAGATCACGTTTGGGCTGAAAAATTGGAGATTGATCGTGTGCAGATTTGTAACATGGGTGCGGATAAAGGTGAGGAGGTTGTCGGAGAGGATGGCACCGTTGAAGTTGTAGGGAATGGATATAGAGTTGCTGGGAGTAGACTGATATGGCCGTAAAGTATGCAATTTATATGAGCTAAAAGTACAAGGCTATGCTAGGTCGGATAAATAAATATACAGGAAACACTATCCTTCGTGTATCACCGATATTCTCTAAAGAAGATGCCCAAATTTCCAAAAATATCCACTAAACCGGTGCTACTTTGCTGTAAAACATGATACCCATCTCCCAGGCGGCCCTCATAACCCCAACCCCTCCGGTTTGAGTCTCCACAGTCCGCCCTAAAAACCTATCATTCAAATCACCGCCACGCATGCTATGAAGCAGAGTTTCTGGCTTCTTATTTCCTTCCCAATCAACCTTGTTGGCCTCACCGAGGCGCAATTCAGCTTCCGTAGCTCCAATCTTCCAATCACTACCTCTCCGATCGTTTATCGTGTCCACTGCCTCGGGATCTCGCATCAATTGGATGCTCCCATCTTGAAGTTTTGAGTTGAACTCTGAATTCTTCTCGAACTCAGGAGCGGACCACCACATTCCAAAGACAGAGGATTCGTGATGTCTCGTCTTCCAGGCGGCTTCAGAGTTTCGGAAAACAAATGTGAAAAAGTCCTTGCATCTGTCGAGGTGGGCGTCTAGGCCAGGCACAGGCACCTCCTCAGCAGACTTCCAGGTTCTCGTATACGGATGTGGCGAGCAGAACGCGGTAAGATGGTGGAAGAATATCCCTAACCAATAACCAACCCATTAGCACAAAGTAACAATCGTGGTTGCAGAGAAAGTAAATCCATACCTTTGAAAGCCTGACCGTCCTGGTTACACCACCCGAATATATCGCAATGCTCTTCCAATATCCCATCCCTAACCAATTCCCCCTTCTTCCCTCCACTCCCCATCACCGCCTCCACAATCCCATACCCGTCCTCCAAATACTCCTTCTTCCCAGTCATCTCCCACAACGCCCTCAACCCACTCAAAACCACCCCTTGATTATACGTATACGTCTGCTCATCCCTCTCATCGCACTTTCGCTTCCAATAACTACTGATATGAAACCCATCGACCACCAGCCCTGCATCGTTGGTGAAATTGCTGCCCTTGAACCACTTGTACGCTTTAGCCGCATTCTGCAAATACGCAATCTCCCTCCCGTCATCATCATCCGTATCCCGCTCGCGAGAACGCCCAGGGTCGATGTTATATTCCGGTGGGAAAGTGGTATACATCTGCACACTAGCAGAGATGAACAATTCGTTCGTGATGGCGTTCTTGTACGGCTTCAGGTTGGGATTCCAGATACACCCGCCCCCGCAGAACAACTCATCCCACCCAGCCTCAGCGTACTCGTAAAACTCTCTCGCCCGAAGCGCGAATTTACGGCGATACTCATAAAACACCAAATCGTACTCTCCCGGTAGGATGTAACGGTATGCGTCTAGAAATCGAACGGCAGCGAGCCATCCGAGGACGACCCACAACATGTCATCGAAGGCTTGAAATCGTAGTTCCCCGACATTTTGATTGCGGTAGAAGGATATCACGTCGGGAAAGTAGATGTTTATGATGTTTTGGGTTTCGTTTTTTGGGAGCGGTGAGAGGAGGATGCTGTTGAGCGAGCTGACGACGTGGGTTTGGGTTACCGCTGCCGTCCAATCGATCGCGTTGGGGTAGGAGCCCGTCGAGGGGGAGAAGAATGTGTATTGGAGGTTCTCGAAGGAGTCGAGGAGGTATCGGAGGGGTAACGGGACGTGTGTGGAATTTAGCGTTATGCCGCTGCGACGGTGCGGTGCGGTCGTCGGGGAGAATAAAAGCTGGGGATTTGAGGCATGCTGGGAGCACAAGACCCCTGGCGCCGTTGCCGTTGTGAGGATGGCTAGCAGACTAAACAAATGCATCGCTGAAAGCAAAACGAGTACAATCCTTAAAAGTTAAAGCATAGAAAGGGAAAACGAAAGGACGCCGCGCTATAGAATACAATGTACGAATAATATACGGAAGGATGTGAGAATGCTCCGGTGAATCGTGAGAACATATCCTTGGTGTTCGAGCCACCGCATTTTGCAGCTTGCAAGTTGTCGTCGCGGTAAAATGCGAAGGCTCGCCTCGTGTGGTATTTTTCCAGCTCAACACGACGTCCACCAATTAATTCGAGAGTCTTTTTTTGTTCTTATTGGTTCTGTGGACTTTGAGATTATTTTATAGAGATTAATATAAATTTGGAAAAGAAGCTTAGCCAAATTGAGTGTTCTGATTGTCCCAGTTATGCGGGGTTCTAGTAGTCTGGTACCAGACTAGAGTTCGCGAATTCTATCAAAAACCCCATAGCGTCTTCGCACTAAGACGCCATAGATATATCAGCATTCGTTTATGCTAGGAGATTTAAAATCGAACAATATTGCATGCTAACATACCGGAAGTAGAGATCGTTCCGGTCACTCTCGTCCTCCATATCCAACAGAACTTTCAATCGCGGGCGATATATTGGCCCGCCAACCTTGCCAACCGTATCCTCATTTCGAACCCATGAAATCCGAAACCCCAAGGACGTCTCGCCCCAAAATCCGCCTAGAAACCACACCCACTTCAAGGTCGGCTCTCGATCAAAATAATTCGAGAACCATGCTTCATAAGAGGTAGCCAAAAGTTTCACGTATCTGCCAAGCATGGTGGCTTCGATGGCGAGATCGTCAAGGCGAGCGCTCGGTTCCGGATTCGCATCGTTAACCCATACACGGAATGGGCCATCTTCGTGGTGATGCGAGATCAGCATGCCTCGCCGCATGTATTCGGCCATGCCTACCAGATTTCCTCCCCGATAACTGTGACACCCAGGCATCAGAAGTAAATTGTGGAGATTTTCAAGGCCATCGAGTTTGTCAAGCGCTGGGTTGACGGGCCTGAGGATCGTTGGAGCATTATCGATCCCATCCGGATGTCTTGGTTCCAATGGCCGCTCTACCTAGTAATTGACAGGACAAAAGCAAAGGCCATGTTAGTATTTGTACTCTATAGACACCTAATACCGGAAATACGAACCCTTTCGACTTGAAAAAGCGAATATACTTCTCTCAACTGGGAACACTGTCTTGGTATCAAATCCCGTGGGTCTTCTTGCTCCAGGCTCTCAAAATACGTTCCCCAATCTCCTCTCCCAATGATATTATACGTCAGATATCGTAATGTATCCTTATGCCTGTCGACAAATGCAACAGAGAGCGGGAACGCAGAGATTAAGAAGGGCAACCCCGATTCCAATGGATTATCATCATTGAATATCCCGATATACCGTAATTTCACCAATTTTGACGGAATCATCTCCAGAAACTCATGAAAAGCCGCATAGCCATCCTCGTACATCCTATAAATTATCTTGCAGGTGTCTAGTTTCAGCATCGTCTCAGGCCGTAAGTTTCGCAAAGCGTCTGGAGTCGTGAGCCAGTTGTAGGTCAATTTCAAGCTTTCCAAGTTGTCGACGTAAACCCACTTCGTCATATTTCCGGTGAGATTGAAGTTTTTTAGTTTCAATTTTTTGAGTTTTAGACGTTCTAAGCTTTTGAAAAGACAGTGCTCGAGAACTTTAGCCCAGGGTATTTCTGTGGACGGTAGCCCAATCTCGATCCCATCATTTCGGTACCTGGCAGTCTCATAAAAGAGTTTGGTTCTTCCTCTTACAACCGCACCGCCCTCCACTTTGCATGATAGACACTCCAGGTTTGGAGAAGCGCGGAGGAAATAATAGAGTTGGACGGCGTGAAGTTGCCATTCGAGGTCAAACGAAAGTGTACGGAGTGATGGTAGACTCCCTACGTCTAGTTTGCACAAATGGGGGGTCGGGGTCATATAGGCCGGAGGTAAGATGAGCTTTAGAACAGTGAGGTTTTGGCCCTGCTTTTCGATGAGCCCTTGAAGGAATGAAGGTCGACACCCTTCGGTCAGGCGCTCCCACCTACGAATCATCCATGCGGACAGACGGACGGCTTGTCAGCAACAAACTATATTTACACGCGCTACCCAGCAAAGACCTTCAGGGTCGATTTGGATAGGCTCTAGCTCACTTGAACTCTCGAAGTTTTCCCTCGTGCGCCTCTAAAAACGCACCGAGCTGCTCGCTAGTAGTCCTGAAAGAGGGTGGTAGATTAGAGTTTTCATCTGTAGGGTCGATGCCCATACGCCGTGTCCATCCCGCCGCACCCTTCCCTTGCTGTATTCTTGTCACAGTGACACTCTGCACCAAACTAGCATAACCTCTTTTGCATTCTGCAAGTGTGCTCATTAAAACGGGGTCTGTACTGCCCTCGATATATTGATCGCGCTCATAGCGGGGTTTCTCAACGAGAAGTTCCAAGTCTTTATAGAGAAGCACGACAGATACGGATAGCAGCCGCTTGTTACATCTCATAATGTGAGCTAGGTCATGCTTTGCTAACTAAATTGGATTCGACCAAGATGTGCCAGTATATAAGCGTTAGCGAATTATGCGTCTCGAAAGTTGAACCGGGTGAATAACTAGTTTTTTTACTTACATGCTCCAAGATTCGGTCGATCAACTCGAATGGCAGCGTAGCCAACATTTTGATTTCGCTTGGTAAAATGATATATGCGAATTTTGACTTTCGAGTCGTCAATTTTGTGAGCTGTAGGAACCATCCATGAACTCAAGACAGCGGTTCGTAAGCTGATCAGGCGTACTCTATCCAATGCTTTGCCGAATCCTAAAATGAAACCTTGCAAACGGGTACCTGGTTACCATTCGTTGCATTTTCTACGCTTTTAAGCAAATATGGAGAAAGTCTATAACCACACTTTCCATACGCAAACGAATACCCCACTAAAAATCGAACCTTTTAATTATGAATAAAGATATTTGTAAAAGTACAATCAACTTTTTTAATTAGTTATCTTTTGATCAATGTTGATTTTATACGTCTTCATTAGATGATCATAGTTTTATTCGATTTTTTAAAAAAGCAGGTGGCATCAGTATTAAAAAAGATGCACACACCGCAAGAACCTAGCTTTCAACGACGGGCTCTAGTTATATGCTGTGCAATTTAACATTCGGCAGCCAATTTTGGCGTGTACTAAAAACTTAAGATTCCTTTATAATACTATCAATATTTATCACCATAGATAGTGAAAATTCATCTTCTGTGGCTTGCCTGTAGCTGCGGAATATTAAAAATCGTTTTTTATAGGGCACTTTAGCAGTCACTTCCCGCAACAAGAACGTAATAGCCAGTGGTATCCTCCCAATAACCTTTAGTTTGCTGTTCGAAAGGCCCGAAATTTGTCGTACAACCAGGCTGGTCGATGATATGTTGCGCAGCTTGACCGAGTCTCTCGCATGAGACATGGATCTCAATATCGGTATGCTATAACAAAAACAGATAAGTATTAGTTCCGCTCGTCATTGGACATGGTAGTATATATGTATACAACAGCACAGGGGGTTTTCCACCAAGAACTCACATCATTACATAACCAGATAGCAGAATCCCAGGCACAACTGACACGAGAGCAAGACCATGGTTTGGCGCCGCAGCTGTCAATGGGTAAGTTATTATAAAGCCTCAAGCGATTTAAAAACCATTCTAGTATGCTTTAGATTTTTTGCTTACTTGCCAACTCCAAAGGCTAACAGATAAGGTATCACCTCGTTCTCTAGTCTCCCAGTGTTGGCCGTACCATATTCGGGGCCCAGGCTGCAGATTGGGTTGCCGTGGAAGTACCGCTTCACGACACCAGGTGCCTATATTAAGTTAGACACTCTGATATGTTTTGGGGACCGGTCTCAAGTGCCAGTGAGGGAGAATATTACATGTGGGGATTTTCCTTTAGGAGGCGTCCAGCCATGGTCAATTTTTTGAATTTGCGGGACAAGTTCCTGAGGCCTATGGGTTAACTGGCATTCTATCATCATAGTTGAAAGAAATAAATATACCTGAACGCTTCCGTAGAGATCCATGACCGGTCCACCCGGGGTGACAGAACCTGTGAAATGCATGGGATAAAATATACCGGACTCAAATGGATTTGAGGCTTTGGTGATTGGGGACGCCAATGAGGAGGTAGCAAGGGCCAAGGTCAACGTGGCGATGTTGAAGAGTTTCATGTTGATATAAAAATATCAAAGCTCAATAAATGACTATAAACTTATAGAATAGTAGACAGATAGTTATTTTATTAATACCAATGCGAGAACTGATGGGGAGAGAAAACGTGCTTTGAGAGGAGAAAAGACCTCTTTATATAGATCATATTGCTAAGATCGGCCGTGAATTTTACTTTCAAAATATATATGATATGTCTTTCTGACGAGCCATCGGTCATAATCCTAGTTGCGTAGCTCTCAACCTTGATGCAGTTGAGTCGTATACACATGAGTGTGCCGCAGCCTGGCTGCATCTAGGCGCAACCTTTGCCGAAAGGACTACAACCTCAAGCATAGCATCGCCGCCCAGGTTTTCATGAAATCTCATGTAAAGTGTGCTGTATGATTGGATCACTATTATCGTTCCAAATAGGTTTGTGGCTTTCAAGTCAGATCAATGAATCGTCAAATTTGGTTAAGCAGTATTGATGCGTAATCGGCCATAATATTTTAGAAGATGACTTTCATTGAAGCTTGTGAACTCTGCTTTTTTCAGGTTTGCGAGACTATGGAGCGGGTGTTGATATTATTTCGACGATAACGTGCGACACATGGACCGATGCCGGTATCACCTTGGACAGGCATAGCAAGCCATACATACCCTGTCATCTATAGCGTCAAGCTTTATATTGGAAATACGAGATCCTATCGACCATAGGTGATAATCTGATTTAAAAGGAGAAACGAGAAGAGTGAAAGAGTGAGGGATTCCGCCTCTGTGCCACATTTTATTTCTGTTTTAAGATGTTTCGTATATATGTACATTAGAACTTTCGCCAAGATTTAAGAGTCTCATGCGGCAGATTGCAGACCCTGTTTGAAAGGTTAAAGCTTCATGCACTTAACTTCAGAGTTTGCTATCAAGGCGCGTCTTTGCCGCTGTGATGCGTTTATACTCTAACATATCCATTCGGAGTGGATCCTTAGGGAAACCGTGGGACAGGACCACTAACCGCAGCGGGCTAGGATAACTCCTCAAGATTCATATATTATAGTTCATCGGGCTTTGTGGTACCTTAATTAAAATGGAGAGTATTCAAATCATATGTAAAGACGTTCGGTTCGCCTACGGAACTTTAACTAGACTTGATGATCCTTAGAATATTAATATATATTTTGGTGTATAATTTTTGTTGTATTATGAGACTCAGAACAAATTCAAACTTGTTGGTTGGTGAACTCGAGATAAGTATGACTCGAGGCAGCCATCAATTGGCGAGCTTAAAAGCCCCGATCGCGACCACGTGTGAAGGCGATCTCGGGTGGTTAACCATTTAAAGACGCAATGCCGTACAGGCACTTCTTGGTTATTCTCGTGGCGAGGTGCTTGCGAGACACGCAGATGGTCTAGCTCTGTGCCGCAAGACCAAGAAAGTGCTTAATTCCTTATATTTAGAGAAAGCGAAGTTCTTTTCGAGGCATGCATGCGCAAGGCTATATCAGACGCTTCGGGCCTGGAAGGCAGAAATTCTGCTCAGTCAAGTACCCAGTCTTGGCCGAACTCTGGAGTTTAGGCGCTCGACGTTGCAGGAATGGGCTCTCGGGATAAGTCCACCCGACTACTTATTCCTGGATATAATTAACTAAGTATAACTTTGAATCCCGTGCCCAAGAAATATAGAATAACCGCGGCTTTTGATCGTTCAAAGATCAAAGAGGGACTTTCCCCCAGTCGAGATGGAATGCCTTTATTTCAAATGTATACCACTCCCCTAGTGCCTGGACTCCAAGATAACCTCGAATCCAGGTTCATGGATTTGAATTCAGCTACCATCGGTTAAAGCTGGAATTTATCGTTGACGATAAATAAAAGCCGATGATGGATCTACTAGACTACAATTAGACGGATCTAGGGGAGGGGGGGAAGAGAATCGGACTCCGTTATTACTGTTTACTTAGGACGCTAATCACGACGCCTCTGCGTGGCAGCTGATAAGGGAAATATAGCAGCAACTAACGAGCATCACCGGACTCCACTTGCTATTAGCGGTAAGTGAGGGTATCATCTGCAGCTGAAGTTAATTAGCTCAATAGCTGGCTGTCCCAGTGTTCAATCGTGTCTTCTTGGAGGGAATGAAGAAAATCGAAATTGTGAAGCTCTACAGAGTCGGCATCGAAGTCGGAAATGCGGATTAGACTGTTCGCAAACCCGATCTTTGCTCCACAACTCAGCCGCACTAAAAGAGTACTATTCCGAAGCGCGCAGCCATCCCGAAGCGCGCAGCCAACGAAACGGCTGGTTGAGCAGCCAGGGAGCCCCGCTTCAGCTTCAGCTTCAGCGCTTCTCAGTGCTAGCCTGCGGTGTCGGCCTGTCGTGATCAAGAAAAATTCAAGCCACTTACGTGCGTAGTGAAATAGCTTTTACCGCGGGCCAATTTACTGACGTGCTCGAGTTTTTCGTTACCAGCTGAGCATTAACAAGCCATCGTCGCAGTCGGAGGACTGTTTGGGGAAGAAATCCGTTCTTGGCAAACCCACCGATGGCTGCCTCGCGCGACAATAGTCCACAGCCTCACAAACTCAACTGTATGCCGCATTTTACAAACAACTAAACATTTCAACAGCGCTCGAGATATCGAGATGGTAAAATGAATGAGCTCGATTCGTCTATAAGAAGAGAGGCATTCGCCCGTCAATTACATCCAATCTTCATCAGCATCAAGCATCAAGCATCAAGCATCAATCATCAAGCATCAATCATCAATCATCAATACCAATTTCCAATCTAGCAATTCAGAGCAAATACTCTCTACTCTCTATACCGCACTTTCTCCAAAGCACCAAGCTCCTCATATCTAAATATTAACCATCAAAAATGTCTTCCAACGCCAACGCTTACCTTAACCGTGATGGTACCCTATTTGCCACTCCTACAGCCGGAGCTGATGCAACAGCTTGGTAAGTCTTTTGCCCGCTCGTGCTATCTATATTCGAACATCCTATTCCAATAGCTAACCATACCTAGGTCCTATACCTATGATTCGGCAGGCGTCCCTGTCACTATGGAGGCCGGAAAGGCCACTGCGTCGGCATCGGTTGGCAGCTATACGGGAGTAAATGCTGGCGTTGAAGCCTTCAAATACGGTCACAAAGATGGCGAGTTCAAGTTGGGACTCGCACTCGACACCGGTGCCGGAGTGCAAAACAAGAGCGTCCAAGTTAAGGTTTTGGGATGTGGTCTGTCCCTTGGGAATGAGACTGGAATTTCGTTTTTTGGATCCGAGATCAAAGCCAAGAATGTATTCGGTTGGTTTGGATTCTAAGGATATGTAGTGATGGATTGTGGTAGATGGTAGAATGTTTCTTAATAGCAATTTAATACACTTTACTCAATAACGTATTCGTAGCTAAACGTGATATAGCCTATTCTATTTCCTTTCTTAAAAACAAGCGCTAGTATCAACTAAAACCACAATAAACCGAAATACTAAGCTATAACCGCCAAGTTCAATCGATCAGAGACATGCTCATGAGATTTCATTTGTTGTTTAAATTTCTTGCAATACGCACCACGAATCATCTATGACGCTTGATTCCTAGTCAATTTGAGAAACTTTGTTGAGGAGTAAGAAATATTTATAAATTCAGGCAAATAGTTATAATAGGCCTCTTGGGATGGTTCAAGTCTTTGGCTCGTTTGCGAGACACAATGGTTCTCAAAATCCAACAAGAGTGATGTGTTACGCGCTCCGCGAATCAGGCCAGCTAGAGGGAACTCCTCTGGGAAGTGATAATGAAATTTCACCATTGGAGTGTTTGCATAGAACGGCAAAATATGAATATGCATGCCAGATATAGTCATACAGCCGCACAACATAATTTTTCGCAAGGATTCTAGGATTGCATGCAGCACATCTTGTTCGTATTTCAGTTCCGCAAGTTTATTAAGCCGGGTGTTTAAAAAGCCGGTCTTATCTCCTATCTATCATTCAAATTGAAATTCACAATGAAGCCAATGCCGCAATGTCTCAAAGATCATACGCCTTTTGCATGCAGCCCCGCCTAATCCTTGAGTCAGGGTTTTTCGCATGCTCTTCGTGCCAGAAAGGGACTTCCGCCTGACCCTGCGTGAAATACAGAAGGCTATGATATAGGATGTGGGGCTGATGTAGAGGATGTTCGAAAACTGACCGCCTTCCTTAGCCGTGAACATACTTATGTGCATTATTGTGACTCGACGGCCCTTCTTTCGGCTTCAAGTTTCAACATTTCAAAGAGTTACTCAAAATCAAGCTTATTCGATCGACCTCGATGGCCCCTCCTCAAGTGACACCCCTTACGTCGGACCAAGAGATTTCTGCTTTCAACTTGACACAATGGCTCGACGACTGCGAAGATAAGCTATCAGATTGGGAGAAATCTCAAACCCCAGTGCAAACCCTGAGCGAGAAAGACAAAATTAGAGCTATTGCCAAAGGTATTCTGGACAAGGGCTACACAAAGAATCTCTACATTTGGTACAATTCCAATCCTGGTGCTTTAAACAATTTGAAATTGGGCCAGTTTCTGGATCGGTTAAAAGAGGCAGCCCTAGGTAGGAAATGGGGACTCAATCTGTTGAGGGACCTTTATACGAGCAATCAGGGGCCGGCGACAGTGAAGGAATATCTCTATCGACGCGAGGAGCTTTTTTCCGCTGTCTCCGACATGAATATTGGCACTGGAGCTTTGGCCATAAGCGAGTTTGAAAAGAATTGCCATTACTTGTTCCAAGCAGACCCAATGACTGTGGATGCTATTTTGGACAAAGAACTCGACAATGATGTTAAGAGACTTGGAGTGGCAACTGAGGACGACGTAACTAGATGGCTGAAAAAATATGATAGTTCGAGGACCGAAGCGCCACCGCCAGCTCACCCCTCCTCGTCCAAGCCAACGTCCTCCAATCCAAATCCGAGGTATGTAATTTGAGACTCTATAAGTCTCACCCAATAAAATTTGTAAATCAAGGTTGATGATGATATTTAAACTTGAATAGCTCATCTACTTCTATTCCCGCTGGGATTGAGTCTGTCTCATACATGTTGTCTCCGGCCTATGGCGTGTTTGAGAACCTCAGATTTAACGATCTCGAGAACCCTCTTTGGGGGTCCCTTTGGAGTACACCTGGTGTGAGGAATGTGAAAAGAATTGCTGCATCGTCCGTTAACAACAACGAATTATTATACTATCGTATCGATACCGACAACCCAAAAGCGGCGATAATCCTAAATATCCTCCCACCGTGGAGACTGCTAATCATGTAAATTTTAGTTTTGGTTTAGGAGATTATCTCGACACTTTCCAATTATGTTATAATAGTACTGGTGTAACGGATATTTGTTTTACCACCTCAAAAGGGATCATATATCCTCTCCCTGAGACCGCGAATGGACCGTGGGATCGAACTATCAAAGCTCCTTCCGGTTGGGCTATCGTGGGATTTCACGGGTATCGCCATGATTATCCTCTCTGGCGCATTAAAGCTATGGGTTGTATCTTCGGCCGGTGCCCCTAGTTATTATTTGGTGATTCGATTGGCTTGGTCAGATATCTAAAGAATATATTCAATAGAGAAAGCTTCGAAAGGTGGAAATGTATTACTACAGCCGCGCGTTCTTTTGTTTACATTTCATTTCAAGTTGTTCATGATTCTACTTAACTAGGTTCCTGGTCTACTTCGCAATAAGTTCGATAACTGCGATAAGCCACCTTTAAGTGAGAGGAAGGTTGTTGATATTTCATATTCAAATCATCCTCACCTGGGGAAAATATATATAAAACAACACAGTCTGTACTAGCGCCATCACTTTAAATCGATCCGGCATCGACGTAACATTCCTGATACCTCTAAACGGCCGTATCTATTGTTTCCTGAGAGCGGTGGTGCGCGTACAGAGGATGCCAATATTATGTTATTGGAAAAAAAACCATTCAGAGTAAGTTTTGCAAAGGTAATTATTAGCCTCGAGACTAAGTTATTACATATATATAAATAAAAAGGAACCACACTGTTTCTCAAGTCCGATTTACACGTTAGCTGCTGCCCTCAGCTGTGCGTGCTGTGCTGGTATACTATATACACTTTCTGTACTGTGCGCTATGCTAAGCCTTTTTAACACGAAAAAAATAGCGACGTCGCCTGAAAAGAGCAAAAATTTTAACTGATAAAACTTGGGAAATATTACTGCCCTCTTAACCGATAACAAGCCTCCCATATTGGTCGTAATACGGACGCTCACCCTGCATTACCCACACTGGCTTCTCTACATGTTGCCAATCCATGCCCTCATCGCCCCAGACGCCTTCCATCTCTTCCCTGAACTTAGTTTTCTTCTTCTTTCCCGCTATCCTTTCTTTTTCAAAGTAGACGTAAGCAGCATAGAATATCCTGGTGCTACACCCGCCAGTCTTGCCCTTATGGGCAACAAAACGTTGAAAACTGGTCGCTGCGATGGGTTTATCGGGTTCAGAGGTGCAAGCCGCGAATGCACGAAGGAGGAAGGCCTTGTTATGGGTTGTGCCGGTCTTCGACTGCAGGGCTGTGGTTATTTTACGGCGTATGACATCGCCCGTGTCGTACACCGGGACGGTATCTGTTTCCTCTCCCTCAAGGTGGACGGCCGATATACATTCCGGTAGCTCGCCCTTTTTGGGCGCAGCTTTTTTGGTTTGCGCTGCAATAACCTTGGGGTTTGTTCCGACTGAAGCAGGGGCATTAACCGCAGCTGCTCCGGTTTTCTTGTTCAGGCTCGATTTTGGTGCGGCCCTTGGCTTAGCTCTTGGTGCTACCATTGTTATAACGTTTGGTATCTAAGTTGAAGGAATGAAAAAAATAAAACGAATGAGTGTATTTTGAAGTGAATGTGAACAGGATTTTACAGAAATCATGGCCGTTGATTGAGTGAGGGGCACACGCGTTTTCATACGAATTCAGTCACGCACAATGTCTGTTTACATTGTGGTCAATTGCGTCACTAGCGCGGTCGTTGAAGACATTCTTCGGACCAGTGGCTCCAAAACAGATTGCCTCTGAAAAAATATAACAATCTAACACAATCTACAAAGAGATCAGTGACCTCACAGCGTCATGCATTCTCAATGATGGAGATATCCGGTGACTGTAGACGTAGAAAGTCCAGAGTACTGCATCCACCCGCGTATCCATATGTCGCTGCTCCAGTGCATGCGCTCCGGCAGCTGTGCGCCGCTGGTTGACATGATATGATAAGTAAGTACTTGCTAGTGTGTCAAATTCCTACTAAGCGGACTATTTAAAAAAAAAAATTAACAGTAACCAATACCACTCCAAAAAATAAAGTAATTATAATAGCTGTCTAGTACAAATTGTAAAAAAATTAATCCACTACAAGAGGATATAATATTTCATGTCGGTTTCGATAATTGTTCAAAACTATTCGCTATGAAAGCCGGATCTAAACTGAACGGTGG
The DNA here is from genome assembly GCA_036971675.1 of Orbilia ellipsospora. NCBI lineage: Eukaryota > Fungi > Ascomycota > Orbiliomycetes > Orbiliales > Orbiliaceae > Orbilia > Orbilia ellipsospora. Next base: position 160,113 of record JAVHJO010000006.1, read on the forward strand.
TACCTGGTCGTTCGGCTAGTGTGCACAGGTGTGAACTACTTGGCACGGAAAGCCGAAATGCGTCGACTGGAGAGGTGTAGTGTGTGGACCTGGAAGCTGTAAGAAGAATGCTAAAATGGCTAGTGCTATTTTGATATATAGCTTACCATCAGCACGATCAGAGTGCTGAATTCATGAAGAAAAGAAACTCAACATGGACGCAGTTTTTATATTTTACATGATAATTCTACCTTCTGTCGTAAGGTTTCCCAAATCCAATACTCTTCTACCTGAGGAGGGACAGTGACTGTGTATATGTGTATGTATGTATGTATAAGCGATGGAGGAGCGGCTTCGAGGGCAGTTCTCGAAATCTATCGGATTGTGGAAAGTTAACTTGTTCACCTGATGAAATCGAGCGAAATCGGCTTGAGCAAGTGCGAAATTTTTCGTAAAATAAAAATCCTGAAATTCGTCATCGGATCGCAAAGTGGAGTGATTTATGGGTGCAAACCTACTGCAGCCAGTCGGCACTCCAGGTCGAACTTTCGCGCCAGAAGCAAGGAGCCGCATGACTCTTCGTTGGTTTTGCACTAGGGAAAAGTTCCCAAAACTTTGTGCCATTTGCGGGGTACATTACATGACAGCCATTTTACCGAGGCCAGTGGTGGCCCACCAGCCAGGGGGGCGGACCAGCTCCAGCTTTTCTGTGGTATCGCAAGGGAGCAGAAGGAAAAATCAGATCAGAATCTCCACTTACCGCTGACCCCCGAGCAACGTGGTCACAAGCTGGGGAAGGAAAAATAACTCAGACTTGCTAATTTCTCTTACTCTATACATATGACTTGTTCGTAGAATTGCTCGTTAAGGTTTCTAAAAATGATATATCATTTTCCGACGATCGTCGCTCATAAACGGTATCCTTGTTCTTTTAATCAAGAAACTTTCTTTCGCAATACCTCTGGGGTATCATGAACTCAGGATGTCTTCGACTTTTCACATACTATTCCCCCACGTTTCCTCTCACACCCTTCGCTCTTTCTTTCTCGAAAAGAACAAGCCCCCGCAAATTCCCAAAAGGTAAATACGAGGCGATCACTCCAGGCATGCATATGCAAGGTCAGCCTTACCTCTCTCTCTGTATTAGCATTTTAAAGTTTCCTTGCTTGCTATTTCCCAGAGAAGATATACATTTTTTAAAAAAATTTTGCATATATTGCTTCCCAACAAAAAATCAAATAAAAAGGAAAAATAGGGTTGGTTACTTTGGTTCTTTTCGACGGACATCAACGGAAAGAAACCGGTAAGAGAGCGGCGGCGACAATTTGACCCGGACGTTCAGTCGCAAGCAGATTGTATGAAGATGCAGCGTGGTTGGTATCCATGCTGTCGATACGAATACCTAGATTGTGCAAATGGTTCTTCGTCTTTGCAGAGATTTGAAGGTTACGGCCGCCAGTACCCAGAATGAGTAGTTCTACGATATACGGGACAAATTGCTGTCAGCCACTCTAAGTTTTTTGATGATGCATGGACCCGATTGGGGGAATGATATACCTGGCTTGGGAGCGACGACATCCAAGATACCCCAAAGGTCTTCATCCAACTCTAAGACTCCGTTTTGAACTTTAGCGGACCCATCAGACAACCAATTGAAAGCCTCGTTGTGTACGATGACGATTCCATCTTTCCCGTGAAATCTCATTCCATTGTTGAGAAGGAAGCCATCTTCGTAAACGATTTCTATGGCGCTCGCAGGTGGCGGAACTCCAGAGAGCACATTCATATCCGTGAACACTTCATTGGGGTCGTTTCCTCCTTCCTTGGGTCCCATCTTTGGGGGTTCCTCTGGAACCGAATCATGATCTTTGGATCGTACGGTAGCAGCATGGAACGATCTGACCGCGAATCTTGAGCTGAGCGTCGAAGCACGGGGTTGCCGAAAATGGTGGCGTCGGGGATGGGAAGATTGGAAGGAGGTGGGATAGGCTGCAAGTCGGCGACCGGGCATACGAAGCAGAGGTCTTGTGAGAGCAGCCAGCTCTCGAATGGCCAGCAGCATTGTGGGGCCGAACCCGGAGAGACCTTCGATCGATATCAATTGAAGCCGTCGAGCTTTCTTTCTTTCTTTTCCTTCCTACGCGTCGTCAAGAAACCAACTGAGTTTAGCGAAGCTGTCATGAAAATATTTTAGGTTGCCAGCCATAGCAAAAAGAGCGCTGACCTCGCATCAACACACTCCTCCCTTCAACGCTAGTTCTGCAGCTAACTTCAAATCGTCGTCGGATATTTCTGCAATTGATATTGTTCCGTCGATATGTAAAGGAGCTTATTTAGCTTAGGCCTATGCTGGTCATGAACCGTTCCGTCACGTATGGTGGGAACTATGAAGTCTAGCCCTTGAGAGCTTCGTCCTTGCTCGTCATGACGTTTACGATGGTGCACGCTAGAGAGCTATACAATAAGCCTAGTATAGGAAGCTAAAGGCGTTCGCCGCGGGAGCTAGCTATCCTCGAAGCTCAATGCTAATGCCAAGTGCAAAAAGTCTCTTTCATCCAAGCTTTGAAACTGAGACTGGCCATCGAACTAGGTACACCCGCGTGCCGTCTGCCCGTCCATAATGCAATCAGCTAGATCCAAAAACACGGACGGCAAAGTTCGGTGGATGTGAGATGCTCCAGACTTTGATGGACGGTATATTTTTCCATTTCGTCCCACCTCTAACCCTTCGATTAGACTTTACTCGCAAGCCTGGACCTGGTCGATGGGTACTGACAGCTCGCCCAATTGATGCTGAGAAGCAAGGCTTCACAGATATATTTGTTAAGATTTTTTCACACCTTGCATTACATTAGAGCATCCATGCCCCTTGGCAATTGCGAGCAACTGGAACTTCGTACGTCTGCAAGTACCCACCGTTCCGTGTGTTCGTTCCTTTTTCTCCTGGACAGTTGTATTTGCGGGGCTAACAGGGTGAACCCATGGCAAGCGTCGCGCGCCTCGTCTTCTGACACTGGGGCAATTAATCTTGGACGAAGAAATTTTTTTCCCTTTCTTTCTAGCGTCCGTGCCATTCTCGAGCAGTTCAAAGTGCTTTCTGTTTGAATTTATTTCAGTAAGAAATTTTGATGCCTCGGTGTTGTCCGCGAAAGGAAAGAAGAAAGGTTTTTCTCATCGAATGGATCGATCTTAGATCGCACCAATACAAGGCTCCTGGGTTCCAAAATAGCTTGACGAACCAATGGAATGAAAATTTTTTTTTGCTATCCGAATCTTTTCTTCCTTTCAAGGTTCAAATTCCCAAACGAACGGGTAAAGGAGCGACTCGGCAGGTCAACCGAAGCCAGCAAGATGCGAGATAAGACCTGCCAGGCCGCGGAAAGATCAGCCGTTCGAGGCAGTCCTCCCCTTCCTGCCCGTATAGACGAGGGAACTATTAATTGCTGGGCAAGGTGAGGGAAAGAGAGTGAAAAAATTTTCATCTCAAAGATATCTGGCCAAACAGAGAAGCGAAACGATAGGGAACACCTCAGAATCACCTCCTTATCGCATGCCCGTATCATTGAGTGTGACTTCGAAAGAGGAAAAGCCAGAGCACGCTGAAAAGCAACCTTGCCTCCCAAGACAAAACAGGAATCTTAGCCCCCCACGCAGCTAAGTTAGTCGCTACGGAGAGACAAGTCAAAGCAAGGAATTGCAGAAGAGAAAATGGCGTTCGTCATAGCGATCCTAGAGCTTGAAATTCCTTGCGACGGTTGTGAACGGTTGACTTGGATGCATCCTTTTTTTATTTCGCAAATATAAGGAGATATCAATCGAGGATCTCTACCAACCTCGAAGGTTTCCATATGCGCTCTTGCCTTTGAAGGTCCAACAATCTGCAAACCCCTGGCACTAGCAAGCTTTCACCGTCTGCGCATGTTGCCGGGAAGCCCGGAAGCTTGGGTTGGGTTAAATCATTTTTAAAAGAAAAAACAAACAGCCGTGGACAGACGCACAGGCACAAGGCATTTTGCGGGGTCGAGAAAGACGGATAGAAGAAGGAAAGATATAAACCCTTGCGGTATTGTGCAATCAGGGACGAACTCTACGCAAGAAGAAATTTCGACAGCTTAAGAAAAGACTGGAAAAAGTACCTTCCACCTTGCTTTTTGCTAGCTACAAAAGTGGGCTACAAAATTGGACCAAGTTCCTCAGTTTTACAGATCAACAGAAAGCCTTTCAGCCTCCGCATCTGCATTCTTCGAAGCCATCTCTCTCTCTCTCTCTCTCTCTCTCTCTCTCTCTCTCTCTCTCTCTTATTTGAAAAAAATATAATCCTATCATTTCGCAGTCAACCCTTTAACGCCATTTTTAGTTCCTTATTTGGTACGTTATGATCCCCGATTGGTCCTTATTGACCCCTTCTGCAAGCAAGAAGGATCTCGCAAGTGACCCCAGCAAAAATTTCCTTCTTGCATGCAGCAGAAAAACTGTGCCTTCGCGTTCTTGCGTTTCGTCGTCACTCAGCAGATGTTGGCCCCTGCGCAATCGCAGCGTTCAGTTCCACTGCATACGGGATTTGCATATTAACATCAACCTGTCCCGTCCCCGGCTCTTCATAAATTTCCTCGCCTTTCGATTTCACTTTTCTTTCTAGTTCTAAATATCTTGCCAACGGCTAAACTAGACTCACAAAGTCCTAGCCTTGCGAGTCTGAGCTGGCCCATCTATTACTGTGAATAATAATTAATGGATCTCGGGGCTAACAAAGGGCACCACCATCGCTAGTTGGTTATATCTCCTCCTGTCGCCGCAACGTTTTGCGTTGGCATATCATTCGTCGTCATCGAGTCTCAGAAGGAATATGAAATTAGACCCAAGCATCGGAAACATACTTGCGAAGAGATTAAAATGTTACTCCAGGACCTCTGATTGACATATATGATCGAGACCGTTTTCTTTCTTTCGGTGGACCCACAAATTCAACCTATTCCTTTCTTTTCCTTTCCTTTTGACTCAACTGCCGCCATACAAAAGTTACTTTTGTATAAATCCAACGTCCAACCTCGCATCGGACTAGTATCTGCTGGACAGATTATACCTCAACAAAATAGTGTCTTGAATCAATTTTGCTATGCTTTCCGACAACTAGTTAAACTCCCGGTTCGCTATGTATAAGCCTTGTAAGTGTCTGATTTAATGTACCCTAGCTTTGCTTGACCACCGATTTATTTTAATGCTAATGATCATATTCATAGCGGACTACGAGGATGTCACCGAAACACCCTCTTGTTCGTTCGCCCGAAATCTACTCTTCAGTGCACTTTATCGGGAGGACCGACAAACAAGATTAGCCCTACTCGGTGCCATCGGTTCCCTCGTTGAAGAATGGACCCGCTATTATCTGCGCCATACCAGGGACGCCCATCCTGGATATCCGACACATATAGGCGGGTTTCGCCCTCTTCACTATGGTCAAGTCTTAAACGAAAGCCCTCGGACCAGCTTCATTTCAGCGAGGAGTCTAAAACGGGAGTCATCGTCTAAACTCGGCTTTGAGTTTGACGATGTGTTTGACGATTTGGATGGTGATTCGGACCCGAGAATTATATCTGCGAGTAGAAGCCCTATAGATGTTCCGTTGACACCGACGTACGATTCCGGGTTCGCGGATGACACTGAGGAAAGAGCAGAATTTATACCGCCGACATTTACAATCTCATACAATACCTTTGTCTTGGGGTTTTTCGAAAACGTGTTGGGCTCGGACGATCGAATACGACTTGAGGATTTGAAGGATGAGGTGCTCACCGTGCATGAGATGAAGAAGAATCTGGATAACTACTATTTAACCTTGTTGAGATTATCGATGGATTGCCCGCACAAAGATGTTCGAGTCAACTGTCGCTTCGTCCTTCAAAGAGTTACAGTGAGTGGTATTTCCTAAGGATCCATTTGTATAGACTGAAAGACTAACACTGTAGTAGAACAGTGGCATCCAGTTGGTAGAGCCCGTTAATACCAGCCCGTCAAGATTGATTCCACTCCATGAGACTATCGGCTTGAATAAATTTAGCTCAATAATGAGGACCGACAGCAGCAGTATTAACGAAGGACAAGAAAATTCCGATGACGAAGACGAAGTTCCAATATCACCCATCAACGAATCTGCCGTATCCGGTACAGGATCCATCACCATTCCCGGTCGTTCTTTCCACACATTTCACGGACGTTCGAGATCGAGAGGCCGTGGTGTCAACAATAGCATGTCGTATAGGGGTAACAGGCGATATGATCGTTCGTTTGGATTTATCGGATCGAATTCTGATCGCGGGACGCCATTGTCGCCACCATCGGGGAATGACATATTCAACCAACCAGCAGCAGTTAGGGAAAGAAGAATAAGGAAACATTCGTCATCGCAAGGAAGTTCTCAAGGCGGCGCTCCATCGAAACCTGCATCCCACGAGGTTCACGCTTTTCACAAGGCGGCATGGATATCGCACGGAAGGGTAACAAATATGAACAAAATCCTCTCGTTTTATCCTGATTTCGCAAAAGCCAACATGGCAACAGTCGATGGATTGATTAGCAGATCTGGAAGCGCGTTATCAAGAACTTGGAAGTTATACATTGGTATTCTCGCAGCTGCGGAACACAAATGCCAATACTACATCTCCTTGCTATCTCGTTATTTCCTGGACTATGGTGGAAACAAAACTTGGCTTCGAGGACTTGAATACGCCCCCAGGAAACTCCAACGGCTGGCAAAGCTGAACACACTCCTAGCCCATCAACCTTGGAGATTAGTCCACCAAGACGTCCAAGAGTTGATCAAAGGGACCAACTCGCCGGCTGATGAACCTTCTGATAACTGGTCCACTTCAGAGGTAGTTTTGGCAATGTGTATCCTCTCTTACTATCACGCACAATCTGGTTTCGCTCTGGCTTGCGGACTCGTCCCAGAGGTAGACTTACCAGGTGGTACTATCGGCTCCATTAAAAACGCCGGGCTATCCATAATCCCATACCTCACCATCTCCACCCGCCTCCCCAAAGACGCCGACAAGGAGAACAACTCAAGCGACATGAAAAGGTTGGAGGTACCACGTACGCCATCACCGGGCATCTCCCTCCTCACACGAAAACGACAACAGATGAGCATGTCCGGGAACGAAGAAGGTAGCTCAGGTTCACCCGACAAATGGCTCAAAACACCAACAGGCTCCATCCCAGCCTCAAGTGATGCATCGCCTCTTGCCCAAACCTTCCGCAATGGCGGCGGCGGAGAGCAACAAGGACGATATCTCAAACTGCAAAAACGGCGAAAATCCTTTGAGGACTGCGTTACAGCCGAAGACGCCCCGCCTCCAGCGTTGGGCACCTCCCTCTCCGCACCGGGGAGCTATATCCCCGTCTCCAGCATCTCGCAATACCCTCTCGGCGCAGGCCGTGAGTTCTTCCTCTCCCCATCCTCCTCCACGTCATCACTAGTCGAAGCATCCGCCAAATCCCTCAACGAACAAGTCCCCATCAACGTCTTCTCAGAGGATAACACTCGCTTCCTACAATCCGCCTCCAAGACAGGTATAGCGGGCGTGACCGACGGTGGTTTCCACGAGGAGTTCAACCTAAATAGTGAGGAATATTCCTTCCTACCTATGGAAGAATTCGACTGGGAACGCCACGCTTGTGAAATCATCGGGGAGTACGTCGAAGGTCTGGAAGATGTGCTCGATAACCACTTCACATCAGTGAAGAAGATCACCGAAGAAATGATCGATGATGATGTATCCCAGCAACAGCATAACCAACACCACCAACAACCTCATACGCCGGGAAGCGGTAGGGCTAGTCGAGTGGGTAGCATCGTCGGCATCCCACCCGCGGAGTACGGTATCTTTGACGCGGAAACCACTATCCCCCACCTACACCAAGGAGAATCGTTCTACACCCCAAACTCACGCCTACAGTCTCCCATCGAAACATTCCACCATCCGCCGCCGTCAACACTACCACTCGATCCTTCAATACAAGGTAAAGACGGAGTTGCGGGAGGACAACCCGGTGTTGGTAGTAACGGTGTAGTGGACGTCAAACCCCTTCGTGAAGCCGTGTGGTTTTACTCTTTACGGTTATTGGGAATACAAAAAGACGATTACTCGTACAGCCATATCAAATTTTATCTACGCAAAGGAGCGAGGGTGTTTTTGCGCCGGATATGCGAACAACCCGAGTTGGTCAGCATGAGGGATTGGAAAGGGGTGGGAATGGGGTTGAAGAGTGAGGATGTGGTGCTCATGGCGCTGTTGGCTACGCAGGCGAGGTTTATGGGGGAGTTGCTTTACGGCATTAAGGCGGTTTGCGAGTATAGAGAATCGCGATATTAGAACGAATTAATACATCAAGAGGTGGAATAAGAAGAATCCAACAAAAGGTTACCACCATTTTACACCCAAAAATACGAAGATACGGCCGAATTTTTCTCTACCATTGCATTTCTTTAGCATTTCTTTCGAAGCAGTTTGGCAAAGTATCTATCAATATCCTTCCTTTCCTCATAAAAGCAACATCAAATAGCGTTAACAAAATTGTTCTTGTCATTTCTTTCTTGATTTCGTTTTGGAGAAAATCTCTATATCCTTGTTTTTTCTTTGGTTGGCTTCATTCGTTCGGGCATGCAAAATCATTGTACAGTATCGCGAGAGATCTAGCTGGATACCCTTGGGGTTTTTGTTTTGTTTGTTTTAATCGGCGGGTTGCATGCTATATATATCATTGATAACACTCTCTGTCAGCGAGCGAATCGTTTTTACTACACGCACATCATCGTAATATCCCCTCTTCCTTTTATTCTCATCTTTTCAGAGTTAGCTTCTGGTTGTGCAAAATCGAAAAGTTTGTGTTTTGTTTTTTTGGTGGTGCATCTAGTCAACTTGGTTGAGGCTAATCCGGAACTACGTGATTTGATGTACTCGTTATATGGTATAAATTATGAAGGTATACCATATCAAAATAGTTGAAATCCAGATACCCCTTAATCGATTAATGTTGGTATCGATTATTCATATAATATACACCTAAGCTCGTCCGACAGCAATGTATATACACATTCCGAAATTATTCTGCGATCGAAGAAAGAAGACGAAACAGGGAGATCTGGTGCCTGATTTTTGAGGCCAAGGAGAGGATACAGGAAACATTCCCGCCTGTTTTGTAGATGAAAGGATAAAAGCCGTTTATATATATGTACATTAGAAAAAGGGAGTTTGACCTCGGAAATCCAAACAATAAAGTAGTTGAAAAGAGCTGAGGGTGACTCAAGAGAAAACGGGTAGATGATTAATTTGAAAGTATAGTACAAAAAATAGGTGGTGATAAGAGGAAGGCTTTTATTTCTTTTGGTTCGGTTGTTGTTCTGGTTGTAAATCTGACGGGAGCGGTGACATTTGCGGTTGTGGCATTCCCTATTATATTTCGTTAGTGCGACGCTCACTTTGATATGATACGATAGTAGGACTCACCTCTGTGAAAATCTTGGACAAGCTGGTCTTCATCCCCGCCATCATCTCCTCCTGCGCCTTCCTATCTGCCTCCAAAATCTCATCTCCATGCTCTTTCAACCCTCTAGTAATATCATCATACCACTGCTGTCCCCTCTCCCTAACTAAATCCTGCGGTAACTTCTCCTCTCTAGGTTGGCTAGGCATAATCCCCAACATACCCGCCAAAAAGTTACCACCCCCGCTCGACTTCTTATGCTTCCTCTCCTCTTCCATCTTTTTCCTCAGCTCGGCTCTAGCAACCGCATCCCGCTTAGCAAATTCGGTGGGGATGTGACTTCCCTCCGGGAAACCCTTGATATCCTCACGGAGATCAACGTGGCCCATGGCGGCGATAAACTCCAAAAAGGGGATCAATGCGATGAGCTCTTTATCTCTCGGATTCCCATCCCACGGCTTCATCTTGATCGCATTGTCGGGTTGATCCGTCCAGGCTCCAGGTTTTGTATCCAGCATTACAACCTTGGACAAATCTCGATTGAGGTAGGTTAGATCCTTGATATATTTGCCCCGCTTGTACTTTGTCGCTTCCCGGTACAACTGATGATACATCCTGAAGGGATCCAGTTTGGCGACAATGGGAGATGCCATGACGTTGGGTTGTGAGGTAAAGATGACAATTTCGTAGTATTGGGAGAGGTAGGTTAGAAAGTATTCCGCGCCAGGTCGTTTAGCCGTTCTCCAACCGTGCTCTCGAGTCCATTCAGAGTGAACCAGCATGTCTTCGAGCGAGATTACGAGGGTGTAGGGTCGATAGGTTTCTTTGGTGTGATCGGGGAGTAGCTTGTCGCCGTTGGGGAGATTGTAGTAGTCCAAGACTTCATTCAAACGAGCATAGACACGGTTATAAAAGAGCATCATGCCCCATCCGTTCGGTTCATCGGGATGAGCTTTGATTTCTTCTTCTGTTTCCCAGTTCCGGCCTAGGTAGACAGTTCCACCGACACCCAGCGCGAAGATGCCGTAGAAGAGAAAGGAAGCAAGACGGTCGCGTTTACGGTCTGTAGAGGAGACATATTCGGGGTTGCCGCCACCGGAGCCCCTTGATTGTGCAGATTTGACGGGATCGCGAGATCGTTCTGAGGACGTGGGGTCAGGTTTCGTGGAGAGACCCGTGTTGTATTGGTCTGGCGTGGGTGGGATGCCTTGATCGAGGAGGGTACGAGGATCGAATTGAGGAACGGAGCCTTCTGGAGCTTCAGCGGCAGATCCTGTCCCCTGGGCGGTCTCCGCATTTGCATAAGATTTTGGGATCTGGTCCAACGAGGAGTATACGGGATAACGATTTGACCGTTCAGAGGTGGGTCGTTGATTACCGTCCGGTGTCTTCTCTTTCGAGTAATTTCGCTTTCCAATGCGTGATAACGGTAGAACCCATTGCGTTTTATTCTGTATTATCGATTTCCGAAGTAAAGAAGAGGAATATGATCTGGTTGAAGGTCTAGAGAGCGAGGATAGTATCGGAGTGGTGGATAGTGGGGAGGAGGGGGTCCGCAGGAGCAGACGCCCCGCCATCATTCTTGCAGCGAGCATTGAGGCCCTGTCGCCGCTGCCGCTCTGGCCAATCAAGAAGAAGAAGCAGCAGCCAAGCTGTAGCTCGATTCGACCGTGAAGTGAAAGTTTTCGAAGGAGCGGTATCCGTTTTATATCGTCGTTGTCGTCGTCGATGGTCAAGAGGCCCGATGGGATGATGTCGTCTCAAATCACAGGCCACCAAAAACCGCCAAGACAAAAAAAATTGGGAAGCGGCAGCGCACCCCGGCAATTTTGGCGCGACTATAAATTTTGGCCCGTCGCATTCTTCCCTCTCGTCTTTCTTCTTCTTTTTCTTTTCTCCTCAGAAAGTTGACACCCTCGAAATTTGGCCTGAAAGTTTTATTACCATTTACTCAACATTGCCAGGTTGATTTGATTGATACTTCTCCTCTCTCTCCCTTCTGGGAGGGGAGGAGGTGTACGGCGTGGGGAGAAGGAAGTTCGCTCGTATTCCCAAAGAACAGTCACCGATTACGACGTGAAGTGATTGTCCCGTAAATACGACACATTCATTCTTATATTTTATCTTGATTATTATGATGGTGGTGAATGAGTAGTGGTGGGAGTAGGATAGGCGCAGCAGTAGCAGATTGGATGTATCCAATTTGTACACTTTCATTTATTTTATATCAGACAATAAAATATAAGATATTCAAAAATATATAAATATAAAAACCAGAACAGATCACGCAGTATTCACATTTCATTCATTTGTTTATTCGCTCGCCCCTCCCTTCTCTCTTGTATCACCCATATGGTCATCCATATCCACCTTTCCGCTTTATACAAAACCCTTCAAAACGAAGTTTGAAAAAAGAACAAAAAAAGATAATACGTTCAATTGAACTGGATACTTCTAGTTGTACCAGTATTCTTGCTTGACAAAGTCAGCCATGGTCTTCTTATCCTCAGGAGCATCGTTATCTACAACATCAAACCCGATATCTCGTTAGCAGCTGCCATATAGTGAATAGGAATATAAAAGCACGTACGCGCATCCTCTGGCCCGACGTATTCCATCTTGATGACATTTCCGCATTCGGGGCATCGCTCGACCGGTCTCGTGCGCGACAAAGTCAACCACATGGTCACATGGGAGTCCTATACATTTTCCCATTCGTCAGTACCATCTTTATCTCAATCACATGAACACGCATATGAGGAAGAGGCTCACAGCTGGGAACCCAGTGCATCCGACGTAACTATGTCAAAATATCATCAGCATCTTCCAATCCTTCTAACCGTACTTCCATGATATATATCACTCACTGCTCTTCACCAAATCCCTTTGCGATAATTGGGTTCTCCAAAGTTCCTATCCATATCCCCAAACATGTCAGCCAACCCACTCGTCTCTGTAGACAATATAAAAAGGTCTCATACCCATCCGGCTAGCATCCAAAGGCTTCATATCAAAAACATCAATCCCATCCATCTTTCCCAGAATTTCAAGACGTTCCAAACCGGTAGCTTGCTCCAAATCAGTCGGCACAGTACCAGGCTCAGCTCCCGGTCCGACGAGGTCTGACGCCTTTTTGATCTCTATAAATCCCAACATATCAGCAAACCGTAAATATCATATCAAAGATTGTATAATCTAATTCAAAACCGTAGATGTGATTCGAAAAAAGATGGGGTATGCATATATGTATATCGGAGATTTTTCTATAGCGTACCGGAATATGGTTTGATGGTTCCGGGTCCGGTTACTTCGGGCTCATGGTGGTGGTGACCGCCGCCTCCTACTCGATTATCAATTCGTCAGCAATTCAATTCTATTGCAACCAATGAAATCATATCCTCCCAGTTCATTCCAATTCTATCCTCTCTTCCGTTTTTTCATATAATTTACAATCAAGGTGGGAGGTAAAGACGAACTTGCAATAACGCTAGCGGTGAAAGCCCTCCTCGCAATAGGTCTGAATGTCGGCGCTACGGCAGCGCGACGGGCAGCAGTGATGATGGATCTCGAAAACATGTCGAATGATAGTACAAGTCCGGTGTCTTCCAATTGAGTCGGTGGATGTGAGAGATGATGGCGGGGAACGGATGTCGGCGGCGGAGTGGAGAGGTGGAACTTTAACGGTCGTCGTGCCTTTTTTTCACTTTTCGGGTGTTTTCCAAATTGGCCGAAACAATAATTATGACGCCTCGGAAAGGCCTGTCAAGACAACACATTTTCGAAAACGAAGGTGGCCTGACTTCAACCTCATTCAACCGATTACATATTATTTCATGCTTGAGTAAGAGAACGTCGATAAATGCCATCATGATTAGGATTCGATATTATTGCTAAGTGTTAATGTACATTTTGTAGAAATAGGATAGCAACAGCAGAGGAGTCATTCTCATACGCCGTAAAAGAAGAAAAACAATCAACAGCTAAAAGGTATAGAAAATATAAAAAAAACAGGACGAGCATACCATTCTTTATCTTATCTTCATTCATGGATCACTCAAAGTTATCGCTGCGGTCAACCCACAGATCCTCCAGCTCGTTAAAGTTCTGGAAATGCAAAGGCCGATGCGTGTCGCTGTAAAACGGCAACGGCGTGTCAATCTTGACATGATACGGCTTCTTCTCCGCCCCGTCACTAAACTGCGCCCCCAGGAAACTGTAATTCCACACCCCGTTCTCCGGCACCAAAAAGTATCCCAACACCCGATCCGACAGCAACAATTGACACTTCTCTCCCATATCCGTCTTGAACCCTTGAGGCATATCACCACCGCTCGGGTCCTTGTTTTGTGCACCCCATTCGTAACCTCCAGGAGTCAACCCCCAGGCGCTCAACGATACCGCACCGGAAACCAAAGCCACATCGATTGTTATCGTCTTGGAGTCCCACTCTTTATGAGCCGCCATCAATCGCGAGTGCTGCGTCACATCGTATGAGCTCATGAAGCTAGTCTCCGCTCCGCTCTGCGTATGAATCCATCCCAACGATTCCAATCCTTGCTCCTTGGTCAAGTACTCGTGTTGCGGTAAGTGACGAGGGAGTTGCACGCTAGTAGTATTCCCCACCTGTGGCACCATAACGAAACATTTGATTTCCTTGATCTGATCATTGTCTGGTGGTGACGAGCCGTAAAGGTACGCTGCCACCTGCATCCTCAGATCCGCAATCATGATGAACTTTTTCAGGACGTTCTTCGGCATAATGTACGTAAACTTGGCATTCTCACCCAGACCGTCAGGCGGGATATAAATGTTGTTGGACCGACTGCGCAGATTGTTTGCTGCGATAGCACGGTTTCGCCATTCCGTCTTGGAGGCAAAGGCTCCTTGTTCGTACTGCGTCGTCGTGTAAGTAAACATCTTGTCACCGTGAACGTTGACGGTTTCCGTCAGAGTAGCTGTTAGCTGTTTCTGCTCCTGCTGCTGTTTGTCCATTTCTGCAGCTTGTTGACGTTGCAAACTCGGTGCAGAAATCTCCATACCGAGAATGATATCACGAACTTCAGAACTTGTCAGACTGGAAGTATTGACGTTGTTCTTCTTTCCGTAATCGTTAAGGATGAGGTCACGCAAGCTTGTTTCAACGGTAACCCAGGCTTCATCAGTGAGCGACGGCCAGATGTGATGCTCTTGAGTGATAACAGTCTTATCCGGTCGGAGAAGTAATTTCGTCTTGTCCTGATTGACATGAAGCGCACGCAGGATGAGGATCAGACGCGAGAAGGCTGTATAGGATGAGATGGACTTCAACCAATCATCGTACAAGTTGAAAAGCACCATCTGCGGTTCGGTAGCAGCAAGAATCATATCTCCTAGTTTTTCAATCTTCATTGCGGCCTGGAACGGAAGCTGCAGCTCGGAAGCACGTATGGAAATGTTAGGAAAGTCGAGCAAATGGACTTCGAGGGGATCTAAGAGACCCTTCCTGGTGACGATGAGCTGCTTCGGTTGATCTTCGACGGGCAAGGAACGAATAAGAGCTGCTACTTCTTCTGCTGTTTTCCATTTAGCGAGCTGCCCAAGACGCTTCTGACCAGCCCAAACCGCCGTCACGATGATCTTCAAGAACAATTGTCCGGATCGCGGGTTGAAGATAAAGATAGCGCCGTTGATTGGTTTGGTTGTTAAGTTGCCTTCAAATGTCTTGTGGATAGTGACACGATAAGTATTCGAGTCATCGATGAACAGTTGGATCTGATTGCTGAATAGCTCGGCGTAATTTTGAGAGTTCAAAAAGTCTTGGTTCGATTCCGATGCATACAGCTGAAGACCTTTCCTGATACGCTCACGCAAGACGTACAAAGAAGGATTGGCTTTCATGATCTTTGCCATGGCTTGTTGCATGAGCTGCTTCATACCAGGGAACCAGTTGCCGTACGCATCATACAGATTGTAAGCGAGATCAATGGCGATCATACAACCAGTGGGCGCAGGATAAATGGAGAGAGAGTCAGTTGTGTAATCTAAGAACTTGGCTCTGACGTAACGGGAAATGTCGTGACTGTCATAATCTCCATAACGTAGTTGAACATCAACCCAAAATTTGTTGGCCGTGGTTTCATAATTATCTTTTGTATCATGAAGCAGCGATGGTCTGGAAACCTGCCATTTGTTGGATGCGAAGAGCAAGATATCTGCAGCGGAGCTGTTCATCTTGTAGGATTTTCGAGGATGAATGGTTTCTTTTTGCACTGTCTCAATGCCCAATGCTTCCATTTCCTGATCCAGAACCTGGCACAAATCGAAAGTGGTAGACTCGTGAATCTTCTGCCATAAGTGAGCTCTGAAAATCTGAATCAACGAAATTTTGAGAGTTGGAATCTTGCCGTGTAAGAAGATACCCGTCAAGTCGAGCTGGACGACGAAACCGACGTAGACATTGGCACGATTGATGGTTGGGCTCCACCACAAAGTAAAACGACGGTTAGGAATTTGATTCAAACCGGATCTTTGAGCATTGGTCAGCTTCTTGAACTTCATGGATTCTTCGAAGCCAGATGCTCGTTCCCAGAAGAGACCTTCCCAGGATGGGAATGCCGTGGCTTTGAATAGTGTGTGTTCCAGGATGGTTTCAACACCACCAAGTGCTTGGATGACGTCTGTTCTGTAAGCATTCAAGTTCCAGAGTTTACCGTCGTGTCTGCCAGATGTCCACCAGAAAGGCGCTGAGCGCATCATCTGGTATTGCTTGAAGATCATTCTTACACGCCAGCCCTTGTCGAAAGCCAGCGTGCTTCGATCTTTCTGAAACAGAGTATTAATACGAGGAATACCTCTATCCCAGGAGTCCTCAAGATCCTCAAGTGTCAATCTGCGACCTGCGTTATTCGCCTCAGCTCTCTTCATGGCGTACTCGCTCCAGACTCTCTGCGAGTCGATGAACTCCGTCTCCCAAGGAGATAGATAACGGAAGATATTTGGAATGAGGGTATCTTCGTCGTGCGTCATACCGGCGCGGAAGTGGCTGATACCGGTATCCGTTTGCTTCGACCAACGACGGTCGCTCGTCGGGATAAGAATGTGAGATCCAGAAATCATGCCCAACCCACCAAGTTCCTTTGGCGTGTAGAAAACGGCTGGAGGGAAACGAGAAGGCATCTTGGAGTTCAGCCCAATTTTGACACGAGTTTGGATCTTGTTCTCACACTTGACGATTGTATCGAGAAGCTCTGTCGTTGAGATGGCTGCCTCACGATAATATGTAAACAAAGCAATCAAACTAGTGTTCCATTTGTTAGCAATTTTAGTGAAAGTGGTAGATCCAGAGGACATGAGAATTTGACGGATTCTGTTGTTGAATTTGGTGACATCTTCTTCAGTAACTCGTAAGAATGCATGGGCAGTTCGCTCTTTCGAAGAATTGTTGACGAGTGACCATACGCTGTCTTTGACGGGGAATTCATTGTTCTGGTTCCTGCAAATTGGTAATATTCTAACCTCGAAGCCGCACATGGAGAAGAGAAGATTAGGATTATCTCTGCTGTAAACACTGGCAAAGGTTTCGTCCCATTCGATAGTTGTAATGCTGCGTGGTAATCTATTCGCCAATAACCACCAAGTTGCCTTGCCCAAGTTGACATCATGTCGCATCAAACGCATACGAGAGTCGCGAGGCCAGCACTTCTTGTTCTTGTATCCAATGACGTTCTCGAAGTTTGGATCTGGCTGCTCTGTTAGGAAGCGTTGAATAAGATCTCGAGCTTCATCAGCTGAAAACCTAAACAAGATGTGAATCTTGTCAATGTATCTGCTGTAAAGTCGAATTGGATGAGCGGTTTCGGTAGGAGCGTCTTTGAACTGAAGAAATTCGTTTGGCATTCCCGGTGGACCGGCGATTTCTGTGGCACGCTCCAATCCGAGAAGCAACAAATCAATGATCAAACCGTAGTACTGGAAAACAAAGGCGGAGAATTGAAGACCACGAATCAGGCCATATGTGTTGGTGTGGTTCATGTCCTTATAATTCAAAGAGACATTGTTTTTCGCGGAGATATAGTCTGCCAGATTGTGATCCATAATGAGACGCAACAGACGATTGAGAAGAGTAAGATCAATTTTCTCCGCAACTTTAGATAGCTGAGTTTCGAGTAGCACATTGCACTCGCCTTCTTTGGTCTCCCAAACATCTTGCAGGTTGTTGATGCCTTGTGTCCATTTGTAAACTAGGAGAGGAGGGACTTCGCTATCAGAAGGCTTGATCCAGTTGGGGAACAAGTGCCGTTGCTCGGCTTGGTACCACAGATATTGATCGAGATAAGCATCTGTGATTTTCTCGATAGGTTCAACATCATAGACAGGGTTGATATCAGAATAGTTATCATTCATGTCAATCCCGACTTCCTTGAATGCTCTCTGGGTCAACAAGAACCGCTTGATTCTGGCGAGTGTGGTACCAGGGGAGTCGTAGGCTTGTTCGATAAGAGCGAGCTCTTCACGTTGGCTCTGGTTCAATCTTCCTTTCACGGAATATGCTTCTCGTAGTCTCTCCAACGCAAGGATGAGGATCTTGGTGTCATGCTTGTACGAAACCGATGGGAATGGGATCGGTGAGAACTTTCGCGACTCTAACCAATGAACGGTGGATGTATAAATGGCGACACCCTCCTCCGAAGATACATAAGGTCCATCCTTGAGGTAGTTGTGCTGACGTTCTTGCTCTGACTTGAGCCAGAGACGGGTGAGACGGCCGAGATTCTTCTTTGCAACCGTTTTGTCGACAGTTGCGCCTCGACGAATACGCTCGCGATTGTAATGAGCAACGCTGACCCACCAATCGGCCTTGGCCTTCACGTAACGCAAGATGACGTTTTCAATAGGTGCAGGTAGACCCGGCACTTTCCAAGGAATGTTTGACTTCCAACATCTCCAAGCTTCAGACAAGTGGGCGAGAACGACGTTGACCTTGTTTTGTTTGATACCTTCTGGCATCATGTCGGTAAGATCGGCCATAACACTAGCTCGGAGTTCCAAGTCGAAATGCGACTCGACACGTTGTTTGGTGACTGTCTTCGCCACACCTTTGGAGTGTCTTCCCTCGAATTGACGAGCGAGCAAGTTTCCAAGCCATCGCTCTAGTAGAGGAATAATACCTCGGAGGAAGAATAGCCAAACACGCCACGCTGGAGCCCAAAAGCCGCACCCAGGACCTTTTCCGACAGGACCCCCATTGAAACGGTAGTATATCAGATGCTTCAAATCCTTGCAGGCACGGATTTGTCTCATCAGCTTATACTTGTAACGGTACATACCAGTGAGTTGGCCAACATGGTTGAAGGCATATAGAATACCATCAGCGAGTTGGAAGGCGTCGATGTTTCCCAAACGATACTGAACTTGAGCATCAACGATGAGTTTAGTGAGACGAAGAATTTCTCGCATCAAATGGAAGGCATTGCCGAAACGAGACTTCTTTCTCTCTTTGGTTGTCAGGGTTTTGACTGGCTTCAGGTTGAAATTGTAATCCAAGTGTAGATATGTGAGATTTTTGCGGTGAATGAGAAGTTGCAATGCGTTGAAACCTTGTCGAACAACTTGCAGACCAGCCTCCACCCAGTCGATAGTTGTGCTTTGGAAAAATTTGGTCCCTCTCAAACTCCGAAGAAGATTCTGCTTGTTCTGACTCTTTGGTGGTCGGAAATGAAGTTCGTTGAGGACGTAGCCTTTGAGTAACTTTTGATAAGAAACTCTCACTTTGACTGGTTGGCCAGCAGGAACGTGCTCTAGATACCAATTCTTCACCAAGGGGATATCTTGAGCTCGAACCATGCGTCCGCTACGCTTATTGAAAGGAAACGGTGCCCACCAGAGCTGGATGGCGCTAGCAGTGTTGTCCGTGTAAAGTTCCTCCTCCTCCATGAAAGGCTGTACTTCTTCAGGGAGTTCGAAATCATCCTCATCGACACCGTAACCTAGGATGTCGTCTTCAATACTCGTAGCGGCATTAGCTGCGCGGACTTCTCGACTACTAATCGGGGCGATAACTGGATCGAAGTAGAAGGCTGGAAGGTCAGGGTCGTCGGCGCGAACATAGCAGACTTGCGGGTCGTGATAGCTAGATATGCAAACTGATCGTGGGAGAGAGTTGTAGAGGTAGGGAAATGCGACCTTGTACTCCGTTCTGATTGGGGCACGGAAGATGATACGTTCAATAGCATTGAACTCTCCAAAATCTTCGTTGGTGTCAATATCTTTATATAGAGGTTCAAATCTCGGACCACCAGGAATAGCCACGTTGAGAGCCTTTGCTGTGAAGAACGATTCTCTATCGAAAAGATAAAAGTAGTTGTGATCGTTCACGTCACTCAGCAGTTGGTGTGATAATCGGTACAAGTTGGCCATCTGGGGCAGATTGAGATTCCAATTCTTGTAGCTAGGACCGTTGACATGCGGCGTGTCGACTAGCGGGCGATGGTCGTAAAACCATTCGTATACGTGCTCGTCCTCAGCTTCGTCGAGATCCATTTGGATGGGTTCCAGAGGCTCAACATCCTCGATGTTTTCGCTGTAAGACAGTGGCGGCTCTTCGTCGTCGAATACAGGGAATCTCATACGCTTGAAATGTCGTCGGTCTGCCTTTTCGCGTCTCATAACGGTCCACATTGTTGCCCATTGTGCTTCGAATACTGGGGGTATGACTCGAGGTACTTCGTTAACTAGGGTTAGACAACCGTTGACGTGATACAGAACTCTGACTTCGCGCTGAGACTCCCATGGCATCGGCATGTTCTCGAGTAGTTTAAGAACAGCATGAGGCTATATATAAAAAAAAGCAATTGCTCAAGTTAGTCGCGTCTATACTAGGTCGTACGCCTTTTGACAGAGAAGCCATCCTCAAGAGGGTCTGTTTAGCGTACACAACTTCCTCACAACTTCGTAAGGGATAGGAACGGGAAAGTCTTACCATGTACTTCAAACTACCAAGGTACGCCCGCTTGTCAGCAGAGAATTTCTTCTGGCTGACATCACCAATGTCTTTGACAATCTTTCGTAAATGTTCCGGGGGCATGTCGCTTTTTTGGGTCTGCATAGAGGCAATCATTAGTCTTGAGCTCCCGTCGACAGGACGAAGTTTATTGCTCACCTCAACAAAACCACCCTTCCTCTTCTCTCCAAAGCGACTCTTCTGAGTCCTCAACCACTCCTTCTTCTTCTGCTCCAGCTTCACCGCCTGCGGGTCAGCAGGAGGACGGAAACCTGGAGGCGGTGGAGCTGTAAGCGGAACACTAGGTCCCGGAGGTGCTCCCGCCATCATCGGACCAGACCATCCTGGAGGCGGTGGAGGTGGTAAGCCCGCCATCTTGGAGCTGTATTATCAAAGAGCTCAGGTCTCGTGTTAGCAAAGAGTGATGCGAATTGAACAATTCTAGATACGCGATTTGCGCGTCAAAAGTAGATTCTTACGTTGGTTGCAAAGGCTGATGTCAGAAATTGGACACAGATGCGATGGGTTTGCCGTCCGAGTCGCGTCGATATCCAATTGCTTGATGGTTGTGGAGAAAGGTGATGAGGATGAAGTTGATGGGAGGCGATGGAGATGTCGTCGGGTCGCCATGCGCTATGAGTCCGCAACCAAAAAAAGTTTGGATTGTCAAACCTTGCTTGGCTTGGCGTCGGTCTCAACACTTCGTGTTGTGTGTTTGATAATGTGTTGTCAACGACGTTCGAGCTCCCGAGAATGGAAGGTTTGCTGCATAGGGTTTTAAGCCCTGGCGAAAAACACGAGCTTGCTGCGGCGCTAACGAAAAAGATTTCGATGCTTGCTCCGTCCAATACGCCCAGCGAGACAGACGACAGACGACGACCATATCGACGACCATCTCGAACTTCGACATTTCCATCTGACCGACAGCCTATCTATCCCGCCGACTTCCTCCCATATCAATCATAATGTCTTCCTCCAGAGTCACCTACGTACGTACCATCTACGCCGTTACTTTGATCTAATCGCTCGACGTTACTAACGCTCTTTTCCTTGAACAGAGACGGAGAAATCCGTAAGTTCTATCCTTCACCACGATGCGATACATATCCCTACGATTTTTTCCAACAAATGAAGTTTGGGATCAAGATGGACGATTTCTGACGACGAATTGATGGAAATAGGTACAACACTCGAAGCAACCGAATCCGTGTCGTCAAGACCCCGGGCGGTATACTCAGAGCTCTCCACATCAAGAAGAGAGGGTCGGCACCAAAGTGCGGTGACTGCAAGTCCAAGTTGGCTGGTGTAAGTTCATCTATCGCGAGATTGGAAATGTTGGAGGTTCAGGCTTCGAAGTTGCAGCAGTTATTGTTTCAATAATGGGTGGGAAGGAGGAATATATTCGACTAAGATTTATAAATTTCGGCGACTCGAATGGTCATTTTCATCTCGACAAGATGGGGCAAAGTTAGTGCTCGGATGGCGCTTTTAGTGGACCGAAGATAGAGAGGGTAGACAATATTGATGGAAATGATGGGATTGACGAAACGCTGCTTCTTCGAATCTAGCCAGGCATTTTGGGATAATTGGAATCAATCTCTAACAGGAAATATCTGCATATTATAGGTCCCAGCTCTGCGACCACGAGAATACTCTCAAATTTCAAAGCCAAACAAGAACGTTTCGAGAGCGTACGGTGGTTCTCGCTGCGGTAACTGCGTCCAGGACCGCATCGTCCGTGCTTTCCTGATTGAGGAGCAGAAGATTGTCAAGAAGGTCAGCAAAGCTATCACCATTCTTCCCAAAGTTATACACAATATTGATATATATTCGGCGACATAGGTCCTCAAGGAAGCCGCTTCCAAGAAGAAATAAACGTAGCGGTTCCTTTTGTTGTAATTTTTCCCTTTTTGTAACTATCTTTACGCACATTCTTCTTCGGCACGGGCTATTAATGATCTCGTCTTTTTCCCATGGGCTGGTGTTCATTCTTGTTCTGTATATCTTATGCATCTTCTTCCTACCGACAATTCCTCTATACATCTCCCATCACTCTACATATACTTATTTCTCAGCTGCGGACCTTTCGACGCGTGGAGAATGCCCGAAAGACCAGAATGGGGGGACACTTAGATATCTGTTGATACTCAAGTAGTAATTCAAGCTTTATATCAACATTCTCAAGACAAAGAAAGACTCTTAATACTATCTCGTAACCACAATGAAGCTCATTGCATCAGCTAACTCTCTATACACTACCAACGTCCAAAGTGCCTTCCATCTCTACCGCCTCCGAATGCCGAATGCCGTGACACCGTGCTTATAAGAGGTGGGTCCACTCATCGCAAGCGTGATACCTACACCGTGTTGAGCCGCCAAAAACGAAAAATCCATCACGTCCATTCAGCACCAATAGCTCCCTCGCAGCTCCGGCTTCCGATTTAGATGGTGTCAACATGTTTTGAAGGTTGACTCGTCACAGTGATGACTTCTTGTTTACCTTGTCTTGCCTGAGAGATTTGTCGCATGCCACCAGAATATTCGCGTGTCCTGTAGCTTCATCATCGCTACTCTCTACCCTCATCGCCTGTGATACAGCGATATCGATAAGCTATATTTCGCATACAGATCGCTAAAGTCCCCACGTCATAGCCACTACGTGCCGATTTCGCAGCTGCAAGCACCGCGACCGCACGCGACACGAACTTCTCTCGCGACAAACCGTGTCCGCAGATGGCTCCGACACCGATAACTGCCTGGGAGCCCTTCCCCATCCAAAACCCGTTCAGTCCGCCGTTATACATCCAGCGCCACTTTGCCGAAACATCATACACAATCTACCTGACGGACCTAAGCTCGATCTGGGCGGAATCACTGGAGAAAGGGTCAATATGTGATCGCGCCGAGGATCGCAACTGCTCCATAGACCCTTCGACCGATGACTCCCAGCTCAAGATACTCTTGGAGAAGCTATCCTCAGGCATAACAGGCCTCAACCCTGCCGTCACGGTCGATCTCGAGGTTCGAGGCGAAACTCTAAACATCAATACCAAGGAGAAGCTGCAAGCCCCGCTGCAGCCATTGGAATGGCGATTTCGGCTAAAGCTCCAAACTGGAACTCAGTTTACGAAATACTTTTCGCTACCGTTACTATACTACGGATCGCTATTGTCGCGGCAGGCGAGCAGTCTACTCGCTGTGATCGAAGAGAAAGATGTCGCTATAGCACGGCTGCTCGACAAGTTTGAGGAATATAAAATCGATATCAGCAGCGTTTTTCCTGGGTATAAGAAGGGACGGGCACTCACAGGGAGGGCAAAGGGCATCAAAGAGTTCGACAAGGAGGAATGGAACCGAGAGATCCTCACAGCTGAAATTGATACAAAAGACTCAAAAGAGTTGGTGAAAGCAACATTCAAGCATCTCCTTAGGAAGGATGACAAACTTGCAGCTGCATTACCAAAGCCTTCCGAATCACAATGGTGGACGAAGGTCACCGGAAAGGTCACGGTTAAAGGTGAACCTGAGGTTGAGGCGACACCGCATACGACACCTAGAAAGCCTCCGAAGCCTGTTCGACTTAATACGGACTCTGACGACGACTTTGAGGCCCTTCGCTCATCGCCTGCACGGGCTAGAATAGCTGAATCAGCAGCTCCCGTGAAGACCGAGCTGGCTCCTCGACCAGGCGCCGATGATGATACAGTGAGTACTTAAGTATCCATCAATTCTACCACTATCCTTCATCTAATTCATTGCATAGACCGACGATGAAGCCGACCTCGATGTCGCACCGAAATCCCAAAGCTCACGAGCGGGTACTAGCAAATCATCACAGCCGACACCACCCCCAGCTCGAAAGCTCACATCGCCTCGAAATTCAGTGGCGCTTAGCGCTTCGCCGCGGCCTGTCAAGAAGGAGTCAGAAGGAGAGAAGAAAAAGTTCCTCAACAATTGGAATAACCACTTTGACCTGGTTACGTCTTTGATGGACGAAACCACGAGTGACTCTGACGACGCCGAACCCTCTCATAAGCCGGCAGCAAACCCGGCAGCGAAAACGGGTGGTATCAAGAAAACCATTGGTGGCAGGAAGAAGCAAGAAGAGCCTGCAAAACCCAAAAAGGCGGATTCGGACGAGGAAATGACTGTTCCAGCGCCGGAGCCCGAGGCAGAACCGGAACCTCCCAAGCGGGTGGGCAAGATCAAGGGAACAATCGGAGGCAGGAAACCCGGAGGAGAGGCCCTGAAGCGCAAGGAACCGGAACCGGATAGCGATGTAAGATATCAAATCTTTCTTTTCTTTCAGACTAAATTAGGCCGCATTAGAATCGAAGTGGCACGACATGGCATATACCGAAATACAGCCTCCACTATTCCGATCAAGTGACATACGTGAGCGAAACATGGACGCCATGTACTAACAATTTTCTTTTCTCAACTTTCATCAGGAGGAAATGGCCGAACCGGAGCAGGAAGCACCAAAGCCTCCACCTGTACGAAGCCCCTTCTATCTCCGCATGTCATTTTCCGTATTGTATTTTTATTGTCATTCATTTTTTCAACCTCCTCATTTTCAGGAAGAGCTCCTTTGGCGTTTCGCGGAGAAATCCATATCATCGTCCCATTGATGCTGATCCTATTGCTCATCCTCAAAAGCCCTGTGGGGACCTCATTCAATACGAGCAGACGCTAACTGAAATGCAAAAATGCAATATAACCAGCAGAAAAAGAAAGAAAAGACAAAATCGCCACCGATAGAGGGCATGGATGAGGACGCGGCTCAGAAGAGACGGGAGGAGCTGCAGAAGCAACTTGCCACAAAAGCGGCAGGGAGGAAGAAGGGCCGAAAGTTTTAAGCGGCCTGCGCAGGAGGCAATTGCCATGTCAACTAGCCCTTCATCAGCTAACGTGGCAAAAATTTACATCCGAAGCATCTTAGCCTTGCCTATAAGTCGGCGAGATAAGTACAGGAATGGCGGGGTGATGGAGGGGGGGTGTGCGTTCGTGCGCGTGTGTGTGTGAGAAAGTGAAGATCGACCCGACATTCCCCACCATGAATGACCATTGTCTTATTCATTCAGTGGGCCAGAAGCCTCAGGCACTTCTAGCCGTGCAATTCAACTAGTGCCTCAGCACTGCCTGAATCTATAGCATATGCGTACTCAGGATATAGCCCGGACGCAAGTTTGATGCCTGATCCTTGATCTGTATGATACTTTCCTCTGTACAATATATTCACAACTCCTCAATACTATTTGATATCATTACAAAAGAAGAAACTTTAGTTGCCTGAAATTAGCACAAGGGATGAATGGAAGACTCCGTTCACACTTCAATTGTCAGAAGACTGAGCTGAAGGGGGCAGGGAGGTAGGGGGTAGGGGGTAGGGAGGAGGAGGAGTGCGCCTGACGGAGCGTGCAGCGTTCTAGCCGGGTGTCCCGTCAGTAATCCAACGGCGCTCGCACTCTTGAGACATGCATATACACAGCAAATTTTTCACAATAGATTGGCCTCGAATCCACAATAGGTATACCCGCTCTGCGAATCATTTCATATGTTGAATGTCACGGATATCCTTGCTCCACATTCCATATGCACCTCTGAGGCGATTGACACCCGTATGTGTGATCCATTTTAACGGGGATCCCTTTGGTGATCATGGCGAGACTAGACTAGCTTCTCGCCCAAAAGCATCGGGACATCCATTGCGAAAATCCTGAAAAGACCTGCCTTACACGCGGTATGTCCTGCATCTCTATTGTTCAGACTCTGACAATGAGAAAGAAAATTTTTCACTTTTGTTATTTTGTTTTCAAGCTGGTTTTTGACCAATTGGGGGGGTTAGCGCTGGTATATCGCGATGTATATATGTGGCATGGCTAAAGCAAGCAAGCAAAGTTAATGCAAGCAAGCAAACCCCCAGCTGTTGATTGCATTTACACGATTGGCCGGCGGCTAGCTTACAAACCAGGAAAATCGCCTCGAATGAAGCAGAAATTTGTATTATCTCATTTCCTTGTTCATTTTTCATAAATGTAAGGAAATTTAGGGTCCTGCGTATTTGATACCAAGGAAAATATCGAATTGATGAACTTGTATTCAGGTTACAAGACTGGTGGCATGACGGTGCTTCCATGCGTTGCTCTACAAAATACCACATGTGCAACGTACTGGCTGTACCAGCCGCGAACGTTGACGAGTGATGAGACATTCAAAAACAAGGAATTATGATATGAATACTCCGATGGCACGCGTACTAGTATACTAAAGAAAGACCAAGCTCAAGGCACCCGTCACACATCTTGCGTGGGTGGTAGCACAGCTGCACATCGCGACCCGAATACATGTCCAAAATGCAACGTTTCACAGAACTGTCGCGAACTTTTTGTGTTGCACGCACTCGACCGGCCGAAGGCTGCTATGCTGAGATATACAAATATGCATTCATTCAGATGCTTACCGTATGGCTATTTGCTAGTAAGCCGAGGTATATCCTTTTAAGATCCTTTGTTATATTTTGGCTGGTGCCTACCACTCCATCCATAGTTCCGTATCGTGAAGAGTAGGGACCTCACATGTAATCAATCCCAGTCCCGAGATTGTAATCAATCCGTGTTCAAACCTGAGGCCGTAATAATTGCAGTCGTTATTGCACTATTTTCGAGAGAAATTTAGCGTGAATATCTTCATCTCCGGTTTGAACAGCCGGGTCTACTTACACCGGCATGCCGTTGACGGATTGATCATGAAAAGATACTAAGTACCCAGACCATGCTTGTTATTCAGATGGCCAACGACGCGTCTCCCTGTTGCCTTAAAGCGAAACTGACAGGAATAATCTGATATTGATATACCCAAATCCTGTACCGCGTGCACGCGTTCGTTCGGTTCCAAGTAAACTAATATCAGATCAAGCCTAATCCATAATATCAACGATGTAGGCGAATAATATACATGCCCACACACACAAATGTCAAATTGTCAAATTGTCAAATTGCGTGCAATATATCCGTGATTATAACGTGATAATAGCTCCTTCTGATATGAGCTCTTCATAAATTCAGAAATCACTCAAGCAGGCGGAATCATGTTATAATTCATAGGGAATATACAAGCTTGCTAGAATCATCGAGTAACTGTGGATCACAGTATATGAAACTCGAACTGATAGTCTCTCTGGGATCAAGGTTAGAACAAAAATCAGGTAATCGTGTTAGCGTCTCTGAATATGATCATTCGGTAATGGTCTCCGGTATAATACAATCATCTTAACGTCATATCAAAGGCAATCCATGACTGATCTACGAGTTACATATAAACGGGTCTCGACAATCCTGTTATTTCACAGGCTAGGAACATCATCTATCCGATGGATACTCCGAGAACACACATTCTACCGACATAGACGCCACCGACTCTGTATCCTCGCCCGAGAAGTCAGGATCCTAAATCGCCTTGGAGAATGCAAAGCTGCTAAAGCGGCTCAGCAACTTGGCCGCAGCGCAGGGCATGCGTAAATTTTCAATACTGGATCCATGCTCGAGTTGAATGAGACTCTCTTTACCTGCATAGGGGCTACTATTACACACCATCAAGCCATCTGCAGGATTTTCAGGTAATTAAACGTAACATCATCTGACCTTATGACGTGGAGTGACCTGCTCATGGTACATCGAAGAACTCCATTTGATCTGCGATAATGATGTATTTCGGATTCTCCTGAAGTCGCCTCAGCCGGCAAGCCCCATACATCCAATTCCCGTGTAGTTTCAATAGGGGCTCAACAGCTTGAGTGTTTCAAGTGTCAAATCATGATCCAACGTTCTTCGTGGCAGTATTGATAGCATGGCGGCTAGATGCATATCGTCGCATGTACCTTGGTATCAACCGCATCACGCAGTAAACGTATTGATAAGCAGACGAGTTAGCGGCTGTGCCGACTAACATAACGATATCCTCAGTTTCGGAAAAGGGGTATACGTCTGTTTCGTTTCAATGTGCATGTCAAGATGATGGCACCGCTGGAGGCGAAGTTTGCCTGTCGGCATAGAGAGCTAGCTGTGATGTCGATGGCTCCCACACCAAATGATCGAAAGAGGTAATCGAGAAGATTGCTTTAGGTATCGCATCCAAATTAGGAATTTTTGAAAAATAATCCAGCCAATCGAAAAATTCGCAGTCATTTTGCATGACAGGACGCAAACGTTCGAAAATCGGTTCCCAAAAGCCTGCATTGCACGTGTAGGACCCATGAAAGGCAAAGCTTAGCCAATCAACTTTACCCCATAAAGGGCCTATATAACGTGCCTCTGATACACGTCCGCAGTATAGAGTATGATCGAAATAGGGTTAAGTTATTCTGCGCTCCACTTTGCGACATGCATTTAATCGTTTCTCGCGTGGCATCTTTTAAAAAATGTACCGATACAAATTGAAATTGGAATACCGTGGATGGCGATCCAATTTCAGCTTCCGGGTGTGGAGATCGAGATACTCCCAGAGCTTCAGGGCCGCATGTCCAGGAACTCTGGCCGCATGTTGCGGCCCAGGAAATAACCTGTCGATGCCCTAAAGGTCAAGGGGGGTCGATATATCTGCAAGCCTTCATGCAGGAACCCATCTCTCGAGGACCAAGTACCGTTGCAAGAGCCAGTAATTCCAACCCCACAATTACATTTACGAACGTGCACTCAATACAACCTGTAACAAAGCCGTGGCTCACTTTCCTTTCCAGGGCTAGTTAGAGGCAGTGACCTGCGTAAATTATTCATTTCTTGGCTATATAAAACTCTCTTAGAGCAAACACTGGCGTCTGTCATGTCACATTTTGCTTTTGATGCCAGGAACAACCGCTGTGTTTGCTCTAACTTGCGTATGCGCCGAAACAGTATTACATCCAATATAACGAGACTCGGTTGCTTAACTAAAAAATATGGTGTGGCGGACTCGTGAACCACACCCCCTCCAACGTGAAAAAAACGTGGTTTTTCAAGCGGGTCCATCGGTAGGGATTCCTTGGTCTGGAACTCGTACATCTCATGCAAGGGCATTCAACGAGAGCGAATCGACGACCTCTTATCGACAATTTGCATTGATGCATTACTGCAAGAGGATGGGGGCTGCAGATTCGCCGGGCCACATGGCGGTCGAATCGAATCCCGGGCTATCCCCACCTCGTGTGTTTTGAAGAAGAAGATATTTACCACGTGGTCCCCGGCCCATCTTTGACTTGAAGCAGACCCACGTCGATGTTTAAACCGTAGTTACACCTTAGCTACAAATTCGCAATTTCAGCTTTGGCCCATGTGTGGCTTCCCATGTTCTACCCATGTAATGGCGCCAGCATGGCTGCCAAAGCTTAGCCAAATAGGGAGTCCAGGCCATGTGCGGGGCTTATGAAGATCAGAGATTAACCTGTATCGGAGTTCTTTCTTTGCCATTAATTAAGACTTTGAGATAATAATAACATTCTCCGCACAAATATCCCACGCTGGAATTTCCCGCTGTTTTAGGTAATAGCAATTATGCCGCACATCTGCGTCGAACCAGAATATAGATGCAGACAACGACAACGAATGAAAAAAGAAGATTTGATTGAACTCTCCCTTGTGAAAATGAGCATTCTTCGCTTAATCGTCGCATGGCTCGTCGCATGGCTCAAATTCCTTTTTCTAATTTCAGGTACATCCACGAGCCTGCCCGGTTGAGTGACTTTCTTCGGCGTGCCACCCTGGCCTTCAAAACTTAGGATTCGAAGAGTGCATGCTGCATCGGGTTCTCATTCGATCTGATCCGAAAGAAAACCACTGGATGACAATTTTCAAAAGTCATGTCGGTGTGGTGCTCTCGCGTGGGAATTTCGCGTGGGCATGGCATGAGTGTGGATCGTGCATGGTAGCATGGCACGTCTACCCCGCAGTACATCCTCGTATACATGATATGGAACGTGAGTTGCAGAAAGCTCTAGGCAACTCACATTCACATTTTCACATTGCATTCCAGAAAGAAAGTACCGGAGTACTTGACAGACGGGACCCGCTGGCCACGTTATCGTTCGGACTCACTCGCTCCTGCGAGACTTGGTCTCAGCCTTTCCTGTTCGCTTCTGTCTGTCAGCGTGCCAGGCTAAAATGGCCATGAGGAAGATAGGTGTGGATCCCATATGCAAGACGGGCGCTTATAGTGTTTGCTCTATCAAATGTGGAATTATTACCACGTTTGATTTTGTGTTGGGGATGTCGTCTCGGTTCGCTGATTGGCCTGTGCGACTTGCCGAAAAGAGCACAGACCGCCAAGCTTGCAAGCGTTGATCATGCAGTCTGGCAACTACCGTGGAGCCTTTACGGATAAGTCCAAATCGCACCGCTGGTGGGCAGCTGGTTTGGAAGGATCTCAGACTTGGCGGGAGCATTCTCATCTTCAGATAAAGAGCTTCAGCCTTGTAACATATCTTGAAGCCGGGCGCCTGGCGAATCGAGAATATGAGAATGCAAGTTTGATCGTCGAACTTCCTCAAGTACTTAATTAAAATACTTCTAAATTTGCATGGAAAGCCTGATATTATGAATGAGGGGAAAAGGCAGCAGGATTCAACAGGGTAGCAGGGTGAAGAATACCTTGGTTCGCGATACGAGGTGGGAAATTCCCTCCAGAGAGCCGTATACATGCAAAGTAGTTCAAATTTAGAAACAGCGTCGACACGGATTCCCTCGACATCCGGAAGGCCTCGATCGATCTTCCAAAGGTGCAAGCTCTCATCCGCCAATTTTGACCGACCTCCACCTTTCAGAAAATGCCTCTCATGCATCCTCCCATCTGATGCCCACGTTTTTTATCATTCCCGCCCGCCACACCCTCACGAAAATCATAAAGACGTAATTTAGTGTCAGCCCCATGGTGTAATTCCCACCAATTCCCGTTCGATTTGCAAGGGTTGAGAAAGATCACCCCCAATTCCACCGAGGTGTTCTTCACGTTGTTCGGTTGAGCCCACCCCTGCTTCCCGGTTGTTAGCTTCCAACCCTTCGAGAATGTTTCCCCAACCAGCATAAGATGAAACTCTTCCTGCAAGGGGCTCGCTTTAAGCTCGTTTGGGAACCTCGCTGATACGATGCATCAGATGATGCCCGTAGAAAAGTCGTCTACAGAATTCATATTGGCTGGTCGACGGTCGATGGGGCTAGTCAAGAGATGTTTAAATATTGACCTTGACCGGAATAAGAAAGTCCTTAAGATCCGGCTCTGAGCGGAAATTTAATACATTAGTTCAACGGTTAATAATCACCGAAGCCTCGTGGCTTTTGACAGGACAGGTGGAGTTCAGTATTTTTAGGATCGCAAGGCTTGTCGTGAGCAGAATTGAGGCTACATCTAGAGGACTAATGACGTAGAAATGACAATAGCGTATTGGAAGATAGAGTGTTTCAGGATTTTCTAGAAGCTTGTCAGTGGCTTCTCAAATTCAGCTAATTTCCGAGATTGCTTGTTATCGATAACCCAGCAGCGCTCAGGGAAACGAACCAGAGCACCGAGCACAAATGACAGTGTTTGCTCGTTAAGCAAGCGAGATAGCTTGTAATCCGGTTCCTGAATCACAGACCTCACCTCCCAAATTTATCATCTCGAGTATGCAGGTACCGTCGCATGTAGAGGAGGGTCAGTGCGGAAGTTTTCAAATCACTGAATACGAAATTCAACTGGATAGCTTGAGTTGGTGTCAATTAAACGGATAACTCCCAAGAACACTTGGAAGGGGGAAAAGAAAAGGGCAAGAATAGGAAGAAGCCACCCTCTCAAGCCGTTGTTGATTGCTCTAAGCTGCCATGCGAAATTCGTCTCATGCACCTCAGAATATTTCGTGTAGAGTGCCCCACTCGGATTATTTTGCGATGCAGGCGATCGGCCACGTGCCTTCAAGCCTTGAGGCACGAGTCTGAGGGAGCTAGTATGAACACCTGGGAGACCCATCTACCGTCGACCCTTGCGTAGCCGGCCCCTCCGCGAATGATTATTCTATTTTGAGTATGAATAACGTGGTGTTCTTAATTATTTTTCTAGATTGCTAAAGAAAATGCTTTTTTGACAATTTACTCGAAACTAGGCGTGCTGGTGGCTTCCCTAGCAAGACAGGCGTAATATGCATGCACTTTAGCCTGTAGTATGGCGACCGCGGGCCGTTAGTGTGATCTCCACGCCGCATTGCGGGCTTCAAGCATTTAATGCGGGGGCTATTAATGGAACACTTTCAAGACAGGTAAAAACGTAATTCGATCCATGGATGGATGCACTTGCCATAAAGCGACCTATTCACTTTGAAGGCCGAGGCGGACTTAAAGAAAATAATGCTTACCTTGACTCTCGGATCTCCCTGAGATCTCTCCCGATTACCGTGCCTTTCGCTTGAGATGCCCTTCGGCTATTCTATTACCAATGCAATGCCCAAAACCTCCCAACAATGCCGAAGTCGAAGAGGCCGATCTGCAAGAATAATTTTTCGCCCGATCTGGCCAGTTTTGTTGAGTCGATTGGCGAGTGGTCTATTGGCCCTCAGCACTCCTATTCACTGATTCGTTCGGGTTTCTTGGGATGCTGCAATGCATTTTTCATGCATTCGATTAAAATATTCTGGGGCAAAGCTTGCAAAATATGCTTCTTCCAATGTAATAACTCGTTTCACTCACATTGTTTGTCCTCTCAAAAGCAACACACGGTCCTCTTCGCATAACGCGGAGGGAAACTTTGGCGACCAAAGCTCAGAACACAGGCTGACTCCACCGTGCTAAGCTAACGACTCCACTAACCATCGCGCAATCTACTACATCTACAGGTGCGAACGCTTGGACGGAGCTAACTGAGCTAAGCTAAAGGAAAACACTTCGTAGGATCTCGGGAGAGATGTGGCTCATTCGTATTTCCAATTATCGTCGCTAGCCATGAATATCACTCAACTTGACTCAGTTTGAAGCTCTCAAGGGTTTTTGGGGCAGTTAATGGATCGAGGCTAATGCTGCTAACTAGTGCAATTTATTTCATTCGCCTCGGCGCCTGGTCGAGGCATTCGACTGGTGCATTGGGGCCTTCACCTAATGCTCATGCAACCTACGACGCATCGCATTGGAGACTCGAAATTGGGCTAGACCAAACCGATAACATTGCGCAGGCTTGGGTTGCAATCCGATTAGCTTCAAAGTCGTTAGCCTTTTCGTCTGGTCTTTTAACAGCCTCCACCAGCCGTGAAGATTTAATTTCGGGATTTCAGCTTTGATCTCGATTCGGATAATATATCCATTTGGTTGAATCAAACTTGCCGACGCTAAAATCCAACTGTTAGACATCTTGTCCACATTCAGGTACCGTTTTCCTGACGAAGGCCTAGCGATCAAGCGAAGAGGAGAATCAAAAAGCAGAAAAGGGACCGACCGACACATACCCGCTAGTAACGCCATGTTATCATCATTGAAAAGTTATTCTCCACGGGGGGTTTTCTGTCTCTCGCTAGGTGTTTCCTTTTTGCTATTGTTTTTTCGGCTTTTGCGAAAAAATCAAAACGAGCTCTTCTCAATAGCCGGCGCCATGCATACATATTTGACATATTATACGCACGACAATTGAACGAACTCTCTTTTTCGTTTTATTACGAACGGTGTGCGCCGAAGCTAGTGAACCTCTCTTCCCGATTTCCCTGATAGCGCAATTGTGGATACCTATATCCATCTGCGAGTAGTTCACCACACGCCATCTTCACCCAAGAAGAAAAGAAAAATTCTTCAGAGGATTTCGCGAGGGAGGACCGGGCCCCACTTTCGACGACTCGTACCCAGCCCAACCAGCCCCACTTCAACTCACTTCTTGAGTTTGCCCTTATGAAACACCGCTCCCACTCTACTTGCGAATATAATAAGTATTGGAAATTGAGAAGGGAAAAAAGAGCAGCGGGAAAAAAGGTACAAGTTTCTTGATGACTTCTAGAAGCCTCTCAACAGCTATATCTACCAATATGTGGCTGTCTGCGAGTGTACACACTCTGTAAATCTACTCGTCGAAAAAAAAGAAGAAAAAAAGTAGGATTCCTCGTGGCCTGAGACCCTTGCGTGGGGTGGAGACACATCGAAATCCGTAATGTACATGTATAATGTAAATCAAATCTTTACGCTTCCTTTAAAACATTTCATGTATTTTTTTTATTTTTTAATCATTTTATGACAGGAAGAAAAAAGGAAAGAAAAATAACCTCCCACTACCGAAGACCTGCTTGCCTTCACGCCCACATGGCCTTTCCTCGACGCCCAAGAGTTGTTCGCCAACGGGATCGTGTGGAACCAAGCCAAACCGCGAAAAGGCATCTGCCGTCTACCTAAATTTTTCCACCCACGTTTTCACTTTTGATCTTGTCGTAAATTCGAGATTTCTCTTGCTGAATCTCAGCTGGAAGTTGCCCAGCTGTGGGTATGTTTTTTTCGGCCACGGGCCAGATCAATCCTCATGCATGATAGTAAGCTTGGCGGACCTGGTAAACCTGGCGAACCAGATACTGATAACCAAGGATAATAATGATTTCACAAAATTCCGACCTGAATCAAAGAAACCAAATAATATTATTACACCTCAAAGAAATGTAAAACAAAAAAATGGGGGGCACAAGTCGAACCAAAAACGTATACCGCCTGCAATGTATTACTGTTGAAGTGCTGGCATGGTACAGTAGAAGGCGACCAAAATTTTCAAAAATCGAAGGAGTTCCGGCTCGTTCTCCACAATCTTCGAGGTCACACTGCATTGACATTCCCTTGAAAGTGACAAGTGATCGCACCCATGGACCCGGCTCCGATATGTTGTTTCCTTCCCGCATCACACTAACGAGAGGTCATCTGATGCCTTCTTTTTTTTTTTTTTTGTTGTCAAAAGTTAACACGGAAGGAGCGAGAGTTATCAACACCCAACCCAAAAATCCCCAACACCCTCCAAAAAAGACAGATCCCATGAACACGGAACGCGGAGCACGTTTCTTGAAACCCGAGAAATCTAGTTGACTAATAAGAAGAGAGAGTGTGTCTATCGATCTATCCCATGTGGGAGACAGCGAAGGAATGGTTTGATAAAAATAGATTCTTCGTCAAGAAAGAATGTTTAAATCGTATAGAGTGATAAGTAAATACATTGTATCGAAGAAAAGAAACAACCACCAAAGACAGTATTAAATTACATAAGTTCTTAAAGAGCGTAAGGAAACGGAGATAACAATGCCAGCAGAATTAAAGAACCCCGTTTCGTTTTCGTATAATCGCAGTCATCTATGAAGATGGAAATCCACCCGTAGCATAAGAGTTTAGAAGAAAAATAATATTATATGAGAAAACCACTTGCATAGCCCACACCCAGGCGAAAATCGGAAAAAAAAAAAAGAAGAAGAAGAAGTAATGAACACCGAAAAAAAAGGACACAAATTTTTATGTTGTTTAAACCCGAAATATAATCTCAAAAGAAGAAGAGGAAAAGAGAAAAAACGGCACAAAAAATAACGATCGACTCTGTGACTTCTAAGATTGAGTGTAAGAACATCCAAGGGAGCTGATCAACCATACCCCTTCGCATTGTGGGTTCGAAGAGGGTGCACAACCCGAAGCGAAGGCAGGGAAGTGAATTGAAAAAATAAACAAGAAGCGAATGAGAATTGAAAGTGAAGGTATCGACTGAACGCCATCCGAAAATATGCTTTGCTTGAACCAACCAAAACCAAAAACCAGGAAAGACACGGCAAGAAAAACAGACGAAGAGGGGAAAGCACCGAAACCCAGAACTACAAGGATGTGTCTTGCTAAGAATGACGTATCAGAAGGATAAGAAGGAAAAGTGGGTATTTTCAAGTACGGGAAATAAAGGGAAAAGAAGAACAAACACAGTGCCAGGGGTGGCAAGACAATTACTCCAGGAACAAGGGCCCTAAGGAAACGACAGCTTGAGAAATAAGATGCATGCACGAGCAAGATATCTCGTTCATGCTTGGTGACAATAGATGCAGAAGACCCCAAACGATGAGCAGGGATTGAAATCGTGTAAGATTTCGAATCCAGCTGAACGAAGATGGGTCGGAAAGGATAGCGAAAATATTCGCCGAATCACCTTGACGCTTTTAACACGTCAAAATGTGTTGGGTTTTGTCTCGTAAACCAGATGGTTATTAGTTATTAAATATTATTCGTGGTCATCGTACGGCTTGCAATCGTAAGCATAGCCGTGGAAGCCGTGGCCGTTAAGACCGTTATCGTACGAAGAATTGAAGCCGTCGTCGCTACCGGTGTAGAAGGGCGAAACGTTTCGAGGCGCCGAAACCGGTGACTGCCACTCGCCGCCGCGCATTGCAGGTGTCGCATGGCGAGAGCTGGTGCTAAGAGTTTCAGAGAACGCTTCGGAGTGGTAAGGGGAGAAGTCAGGTGTCATCGAGGGCGTGTGGACGGTGCTATATTCGGGGTATTCATGTGCTGGCGCCTGCTGCGTCTGTTGCTGCTGGTCAACATGCTGCATGCGTTGTAGGTTTTTCTTTGCAGTTCGTCTTGCCTTTGATTGATACTTCTTTCCAGTTCTGTTTCTCTTCGGCGTGACATAACACTTGTAAGAGTTGTCAGGGCTCATGAGGTGGGTTCCTCGAGTCCTCGCGCTACCACTCTTACGGTATCGTGTCGTAGACTTGATACCACCTTCAAGTGCCGCCGGGGCCAATAGCCACATGTAGCCTTTACCTGGCTCGTTATGTGGTCTTTCAACCTTGACGAATGCCTAAAATGAAGCGGAAACTTTGTTAGTTTACCTGGATTTCTGGGGTGTGTGTCTTGGAAACATAATAGGTGCCAGCGCTAGGCAAACTTACCCCATTCATGGATAGATTATGTCGGATGGAGTTCATCCATCCTTTGCTTGGGTCGTTTCTGAATTTCACATAGTTGTCTCTGAACCATTGGTAAATGTCCTGCAGATGCATTTGATAGCCGGGAGCGCTCTTGAGAGCCTCGTAAATCAGTTCAGCGTAAGGGGGTAGTTCATCTTCGCCCTGCTCCGGCGACTCGGGTCCGAAACCTTCGTCGATATCACTGTAGTGATATGGAATTGGCATTCCACCTCTATTGAGGAACTGAAGATCCGATGCAGACTCGCTGTGGTGGAGAGAGGAATTTGACATTCTTCTTCCCAACATGTGCTGCGCAGATACTTGCAGTTTTGAAATGTCATCACCAATATTGGCTTGGTTCCAGTATTGGTCCTGGTCAATGTAATAACCATCCGGCGTCATCATGGCATGATCACCAATCTCTGGGGATTCATAGCCGTGACTTGCATGGACGGGGTATTGCATGGGATAGCCTGAAGTAGGCATGCTGTTGCTTCGTACGATGTGAGGATTAGGATATGAGATGTCTTCGACACCGCCTGGGAAGTACGGTGGCGATTGGAGATAGACTTGATGGCTCATGCCGGAAGCGGGTGTGTTTGGATAGATGGGTTCGGATGTAGTCGATGATGGTACACTCGATTGATCCCAAACTAATGAAGAGGGCTCGTTAAGTGAAGGAGAAGAATTGGAAGAAGTTCGTCTTTGGTGAGAAGGAATTATTGGGTGGCTTGTTGGAGATGAGATATCTTCAGGAATATGAAGTTGAGGGCGCGCTGGCTTGTTGATATAGTAATGGCTAGGACCGATTTGGGGGGTCTTTCCTTGTCGACGACCGAGAATGTTGATATTAAGAGGCTCCTGATTTTCACCGTGAGGTATAAGTCCCATGTCTCGAATGATGATATTCTCGCTATGCATGCAAGGTGAACAATGCGCGATTTCCTTTTTTCCACCTACGAGCCCGTATACTCTCCGTGCGGACTCGTCTGTTTCTCCAATTATTGAACCTCAAGCTATTTTTTTGTTTCTCTTTGCTGTATTTCCAAATTTCTTTTTTCCCTTGTCTTTTGGTAATACAAAGGCTTTTGCTTGTCGTCTGTCAGTTGCCAGCGCAGAAGAAGATTGTGCTGATAGCCGAAACTGGGACTGAAATGGACCTTATGATTTGGTTATGATGCGGCTGTGATAGCTGAAGTTCCTTGGGATAGGACCTTCTACCGAAAAACAAAAAACAAAAAGAGTATGTCTTCCAATCGCAAATAAAGAGGTGTAAGGGTAACAGCAGAAAATGCTTATACCCGAGACAAAGAGGAACAAGGACAATATGTCTTTCTAGAATGCTTTCGGAGATATCGGAAGGGAAAGTTGCAAGAGAAAAAAGATCTGTGTAATATTTCTCAAAGAGGAGAAGAGAAAGAGTATGCTAATAGTAGCCCGAGGTATAAGAGAGTATATATGCTTGAGGGTCTGAAAGGCCAGGCCGGCTGTATGTATGAGTATGTAATGTTTGCGCGGGATGGGTGGGCCGACTGTGTTGGCAAGGTTGTTGGGTAGCGAAAAAGGCGGTGTGGAGTCTGGCCTCAGAGTATCGCCTGGATTGAGGTAGCAAAAAAGAAAGTCGATAAGAGGGAAAAAGGCGACGATTTATGGAAGAGCCGATGTAGCAAATTCAATGCTATCTATAATAACAAGGAATTTTTCGCAAAGTGTCAAAAATGTGTACCTGTGGAGTCTCGTCTTGAGAGTTGAAGCTCTGGTACTACGAATTGGAATTGGGAAGCTGCAGTGAGGACCTTTTGAAACGGTGCCTGCGTCTGCGTCTTGCGAGTAAACTAAACTAGAGCGACGCTACCAAACTGGCTTAAAAAGCTAAAGTTCGGATACTTTTTCGTGCGCTATCTTGTCTAATTCTGCGGGGAACCAAAGAGAGAAACGCCAGCCGAGATGCGTGAAAGAAGGCAACGAGTGTCTGACGTGAAGGGGTTTCGCAAAGTCGCTTGGATCAAAAAAAACAAGTCGATTCTTAAGTGTCGGTACAAGATAGAAGGGAAGAAGTTCTTTTGAAGTGATGGTTTGATTTGATATTGGAGCCTGGTGATCGAGAGGCTATATTGAGGTCGGATGGGAAGAGGAAAAGACGGTCTTATAACACTTAGCTCGGGAGCCTTGCTTGGTTGGTTGGCTGTATCAATATTGCTGCCAAATCTACTTGCAATTTGGATATATTATTATTGACTATTGTGTAGCTGAATGAGGCTTACCAAAGGGCCCAGAGAGCGGAATACCAGCTGCAACTCCCAGTGGCTGTTTTATTCATTCCGACCCTCCATGCTATTCCTGGAGGACGACCGCGACCTCTGGTTCGTGCCGCACAAAAGTATGAGACCGACCCATGCGAGTGAGCGATCCCCCTGCTTTTTGCACCAAGATGGAGTCCCAGGCCCCCGCCCGTTGGGTAGGGGGGTGTGCTGGGAGTGCAAACCAGTGGTGCATGTAGAGATGTACTTGTACCAACCCAACGGGGGTAGGTTCCCGGGTGACCACTCGGGGCTGGCTGCCTGCTGTGGTGTGTCTTTTGTTTCAGATTACTTTTTCGTACCCCTTCAGCTTTTTGGCTGGGCGAACGCCCCTCTTTCAGTGAAGGTGACCCAAGTCCACGGCTCTCGAGGTGTCGTACACCTGCGAAAAATCCCCATTCACCAACCGATCATTGTCGTGACAGAGAGGGACGCCCCGAAGTCAGGAGAAAAAGAAACGTGGGCTCCACACCACCTCCAAGGTTGGTTGATGGTGGTGCAATAATCGCAGAATTCAATCTGAAGGGCGTTTTCAGGTGTTGTTTGCTTTTACAAGGGTCCGGCCATGTTGGAGTATCACTTTTTAGAAAAAAGAAAAAGGATCAAGTCATAATTTGACTTATCCCTCTTCGTTTCAATCGGGACGACATATCGCGATAGAATGAATGGTCCGGCCCATACAATCTGCGACAAAGGCTATTATGAGACTGCTGGAGGAATTCGGGTCGAAAGGAGCTTGTTTTCTGCTCGCTCTCGATCGGTTTGAACATCTCTATCTTTCGTTTGACAATCGATATATGAATAGCGCGAAAGGAAAAGGTTTAGGACATCATTTCTGACAATTTTCAGTTAACTAAGTATCTACGCTTGCGTCGACATGTATTTCCATTCTGCTAACTGGCCAGGTGGAGAATATGTCATGCAGATGAATGAGTTTCATGTTCCTGGCAATCGAAGCAAAAAGACGGAGTCGCTTTCTAGAAGGGTGATGCTTGTTGTAGGCGTCAAACAGTGCATGAGGTTGAACAAGCAGACATCTACTAGGTGGTCTTATTTCCTATAGTATATCTAGGGAAAAGAAATGTGAATTAGCGTAAGCAAATTTAAAATTTTTTTGGAGAAAGAGGTCGAAGAATTGGCATACCTTCTTGAGCTGGAAGTGGAGTTGGAGAATTCCCTGTGGATTAACACCAAATGTTAGTAAACTGCGCACCCACACACCACGCACTTCGCTAATCAATCCCCAAACGATTTGATTATGCAAATTCTATCACAAAACCCTGCAACCCTCTCCAGGTGTACTATTATCAAGTAGAGGACATGCCCACACCAAGAAAAAGAAAGAAGTAAGAAAGAAAAGAAATAAGTATACTCTTGGGCGGGTTTCTTTTGAAAGCACAGGCATTTGTCCACCCACCGGTCTCAGAACCAGGCCTTATACAAGAATAACAGATTGCTAAAAATAATCACCAGAGTCTTTAGGGTAATGATCTTTACTAGAAAGCTTACCTTTTCGAATGAGCTTCGGAAACCTCTCTCTCGTTTAGCGGAGTAATCCCATTCCTTGTCAACTATTCTAAACGCAATATCTTCATAAGGTGCGCCAGCGATGAATCTAATAAGGCAAGTATCATCTTCGCCTGCAGGCGCAAATGACTGACCCCGTTTCCGCCCCCCTTCGCGCTCAATCCTATAGGTTGGCGCCTTCGTCTTGTCAATTAGGTCAGGGTAAAAGATATTGAACTTGTAACCCTGGACGACTTTGGGTGGCGGGTTGTCATGGTCGTAGTGGGTCTGATTGTACTTGTTCCATTCGTAGCCCATCTGGACGCGATTGAAGTATCGGGGCTTGCGGGGCCGGTATTTGTTTGCCCATTGTGATTTGGATGCCGTCTGGACTTCCTCCTCAGTGGCAAAGATTTCCTCGTTATCCCCTACTCCTCTCGCTACCTCTCGTTCATACAAAGCGCGAGTCGCTTGGGAAAAGTCATCATTAGGGATTGCACTGAAGCGAGAGACAGTTCCCGTCGTGTCGTTCGCCGCTGGTTTCCTATGGCGGCCGTCTCTGGACTTTTCATTCGGTCCAGCCCCTCGTTTTATGGGTACATATCCAAGTTTCATGACCTTCAGCCTCTCGGCGCCCTATAATGATATTGTTAGTGATATTGTGCCCCATTGATGCAGCAGTTTCATGTATGATCACGGATATGAAGCGCTTGAGAAAAAAGGAAATTGATGTGATGGGAGAGAATGAAATGGAATGGGAAAGAAGTGCCCGTCCACGGTCCAAACTTACCAGTTTGCGAAGGAATTCTTGCTCATCCATCTGTTCCAGACCACGATCATCGTAGGAAAGCTTCAGCATCGGCTCAGGATCCATGTCCCGTGCGTATTTGATCGGTTTTCTCTCCAATATTGGCACAGAGGGGGGCGATGACTGGCCCTCGCCCTCGCCGTCCTCCTCATCCTTTGCCTCCAGGACGGGCAGACTGCCGGCAAGGACGACCTCAAGCTTCTTTTTGATATTTTCAGCCTCGACCCGTTGCTGTTTCCGCAGCATGTCAAGCCGGCTATTAATAACAGACTGATATACTTTCTTTAGCCTGGCCTTAGCCTTCCACACTAGTAGGCTGCGTAATAGCTGTTCCCAATAGTCCACATCTATCGGCTCGTTCGAGCGTAGCTTCCGGGTGATTTGTTTTTCTAGTGTTTCCAGTTCGTCCAAGGATTTGGAAGACAAAAGTTTATCGATATCGGTAGCGACAGAGCTAACCGCTCGTCCTTCGGGAGCAGCTGCCTTTGACTTGCGCTGTCTGTCCTGACAGATGACCTTCATAGTCTAAAAATAAGGGATTTAATATGTTAGTAATGGGAGCGTCCTCAAACTAAAGGCGTGAAAGTAGTGTTTCAGAGGGGTAGCGTACAGTCCAGTATTCCTTGTTTTCCTTATTGGTTTCTAAGTCCATATAGATTTCAATATCCTTCTCCAGGCTCTGCAGCTCGGAGTCACTTAAGCCTTCAAACACACCCTCCGGATCCACGATATCCAAGTCTGCGTCATCGATTTCGTCGTCCAAGGGATTGCGATCTTTGTCTATCACGCGCAGATTGACCGCCAGGAAATCAATGGGTTTCGCCCTTCCTTCCTTCACTCGGATTTCTGCCTTCTTCTTTGCTTGCTTGAGTACAAACACATCTTCTTGCGAAACCCATTCACGCATCTGTTCTTCCTCCTGAAGCGCATTTCGACGTGTCTGCTCCTTCGCAAAGGAATCCTGCTCGCGGCGCTCTCGTGCTTCATTCTTGTCCCCTCGACCACCACTACTACCACCACCATGACCATCTCGTCCCCTGTCTCGATCTCGGCGGTCCGACCGGTGTGTATGGTGACGTTCGGATGAACGGTCGCGTTTGGAGGAGGAATTCCTGTCACGATCACGGTTTCGCCAGGGTGGCGACCCTGAACGCGACCGCTTGCGACTGTCGCCGTGCCTATCAGATCGATCTCTGTATTGGTTACCTGACGACATTGAGGGCAATCAGGCCCGACTCTTTGTGATTGTTAGACGTACGTGTGCGGTTTGAAGGGAGGAAGGGAGCTGTTGAAGGATTCGATGTTGGAGGTGGTGATGAGTCGATGGTGTCTGGTGTTGCGAGGATGTTGGATTGACTGTGGATCCAAGCTCCCGTTCCGTTGGCTTGGCGTTTCGGCGTGCGGCTCTGCGGGAAGGCATTGACCCAAGCAACCTTTCTCTTCTCTGACGAAAGGATTAAATGCAATGATATCTTTTTAGTCTGTTATACAATTGTATTTAATTTGTAGGGGAATATATACTCGTCGTTG
This sequence comes from Orbilia ellipsospora, assembly GCA_036971675.1. NCBI lineage: Eukaryota > Fungi > Ascomycota > Orbiliomycetes > Orbiliales > Orbiliaceae > Orbilia > Orbilia ellipsospora. The sequence continues at coordinate 203,582 of JAVHJO010000006.1, forward strand.
AAGGGTGTATAGCGCGTCCTTGTGTACATGATATCAAACGTTCAATAACCTTGCTGTATAATCCACTTATATCAGCCCACGCGACCGTATTTCCTTCTCCACAGCTTCCATATCAGTCGACCCTTCGATTCTGTGCATATCCATTGATAGTAATTAGATTTTATGTGAAAAGGTAAGAGGGTGAGAAAGAGAATGCATTCATACGCTTCAAATCCTTCATTAAACACGCTCCAACTACTCTTCTCGCCCTCCTTCCTCCTCCCTGTATTCGCATACATCATCCACAGAATCCCCACGCAGAAGAATACCTGTCCAAGCTTATACCATGCCGCCAAAGTTTGAAGAACTAGATAGGCGTAGAATTGCTTTGAGTGTATTAGAGCTTGGAAGGCGCGGGAGGCGAGCAGACTGAATGACTTTTGGTTCTGTTGGAGCTCGTAGTCTTCGAGATCGAGGTCGGCGCGTTTGATATGATAGGGTTTCTTGGAAGCTTTGTCTTTAGGTTTGCTATCCTTCTGCCGCTTTTTAGGAACGGCTGACATGTCTTTCTCCGGTTTTCTTCGTTAATCAATCGCAGTTAGAATGAAGCTGCGACGGTAATGTTCGATGAGATCTAAAGTTGCAAGATGGCCGAATCGACGAAAGGGGAAATCGTGTTGCATCTTGACCTTCACAACGCATTTTGACCCCTGTTGTATCTTCGGGTGTAAATTTTTCTGTGGCGGTTGCACGAGAGCTAAAAGCTTGACAAGATACTATAATCACAATTGTACCGTACGGTCGTTGGATAGATACAAATCTCGTAAGCTGCTAACTATAGCTATAATATGTTTCTCGGCCGCGGAAAAGCCATGTTACTGAAGCCTTTGGATAGGCAGTCTGGCTGCAAACATCTCGCAAATGGTCTCGTACACATGTATTGATATTTTTGTCCCAATTGATATTTTATTCTAAGTCTATGCCTACGGTAGCTATTCAAATGCTAAAGGATCCCATCAGCATTCTTCTTCAGGTATCAAACTTGAAGAGCATCTACAGATGCAGTCTTCATGATGAGATTTACAACATCCGAACACTCGCACGGACCCCCTACCGGTCCAGTACCCCCAAATCAACATGACAGCTCGGTTACACCACATCGATCAACGCGATCCTGCGTTTCCGCTTCATTTGAACTCAAACCTAAATTGCAAAATGCGATATCGGACAAAGTCTGATGAGCTGGCAGACGAGGAGCTCGTTACTCTCGCTACTCTGCAGCGTTCTGACATCTGACGCGCTGCACTGACATTTGCCACAGATCTCAGTCTGTGCGTTACCCCCACCACCGTGCACCGGCCGGCGCCGTTACCCCAATTTTAGAATGCCAAAAAAATTTTCAATGGCTTATTCCGACATCCCCATCGCCTCGCTAAGAGAAACAAAACTGATAAGAATATTAATTCGAAAAAACGGGGTCATCCCAGTCTTCCATCCGAACCTATAGGATCTTAACCCTTCTCCCGCCAGCTATCGATTACAAGGATATATCCCCGACAAAAGGCCATCTGCGCACATCATGAGAGTCAATTCACGTACGTGCATCCAAGGTTTACTTCCTTCAACGTACATCCATGAACGTTGAGCTTAATCGTAGACCCACATACGTATTTACCCACCGTAACTGTTGATTCCCTAGACTGGAGACAGCACCAGAGCTACAACCGGGAACTATCAGTTGAACTAGCCTTACAGTTGTGCTAGCCAATGCTAAACATGCAGATATTTTGTATTCCCGTAACACAACTAGTGTGCAGTTGATCGCTGTTATACGTTCTGGCAATTTCTAGCTGGCAAGCATTGTTCTACGCAATAACAGTATTCTGAGTCAATCGAAATGACGGTAATGATTTCTGGTGATACATTGAATGTCAACGCAGCCCACTCTTCGTGCTGCGCGGCTTGTCCACGAGATAAGCCTCGTCCGGATAACAACAAAATTAATCAATTCTATTGAACCAGTCGTAGAAATTAACCAAACCTCCAAGTCATCCTCGCGCATATCAATTCATGAGAGGCAAACCTAGGTGTAGTTGTAATGAAGCGGTCCTTGAAGTCGGACGATAGATAAAAATCGAGAATTATTGAAAGTTTGCGAATCACAATCATATGAGGGAGGGAAGAAATATCTAATTCAGAACAATATAATAGATTCAAGACCTCAAAACGATAGGACTAAAGTGTTCTAGCCATTTCCATGAAATCATAGACATACCTCCTCGTAGGTGACTAGTACGACAAGACAAATAAAGCAAGAAAGGAGATGTCAAGACGTCGTATTCGAAATATCGAAAAGGTTAGAAAACTAATGAGTTCAAAATCAGTCACTTAATCGATTAGTAACTCTCATTTTTTAAAAGGGAAAAGAGAAACAAATAAAATATCCGAACAGAATTGATATGAAAGACACCATGCAAACGAATAAATACTAGGTGGCTTCAAGTTTGGCGATAACCATGTTGTCTGAATGCTTCTTCTTGCTCAGCTTTCTCTCGTTCACGGCGATGTTGCGTAAACATGGCAATATGAGGCGTCGTTTCTGCGCTGATGGGTGTCCCATGCGATATGAGATAGTTCATAATACCCGCATCTGGGGGTACGCGAAAGCCGCGAGTAGACATTGGCTCTAGAAGCCTAGGATGGGAGAAGTTATGATTGTGAGGATATTGATGCATTGTGTAGAGTTGAGCTTGCGTTCGAGGTGAGACGGGTTTTGGTTGAGCAATGTGGTCATAGTGAGCTGGGAAATGAGGAAGGCCGGAATTGTGATGAACTGCGGTATTGATGCTCGTCCATTGTTCGGATTGGCCATGAGCTTGGTGGGAAGGACCTGATTGCTGGAACTGAACGGAGGGTTGCAATCGAATGGTACCATCGGCGGATTGGTAGTCTACTCCTTCGTCTAGCTTTCCTCCTTGGACGGCGAGATTTGAGGCTGAAAAGTGCTTTTCTGTAGGTGAAAGAGGTTTACTTCCGCATTTGGCACTTGAATCATTCTCAAGGGACGCTGGAGTTGCGATAGCCGAGGTTCTCGAAAGCAGTTCCTCACGGTGAAGCAAGTTGACAGTGTTTTCGCTTTCTGGCAAATTTTGATTTGAGCTACTCTTGGATCCGATTCCTGACTTGGGATGGGGCGTCTCAATGTGGACAAGCTCTTCTCCTTCCGAAGTGCTGTTATCTCTGAATAATTTTGGGGGATCAGCTTTCACGTAGTGTGCGGTTCTGTAAATTGAAATCATAGCTCTTGTCACCCTTTCGATGTTGTCCTTAACTAGTCGTCCGATCAAAAGGCGACGGTCCTGTGGAATTTCGAGCCCAGATCGGTCTTTTTTCGGAAGATCGGCCGAAGTGGCACGCGAGCTGCCGTAGTCAGTGTATGTACGACCAGCGACTGGAGAATAAGGTGCCTTGGAAGCATCTCGAGACAGTGGGGAGTTCGCTCCTGAGTCGTTATTTGCAGGGGAACGTTTATCAATGTCCATTTTGGCGCACTGTCTCTTAAAAGGCGCCGATTCAAGCAGGCGATCCCATCGTCTGAAGTATTCAGACATCTCCATGGAAAGCTGCTCTTCATCTAAGACCGGGGCTATGTCTCCGAGATTCTCGACTGGATGATATTTAAGCATAAAGTCAAGAAAAGCCTCTATATCCTCTTTCCGAAGATAAGAAGCCACGTCATTTTTGCTGCGTCGAGACTTGTAGTACCCTATCCAAAGCTCGAGCTTGGTCCAATCTACTTCAGGACATATCTTCTTGAGAGTTTGGAAGAGCGGAATGTAGAGAAGTCTGGCTAGTTGATTGCATCTATAAGATTCATAGTTGTCGACCCAAATGTATTTTACACCGTCAAGAACATCTTCTCCAGGTTTTGCTGGTGGGAGAGGCGGGAGAGTTGGCAGGCATGATAGCAGTCTAGGAGTGCGTATCTCTGGCGATGGAGCCTGCGCGGCAGCTGCAAGGTTGATTCTTGATCCACCGGCTGTCTAGTTCGTCGGTTTGATTGTTAGCATATTAACATTCAGATTCCTTCAAGACGTATGATTTTCTATGTACGTGTATACGAGAATGATGCTAGAAGAATTGCGAAGGTCAAACTCACTCTCATTTTGGTATCTCCGGGCATTTATATCGTTATTGTCGAACTGATAAGAAAATGTATCAAAAGGCAATCAATCGCAGAAACTGTATTCGCTCGTTGAACTCTATCAACGGACTGACGTATAAACGACAAATGCGAAGATGTGCCTTCTCGCCCGAAGACGTGTGAGCTAATCGAGACTCACTTGGCGTAAATGGCAATAATATTGATGAGAATATTTTAGTGGTAAAATAAATGGAAAAGATGGAGTTAGAGAATTGAAATGGATGAGAGGGAGAGGTGAAGGAGCAGCCGAGGCGAAGAGCAGTAGCAACAGTCAGCTGGTTACAGATCTCCGCAACTATTCGAGTACGTTGTCAGAAATCCAAGGCGAGGAGAGAAAGAGAGAGAAGAAAATATCTGGAGGCTCAGTACTTAGTTAAGTTCTCAAATAATTATTTAAAATTGGGATTTATGTTGAATTTTCAGGTCGAAGAAAAATATTAGGTGATATGACAGTTGCGTCTCCTTGTGAGATAATCAAAATGCAACAAGTCGAATTATCGTCTGCTTTTTAACGACAAGCTAGTGTCCGGTGGCGATCAAATGGATTAATTAGGTATGTATAAACCTATAATGTTAGTACCGCGGTCGATTTAGTCTCGAAGGTGAGATTACAGTTCTTTGTGCTGCAACGATAGTTGTATCATTAAAATCGGACCTTTTGTAGATCTCATAGCTACGAAACGTCAGAATACAAAATACTTAGTGGGCTCGAGTGGATATATGCCAAAAGTTTTACGATAGGTTAAAAGTGATATATATAGATTTGATTCAGTCCAGGCTACTTTATGCCAGTATGTCTTGATTTTCCTATCAACGGTTCCACGATCCTCTACTATGTTCTTGGCATATCTGGTACGCATCTACGTAGAACAGCTTAAAAGCAGTATTTACTTTGAAATCCAAGAATGTCGTATATTGTCATTGCTGTCAAGTGAATGGACGTATTGATAAGAGAATCTAGCGTCCGATCAACCGATGCAGCTCACTTTTCAATTTGTATTTTCTTCAACTTTTTGCGGTACTTATTTGCTGTTTACTCATGAGGTTAACGTTTTGATCAACCTCGCAGGCGCAGCAAAGCTAAAATACCATGCCTTTTAAAACGCAAGTGCTCCGAAAAATAGAAAATTTGATACTATGATAACTTTTCAGGGTACTTATTCTTGAAATCGTCTATTCGAGCATATGGGGCATATGATACGAAGCAAACCTGGGCCTTGTGACATCGAAGCACCAAGATCCGTGTATGGATATTTTGGTAGCTTGGGTTTACCACCATCAGGCTCCATATATTCCACGCACAAGTCTAATCTACCAAACAAATTATTTTTCCTATACGCCCATGTTAATGATAAACACTCAATATGAGAGAAGTTTAGTGTTTATAAATGCGGATACTCACCTTTAGTTTGATTAGATTCCATTAACTGATGAGCCTCGACGACCTGTAGTTACCTAGTTAGTGTATGTTTATACAAAAATGTATATATTAAAAGCCTCCTATACCTCTTTCCAAGAAAACACCTTCTCCACAACTATATTGAAACTGTCCTCCTCGAATCGCGGCATGGCTTCTTGAACAAGCCTATCACGAAGCAATTGTTGATATTCCGGCGTCCGGCTTCTGAGCGTGCTCCCTTCTATCCTTATCCTCTTTCTCAGGATAGAACCAACATCAATCCTCTCCTCAGTCTTGATACCCCCCATCAAGGCCAGAATAACAATGCGGCAATCAAACGCAGCACATCTTAGATCCTTCTCCAGATATCCCTGTCCCACAATATAATCTACAATGACGTCAACGCCCTTCCCATCAGTGACCTTTAATATCTCCTCCGCAAAATCCTGAGTTTTATAATTGAATCCAGCTGTCGCACCAAGTTCATTGACGCAAAAATCAATCTTCTCTTGAGATCCAGCGGTGACATAAACCGCCGATGCACCAGCATTCTTTGCGAGTTGAATAGCAGCAATCGAAACTCCGCTTGCACCAGCGTGAAGCAGCACCTTTTCTCCTTTCTTTAGGCACCCAACCAGAAACAGAGCCTGCGTGGCAGTGATCCATGCTTCAGGAATCCCAGCCGCTTCTTCAAAACTTAGCTTCTTGGGCTTGTGAATTATCATTTTAGCTGAAACAGCGATTTTTTCAGCGTAAGCACCCCCATATGCGAGACCGAAGACTTCGTCGCCGACTTTGAAAGAATCAATACTTGAGACATTGCTGTGGACTTTCTCGATTGTGCCTGAGAATTCTACGCCGAGTGTTTTGGGCGCTTGAGGTGGTACTGGGTACTTTCCATCCCGTTGAAGAAGGTCCATGCGGTTCAAGCCGAAGGCTTTGATTTTAACGAGGACTTCACCATCTGATAGAGTTGGTTCTGGGATCTCATCGATGAAGAGGGAGGTCGCCGGACCTGTGTCGTTTTTGATACCTATGATGTCAAGGTTTAGTAATGACTGCCTAACTGGGTCCTGAATTTTGAATATTGGGTCAAGGACTCGGAGGTCCATTTTGTACCAACTGCTCTCATTGTTACGATTAATACGTCGATTAAAGTCTATATTTCCTTGAACACAGAATGTTTTACAGTTATAGTTTCTTCAAAGTCTTTGCTCCAGAGTTGAAATCTCCATTTATTGACTAGGATGTTAGAACGGTTCCGAACAAATCCTCGGTTCGGCATCTGTCTCGGCTAAACCGCTAGTTTGCCAATCGGCCCCGAAATGGGCTGCTTCTTTGGTCGTGTTGTGCCCCACAGCTGCGCGAACCGGCGAGGCTGAAGAAGGAAGGGTTTGAATTCTGAAACGAACCAAAGAATTTACTATATTCGCGAATCTGCAGTGGGGTCTACAAGAAGGCTTGAATATTTCTAGCATCAAAACCTTTTTAAGCTTCTGCTCTTTTATCTATTGCACCTTAAAATTGCTGAAATATATTGCCCTTAACCGCAACCTCATGCCTCAAGGGGGCAATGGCTTCAGAAATCGAGAGCACGGAGGCCCTTTCTAAAACTGATACAACATCAACTTCAAACTCAATTTTAGTTGTACTCCCATCAGAACTTGTTCATGCGGTTCTTCGATTTGTAAGCTAAACAAGCTTCGGAAGCTCACTGGATTCTCGCTTATCAGGCTCTCCAAGTTACCAAAATCTGATCTATGCCGGGTTGCGAGATGCAACAAAACGCTATACAAGATCGCTCTGCCCTACGTATACCGAACTATAAAACTTCTAGCAGGGACAGTTTGGGCCAGGGGTATACAATTCTCGCCTAGATTAATAGATTGCATTCTTAAGAGTCGGGAAAATAATTTCAAATGGACTCGCAAAATCAGATTCATTCAGAGGAATAAGAGAGATCGAGAGCGGGATACTGAGAAGGAGAGTGTTGAAACCCAGCTCCGACTCATTCTCAGCTGGTGCTCTCAATTGCAAAGCTTTAAGTATTGAAATATTCCCAAGCGTTCTATACCCCTTTGGATAACAAAATGAGTTTATACTGACTGGTTCAGATGGAATGATGCCTATCTCTTTTACCCAACTCATTTGATGCAAGATATTGTGAATCGCTATTCAGAATCTTTAGTTTCAATCGACCTTACGGTTAAAAATTTGGAAATCAGTCCATTTCCATTTGTCCCAGGAAACCAATGGAAAACCATGAGGAGTGTGAGGAAGCTTGCTGTCAGAAGTATAAAAGGGACAAGAGGCGTTAGCCAAACATGCTTCATGCTGAAGGGTTTCAAGCAGCTGCATACGCTGACCATCCAATTTAGCAAAAAATTTGGATTTTCGAAGGAAGAAAAGGAACTACTTGCAAAAATGGGTTTGGATCATAACTCGTTTCTTGAGTATAACTTACTAGATGGAATAGAATCGTTGCCCTTGAAAAGGTTGACTCTCTCGCGAGTTGGATTAAGTAAAAGGATGGGCCAAGTCTTCGGATCCGGCGACAATCTGGAGGCCCTTCATCTATGGTCTTGCAGGGATTTTAAAGTTTTTTCAGAGGCTATCCGGATCGAAAAATTGAAATCCTGCATGCTTGTTTTCAACGCTAGTGCTGCTTCGAAGGTGGATAATACTACCATTTACGACACATTTCTTGGCCGTCTGGGACCGAGTCTCCGTCATCTCACTTATCTGGCATATTACATGCCATTAACTGCCGCCAACAAATTAAATAGCCTAGTTCCTCCAAGTCTTCCCAAGCACGTTAGCCGGGGACTTACATCCCTAAGCTATGCTCTCTTTGCTGAAGATGAAAATTTCATAATCCCAACACGCTTGGTTGCGGATGAACAGTCGAATACCAAGGCATCGAGTGAGCAGTCCTCACAGTTTCCAGAGAACCTTGAGGAAGTATTTCTTCCTGTTACTATGACAAATCTTCCTGTGGTACGAGTTCCAGTTGAAGAAGCGAAATGATTCAATCTTCAGGTGTAAAAGCCGTGGCTAACGAACGTGATTTGAATATTCAAGGGCTCTCAAGAGTGCGACTCCGCATTAGACATGATGAAAAAACAAATAGACAGTATCGTTCCCTTGCAACGGCTGCGGTGTCTCACCCTAGTGCCCTCTTCACTCGAAGCTCGTATGGACCTTTTTAGAACAGAAATCACCCCAACCCGAGGGAGGGACTATGTGGCAATAGTGAGATTTTTTATTGAGCAGTTTCTGAGTACCTACATTGGCTTCCGTATGGTTGACCCATGTTTTGCATCACCACCAAAACTAAAGTGGATATTCTATGGGCTTCGAGAAGAGAACCAACTTTGCTTCTTGGTTAGGTGGGAGAGTACGGGGCCACCGGAGCCTAACATCTACCTACCTAATGTTACTAATATAATGGACTTGAAAGCTTCTCTTAAGTCTGAAGGGGATTATATTCAGTATGTGGTATCGCCTTCGCTTGTTTTCCTATCATTCTATCAATCCTATGCCTATTTTCATGGAAAGCTATCGCTAACATCCGGGCTCAGTTCGAGAAAAATTTCTTCATTTATATATGTTTGATACGATGAATCTATATTCAACACCTAGAATTAAAACAAAAGATCAAGAATCATGTCCAAAAAGAAAGACCGCTAATTTCGTTATCTGACTCGCGAGCAAAAGCTCTTCAAATAATTGGTCCACGCCTCCTGTTATCTCTACAGTAGCGTCAACACCGCCCTTGAAACTTCCCCAACATAGCCTCTTCCCAATAATCGTATGTTCCTTCTTTCCCATATTATTCTTTGGGTCCAACCATACCCGGTCCGTCTCATACAATACGGGTAACTGCAATCCGTTTGAGCCTTCAGGTGTGACCCAAGCGAACTGTCTACCACCGTACATGAACCTCTGCGGACCCCATGGTCGTTCCCCTATGTTATCCGGAATTTCGACTACGGGGCGAAGACTGTTCGCTGTGAAAAACTCGATCGGCCGACTTTTGAGTGAGGAAAATGTTTTATTTCCCGTTGGCTCGACGGTTGCAATGTTGATTTCGATGCACGGTTTAGCAAACTCAGCGGAACGATAGAATGAAACACTCTCGAATTGCTCCTTTCCCCAACGATTCGCTCGGAGGTAATAGAAAGTTTGATCCGGGTAATCCGCTGGGTGGGCTTTTAATAAGTATGAAAGATTCGCTTGATCCGATTCCACTGTGATGGAGTACTTTTTCGTTGGGAGGCTTGGGTCTAACGTCGGCGCGTATGGTGGGATAGCTGATTGGGTTAAATGTCTTATTTGCGAAGGCGGAGGCAGATCAGGGTTTTCAAACTGATCTATCAAATAGCGAGATAAAAGTGGCTCCTCCAGACCAATTGCTGTTTTCCCATTGTTTCCGATGAGGATCGAATCTTCGGCGCTCTGGAAGGTAGGAAGGGTAACAGGAAGATTCCTATTCTCTCCTTGTAAGACAGACCGAAGGAGCGATAATCTCCTCCTGTGAAACTGGGCTTGGTTGCGAGTAATGGAGCGAGTTTCTTCGTCTTGAGTGGTTTTGGCTATATCATTTAGACCGGCTATTGCTGCCTCGTGCAGTGAAAGCGCTTGGTCATAGTTGCCGAAGTGTTCTTCGATAAAGGCAGAACCGCTATTATATATTACGTCGAGGTCTTGGACATTCGCCATGGACGGAGTATGTTTGGACGGATAGGAGATTTTCAGTTAAATAATAAGAAGACTAGGAAACGAGATAGAGAAAGGGAGGTTTAAGTATATCTCTATAAGATAGCAGATTGCGGGTTATAAACTATACACCCAATATATGGTGATATGAAATGAGATCCCGGATTTTCAACTTGGTTTCTTATTGATTTTATATATAACTCTTCTACAGATTATTTGGGCTAGTACTCGCCTAGAAAAGCAAACTGAACACCGAAGTAGAGTATTGTGGCACAGATGTCAGTGTTCACGCTCTTCTAGAATAGTGCCACATCGGTGCGCATCTGCCGATACTCCGATTTGACCGACGTCAGAACACAGCCGTAATGATGCATGATGCATCCACCTTTTGGGGCATTCTTTTGCATATGCGTTGGTCAGGTTAACTTGTGGCTTTTGAAGTTAGCCCGATGGTATTATCGCCCGGCTCTGAGTTGTAAATTGAGTAAGAATAGTCGACTCGGCGAAACACTAGAACCGTAGGAGGGAATTAATTGGAGATCATTTTCTCACTGCCGTAATTTATTTCGTAAGCAAGGTCTGATCGTAGTGAGCTGTACCTGGTTGTGATTTCTGTACCCGAAGGCAAGGTAACCTCGCTTCGTTCGATTTCTCGGTACTAATGCCAATTTCGGTCGGGTTTCGCGAATTCGTACTCAAAGTTCCCCGATCCCGTCGGTTGAGCTAGATAGGGCTGAGCATACAGCAACAAAAGGTTGAAATTTCCAACGGACGGCGAATGTATTCCACAAGATTGAGACCTAGTTTATATCTACGTAAATTTCACCTGACCTTTGTGCCGCCAAAATTCAATTAATTGCTCCCAACATTTGAATCAATCAAACTGCCCGAATTTGCCTCAATATCCAATCTATGCTTTCTGATAAGCGGCGATGTCGTGGCGCCTTCATTAGACGCTCACAAATATGATTATGCATCTAGACGAAACCGACTTGTGCGAAGCAATGCCTGCAACTTGGGGATATAGTAGCTTTGGAGTATCGAATCAATTCAAAATCAGCCTTGAATCATCTCACACAACACTAACTTGGTATAACGTGGGAATTGTCGCTTTGAAGCAGGAACTTGATTGAAAAATTCATTTCAGAGTTATCCCGATTAATGCGTTCATCCTTTATGATAGAAATCATTGTTCGATTGCAATAGGAAGTCTGAACCGGCGCATCAGTCAATTATGAGGCTCTTGTTGTCGAGTTTCCTATAATCTGCTTGCTCTGCTGCTGCCTCCAGCCTAATTTGAACGCGAGCTCCCACATTCCGGTAACCCAACAGTCTCCCCTCGGCCTCATTAAGATCAAAGCGGAAACTCAAGAAAAAAAAGGGATGCAAAAGCTCATACAATACCGTGATACTCGGTATGTCGGGATTATACTCGAGAAATTTTTATGAATCCGGCTCTCCGCTTCCGACATTATAAAGCTTCGCGAATATAAAATGCCATGAGTTCGTCTCCGGTTTCTTAGCCTAATATTTCAAGCGAAGCCAAGCGATCCATACACTATCGTTCAATTTGATTAATATACGCTCCTTACAATTTTTCTTTTTGAGTTGAAAATCATAAAACTTATAGTTAATAAAAATGAAGCTCTCATCCTGCATCCTCTCCACGGCCCTTGTTGTCGCCGCTCAGTGCGTCGTGCTGCCCGCCCGCGCCACTCCACCAACTCTCCAGCAATGCGAGCAGGCCGCTAGCATTAGCGAGCCAACCAACGCTGCTTCAAATGGACAGTGTTTCGTTCTTTGCAAATGTACGGCGACGCAAGTTCCAAATGAATTGAAAATCGGAAAATGTAAAACGCACTGAAAAATGAAAGCTAATGCCTGAACTACACAGTGTGCCAATCCGCAACCGGTCCTGACTGCTGGAACAGCTTCAACGAGATGTGCAACATTTCCTCCACACCACTCCCAACACCTACCGGCTCCCAATCGCCATCTGAATCGCCATCTGGAAAGGAATGCGCTAAGGCGAAGAGCCGAGAGCACCCTGATAACGACAAGTCAAACCAAGGTTGCGAATTGATGTGTTCTAGTGAGTCTATAATTCCTATGGTTACAGAATTTTCTAGATTGCTAATTTCATCGATAGTGTCGTCTACAAGCATCAATTGGGACCAATTCTGGAAATACTGCACTATGCCTTAACTGTTGATGTTCTAAAACGACGCTTCGACTAGCACATTAGCTAAATAACTTGGATACTTTAAATAGAATTTATCCTGTAAATATTAAAATATATTAAGAGTCACACTTACAGGCACGTGCAATATGTGAAATGTATATAGATCTGTAGATATCAAAATAGTAAGGTGACATTTTATTAAACTCTCCGCTGTTTCGATGTTATTGAGGAATTGATTCCGCTAGCGCTAGTAATTTCTACTGCGGTTACACCAATTTCAGTTCAGGAGTTCAGATGCCCCGCCACCTTTAGAAGTGTGGAAAATTTCCACATCCATGTAGGTACATCAATTGGTTAGGTCAATCGGAGAATTTTGTTCAATGAACCAAGTTTAAAATGTTTCCCACGATCGAGATCGAAAGCGTATCCCGGCACGTTTAGCAAAGCCACAATCATCTACACGCGCATGGCGATACATGCATAACAAGGATTGTCATCTGAGATTTTGGAACAACAGCAATTCACACCTGCCTTGGACCGGCTCGATGGTCGGGAATGCAAAAAGACGTTTGAAACAAATGAAAAGGGATCGCTAGAGGTGTGGAGTCATCGCATGCTACAATAGAGCTTGGGCTTGAGCTCACTAGAGAACCTCAACTATCGTAAATCTGCGTGGAAGTCCCTCTCTAGCCTCAGACTCCGTATTGTCCTATATCCTATGGAAAGTTCCCTTGAAATCGTGTGATTCCACTCTGAAAGCCCAATGATACAGATACGGTCCCCAACCCAGTCCTTCTCAGTTACCCGATTATCGGAGTTTCTTGGGTCTCGTATCAAAAGACCCATAAAGTGGAACGGGTTCCTCTAGCGGGATCATTAGCAAAAGCTTGTTTTCTTGTCAAATTCTTGGATGCGAAGTGGTTTGGAAACTCGGTACTCGGAAACACTGCCCCCATTCGCGCAATGCAAAACCATCTTGGGGAAGGCTCTTCCTACATATGGGTTTTGAGCCGAGTCAAGAATCAAACATGGTGTAGACCTCCCTAAATACACTTCGCAACCCCTAGTTTAACCACGCGCGTTTCTATTAATGTCAAGGCGAGTGGGAAAAAAAAGAAGCCTAAGATTAAAGGTTCTGGAAACAGGACTGATCACTATAGTTGAACTCCTGCCGCCAAGAGATGGCATAACCAGAGAAGAAACCCGAATCTTCATCTTGAGATCTTGCTGGCAATGCCACCGACAACAATGCCTTCTAGCAGCGGGTTGCCCCATTGGGTATTGTTTTCATATCCTCTTATCACCACCTATGGCATTCTCGTCTTGACATCTGATTCTTTTTTCTTGGATTTTTGATATTTTGCGGTTCTAATAACTCGGTGAATCCGTTAAGGAATTTTATTTCTTTGAAAAACCCTTGGCGGTGTACCGATTTCTGGTGGTCAGCCTCGAATAACCCAACCGAATTCAACGGAGCCTCGATCTGTCCCTAACGGACAACACGCCGCTAGCTGCATCTGGGAAACTGAGGTCTCAATGTCACACCCCCCAAGCTTTAAGCACAATAACGTGAAACCAAGGTCGAGGGAAGTTTCAAGGGTCTGGAAAGACCACCACCTCGCAAAAGAAAAATGACTAAACGCTACGCCAAAAATACGCCATAGTCTATCTATATACCTTAGTAGTTTGTTTCACACACTATGAGGCAGGTATCGAGATATGCGGTCCAAAAAGGGAGCCCTAACAGGCTAGCCCCGCATAGAACATCGAAAATCGCGACAAAGGGATACTGGATTCTGAGAAGGGTAGGAATAACAATTTCCTATATGCATAACCCTCTTTTTTCCTACCTGTGAAAAGAAAAAAAGCTGTGGGTGATATATATTACTTGGTGTACCCGGTTTGCGGGGCCCTTTCCAGGCCAGATTCTTTTTCGATTCGTCATACAAATATTTTAACAAAATTAATATACACAACTAGCATCTTCATATGAGAGAGATGCCTTCATCGACAACGTTTTTCAAAGCATCACTGCTATTAGCATATGCGTTATATCTATTCCCCGGCACACAGGCAGCGGCGATAAAGAGACGGGCAGTAGGGATACCGGCTAGTGTGCCACAGTTTGCCCTGGATTACGCACCGATAGTATATTTACACAGCGATGATATGTATCGACCGTCGGATATTGGGTCCATGCTAGCGAACACACGGCCGCGGATCGATCATGGAGCAATACAAGACGCACCATCGTCGATAACATTGGACAATCTCGACAAATTAAATGATTACAAGGATGGCGGGCAGGGAGTTTATTTGACTTCGAACAAACAAGTGGCGGCGGATACGGAGCAGGAATGGCTCAAAGGTGTGACGCCAGATAAGGACGGCTTAACTAAAGATGCAGTATCAGCAGCGGTTATTGTCAACGAGAAGGATAACGGTGTTACGGACGTTTTCTATTGTTATTTTTATAAGTATGCTTTCACTTTGATATCTTGATAATGAGAAGAGGCTAACAGGTTTTATCAGCTTCAATGCCGGACCACCAATTAAGATCCTTGGGATTGAATTGATATTTGGAAACCATGTTGGCGACTGGGAGCATAACATGGTCAGGTTCAAAAATGGTGAACCTACTGGAGTTTATTACTCCCAGCACGCAGGTGGCCAGGTATTTGCCTACGGCGCCACCCGAAAGAAGGGCAAGAGGGTAGGTTTAAAGAAACATCCCAAGAACGATCCTATAAAAATACAGGAGATTACTGACAAATTACCAATATAGCCACTCGCCTACAGCGCAAAGGGTTCACATGCCAACTATGCCACCG
This sequence comes from Orbilia ellipsospora, assembly GCA_036971675.1. Taxonomy (NCBI): domain Eukaryota; kingdom Fungi; phylum Ascomycota; class Orbiliomycetes; order Orbiliales; family Orbiliaceae; genus Orbilia; species Orbilia ellipsospora. Next base: position 218,896 of record JAVHJO010000006.1, read on the forward strand.
ATGGCATTCACGACCACACAATTCCTCACCTCAACCTGCCAGGCTCTTTATTCCTGGTAGATCAGACGGACCACGGCCACATGTGGGACCCGATCCGGTCAGCATATTTCTACAAATTCAAGGATGGCAAATTCACCGCTTACGATGATTCAACACCTGTGAATTGGCTTTATTATAAGGGTAAATGGGGAGACCAAGAACAACCAAGGGATAATCCAAACCAGATGATGGCATTCGGACATGCAAAATTCGGGGGTGGACCTACAGGACCTCTGGATAAAGGATTAGAACGAAAGGGCATGTGCGCCGACGGTGTAAGGGCATGCTGGACCATGCCTTTCCTTGCCGCTTAGGTTTGGTCTCGTATACAGGAAGGAGAAATGCGAGCCTTGCATGAAATCAACACATTTCTGTTGAATAAAAATACAACACTGCCACAACGGTTCTCAGAACTCAACCACAGAAAAGGCAGGTTACAGTTCCTAACAAGCTTGTTGGGAATATGTTGGAAAAGGTAGGATACAATAAGATCGAGCATGGCGAACGACCAAGTTACGTTATACAGAATCATCAAACCGAACTCCCTGTAAATATCAAACCGGCGTTATATGGGAAATTCAAATTAGAAACATTAAGGGAGGCTTTTTATAGATTCATTGGTTTTGGTGTTTTGGTAGATATACATAGGATTAGGTCGTAGGCGTTTATTTTGATTTTAAGTTGGTGGCTTTCACAAGAGTGCGAAGTTTAATTCCTTTTGTAGCTACTATAAGCTTTAACAATAATAATATATTTATGATCATGATCTGGGTATCTACATGGATATTATGTGAAATAAAGCTTTTTTTATTACATTTTTATCTACCTCCGCTACTATGATCCCGAGATCTTAGTATCACAAAGCAAAAATCATAAAGAACAGCCCGAAAATAGTTGCACCACCGATTTTAACATTCGCAGCTCCATTGGGCTCACCGGTGGGTCTAGGTTTGAGGGAACTAATATTACCGCTCATAACAGCCGGGCCAGTGTGTGGTCCCAAAGATGAAGCGATCGATAGGGACGATGAGGTCGCAGGTGTGGTACTTGGTAAATAGATCGATGAAATGGTAGATTGTTGGGTTGTGGTCGTCGTATTCTTATAAAGGGCAGCTACAGGCGTGATAAGAGTAATGGAGGTCCTGGTGGTGGCGAAAGAGCTAGTGCTTCGTGGTATAGCAGTAGCGCAAGCACTGCAAATGACTTGGTCACGGGTATCGTCGTAATCTAAGCATGTGGATCCCATTCCTCCGGCTGCGATACAGTTGAAAGCACAACAGGGATCGTAAACTTGAGGACAGCCGGTCATCAACTGGTAGGGTGTACAAGTCCCAGTGGAACGAGAGTTGGTGGTGGTGGAACCCGAAACTTTCGAAACCGCAGCCGAAATCGAAGCTGAAGCCGACGCCGAGATAGAGCTAGTCTGCGTGGCAGCAGCTGGTGCGAATGGGCATTGACTGCAGATGACCTGATCGCGAGTATCGTCATGATCTAGGCAAGTCGAGCCCATACCTCCAGCTGCGATGCAATTAAACTTGCAGCATGGATCGTAGACTGTGGGGCAACCAGTCAGGAGTGGGTATGGAGTACAACTGGTAGCCGACTGAGCGGAGACGCCAAGGGCCAGAATGCTAGAACAAATATTACAAAATTAGTCCAAATAACCTTATAAGCTTAATTTAAAATTTTCAAAGCTTTCCCGAAAGTTTAACAAATTTGTAGGTGCTTACCCGACGACGGCGAGAGGTTGAACGAAAGACTTCATAGCGAATGATTTGGAGTGTTGTGTGGGTCAACGAGCGTAATTGCCTTGGAAAGCAGAATATATTGTCAAAATTCTCGAATAAATTGAGGGATCAGAGTGTTTAAGAAACCGGAAATGTTCAAAACTGAAAGGATTGCTCTGATATTATATACCACTTCAACTTCTCGGAATTATTTTTGTATTCTCCCTAGATAGTGGTAAAAATTTTCCGCTGAGACGGGCGCATTATGTTTCGACGTTCATGTTTCTCGAAGGACAGCTGTGGATGGTGTTGGTCTGCCCCATGAACCCTGCTGGTGGACTACGCGACACCCACTTTTGCCATTGTTGGTAGGCGAATATATCCTCCCCTTGCAGCTAGCCTCCCGCCCGCAGTTGAGAAACAGTTCGAATGCCTCATAGAGAAAGACTTGATCGATTTATTAAACAGGTTATCCATTCAAAAAATCTTCGCGAATATATTAACACTGAATTAGAAGGTCCCAACTCAAAATACTTATTTGCAGGGATAGATCCTGAAGCGAGCGAAATGTTGCAACCAGCTCTCGTCGAGCTAGATCAAGGAACAGCATGTCGGACCGCTGGTAAAAATAGAGACGACTGGATTCTGGATTGAGCAAGTATGTACATAAGGCGTTTACTTACCGATATAAACTATTGGAATTTGGAAGTAAATCAAGGCGTTTTTCTCAGAGCAAATGCTCTTTAGGGAGGGTCTAGGTTATGAAACTAACATTTCATAGCGTCGGTCAAGATAGAATACAAGAAATTATCGCTAGCGCCAAGCAAAATGGAACCCATGAAAATGACAATTTGAGCCGGAAAAATGAAATAAAATATATGTGCCAAGGGCCGTGCGATGTTGCATCAAGCAGTACTCTTGCTCTCTTCTGAGTTTGAAGTCTCTTCCACTTTGTCCGCCTTCGTCGCACCCACGCTTGCGATTCCTGCGTTGATAACAACGCTAGTTCCTACAATAACATCTTTGACGGCAGTTCCAACATTCGCCCCAGCTTGTCTTGTTGAGTCTACTAGCTTTTTCGCATCATCACCGTAGTCGTGCTCAGCTACTTTCGATGCAGATTCGCCAATAGCAGACCCAACGGTCACGATCCCACTTCCCAGCGACTTCCCAGCGATGGCCCCTCCTTCGAATGTCTGATCCAGTGTTTCTCGAGCGAGCGATTTCGGTTGTTCTGGGGCCGGACTCGAACTTTCGTTCTTCTTTTCTTCCTCTTCAACGCCGTTTACGCCATTTGCATCGGGCTTCAAGCCAGTTTTCTCACCGATCCAAGCTCCGGTGTCATAAACGGCGCCCTATAATCGGGGTTAGATTTGGTTCATACTTCCATATACACACTTTTGTTTAGATAAGAGGGCTTTCTTACTGAAATCGTCTTCCCAATACTGGAGGTAGCTTCTGCCAGTTTCTCTGTCCCACGTTCTGTGGTTCCAACCACCTCTTTCGTAATATCTGAGAATTCGTGATCGGTTTCAGGTTGTGGAACTTGAACGTTCCTTTCGTCGGTCTTTCGCCCCAAATAGTTTGCAACATTGGTTGCCGTCTCCGCGATCTTTTTGCCCAAGCTATTTCCAATATCAAAGGTCAGCCAAAATGCACCATTCCGCGCGATGAAATAAAAGTGTAAATTACTTGTCGGCATCAGCAACGAGACCGGTCTTCAAAAAGCCATTGTAGACCATAATCTTTTCGAAATTCAAGGCATCCTCTTCCGGTAGACTTGGTGGGAACTCAATTTCGACGATTCCAAGTTCTTCAGAGACTTTAAATCGAAACGTCTGACAGAGAGCAGACTTGCTCCCGAGGAACAGATCTGGATGGATTGGAAATGTGAGTGGAGCTTTGTCACCCGCATCTTCGTTTGGCGTGATGGTAAGGAAGAGTTTAGCTTCGGTTGGCATGGTTCCCGCGAGCGGTTCGGTGAGAGTTAAAGTTCCAAATTTCAGAGGTATAGGTAGTGCCCCTGGTGGGATTTGGAAGCATGTGACGTTCTTGATGGAGAGCAGTGGTGCCGTCGCCATTTTGATAGACAGTAGATTTGAAAGTGATGTATTGAACAATAGGTCTGATTGATTGATTTCTGAGTTTCGACTATTTTTTGAGAGACGTTTAAGAAGTGGAAAGAGTTAAGATCTTATCGTGATCTCCAGCGGGTCTTGCAATTGTGAAGAATTCAGCTGGGCGCGCGTAACCAGCACCTTGAAATATTGCGTTGGGCTGACTTTGACGTCATAACTCCTGAACGCAGATACCAGCTCGGGCCATCTTGATCTCGACGGCCCATCCCTGCAACACAACCCTGCTTTTTCCCAATCAAGCCATTTCGGTGGTGAGATTGCGACTGAGCTACAGGATGAGCATCCAGCCAAGCGGTCGAGTGAAATATTTAAAATACCGGTAACTAGGCAAAAGCTAGTTTCAGCGCAGATCCACGCCTATAGTTCGTTGCCCTGAATAATAAAAGTTGATAAGCAGATTAGAGAGATATTTGACAAGTTGAGGTTTCTTTAAGATCCGCTAAAAAATAAATACAAGTCCCAAATCATATGTAGTTTACATTTCATATTCTCTAAAAAATCACCGCCCTAATCGATATTTTTTCGATCATCAAGAGATCAATTCGTTCGAATTTCCAGAAATCAAAAGCTAAACGTTGCAAATAAGCTATGCATAAATGAGTTAGCCGTAAAATAGCCTCGAGTCTCAGAGTCGAGTTCCAGTCCCCTGCCAACGAATCGCTGCATACATAGCTTGGGCAATCTGCACACTGAGTATGGAGGGTGACTGATACAATCAAAGAAACGATAAAAGGCAGATATCTGCAATGACGATTCAAGTTGCTCTCACCCTTCGATACTCGTCCTCAGCGCGACCGCAAAGGTCGCTACTTCATCAGTTGTCAATAATGCCAAAGATGCTTTTCCAGACGAAATAATGCTCTTCAAAATATATTCCGGCAAAAAGGAACAGAGACCGAGCAGAGGTTGAAAGAATACAAAGGCTCCAGGACCTGGATGGAGCCGATCAGTTTCTGCTTAGTAGAAAGAGCGATTGCTCATTTGCATATGACTTCCTTCGTTATGGTAGTCATCCGCCTGGTTGTGTCGATGAGAGCGAATTCGGTATAGATGTATATCAGTTATGGGACTATACGCGGCAATGGGTGTATTTTGGTGTACTCTAAGGACAAGTTGCAAGAGTTGACGGCCGGGAAAATTAAAACTCTTGCTGGGGATAAGTAGGTTGCTACTCTCAAGTGCCATCCAGGAGACAAGATACGCCGGGTTACACTACCTTATACCGCAGCTAATCACTCTCTTCTAACCGGTCTTATCTCCGCTAACTACCAGTATATCGTCACATTAAAGGCAAATCCAATCCCGGGTGCTGTAACACAATATGTTGTCACTCAAGACTATCCAAACTTGGGTGCCAGCCTTCGCGCCATTATGTTCCCGGTTCCGTGAATTTGACTTCTTCTAATGTCATAAATTGCAAGTCTACTGTTTATGTTGATGTCGTGGCCAACTAGGTAATAACGACGGAAAGAAGCTTGGGAGCTTATAAGTCTTTAACTTCACAGCAAATAAGCTAGTTGGCAACTCTAGGATCGACAGTTTCTTCTTTTATAAATTTTAGATTGTCGGAAGAATGTGAAAATGGGAACTGCATATTAACACGGAAGTTCACAAATTCTCCTTGTAAATAACAAGCTCTCTAATCTTTTCCTATATTTAGAAGGGGTTTAGGCTTAGCTTCGTGATTTAATAGCATCTACGTGATAGCCGATAAGTGCAGCGCGGCGCCAAAATATTGGGTTGGTGGGAGCAGATAAGTGAGAATCGTCTCTATCATTGCAGTAGACGTTTGAAGAAGTATTTATATTCATGAAGGAACATCGATATTACAGTGGAAAAAGAAAAGAGGAAAAAGAGAGCCCATTATACGCCGAATGAATATGTAAAATGAGGATAAAAAGAAGCCTTCTTTCCCCCGTGACAAAAGTATTAAGTCATTTTTCATTACGACATCCTTCTTATGCACGCAGAAAAAGGGTGAGATCGAGAAAGAGTGGGTCGACAGTTATTTTGGTGTGGGATCGTGAAAGACGGAGAACCCGAGGATGGTAGATTTGATCGGAATATGGAGGGTATAGACAGGATTCTAAAACGCGAAAAGCAAAAAAAGACGAAGAGTATATTTACTCTTCTTCTTCGGCTTCGATGGTAGTCTGGGCGATACCTATATCCGCATTTTATTAGTATCTAGACGTGGGAGTTTTGTCTCTAATTGTATTGATGAACGTACGGTCCAAATCTCTTCGTCCAGTCTGGCTGATGCTTCGTCCGCCCTTCTCTTGGTTCTGCTCAAGAACACCGATCTTCTCGAGCGACTTAAGGATATTTCTGTCAACGGCGCCAGAGGCATCAACGTGGTGGCTGGGGCGCGATCCTCTGTTCTTGGTAGCACCGTGAACCTTTCTTAATTTGCCAACGCCAACGTGTTTTCGGAGGTAGATGTGACGAGCGACGGCAGCGGCGCGGATATAGTACCAGTCGATGGACTGAGGAGGTAATTCCTTCATGTTACCGGTCTTGACGGTATCAACCCAACCTATAACCCAGCGTTTCCCAAATCAGCATTTCCATTTTTATATCCTCACCTCTCCAAATTTCATATCGTCGGAGTTGTTGCATACCGGGAACTGGGAGCTTTCCCTGTCTCTTCAAGAAAGCAGCATAAGCCTGGATGAAATCCTGGGCAGGAACCTATATATATCCCTATCAGCACTTCCATTCTGCCAGGCTATCCATCTGTCGAATTCCCGCAATCTCGAGAATTGATCCTTTGTCTCCTCAACTAGCGATTGCGAGAAATAATGATTTCGGCAGCGGTGATAGAGGCTGTTCTGTTACGTACATCGCGAACTGAAACTCCTGGCATGATTGCGGTGTTGGAGACTGCTCGAAAGATAATATCGATTAGCTAGACCGTATATCGATGAGGAATTCGCGACAATACAGTCGACCGAAGAACTGGCAGCAGGAAGCTTTACTTGATGAAGATCGGAGGTCGTAGGTGGTGGTTGAAGGTGTGGGGGTAGGTGCTTGTCGTCGACGATGTTGGTGATGAGTTTGCAGTCAGTCGTTGAATTCGAGATACCGCAAATTTGCTTGGGTTGCCTGCACCTTTGTGTGAACACAAGCGCTAACCCGAAAGGGACTGTTGGGGTTGAAGCCCTCGCCTTATCTGGAATGTTTGATATGACAAACACAACGCATATCTCAGATTACAACAGCCTCCAACACACTGATAGAGGAAGAAACGACAAAGCTAGTATATAATGGATCTCACAAATGCTTTTATTGTTCTCCCGACTATTGTTGTTCTTGGGACCCAATTAGCGGACAAAGTTAAATCGACTTAAGCCATAAGCGCCAGAAGCGCCATTCTATTGAAGATTAGATAATAGCAGTTTTATCAATATGGGCTGTCATGGTTTCACGCGCAGACCCCAAGCTCAAGGACCCGTGTGTCCAAAGAGTATTTGATATTTCCAATTGTTTACAATCTGTAGCGTCGCAATGAATTTAAATTCTTTAAAATTGAATATATGGTCCAGGCGGGATTTTGACCACAAAAGCTTCGATAATTATGGTAATTTGCTCCCGGAACGCCATTGCTGCTTCGGCTTGTTTTTTGCTCATGTCGGAATAATCCGGTGGCCCAGCAGTCATCAATCGGGCCAACTTAGGACTTCCATTCTCCCTAAATGCCCACCCGGGTGCTGTCCATTTGGGATCAGGGGTGACCCAAAGTAGGCCTTTTCCAACCTGTACACTTACCCGACCACTAAAGTTAGGCGCGGCATCAAATGTTACACGGACCGGGTGAACATAACTGCAGTTCCTGTGTCAGAGCGCGAGCACCCATTTAAATAATGCAAAGCTTGGAAATTCAACTTACTCTTTCCTGCGATCCTCCCCTCCGCATTGATCAACTGCCTGTGACGCTGTCCCCACTCTTAAGAACGCACCACCTAGTTTTTCATCACGACAGGTATACAAGAACTTTTTTGTGCCCCATTTGTATAGCCTTTCGCTAGAAGCATCATATCGCCAGACACCCGGTTTAGGTGCCGTATCCAAACTTGCTGTGATAACGTCTGCTCCATCAATGTCTCGACCAGAGTTAAATGGGTCTGTACCGGGGCTCACTTCTGTCAAAAACCTGTATTTATAAAGTAAGTAGAGTTCGCAATAAATGAGGCCCCTTCGGCAGTCCTACCAATCTTGTGGATAACCAGCGGGGACAGAACCTAAGTAACACGAACAATTAGTAAACGGACTTTTAAGCCTAGGATTGATATATCCCATTAGTTAGCGAAAGGGTGGAGTCGGAGTAGGATACTAACATTGAAGTTGAATAGGCGCTCCAGCATATATATCCTTAACTGTCCACCCGTCTGCTACTTTATTTCCCGTTTGCCTCACATCTCCAAGTGTCAACCGTAATGGCTTATTCTCGAGAGCTTCTTGCGCTTGCCCGGTACCTGCGCCTAGTTTTGAAATCCCGCTATTCGGCCAAGTTGCCAGATGGTAATATTTTGGATACCTCAGTAGCTCGGAACCGTCTTTCCTTGGAATGATCACCCAAACATCTAAGAAAGCTCTGCTTGGAAAGATCCCCCCAAATAGGCCATCTTTATTTAAAGATGTGGTTTTCGGATTGTTGAATACAATCTCATAGTCGTTGCCAACCACCCCTCCCCTCTGTTTTCCCTTTATGATTTCCCAGCCAGTGTAGATAAAGTTATCATAGGCGCGCCCGGTGCAGCTTTTCGCAAGCTTCGCTTTCTCAGACCAGTGACCCAGCCTAAATTCGACCTTTTCGCCGGATATGTGACACAAATAGGCAAAATAATCGGTTGCGCTTAACCAAAGTGTTCCATCTTTGATAGTCCATCTACTCCAATTCCTGTTGAAAACCTCGTATTGAATAGCCACAACCGGTCGGCCCTTTTCATCAAGGACTGCATTCACCTTCGCGTTCCCACCTCCCGCACCACCGACAATAGTGATCGGAAATCCTTGTGCGTATTCTAGATCGCTCTTTTCTTGATATAAACTTTGATAATCGGACTTGAAAACCCCTCCTGGTTCGCTAACGGCGGCTACCGTATGAAATAAAATTCAGGAAATTTCAGATAACGATATCTCGCGCGGGATAGGATCGTAAAAGACTCACTCAATGTAATCGTCCCATCTGTCAATTTTACGGGATTCACTTTCTCGGGTCCAATACTTTTCAAACTTGGTTGGTGAATACTTGAAACGGGAAGTTGAAATCCCAGATCTTCATCTAGATCTTCTTCGACATTACCTTCGTCTGCATCTCCACGGGGTGTCATCGAATCTGGCTGCATGAGTGTATATCTCCAATTCGAAGAGGGACTTCCATATCCAACGCGTGGGGTGGGAGTTCCAGGTCTACTGGTGTCCGGCGACCTGTCAAGTTCTATGAACGGTGATATCGCGCCAGGATCTTCCTCTGTATCTTTGATACCCAGAGCCTTCATGGCAGTGTTGGCTGTGATACCGTGCTCTTTGCCAAAGCGAGTCAGAAGCTCCTGCGGATTTACTTCGGTCTGGATACCCGAACGATAGGGCGAAAGTCGTGGTGTTATCTGCGGGTAAAGTAGTTCGTCCTGCTCCGTCTCTGGTATGTCCACCATGTTGCCAAAGTAAGAATTTCCCAGCGCTGTAGAGTCCACGGTGTCTTCGTCGTTCAATCGATAGCTCGCTTTTGCTGGATTATTCCATGCCAGGTTTACTTTCGGAGGCGTTAAAAGGTCCATAGTACCCATATTTTTCAGTCCACTTCTCGAAGTGTCGAATTCCCCGCCATATTGATTCGGGTATGACCCAGGCGGTGTCAGTGAAGGCTCGGGACTCCGTGGTTGGATATTATCAGCCTCGACTTCAAAGATACTTCCTAATAACGTCAGCACCCATAGTAGCTGCCATTTTGTACTACTTTGCCTATCCATAGCTGTAAAATACCTTAATTACCGAAGTCCTCATTGGCATCGGACACCCACTCTACATTTTGAGATGAGGGCACGGGATTCTAGCTTCGCCTTGTCATACACGTCGAAGCGTGCGAAAACCATGTCTCAATATGCCTCGTTATGAGCTGTTTTAACACCACTACATTGTTTATGGTCATATGTTAATGATGGATACCACTAGTAATTGTGAGCAAATATAAGGTTATTTTGGGACCAAGCATCAGACTACGGTATTTAGACCCACAGACCCTGCAGCCCATGTATATAAATATTCTAATCTCGAAATTTTAATTCAAAGATCTAATCACAGAAGGAACTAAAACGAGAATTTCTCGATTTTTCACTTGAATCCTACTCTATTCAAGCTCTGCAGAGCCTTATATTGATAATTTACATTATTCTAATCCGGGCCATATCCAATCTAATGTAGTAGCTCACACAGATGATTAATATATTCAACCGGAACCGTCACTAGTTAAAGGTCGACCCTCAGTATACGAAAGATTTTCAATACCAAAATATTAGTTCAGATAAAAGGAATAACTTACCGGCACTTTTCTTCCCGATCATCACGCATTCATCTTTGGTCATGGCATACTCGAACGGCTTACAGTCCGGTAATTTATAGCTATTGACTTGGAGGTAGTTTTTTTGGTCGTACATTAATTGATCCGGGTCTACAAATATTAATAGCTACAATAGGAAGAAAACAATCAAGAATAGAGATTCCCTTTACGGAGTGATACTTACTTGTTTCTGGCCATTTTCTGCATGCAAGTGTGTTTTCAATTTCGCCGCTGCAAGCTACAATATTTGGTTGAGGGGTGCCAGTGATTGGTAGCCCAAAGGCCGGTGCCACGAATAGCGAGGATATAGCAAGTATTATCGCGGATACTAAGCTCTTCATTTTGTAACGCTTTATATATCGTTTTTGAGTGATCGGACGAGTTTCTTCGGTTGGCTGGGCACGATGTTGCGCAGAAGTATACGACGGCGCTGGGGTCTTTTATATCGAGAGGATGATGAGTCTAGCTCCTAGAGGATACAGTGACGTCGAGAGGGTATCTATTTATTAATTTAAAATATCGGACCATATATGCTGCATAAAAGTGGCAGATATGCGGGCGATCAATCTTTATATCTCCGGTCTCACCGGCAAATTTTTCCACTTCGACAAGTGATGATTCCGTCGACCCACACATGACGTTGAACGAGAACTTACTTCATTATTGATTTCAGTATTTTGACCTGTTGTAGGATATGGGTTACCTTTAGAGTTATGAAATTGATAAACACCATTGGCCTTCCATTTATGGTCGGAAAGATCGTATTCATATGTATCTATCGACGAGTATTCAGGACCCAATACAGATATACAGCCTCGTTATACATACATAAGTACATGTCTCAACCTTACTGGCGTTGACGCGATATCGGCGTCTTAACTGCTAGAGTCGTAATATAGTTTTTTCTATTAATTGCTTCATTGAAATCTTGATATAAAGATTAAATTGCATTTGGTGCGCCAGTTTGTGTTGCATTTTGAGGAACCCGACCAATTCAAGTAAGTCTATTGACTGGAACCCACGGAATCCGCTCATGTGTCACGGCGCAGCTGCACATGCATAGAAAGCTTTACATCAGTGCATGCTAAGCGATACCCTTTGCGTATTTAATCCGCGAGGCCATACTTCAGCCTTGTTCAGTCTTGGTATCTATAGGCAAGATATTCTGAGCCTTGCAGAAGTTTCGAACAATATGCAGGTGTTGAGAGTATGGAAGGCATCCTGGTCTTGTAGCCATCTAGCACACTTTCATCCAATCCCTTGAGGGTATCAATCCTTGTCAATACCCTGAGATGGTCTCGGAATAACCCTGTTAGAATCTTAAAACCATATCAAAGTTTTTCATGAGCTCCCAAACACAACTCCAATCATTCCCAAAACTCTCCTACTCTTTTAGAGTTCGAGCCCCACGCATCAAAATTTTCAAAAGAGGTGTAGATGCGCAATGAGGATGAAATCCAATTCGAAAAAAGGTTTTTTTTTTTCATATTTCCATCTATTTGAAGGAAATCTAACACATACATCAACACCTGCCGTTTCTTCCGTTCAAACATGAAAAAATTAAAAAAAAATAGAAGGAGTATAAGCCCGATGCTAGATACTTTGTTAGTCAATGCAACTTATATCTCTTTTGAAGGATATTTATTCATACCGGGGGTCGAACCCGCAGCCTTAAGATTAAGAGTCTTACGCTCTACCGATTGAGCTAACCGGGCGGATGTGAGCGATAGGTTTTTCGATGTGTATTAAGAGAGTTCCAGGCGCCAGAACCTAGTTTAGTCTCACAGTAGAAGTGATACTAATTATTTTAAGTTTTCAACAACAGCACATTGGATTGAAGAATAGCCCTCGAATAGTAGAATGTATGAAAGAAACTTAACTGTTATATCAATTACTAGTCGTCCAGGTCATAAATAACAGAAACAAGGATATCATAAGCTAAAAAATGTACAAAGAAAAATTTTGTGCTTCAAGCGCTGCAATATGTATTTAGAATCTTAATCCCTTAAACCAAAGCTCGTCAATTTTAATCTCATTATCCAGTAAGATTTCCCAGTCTTTTTTTTTTTTAATTATGTTTTTTCAATTTCTTTTTTCTTATCATCATCGTCTCCCTGTCAATTCATTATGCTCCATTTCTCTGCTGGCCGCCCCCATGGGCGCACTATAAGCGGTTGGCATCTGGTGTACCGGAGCGTATCCTCCTGATCCCCAGTTTCCAGTAGAATAAGTCTGCCCGTCGTGCTCATACACACCGCCTCCGCTATACACCATCTGTCCAGGAGCGTACGGAGGGGTTGGCGTCGGTGGCATGCCATGAGAAGCATAGCTCGCCCTCTTGTTGGCATCGGTTTGCATTGTATCGTATGGTGTCTGATTAGGATATGTTGCGGTTGACATGTGCTGTCCCGATGCAAAGTTATAGGCGTCTTGCATGGCAACCGGGCCGGAACCGTCAAGCCATTCCCAGCCTGCGGAGCGGGAAATCATAAACATTGAAAAGTATGCGCCGAAGAAGAACAGGAGGGAAATTCCGTAGCCGACGATGGAGCCGATTGCGTCGTTATAGGAGTAGTCGTAGTAGTCAATGAATACAACAACTACGTTGTAGAAGGCGTATCCAAGCACACAAATCAGTAAAACAGGAACCCAGCCAGTAATGCCCTATTCGAGATGTATTGTTAGCGACACCAAGCTTTGAAAAGATGATAAGGAGCTAAAATTTCTAGTTACCTCTTTGCGTTCTGGCTTTCGTCGTAGCCTAAACGTGGCTAAAACCAGTCCGATGATAGCAAATATGGCCAATAGCGCGTAGAGGACCACATAAGCCTGGACCAGTCTCGAATACGACTTGATCGATTGCGAGGTCGTGGTTTTTGCAACGCGGTATGTAATCAAGCCGTATAGTATAATGTAGGCGCCGAAGACCAGGCATACAATGGTGAAGCAGACTACGTTTAGAATCTTGAAGATTCTTCGGATGCTTTCCGAGCCCGCTAATTGGAACATCTTAACTTGTATGACAAACATCACAAGTCCAATCATGAATAGTTCGGCAACATTGTTGACAACAACCGTAGTGACGCCAATAGCGGTAGTGTCCTCGGCACCTCGGTATAATACATGACACTCGAGTAATGCGTATCGTACGATGAGCAAGATGAATAGCCTGTAATTAATTTCAAGAGTGTTAGTATAATACCCCGTATTCTCATTCCTTCAACGGTTTAAACGGAATGAAAAGAATCTAAAACTTACGCAATAATCAAAAAGATCGCGATACCGTATTGATACCACCGCAGAATCGGCTTTGATAAATGAGCCTTCTTTCGCTTTCCAGACCTCGAAGATACGCAAAATGCCAGTATTAAAAACAAAAGTAGAAAACCGCCCAATAGTCCGATTTGTGCTTTTGAATAGTCGTCCGAAAATGCACCGTAGTCGGAACACTGGTTATCGATGCTAACGCCGGAGCCTCCTCCTGACGAGCCTCCCCTTCTAGGTGCCATCCCTGTGTTGGTATCGCTTCGTCAGAAAACTTTTGAACCTCTAAGCATATAGTTGTACTAGACGATTGTTCTGGGACTTTTTAAAGGTAGAGATCAAAGAAGATCGCAGATTATAGAAGATGATAGTTGTGAGTGCGCTCAGTGCATTTTCTGTTTTTGTACGACGGACCCCCTCAGATATATAAGTATCGCTGAATTAAAGGACCATTCCTCAGACCTGGTTCGTGTCCCGCTTGGGAAAGGACCGCCAGGGTAGCTTAGGAAATGTGGGTACCTTACACCTTGGATCTGAGGACTTTTGGCTTTTTGCGTCCAGCCAAGGCGCCGGACTTTAGGTAGACTTCTAAGCCTCTTGGTGCTCCAGTACTCTTTTTGCCCTTGGCTTTGGTTACCTAATAGACCTGTTGCATCATCATCCCCTCGCAGGTGCGTTCCGGTCGGAACTTTTGAGTCGAGGAAACTATTTTGCGGTCAGTCGCTCGCTATGCCTTGGTCCGCGAATGTTTCATATCCAATAGACCTACCACAGCGCTGGTTGAGTCCATTTCGTCTCATGAATCGAGTCAAGTATTTTTTTTCGCATGGGACGATTTGTCATTACACCCTTGTCAAGTTTGCAAGTTTCTGCGGTTTTGGGCCGCTGGGATCGAAACCAGAGGCTCATGCGATAACGTTAGCTCTTGGGATCAAAAATTTCCAAGGCTAAAAGAATCAATGCACAGGGGCGGGAATTCGAAGGGTGGTGTGGAGATCGCCTTTCAATCGACTCAGCCGCATATGCATCCCACATGACGAACAGATAACTGACAGCACCGATAGATGGACCGAGAAACCGACACATTTGAGAGGAATATTGAACCGAGTGGCTCGTGTTCTCGCGGTACGTCTTGTCGCTATCGATCTTTGATCCTGGCATGAATGGGTTCGGAGCAGTTTTAACCGTGATCCTTCGAAATTCGTGCTTCCAGAATTGCAAATCATCTCTGAATCTTCCGCTTTTTGATCAGTAAATGGACTTTTGCGAGTTCTCTTTCGGTTGAAGGAGAATAAACCCAACCGGGTCACATACCGGTCGACTCATCTCTTCCAGTACCAAAGGCGGTCGCATTGTGCGTTTCATTTTTGGGTAGTAGCGTCTGCTTGACGGCAAGGTTTAGCGATACCAACCCTTGGCCATCATCACTCGATCTTGGTTCCAGAGCGGGCGAGTTCCGACCGTGCTGTGCAGTGGGGACTGGCAGCAGCCTTGAGTTCAACAACCCTCTAATTTCTAAAATTAACCAGCAACCACACACCACTTTTCAATGTCCCCACCGCAATGACGCTTTGTATAGAACTTCATATTGAGTTTTGCAAATGCGTTAGAGTATGATATTACAGGTCGCCTAGACTTAGCATTTCATAGGTAGATGTTGACTAGCCCAGGCACGCTAAGTATCGAAGCACTGCGCAAAGGCAAACAAGACCAGCTAATTATCGAAAATAGCCACGATAATCTGACTGGGTGCGATATGCCCAGACGCTATAATTGATCATCGAGGCCAGGTTGACTTCGTGAATCGGTGAAAACAAGAATCATAAACATGACTTTGATCTAGTAGTGAATTATTCACCGCGATAGAGGGAACAAATGTAATAGTTGTTACCATCTCTACGCATTGAGGTTCGGTGCAGGTGATAAATCCACCCGTTTTACCGATTCCATAAATCCTAACCCCACCAATCGCTATCTGTTATATTGATAACCAGACATTCCGAACTGCCCTTTATTCATCTGGTCTCAGGATTCGATACAGTATTTCTATTCACTTTCATTGTCTACCTCACACCAATATATCCATGCCAAGATCCATCTAAAGTCGTTAAAAAGGAAAAAAAGTTATGAAGAAAACAACACGGGAGGTAAAATAAGGAAGCTCAGTTCGATCCCAGAACTAGTCTCGCTACCAACGCATAAATCCTATCAACCAAGTGTGCCATCAACCCGCGCAACCGACCAAAGAAGCTAGATAATTCCTGTCTGGCGCTTTAATCATCAAAAGCATCAAGAACAGCTCCATGGCTAGCATCCGCCACGAGGCGGGAATATTTAGCTAAATGCCCTCGATTGACCTTTAAGCGTGGGGCTTTCCATTTCCACAATCTTGCCTTGATCTCTTCGTCGCTGAGATTCATATCTATGGTATTCTTTTCGGCGTCGATGGTAATCATGTCGCCGTCTATACCAATGTATTAGAGAGGTTGTTTATTTAAGTTCAATATTCGGTCTCAAGAATTATAATTTCCATACCTTGGACGATAGCTATTGGACCGCCGCTTTGGGCTTCGGGGACGACTGTACTGTCTGTTAGCATGACCATATTTTACTTAGATTTCCTAATTTTGAAAAAACACATACTATGTCCAACGACTAGTTAAATTGGTTAGCTGGGAGGTTATTATTTACTGTACTTTCTAGGTATTATGAACTTACTAAATCCGTGCGAGGCACCAGAATAACGTCCATCAGTGATCAATGCAACTTGTTTGAGACCTGCTCCGATCAATGCACCTGAAGATTTAAGTTGTTCAGGCTATTGACGACCAAATTAATTCACAACTTCATGTCCCATATATCTCAAATTTCTTTAAGAAGTATAAATAGACTTACCATTCCTGGCCCTCCCTTCGGTCCCTCGTATCTCACAACCAACACGGTAGGTTCGTCCGGATTCAGCTGTCCAGAGTTCAAAGCAGCCGTTGCCAATTCCTCCGAATCAAACACTCTAGCTTTACCTTTAAAGCTAGTTCCTTCCTTACCAGTAATTTTGGCAACGGCGCCACCAGGGGCAAGGTTACCAAAAAGAACTCTGAGATGGCCAGTCTTCTTCAACGGATTGGAAAGCGGCCGAAGGACATCTGTTGACGAGAAATCGATGACTGGGGCGTTTGCTACATTCTCTTTGAGAGTTTTACCGGTAACTGTGATGATTCCACCATCCATGAGACCCGCTTCGATGAGGAGTTTAGTGACAGCAGGGGTGCCGCCGAGCTCGTATAGGTCTAATTTTTGGTTAGCTGAAAATTTAGGGTAATTGATTCCAGGGCAATCGCGTACCCGACATGTAGTAGAGACCACTTGGTTTGAGGTTGGCGATGTAAGGTGTCTTGTCGCTGACTCGCTGAATGTCTTTGATTCCGAAATCAGAGATATCAGCTGCATGGGCGATGGCGAGGAAGTGCAAGGCGGCGTTAGTGCTACCGCCCAGCACCATTGTCATCACGAGAGCGTTCTCAAGACTTCGCTTGGTAATCAAATCTCGAGGACGGATATTCTTTTCCATGCAAACTTGGAGAGCGGCGGCAGCGTTTGCACATTCACGCATCTTTGCGGGTTCGATTATGACTTCCTTGGTCGGGTTAGCGTTGGCAGATGTTGCGGGTATATTTTTGAAAGCCATAGCGGGGATGCTGCTGCTTCCTGGGACGGTCAGGCCCATGACTTCCATGGCTGTAGACATTGTATTTGCGGTGAACATGCCAGGGCAGCCTATACATTTTAGTCAGTAAAATCCATAGTCATACAGATAAGCGATATGAGACTTTCCTCCAGGACCCGGACAAGCGTTTCGAGTAACATCTGTCAGATTCATTAGTCACTATAGCGATTAATGTTTCGTTCGCTTGTGACGTACCGTCAACTTCTTCCTTTGTCGCATTGCCGTAATGAAAAGCACCGAGAATCTCGAAGCAAGAGGATACGTTGGATCCCTTGGGGAATCGCGGACTTGCTTTTCCTGGAAGTATCGTACCACCGTAGATCAGGACGGAGGGTCGGTTGTGACGAGCCATGGCCATTATACCTAGATAAAATTTAGAATCGCTCCAATCAATATCAACGGAGGAGAGAATTGCTTACATCCTGGCATGTTCTTGTCACAACCTGGAATAGAGATGTTTCCGTCATGCAATTGACCACATGTGGCAGACTCGATGCTATCGGCGATAAGTTCACGACTAGGCAATGAGAACCTCATACCTGTAATTGCAAGAATGGCAGAACGTTTAGCAGCTATTGTATCATCGTGAAAATTGAAGAAGTGATGTAGGGCCGGTGTCACCTTCGTGGCCCATAGTTACTGCATCAGAAATCCCGTTCGGACTGTACAACCAGCCGATATTACCCAGTTTCTCGACAGCATCCTTGACGGCTCGTCCAAGATCAAGAACTATATTATCGCTCAGTTAAAACTCCTATCTAAACTGTTCAGCGACTTTTGCTAATATTTTACTCACGATGCTAAGAACAATTGCCGTCAGCGGTTCAATCTTCGCAAAGAAAGGACATATCGTAGGTCCACATACCGTGTTGCATGCGTTACCTTCCCACCATATTGGCGAAATGCCTAAGAATAACGATCGCACGTATGAGAAATTGGCCAGTGGCGAGCGAAAATGATTCTAATTTTGATATCTTGACAATCACTCAAATTTTGAATTGTATAAGCTCACCGATCTGGGGTTTTGTTTTCATGTCATGCTCATTCTTGATCCCACAAGCATAGAGTTGGGCCTAAAAACCGCCACACAAAAGACATGGGTTAACGGGACAATCCAAATCGGAAAACTAGAAAAACAAATCGGGCAGATAGCGAGCTTCTTACTTGAGCAGCGGCGAATTCATGATCGTTGGTTACGGTAGAAGACCAGCGATTCAGGATGAGAGAACCGTCTTCTCGTTTTGTTCCGTGCGGAATCTCTGGAAACTTGATGAACCTACTCTTCTCCGCCATTTTGAATTTTTCGTGGGGGGTTAGGTCTTTGGAGGTAGCTACAGAGTAGCTGGCTAGCTGGCGACTCGAGATTTCAATTGATGGTGGGGTAATTGATAATGTACGTAGGTGGCGTATATCAAAGAGAGCTAAGTCGCGTGCAATGGAAGCAAGTCGAAGAGCGAAGTTTTGAAGGAATTCGAAGGAGTAAAAGCAAAAGAGAGGCTATGATGATAGTTAATTACAATCCTGGACACGATCTTGGGGATAACCCGACGGCTAACTATTATTAATTGGAAGGCATTGGAAAGCTTGGGAAACCAGATCGCAACGTGCGTACATTATGACGGGGACATGGTACACTCTCTATTTCCCTATTTACCCTGCCTTTTTGCCGGGCCAGCGTGGATTGTGTGCAGTCGCATATGTCTAGATCTCGAGCTAGCTAGCTTGAGCTGTTTTGCAGTACCTTTTTCGTCACGAGGGATCGGGGTTCAAAGCGGAACCTTAATTCGCGAGGTTTTTGTCAATATCTCGCCTCTCATTGGGCCAGCGTTTCAATTGTTGACCGACGACGACCACGGAAACTGCGGCATCGTGAATGTGTGGGGCCAATCGCATAGTGTTATTCTACGGGTGAAACATTGAGACGGGGTATTCGTAACGAAGGTCTCGATCGGTATTTCATTGATCTCGAGATGCCGTAGTTTGATGTTTGTCAATGGCGCAAGAGATTCTGATACAGAGAATTACCCGTTGCTTGGCCAATTGGCCGGTCAACCCAATGCGATGCGAGAATCCGTATGTGTATATTTGAGTATATTTAAAGGAAATGCCGTTCTAAATCAGGGTTGGCTAATGTGTATACCGGACCAGGGTTAGTCTCCCGATTGCCAGTTGCCGCTTTCCAAACTATTCAATATTAAACGTCGGGTGGACACTGAAAATTCTAGATGATGCCAATGTTTCTTCCGGCTGACTATACTTGTCAGCCCCTTGACTTGATTATCTGCGGGGTGATCACGGGTGTTTATAAATTTACCCCAGATATAATGGACTTGCTTTCGGAGTGCTTGCGATATCGTATAAATATCGTTCGACCTACAGCCGCCTAGCTAGCCAAAACTTAAAGGGACCAGCCCCCCTTGAGAATCCTAGACTACTTGGGCATGTTCCTAGATAATTGTCCCATCGACTTCTCGAAAGATAACAGTGATCAGACCCGACCTATTCTGGCAAAATAGTGGTACGTAACATCGACCTAAACCCGATGATCTTTGACCCCCTTTCGTGTGAGTTTTCCTTCGTTGGATGGGGCGAACCTGCAACCAGCTTAACCTAGCCTGATTCTAGGGTTTCTGCTTGGCCGGGCACGTGGTCGAGGCTTCAATTCTAACACGCTCAAATTGCATATTTATAGGGGAAAAAAAGGCTCTTTCGAACGGCGGATATAATCAGGCGATGAGATGGATAGCATGTACGTTTTGGAAGTTTGAATCCGCAATGCAATGCCGACTGCAAGCGACCAGACTCTCAATATCGGTCGATTGATTTGATTATGGTCCGTTCGGGGGATTTCTTCGTGAATCATGAGCCTTGTCCCTTGCATTCGTCCTTCCGTCCGTTCATTCCGATGCAAATGCGGTTCTCAAACCGTCAGCCGAATTTCAGATACCCGGCTCGTCAAGGAGAAGACGAATGAACGGGCCTGTTCTGAACGAGCGAATGGATTGCAATATCGGTGATATGATGGGCAATTTCGTCGAATCGCGAGGGCTCTTCGGACCACGACATGGGTCGCATTGGGCCGAATGGAGAAGCTTGGGGTGGTGTGTGGTTCGAATGAAAACCGGCAACCGACCCACGTTTCTTTTTCAACCTCCAACTAACGTCCACCGCCCACCGCCCACCGCCCGGATTAAATCGAATCAATCGAGTCCCCGGACCAGCATGGTGATGGTAATAATAATAACGATATCACCACCGTTCAATTCTTATTCCACGGCCGGCCAAGCATAGGAGAGCACGTACGTCCCGTGCAGCAATGTGGCTGGTGTAACTGGCTGGCTGGCTGCAGGAGCTGCCGGTGCTACATACTTTTCAATAAGAAATTATAACTCGCAGCCTACAGCTTGTCACGGTCTTTCATATGCAATATAATTTATACAGACAGATACAAAGAGAAAAGATTAAGAGATCCATTTAAATATATACATCCTTTGCATTCCACCCGCAACCATGGAATCCTCCCGGATTCTTCCTCTCCCCCCCTTCTCGTCCTCCTTCCCATTTCACGGAATTACCGCACTCACCTTCGTGCTCGCGGTGCTGTTCGTCGTATCTACCTCGGCCTCGGATGGAGACTTCGCAGCTGCAGCACCAAACCTCGGTGTCGTCATAAGAGACCAGACATCAGCGCTTCTCTCACAACTCTCGAACCCGCTCCCTCTCATCGCTCTCTCTACCGGCTGGTTCGTTCGACAGAGACTACTCGTCATGACCGTCGCAGCTATCTGTGGTATCGGTCCCATAATTCGCTGGGCCACTAGTAAACGATCCGACCATAGAGAAAAGCTCGATGGGCGCATCATAAGTGTGTCTTGATGGCTCTCTCAACTTTTAATAAGAATTAGTTTAATGCTAATGGTTTTTCGCCAGCATCAAGGACTGTTGATACGCAGCATATTATCGACAATACCCATTTCGAATCTTTCAAAACCTCCAAATTCACATTTCCTTCCGTTCGGATATACCACCACCTTCATCGGAAAGCCGATAAATTATCCGCAAACTTGCCGCTAATACTCTTCCTCCACGGCCTAGGAGGGCAGATTGGTCAATTCCAATATCTTCTCGAATATTTCATCAATGTTTCACATGTGTTGTCCATCGATCTCCCCGGCTGCGGAGCATCCGAGATGCTGCCTGCGGACTGGGAGGCCTATTCCACTGCAACTTTCGCAGAACTGGTCGGTGTGATCTTGGAACGGTACTTGAACCCGGAACAAGAGTTCATCGTGGTAGGCCACTCGATGGGTTGCTCGGTGCTGGCTACACTATTGGGCAGTACAAGCGGGAAACGAGAACTCGCTGAGCGCTGCATCGGGTTCGTCAGCGTATGTCCCAAGGCGCAACTTTCGGACTCGGAAAAGAAGCAGAGGGATTTAATCACGAGCTTGCCGCGATTCGTATTTGATACTTACCGCTTCATGGATCGACGGGGCGGTGTGGATTCGCCATCCGTCAAGCGATTCGTGTCGCCCTCGTCTCCAAAAGCGATACGCGAGTATCAGCTGCTGATCAACGAAAGGTCGCGGACGCCGACGGCCTTGAGAGTTATCAAGGGATTTGTGACACCGGCGCCGGAAGTCTGGCAAAATATTCGGTGTCCAATCTTGCTCGTCACAGCTCAACATGACCACGCTACACCTCCTTCCAACGCTGACACTATCGCATCCTACTTTTCGTCGCTGCCTCAGGAAAGGAAGAGCAAGCTTAAGCAAGTGGAGCTACCGGACGCGGGACATGGAGTTCTTTATGAGAAGTATCATCATGTCTGCCATGTGGTCGCGGAATTCTTGACGAGGTTTGTGAGTGAGCAATTGAGCCTTGCCTGGCAGCTCGAAACTCTCAAAGAAGGAAAGTGGATATTGAAGAACGAGAAGAAGTGGATGATGACAAGCAGTGTCAGTGGAAGGATCGGAACATCCATGTTTAAAGCTATGAAGGTATATATTTGACTCCTGTAAAATGCAAAGGACACTTTGACGACTAACAAGAGATGGATGTAGACTTTGCGTCAGAACGACCCGATTCACAACCCCCAGGCTTTCATCGAAGCCAACCCCGATGTCTCCCATATTGTTGACATCTCATTTGAAAACCCTCCTTACATTCCTTCTTCCTTTGAAGGTTCTCATATCACATATCACAAGTGTATGTTCTTTCTCTCTCTACATTTATTACTTCCAAATAGCTAATGGTGTTTTGAATTTATGTGTAGTTGCCACGAAATCAAAACAACCGCCAGAAATCTCTCAAGTATCACAATTCATCAATCTCATCGATTCAATCATCGAAGGACACCCACTTCCTCCCAACCCGATCTTTGGGCTCATCGCCGTACATTGCCATTATGGGTTCAACCGCACTGGTTTCTTCATATGCTGTTATCTGATTGAAAAACTGGGGTATGAGGTACAAGCCGCGATAGATGCGTTCAAGGAGGCGCGATATCCGGGGGTCAAACACGCACATTTTATCGATGAGTTGTTTGTGAGGTATGATAGTGGGCCAGAGGGTATACGGCGGGCACCTACATTTTAAATTGCCTGCAAGATTATGATTCATTTAATATATTGAAGACTTTGAAGCTGTAGAACACGAGGCGTAGACATTTGATTTGCGAGTCGCGAGACTTTTTGGGATTCTGTTTCTCTTTTGGTTTTTTTCATGACACATCTTTTTAATATTCGAAACGGTATTATGACTCGATATGGTCTTCTGCAGGTTGATACTTGGGGGGCTAGCAAGTCGGTGGGTTTTCGAAAGGTTGCTCTCATATATGGATTGTTGACAGAATTCTTATTCTAATTTTTATACACGGAATGACGACAAGGCACTGGCGTTTTTGAAATTTAATTATTAATCATACACTCATTTATATCCTGTCACGACTCATATATTATCACCGTGGAAAGTATGTAGAACGCAAGGAGACACTAATCCCGTGAAAGAAACAGCGAGAAAAAGAAGTGTACTATGAAGGTTCGCCAAAAGGTAATTTTTGATATTTGATATAGCATAGTTTTTGATATAAAAGCGACATTGATCGGAGAAAGTCCTCTATCCTCGTAAGAGGGAAAGGAAATTCCCGTTCAACGGCCCCGTTTGGTGTCCATCCGAACCGGTTCTCGGACGCAAGACGCGAAAATCGAGAGTGGTTTCTGGGAGAGAGTCTGTGGGTGGGTTCCTCGGGATGAGGTGAGACGGATGGTTGGGACTATGCGTGCATTGAGTATGCAATATGGAGTGATTACTAAAGATTGAACGTGATAATGAAGAGGCTGCTTTGTATTGAAGTCTATTTACAGTTCCATATTAGTCAGATAGACGCGAGAGAGGAATCTTAATCTCGACGGAATGAAGATGAAGATGATAAAGAAGGCGAGGTTGGTTTTTGGGATGTGGATTTTTTTCGCCTGTTCTTTTCAATTAGCCTGTGCTGCGCCACTCATACTGCTTGTTGTGGCGGTGAACCGTTTTTGGATTTCTCGTTGCCTGCCCCTTCCTCCTTCCATCGCCTTTTCCTATTCTTTCCTATCGACATCATCAACCTCCATTTCCACATCCACCCGAACATACCCATCGCCCGTCTCTCAACCCGATCCAACCTTAATCTGATTCACTAAGCGATATCTAGCCCGAGATGGTCTCCCGAAAAAAGCGATCGCACAAGGATGACGCGCAGGAGCAACTCGCGCGTCCTTGGTGCTACTACTGCGAACGAGACTTTGACGACGTCAAGATCCTGCACTCCCATCAGAAGGCGAAGCATTTTAAATGCGAGCGGTGTAGAAAACCGTTGAATACCGCTGGAGGTAAGTTTTGTCTTGATTCCATCTACCTTGACTCCCGTTTGAAACGGGCCCTTTCGTTTATGACTAATACTAACTTGAATCCTTTCAATCCAGGTCTTGCGGTTCATATGACCCAAGTCCACAAGGAAACGCTCAAGGAGGTCAAAAATGCGATTCCGGGACGTGAGTCTACCGATATCGAAATCTTTGGTATGGAGGGTATTCCTGAGGATATCTTACAGGCGCATCAGACGCGAATCATGGCTCAGATTCATCAAAAGGAGACTGAGCGTCGGGCAGCACAGGGTTTACCTCCTCTGGGACAAGAAGGTACCGCGAAGAAGAAGATCAAGGTTGATTCGGTTGATCCTGAGGAGATTATGAAGAGACTGGCTGCGCACAAGGCGGCACAGGTTGGTGGTGGTGCGGTCGGGCCAGGAACAGGTAGTCAGAGCCCAACTAGCGCTCAAGATACAGGTGGGAATGCCAGTCCCGCGATACCGCCATCGGCTGTCAGTCCAGCGTTCCCTCCAAACACTTATAACGCACCACCTTCTGCGAGTCCGCAGCCTTTCCAACAGCCCCCTCAACAGTATGGTATGCCACCGACGCCACAGTACCCTACACCCCCGGCTCCGTATTCGCAACCGAATCAACCGCCCTTTTATCCTCCTGCTCAACCAGGTTACAATCAACCACCACCAGGTCAACAATATCCAGGCTTTCCTCCCCCGCAGTCCCCAGGTTATGGTGGATATCCGCCCCCTCAGGCGCATAACCAGCCTCCATATGGAGCCTATCCACCAGCTCAACCCCCTCAATCGTACCCGCCTGCGCAAGCCCCTTATCATGCACCTCCTGCCCAGACCCAGCCATCTTTCCATCAGCCACCGCCCCAATCTCAACCTCCACCTCAACTTACCACTATTGCACCTCCTCAAAATATCCCAGGTCTTCCTGCGAGACCGAATATCCCAGGTCTTCCTCCTAGACCCAACTTCTCCACTCCTCCTGCACCTCCTGCTAACAATTACCATCAACCCCCTCCCAACCCTCAACCGTCTTATCCAGGTGGCCCACAGCAGAATCGCGCAATGTCTCCCGGTTCTAACCAGTACTTCCCACCTCCAATGCCAAATGCGTACCAGCAAATGCCTCCAAAGCCTTTTCCTCCTCCGCCTCATCAGCAGGGAGTGGGTGGTAGCAATGGTGAAGTGATCATTAACGGAGACCAGGTTATTCTCAGCGGCGGCAAGGATTGGACCGGCAAAACCATTCCACAAGCTGTGGTCCCTCCGAAGTCTTTGGACGCGAAAGTTGAGTCTGGGGAAACGAAATTTGAAGAGAAGAAGAAGGATGACAAAGATGCCGCTAAAGCTGCAGAGAAGGAAGATACCGGCCGTCGCAAGGACAAAGATACAAAAATGGTTTACTCAGATAACGAGTATAGTCCGGTAAGTTTCTTACTTTTCCCCCCTCCTATCTTCTATCACTCTTCATTAATACGATTCCGCTATACAGGAGGAGAAGCGCGCCGCTCTCGCGAAATACGTAAAATTTAGTGTTCGGATCCATGCTGTGACGGAGGAAAAAGCAGACGCGGAGATGACAAGCAGCTAAGCTCTCACTCAAAACACTAAAGCAATGACTATAGTTATTGGAGGTCTTGGTGATAAGACTCTAATTTCTTGGGGAAGAAATATAGACAAGTCGGAAAACTATCACGTAGGGTTTTATCGATCTCGATTAATCGAATACATGGTTTTGCGAGTGAAGAGATGGCCAAAATTTGCGGCGTACGGTGTTTATTGACCAGTATGTTTTATTTTTGGATTTTTTCTTTGCAAATATTTCATTTCACTCTCATGGGCCCCTTCTTTCCTGTTTCGTTTTGTTTCGTGTAAATCCTTCCTTCCCTTTTATCAGCGTTGATATTTTTCTCTTGTAAAGCTGCGGTGTGCACCCGATTCACTCTTCGAACAGCAGGAAGGGCAAAAGGTGAGACAGTAGAGAACCGCACGTAAATTATCAGTAAGTCTTTTTGTTATCTATTTGTCTCGTGAATTACATAACTCTATAGCCAGATTCACGAGACGAGCTACCAATTCACTCGGCTGCCTTTCTCTTAGGAGAAAAAGTGTGGCTGCATTCTTACATAACATTGAGAGGTCAGTTATATTTTTCATGCAGATTCGTTTTCGTTGGCAAACTAATCTATTCACTTGACTTCCTTCTCGGCTCTTATATGCCGAGGCCATGGAAGGGGCTGAGGATCTCGTCTATCGTAAGTTCCAAATTTCAATGTTGGAGGGCAATCATAAAGAACAAATATTTTCTTCTTTGCACCTAGCTGCGAACGCATTAGCTGAGGTGATGCAACCCTCTAATTTCTAGCTTTCGGATGCTCCATCCGTCATTTTTTCTCCTTGTGGAGCCTGTTTTTCTCCTTGTGGAGAAAAAAGAGACCAGACGAAGGTCCTGTGACACCTTTACGCTTGTGAAACCTCTCCACTATTCAAAGTGCATGTCGAAGTGGGTCTACCCCACAACTTTGCTCCGATAGTTTTTTTCAACCTGTTGAGAAAAGCTAGACGGGATGCCTTGCTTATTTCCCGATTTATAAGCACTCGTAGCGAGACCAGCACTCGTGATGGTAATTTCAATGTTATGCAGTAGGTACTCTTTCTTTACGGCCAAGGTATTTATGATATGCATGTCTTTGGTTTTGGTTCCTTGCCTGCTAGCTTAGATGCTCTATCTAAGCGATTTTGAAAGCGTCTGTCTTTTTTTCGTTTCTGGGGGTTCGAAAGCACAAGGCCTTAGAGAATGATAGGGATACCATCTTTGTTCCTACTAGGATTTGATTCTAAGAAATCCCATTTTTAGACAGTATGTATTAACTACATCTGTGCGATCAATACTTGGTATTGAGAGTTATGTCTGTCATATCTGCATGATAAGTGGGTCCCATTCGACCAGGCTTTTCAATAGACTTTTGATTGCCAACGAAAAAAATGAATTTCGGTTTCACTCGGATTTATCGCATAACCAATGATAATCTGCTGCGTATGTTGTCTAAATATATAATTTATTATCAAACAAAGGTCCCAATGGTTCCGAAGGTAACAGAAATAATGTGTTAATGCGCAAATTCATAGGCCCGACGGTTAACCAAAGCGGAATGGACTATTCATTCAAGTGGATAACTCTTTCTTTGCATTGTAGTCTCATTTGCTTCTGCGTTTGAATTGAAAATATTGTATATAAATGTGCGGGGTCGCCTATATTTCGTTTACGGAGAGATTGTGGGGAATGGAGATATCAAATGGGAGCGTGTAATCGAGAATTAAGGATCCAAAGAATGTTGAAAATTGATGAATGAGCTCACTCGCAGGATCATATCACTTGGCATCAGCCAAGCTGCATCAATACGAATCCCTGATGTTGCTATACCCCTCTGAGGTATGAGTCCGAAAATTGAAGTCTTGGGGAATCTTGGCTTCGTCTCCGAAACCCAGCAAGTCGGCTCAGAGGACTCTCATAAATCGAAACGAGCGTGCGGGATAATACACGAGTCAGAACCCAGCTTCGAACCCTTGTGGTTGGTTGGCGAGCTTGTTCAGAGGGGAAACACCGATATCGACGAAGGTGTTTAGATCACCAGATGGTCCTTCGATCGAGAAGATGAGAAGTTTTTTTTTTTTTTCTTGATCATGTTACGAAAATTGGACCCTGGTTGGGATAATATTTGCATACGTATATGGTGGACAAGGAGCAAGAGTGATTGCGTCACTTAGAATGTCGACCGCTGTAAATTTTTCAAGAGGCCTGTGGGTGGAGGGTGTAGCGATTATATGAATATTAATTTATATTAATGCAAGTAAACTGGTGGCGGTATCGTTCTCAGCCTGCCTACCTGCGCAGCTTGTCTCGTATGCGCGGCGGTTGCTACGATGATTTTGATTAGATGGATAAACCGGCACGGATATTTATTATCATCGGTATATATTTTCGGATACGTGAAACAGTCGCATAGATCCGATCATAGAAGAAAGTGGCCAGATCTGTAGATCTGAGGGGGGAAAAGGTACGATGTATGATGGTTCCGGATGAATTCAAAGTGTTCTACGAGATATTGTCATTGGAGTTGGGGGCTCTGGTTCTTATTTTACCAGAAAAATGTGAGGAATCAATTATTCTTGTACCTAGACGTCGCAGAAGGCGCTAGAGTCAAAATACAAGTTATAGATGTTCATCAGCTGCATCATGCAGTGCTCTCTAATTCGTAAAATAGACTAAAGCTCGAGGCTGGAAGTTTTTCACACACCACCAACTAGAATATTCTTGGTCAAGTATTTATCACATTTAAGTGCATGTAATATGACTGCACTTTGCTGACGAAGTACATGCGGACAAGAAGAAAAAGAAGAAGAAAACAAGAATTAAATTTGTGCTGAAGTTGCAAGGAAGTGCAAGACGGGACATGTCCATGCGAAGTGGATTAATCACTGAGGACGGGATTTATGCCGTAGTCCAAAAGACCTGTCACACTAGCATTTATTTCCGGCCGAGTGCTATTTTGATTCAGAAATGCGTGCAAGCAAAATGTTTCTGGAACATGGCTGCGGCGGCGCCAATGTTGCTCTATAAATTCGGCTGAAGGGACAAAAACGGTCAACCCGTCTCGTCACTAGGCTATAAGGCCAAATAGCCTAACTTCGTCTTCCCCTTACTACCCAAAACATCGGATGGGACCTTGCATATATTGCGAACTCAAAAGAGAGAGGAACAGAATAGCCTGTAACCGTATACGCGCGGATGCCCTTGGTTCCTGGACGAAACAAGCTTTTTAATCAGCGTCCTTGAGATGAAAAGGAATCAGCCAAGAAAAGGTCGAAAATCGGTAGCTGGGTAGGAATTGATGGTGTTTAGTTTCGAGTTCTCTCTCAAGTATAATTTTTTCTTTCTTTTTCCACTTTATAAGCTCACCAATCTCTGACAAAAGTTGGAGGTCGCATCGACGGGCAGGGATGTTATATTGAGCTGCTGTGGCCTGACAGGACCATCCTTCCCGACATCCCGAAACTGCTGGCCTACTTGAAACAGCAGCTGGGCCTGCGAGCCGCACGGTTTCGGTGCCCAACACAAGTTTTCCAACAAGCGAGCGCTACAAAGCCAAAGGAAACATCAGACGGCTCCCGGAACACCAGCCCGGACCCACCCCACTGTCGCGTTTACATGTATCATTTTCCAATTAACGAGAAAAAAACCACTGCCTCTCCTCTTCGCAGTTCCGAACTCGTCTGCTCTCGATTCCCCCGTCTAGAGATCACCTGGATCAGATTATACCGCACGTGGCTCTTGTTACATGTAAACATCACTGATGCCGGCACAACTATTGCCGGGACGAGGGCGTTCCTTGGCCTGCTTTGAATGGTTACGTCTACCGTAATGGACATAATATCCGGATGGTATCAAGCCGTGCCCAGACAATCAGAGCCAAAGATGACCCCAGTGCTAGAAGTTCAAGTTTATGCTTGGTTATCTGAATTCACACATGGACATGCCTGTAAAAAAGCGCCCAGGACTGGTGTATATAAATCGTCATCCTCTTCCACCCCCAAGTTTCTCCTTCACCCCCCAGTTGAAGCGATATACATAAAGGCCTGAAGGGTGTGTATAAAAGACGCACGACAAGTACAGTCTTCGTCCATCTATTTTCGCCTTTTCCTCTATTTTCATCTCATACATTTCCATCGACTCGGGCGAGACCTGCGAGTAAAAGCACAATCCTAGTGATATTTGCATAATCATTTCGACATGAAGTTTCTTGCAGTTTCGGCCCTCTTGGGCGCCAGCCAGGTTGCTGGACACGCTATCTGGCAGGACCTTTGGATTAACGGCGTTGATCAGATATGTCCCCCTAATTGCTTCGAGAATTTACGCACAGTTTAATGCTGACTATTCCCTTCTTTCTACGGAACATCTTGTGTGAGAATGCCTCTTAACAACAATCCACTCACCGACCCACTGTCATCCAACATGCGATGTAATGTTGGGACCGTTCCAGTTTCTGGAAAGTGCTCTGTCAACGCTGGTGACGTTGTTACAATTGAGATGCATCAGCAAATCGGTGACCGTGATTGCTCGGTTGAGGGCATCGGCGGTGCTCATTGGGGTCCAGTACAAGTGTACATGTCTAAAGTCACCGACTCTTCCACAGATCTTGGAGCTGGCGGTTGGTTCAAGATTTACGCAGATACTTGGGCCAAGTATCCAACTGGCGACGGATCTTCCGACTGGTGGGGCACCAAGGATATGAACTACTGCTGCGGAAAACTCAGCTTCGCAATTCCAAGCAACATTCCATCTGGCGATTACTTGCTTCGTCCTGAGGCTCTCGCTCTTCATGCTGCTGGCGCTCCACCACCAAACGGTGCTCAGTTCTATGTCAGCTGCTGTAAGTTTTCTCGTTGACCTAACCGTATCATAGGCTTGATTTTAATGACTAACATGGAACCCGCATAGTCCAACTCACTGTCAGCGGTGGCTCTGGATCCGTTCCCCCAACTGTCTCATTCCCAGGCGCATACAGCGACACCGATCCAGGTATCTACATCAACATCTACCAATCTCTTTCAACCTACATTGCCCCCGGTCCTACCGTCATGCCAGGTGGTGCCACCAAGTCTCCAAATGTCCTCTCATTCGGAGGAAACTGCGCTGCTACTTCCACCGTCATTGGAGGAGGCTCCAACCCAACCACCGCCAAGGGCACCACTACTACCCCCAAGACCACCACCCCAGTCACCACTACCAAGACCACCACCGGTCCTACCACCAAGACAACTACTACTCCTGTCGTCACTACTAAGACCACTACCACCAAGTCTACCACCACTCCTGTCAAGACCACTACTACCGCTGGTGGTACCGGTGGCTGTCAATCTCCTCAGTACGGCCAATGCGGAGGTATTGGCTGGACTGGTTGCACAGGCTGTTCTGTAAGTTCTGCGCATTTTAAATCCATCTTCATTTCTTTAATATAGAAGCTAATATAAACCGATACTTTAGGCCGGAACATGCAGCGTTCTCAACCCATACTACTCCCAATGCGTGTAAATTGGGGGCTATCATTTCGTTGGTTCGAAACGGGGTGAAAGGGCAATTGATGATTGATTAGGGCGGTGTTTTCTACTTTCCTAGTCCGAGAGAGTCGTTTCTTTGTTTATCTTTTTTTTACTCTCTTTGTCTTACATTTGTGGGATAATGCATATTACTGGGTGTTTAGCTACTCCTTTTATTTGGTCTTGGGGATGGCGGTTGTAACTGTATATATAATGAAGATGTGGAGAAAAAAAGAACATTTTTCTAAAAAGCCCCTTACTCTAAGAACAACTTATGCGGTATAAAAAAGTCTCCAAAGCGTATTTGTATTGCGAAGTAGGTTTGTTTTGCCCAGCGTGAAAGCAATGATATGGGCGCTTATGAGTTGTTTTTGTTGCAATTTGATCAATATATTCTCTAGGTCTGCAAGGCATCGACATTAATTGAAGAGTTGGTGGGGAATTGAACTAGCAATAGATTATTACAAGGAGATTAAGAAGCTAGTAAAATGATGACATATCAATGTCGACCTCAAGAACAAGACGGGAAAATAAAGGTTCTAGTTGTGCAAGGTGACGTTCTTTGTAATATTATCTGGCACCAGATACTTTGCCAAGCAGGAGGTTCGGAGCCATTTAAAGCGAGCAATGCAGCAAATAGCGGGAATATTGCTTTTCACTGATATCCTGCGATGAATTTCCCTCAAAAATACTAAGAAAATATTTTTATACAAAATACCAAGACTTGCATAAAGTAGTTCGGTATATATTGCAAAACCAACACGTCGTTTCGTTTACCACATAAAACAAAATTGAAAGGGAAATTTAGAAAATCCCATGGCCTGGAAACAGTAGAACCCTTTCCGGAGATTTTCCGCCTTCTAAACTAGCAATTATATTCTATCTCAGTTGAGCAATTGCAGCTTTGGTTTTCCGTTTGACCATATGAAACTGTGCCAGGACAAGCAGTCTGCGGCCAAGCTCTGACCCCATTGGTGGAAAAGCTCATCTGCCTCCAGGATCGTATATTGGTCAAGGCCATATGTCATTAGGAAATATCTGCGCTTGATTTCTTGATAGTATCGACGCCATTGTAAATCAACAGCATATTCGGATCTGGGGTTAAGACGCCCTTCAGAGCTTTCGATACGAGGTATTTTCTCATCCCAGCGGGATCTAACTTGAATTGCGAGCTCCTCCCGAGCTCATAGGCGACTATACCTGCGACCAATGGAGCGGCACACGAAGTTCCAGAAACTGTGGCAAGCTTTCCTGCAGTGTTTTGGTAGGTGATATCAGTACCTGGGGCGTAAAGATTAATACAAGGACCGTAATTCGAGTAGTCTGCACGAGAGTCGTCAACATTGGTAGCCCCAACTCCGATAAGTGGAATCGACCTAGAAAACCCAGCTGGGCCTTGTATGCAAGCGTCTTGGCTATCATTACCACCTGCAGCCACCAAATGTATCCCAGCAGTTGAGGCCTCTTTCATTAGTTCAAACATAACAGGATATTTTACCTCGGGCATCGTGATAAAACCTTCTGGTGTTGGCTCTATATACGCAATGGACATGCTTACCACCGAGCCTTTGAAAGTCGGGTCGCTTAGTCTTTGCTTGTGTAGGGTTATAATTTGATCTAGAGCTGCAGCGATATCCACGCAATCGCTCGAATTTGTGCCTACTACTTTGATGCCGTAGAGATTCGCTCCACCCGAAACTCCGTAGTGAGTCCCCCCAAGCACACCAGCGCACATGGTTCTACAAAATTGACTTTCAAGTAAGCGACAAACTATAAAAAATTTTCAGAATATATCTCTACATACCCGTGACCTATATGATCGTCAGGATCTGTTAGATTCGCCAATAATCTTTTTGCCCTACCCCTAATATTTGAAATATTTGTGGCTAGGCCGGTATCTAGAAGATATGCGTCAACACCGGTTCCTGGAAGATGCCCCGGTTCATTCTCCATATATCTGTATGTGTAAGTTAGATCTGCCACAGACCGAGTGGGGTCATTGACCGTGTTGACGCTCGATATTCGTTCAAGGTTCCATGAGCTTTTGGTTATGTTAATCATTAGATCTCTCTTCCTCAATAGATTGAATCTTTTGCTTTGATATCCAATTGAGGTTATATTTGTCATTACTTCTTTCTGTGACACTCTTGGAAACTTCTGATTTCGATTCAATCTTTCCGTAATCCCAACCCTACGGGGCGGAGTAGGAGTTGTTATTCGAATTGCTTTTTGAACAGCAGCAATCGAGGGCAAGACACCGATTCTATCGCTTTCCGATTTCGTTAAATTATTAATCTTAGCGACTCGTATGTTCTCTCCAAAGGTGTGAATGTTGGTCCCATAGTCAACGCCAAATCCGTGCTGGCTTCTTGTTGGAGTCAAATCTTGGGAACCATTCAAGCCCATCTCTACGAAGATATCTTCCCAAGGACGCTTCTCCGTACTCAATAATAGAAATGTATATTCGCTCCTCGCTTCCTTGTCATCTTGTCTGCTTATTCGCCTAAGCTCAAGGCTTCTATTAGAAAGCGAGGGCGATGATAAGGAAAAGGTAAAGAAGAGTGAAGCACTGAAAGTAAAATAATAAGAAGTAAAAAGAGGAATTAAGTGTTTCATGAGGTTCTGAGTTTATGCCAATGCTCAGGTATTAGAGAATTTACTTTCAATGTATATAGCTCTCCATAACTTTAATCTTTATTATTACAATCCCAAATCTAAACTTACAGTGCTTAAGTATTAATTGGTTCTAGACGGTTCATCACTTCGATATAACAGAAAAGGTGACAAAATACCCTGCCTAGGTCGTATACATCCAGGTACAAAGTTTTTGAAGGGCTATGTCCAACCGTCTTGGCATTTGAAACGGTTCCATGAAGGTGTAAAGATATACGTAGGCTCCCACAAATAAAAATGGTGTCATCTTAAGAACAACCCTGCCCCTGGACCACAAAACTTATATTAACCTGGTCCCAAATTCAAGGTCCTTTCAATAGGAACAGATAGTTTGGAGTTTTTGGTACGAATCATGATATATATTTTTCGCCGCTTGATTAGATGTGAGTGGTCTCGGCTTTTGGGAAGACGGTTTCTTGTTGTGTAACAATAAATGTTGAGAGCCAACAGATAGGTTTCAGAATCCAAAAAAGGAGCAGAGGAGGAAGAAGGCTGAAGGCCAACGAGGCACAACATTGGAGTTAAAAGGAACAAGTCGATGGGTTGTCTCTTAAACTAAACGCTCGATGAGACGTCGATGTTGTTCTACTTAAACACGTAAAGAGTTTTGAGTCCGTACCTGTTGTGCCATTTGCTAGCACCCCAGCAGCCGAGTCCAGAAATAGGCCAGAATTCAGGTTGCTTTTAAAAGGCTGGGCTCTGATAATTTTCTGTCAATTGTATAGTCTCTATATATCTATATACACATTGATCACATATAAAATCTCACACCTTCCCTTTCTTTGCAAAATTGAGAATTAAATAGTATCTATATTGTTGGGATTATGCGGAAAGGAATTTCTGGGATAGCAGATTTTCCAGCCATTCGGTTGTCAGTTCAGTCGGCATGTCCCCCACTTGCTCCGGTTGCCGATGGTATGAGCTCATTCCGGGCTTCGGCATGGCAGACCAAACACAATCCAGCAGGTGGGCTGCGGTTAACACCACCAAGACAAAAAGAATGCTTAGACAAGATTCAGACACAATCTATTATCTCTATACCGGTTGAATGCCCAGAGGCGGCCAAGGGCGACCTGAGACCTTGGAGAACGTGGCAAATGGGGGTTTTTGCGGCGGTGACGCGTGTAACCAGTGCAACTAACGCTGGGCGGGATGTCTCGTATCGGCCAATTCGACAGATGCAAACAATCGCCAATTGACGCCAAGACTCGGGATGCTTGGCGAGCTTCGACAACGCTGTCTATGAACCTCTTCCAAGACAAAGTCCTAAACATGATCAGACTACGGTGAACCATTATAGAGCGAAGAAGACTCTTGGTAGACCCACCTATGACTGCAAGGCGGACAGGCCTCGGGATAAAACGGATTTTGAAAACGAATTTTTAAAATTTTTTGATGTATAAATATGAGTGATTCTTCCCGAAAGCTC
Source organism: Orbilia ellipsospora (assembly GCA_036971675.1). Lineage (NCBI taxonomy): Eukaryota > Fungi > Ascomycota > Orbiliomycetes > Orbiliales > Orbiliaceae > Orbilia > Orbilia ellipsospora. Next base: position 254,427 of record JAVHJO010000006.1, read on the forward strand.
GGGCCTCTCTCGAAGTCAAGACATCTATAGACTAGAATTCATCTAGCAAAACAACTTGCTCTTGTTGGAACCTTATATAAGTTACGAAGAAGTCTTAGTAACTTTCAAGCCTAAACTTTAAAAAGTTTCCTATTTTGAATATTCTCAAACATATCGAATCATCATCGTTTTAAACTTTACACGACGAATATTTTCTTGGATGCTGAATCCATAAGAGCAGTGTATTGGAACATGTCACCACCCGGCACTGAAACAAAGATTACATTTACATTACCGCCTCATGCACAAACATTTGAGGATGTTGCTTCCGATTTGAAGACAGACGTCGACAGGGGTCTGTCAGTGATCGAGGCCAAGAAGCGGCTAGCTCAGTATGGCTCCAACATAATTGAAGGAGACGAAGGTGTGCACATATGGAAAGTACTCTTCAAGCAGTAAGTACACTCTCCTAAGCGATGAATATGTGATAGTGAAAGGCTGGTTCACTAATATGCGTTCGCCTTAGATTAACCAATGCCATGATTTTGGTTTTGGTGTTCGCGATGGTACTATCGTATGCGACAAAAGACTGGATCGAAGCGTAAGTTTCTTCTCTTGTGCCTGTTCAAGATTGTCTCGAGGAAATGCTAAGATATAACAGTGGCGTAATTACTGGCGTTATCATCTTGAATGTCAGCGTTGGATTTTACCAAGAATACAACGCGGAGAAGACTATGGAATCCTTGAAGAATCTCTCGTCGCCTACCGCCTCAGTAATCCGGGACGGCAATCTGGTCCATATTCCATCGATGGAAGTGGTTCCTGGCGATATCATTGAACTGAAGACAGGGGACGTCGTTCCTGCTGACCTTCGAATGATTCCTGAGACGTTGAATTTTGAAGCCGACGAAGCCCTTCTAACGGGCGAATCGCTACCAGTAAGTTCCCCATCCAGATATAATTATGCTTAGCTATATATATTTATCGCCATAATATTGTATTAAAATCTTGAATAGGTTGCCAAAGGTGCATTGTTTACACTTGATGCCGAAGTTGGTCTCGGTGACCGTACCAATCTCGCCTTCTCCTCCTCCACCGTTACAAAAGGCCGGGGCCGCGGAATTGTGATTGCAACCGGTATGGAAACCGCCATTGGTGCAATCGCCAAATCACTGCAAGGAAAGAAAGATCGCAAGCCCAATCGCTCTCTCAGCCGCAAAAAGCATGGTCCACTCCAACCCGCCAAGGGGCTCGTCCTACGAACTTGGGATGCAATTGGAAGTTTCCTCGGCCTCACTGTTGGTACTCCTCTTCAGAGAAAACTTGCCAAACTTGCATACGTCTTGTTTGCATGCGCGGTGATACTTGCGATAATTGTGTTTGGTGTAAACAAATTTGATATTCCTCACGAAGTTGTTATTTATGCTATTTCACTTGGTGAGTTGGTTTTAGCCCTTAAAAGCAATCGATTATTCATCCAGAACTAACTGTGAATCGATTTAGCTATTGCTATTATTCCTGAAAGTCTTCTCGCTGTTCTTACAATCACCTTTAGCGTTGGTATGAGACGTATGGTTAAGCGCAAGGTCATTGTTCGCAAGCTCGACTCTCTCGAAAGCCTGGGAGGTATCACCAACATTTCGTCCGACAAGACCGGTACTATAACTCAAGGAAAGATGATTACTAGAAAATTCTGGATCCCAAGCCTCGGCGTGTATAGTGTCGAGAATACTGCTGAAGCCAACGATCCTACTTCGGGCGATATCCGCCATGAATCTGAGCCTCCAAGGCTGGGAGAGAAAGCAAGTGGAGAAGATAGAAAGAGGTATAATTTGGATCTAATATCTTCTCAACCTGCTGTCGGGACCTTTGCTCGTATCTGTGCACTATGCAATGTTGCAACTGTCCGGTATGATAGAGATACGAGCAAATGGCAGGCGACGGGAGATCCGACTGAGGTAAGAACTTCATAATTCATTATGACACTACGATAGGAGGTTTCCGCTTACTCAAAAATGAATTTTAGATTGCTCTTCAAGTGTTCGCCCACCGCTTCGACGCCGGCAAGCAACAACTGCTTGGCTTAGGATGGAATCAAGAAGCTGAATTTCCGTTTGACAGTGACATCAAGCGTATGTCTGTAGTTTTTAGAGGGCCGGATTCGAAACCAAATACCGTTGAAGTTTTTACAAAGGGGGCGGTTGAGAGAATCTTAGATCTTTGTGATACGTATGGTATTGACAATGAAAGATATGAGATGACAGGGGAATTCAGAGAGGTAATCATGGCTCAAGTTGAAGAGCTGGCCGGACTAGGCCTTAGGGTCCTTGCTCTAGCTAAGAGATCGATTCCCACATCTAAGAACTGGAAACAAGTTGACCGGGATGATGTGGAACAAGACCTCATGTTTATTGGGCTTGCTGGCTTGTATGACCCTCCACGTCTTGAATCAAAGGATGCAATCAAGCTCTGCAAGCAGGCTGGTATCAAAGTTCACATGCTTACCGGTGGGTTACCTCTCCCTCTATCTATCGTAAGAATTCGCTAACATAATCCTGACAGGAGACCACCGTCTAACAGCTGCAGCGATCGCCCGAGAAGTTGGCATAATACCGGGATACACAGGCCGGCTCTCTAGAGAGGAAGTCGACTCTCTCGTTATGACCGCCTCCGACTTTGACAAACTCACTGACGAAGAAATTGACCTACTCCCCACAATGCCCGTTGTCATTGCCCGCTGTGCACCAGACACTAAAGTCCGCATGATCAAAGCTCTTCACAGACGAGGGCTCTATTGTGCGATGACTGGTGACGGTGTAAATGACTCTCCTAGCTTGAAACAAGCAAATGTCGGGATTGCCATGGGCTTGGGTGGTTCTGATGTTGCCAAATCTGCGTCAGATATCGTCCTGACGGATGATAATTTTGCATCAATTGTCAATGCGATCGAAGAAGGTCGACGCATGTTTGATAATATTCAAAAGTTCGTGCTTCATTTATTAGTTGCAAACGTTGCGGAGGTTATACTTCTTATCATCGGTCTCGCTTTCCGGGATGAAGATGGGTTTTCGACCTTTCCGCTCGCTCCGTTATCGATCATTTGGATCAATATGCGTAAGTTACAGTCTTCTACTTACACCTTGTCCCGAACCAAATATATCGAATATACTAAATTTGAATAATCAGTTACATCATCGTTTCCCGCGTTCGGTCTTGGTCTCGAGCCCGCCAACTCTGAAATCATGCATCGCCCACCGCACAATAACAAAAAGGGTGTGTTTACCTGGGAAATCGTCGTCGACATGCTCGTCTACGGTATAATAATGGGTGCTTGCATGATTGGTACCTTTACGATAATAGTTTACGGTGTTGGTGGTGGTGACCTTGGTCACAACTGCAATACCTCCTACAACGACTCATGCGACCTAGTATTCCGAGCTCGCGGAGCTGTTTTCGTCACAACAGTCTGGTTGATCCTTCTTAGCGCTTGGGAGTTTAAGTCTATCCGACGGTCGTTGTTTCGTTTGGACCCTGAGGACAGTCATCCATTCCCTTTGTTCAAGGATATCTACAATAATAAATTCTTGTTTTGGGCTGTAGCGATCGGGTTTGTGAGCGTGTTTCCGGTGTTGTATATCCCTAAACTCACGACAAATTTCTTTAAACACAAGGGAATCGGTTGGGAATGGTCGCTACCGATCGTAAGCGTAGTGATTTTCATCTTTGGGGTTGAAGCGTGGAAGTTTTGTAAGAGAAAATTGTATTGGTTTGAGGCGGATAGGGGGGTGTATGGAAGCAATCAGTTGGATAGATTCCTGTCAACTGATACGAGATTCTCTGGAACTACCGGCAAAGCCTGAGTATTCACGAGAAGGAACACTCGGTCTCGGAATGGTAAGTATGGATAGTATTCGTATAGTATGTTTTGTTAGTTTTCAACGTATCGATGTACTTTCTTGGACATGTGTCTCACGTTGATCTTTTTGTATTCAAACCGATTTTATTTTCCAATATTAGCAAATTAATATCCTTTAATCTTTTGGCAATAAAACCAACAAATATCAGTGTTTACGCACTTCGTAAAGGCTTCGGGTCATAAAGTCCAAGTAATTGTCATCGCCTACGATGGTAAAACGAGGGTTTAAGTGTTTTTATACCGAACTATTACCGTCGTAGGCAGAAAATATCACCAATTTTGAAGTGAAACCTATATATATATATATATTTACTGGATTGACTACTAGCATTCTTATCAAAATAGGTTCGGAAGGGAAACGTCACTACTACTGCTACCGTTGCTTCCGTGCGACCGTGAAGGCGAGAGTTTCCTACGAAAGTGTTCAAATTCAGCTAGCCCTCGTTCATGTGGCAGCGTTTGAGACCGCCTCGGATCTCTGAATATTCCTGCGGGAGATATATCCCCTAACTCATCATCAATCCATTCGGACTTTCCTTTATTCTTCTTTTTCTTTTTCTCCTTCTTCCCATCATACCCCTTAGAGATCCTAAACACTGTGCCCTCCTCCAATCTATCACAATATTCATCGGTCAAATGGTCATAATCAGACCAATACCTACCCCGCGCTTCCAATTCTCCTGGAGAAAGCAATGTAGGATTGCCAGTCGTTCGAAGCATCTCTACACCCCCTTGCCCCCAATGAAATACCTTGCCAAGTACCAATTCCATTGATCCCGTTTGCCTCCGTAGGTGCATAGGGTGTGTCATGGATGTGCCTGGGGCGGTATCTCGAAACACCAATTCCAAATCGCAAAATTTGGGGTATGTTTGACACATGTAGAGCCATATTCCGCTAGTATACTGCTGGTCCAAATAATGCGAGAGCTGGCGTTGCAAACCGTGCGGCCCGACCGGTATTGCCAACTTTTCAATGTTTGGAAACGATTTAAAAAACGCTTCCAAGGACTTTGGTAGCAGATATCTGCCGTAATCGCAATTGGTTGTCACATGCTGCTGGATCCAGGAACTAGGGTATCGATATGCCAGGCTAGGTGTTGTGATGTAAATGTTTGTGATATGGTTTGAGACTGCTTGCGGGATTTGAAGTGCTGTTGCGCTGGTATTATTCCCGTAGCCCGTAAATATATGGCGAGAAGATTTGATCAACCTGAGGAATTGCGGGGTGAAGGTAGTGTTTTCGTCATCCGGATAAGACTTGTTGTAAACTTCGGAGCCCCTGATGTATTTGTCTAGCGTTCCACTAATTTTCCGGCGGATGAGAGCCGATGTCGCTTTTATATCTGACGAGAAAGTTTTACAGACCAAAAGGAGGGTTGAGCTTGCTTGGGTGGAAATACTAATGTCGTCTATAAAAATAGGGTATGGTGAGATTTCATAGATTATTCCGCATGGCTTTGTGATAGATAATTTAGTATGCCGTACTTGATAAGTTGAAGATTGATACGAAAGTGATCAGAGAGATTTACCCCAGGGAGTCTTCGAAATGTTTTGAGACTTTTCTTATAGCCACGTTGCTCTTTTTCAGGAATACCATAGACTTGCCGGGCTTCCTCGAATTGTGCCGGGGACTTGTAGATTATATTGACAGCATGCGTGATTATATTCTCATATATTTAAAGGCGCAACTCTTATGGAAGAGAAAATAGACTGTACGTATATCCACGACGTCACGGTATAACAGTAGTAGTTAACAATAAGCATTTGCGCCTTAGAATTAAACTTCAATTCTACACAAAGCCATGTTGAAAGACTTACCGGCAGTCGTTCTGTGTCATAGCTATCAAGGTAGCGAAGCAAATGTTTACACCCAATTTTAGTCGATAGATCGAAGGTTCTGAAGGTCCCAGTACTGTATCCTGTGAGAGCCCGAGGACAGAGGACAAGAGCGAGCTCGAATGATTAGAAATATCTCTTTTGCAATGACTCCGGAGATGCGTCGCGTTGTGACGCAGCATCGAATCTGTTGTGATCTCTCACGATCTTGGCGCGTCGGCTGCCAAAAGCGCACTTCGCTTGGAACATGCCCTTGCAATCCCGCGCCCCACTTTCGGCTCCGCAACTTTGAATTCAGCACCTTTCTCGCCTTGCCCACGCGCATACCCATATATATACATATATACATATAATATAACCTCGCAAATTTATTTTTAAAAAGTTAAATATACCAATTAGCGCTTCGTACCTACTACGGCACTGCATTTAAAATTAAATGGGTAAGTACCCTGCGCTCCGAACCCACACACACACGCGTACACACGCATACATATATATTTTAACATTTGAGCTTCCTCTCTGCGCCTCGATTGATCAATTATCTGTAATCGAAATATTGGCAGCAGATTGGTCAATATAAATTGTTACTCATGCTAATATAATCTTGAGGCTTAGCGGATTCTACCGACTACGAGGGGATCGCAGGTACTTAATTTGGTTACCCTGTTTTATATACTTTCATAATACAGATTCAAATCACAGATTTGGTGTATGATTAACTATTAGACTTATTCTTACAGAGCAGATTCTTGAATACTACTACTCCACTTTTGACGAAGATCGATCTAAGCTAGAGCCTCTCTATGTGCGCGGTCCACCATACCATCGTTTTAGAAGAATATTGAAATGAATTTAAAATTGAAAAGGAGATACTGACGATTAAATGAACAACCAAGCGTCAAACCTCTATTTTCAGCTTCTCGGGTACCGGTGTAAAAGCAACTGGCACTACTGCCATTATTGAGGCGCTAAAAGTACGTGATAAACATATCCCTCCTTTTCATCTGCTTCACGCCTTCTCATTTAGTTGGTCCGAGTAATCAACGCTCTATTATCGATTATTGACTTTCCAAAATATTTTTTTTTGGGACCACTAGGACCTCCCGTTTCAGAAGCTTGTGCGCAATCGTCAACATATAGATGTACACCCTCTTCACCCTTTTCGCCAAGACAATAGTGATATTCTAGTTTTGGTCTGCGGGACTCTCAAAATGGACGATGCCCCACCGAATTGCTTCTCTCATATGCTTTCTTTGGTAAAAGAGGGGGGGACCTATTTTATTGAACATGATGTACTGCAATTCATTTACACTTCTACCGAATAGTTGCTAGCTGAGATGGAAAGGGTGATATCATGATTGATACAAATATAGAACTTGCCTGTCAGACGCTGATGATTGGTAGCTTTATCGGTAAAAAAATCTTACGAATGCATTATGAGTACATAGCTACGTACTCCATCTCTAGATTAACTCTTTCCAAAAAAATAGATGCTTTATCTCCATAATTCTTGTAAAGAATCGGCTCGAAGAAACATCACGTAGCCATCTCGTCGCGCGAAAGCCAGAAGATTCCCGGAGATCGCAAAAGCGGCCCGTTTTCCCTCGCCCTGGGGTAGATAATCATGGGGGAGCCGCAAAGCACGAGATCCATTAAAATACACCCACGGATCCTTCAGGGTAACGAATTCTCTTGAATCTTGCAAGTTTTCGGGGGGAATATCCGCAGAACGGATGTCGATATTTCCTGCGTTAGTTTCGAGGACGTGGCCATCTTTTGAGAATGAGATGCGGCTAAGAGATAGATCAAGAGGAATATCTCGTATTTTTGCGCGAGAGGTTACATCCCAGATCTCTATACAGACGCCTCGATGTGAACCAGCTGGCATCAATGCTAATTGCCCGCCGCTAGGCGACAAAGCTATCAATGAAGGCCATCGAGAAGCACTTGTTCGTCGCAAAGTTTGTATCGGAGTACCCAAAACGATATCAAGAATCCAGATATACCTCTCACCCTTTGTCGCTACCCATACCAGCTTATTCTGCGATAACGCAACCTCACACGAAGAGGGACTATAGGGATCTTCTACGTCCATAACCGCTGCGTAACCCTCAGGGTCAGTTTCCCTTATCAATTCTCCATACTCCTTAGGCTCCACCGTCCGTACTGTCTTTCCTGACTCAATATCCCATAGCTTGACGATTCTCCAATCATCCGCGGAGGCGAGTTGATTGGCTTCTGACCATGAAAAGGTCAAGTTTACTACGTTGTGAGGATGGCCATATAACGTCCGGATTATATTGCCGGAATCAGTGTCCCAGATTTTAATGCTCGTGTCGTCATGAGAACCTGACGCTAAGCGTCTACCATCTGGTGAGAATACAAACACCTGAGACGTGTTATTAGCCTCGAATGATGGGCAAAGCTTTTGAGAGCTCGTGTCCCACAAATGGATGCCCCGATTCATTGACAATGCCAATCTTCCTCCATCTGTTGATAGCTTTATCGAAACATCGTTAGATCCCAAAGGTTTTGCCTCGAGTGTAGGCTCCGAGGTAGCAGTCGAGCCCCAGTTTAAGTTTAAGTCAGTAGCCTCCGGGGAGCAACTGCGATAATGAGAAGCTACATCCCAAATCCTTATAGTTCTATCGCAGGATCCAGATGCTAGGGTATTCCCGTCTGGCGAAAATGATAGTGATTTAACCCAATCATGATGGCCCTTCAGCGTGTGTAATAATTCTCCTGAATAGGCATCTCGTAATTCAATAAAACCTGAGTAGGTTCCTATCGCTAATAGCTTCCCATTTGGAGACACTTTGATAATGTATAGCTCCTCACCCCGAACATTCGTGTGCAAAAGTTTGCCAGTGGATAGGTCCCACAATCTCAGAGTACAATCACTTGATGTAGAGACTAAACCTTTACCATTGTGGGAGAAGACAGCGCCGGAGACCCACTTACTGTGGCCTTCTAGCGTTCTTATAAGAGTCTTAGAACGCACGTCCCATATATTGATGGTGGTATCTCCTGCTGCCGCGAGCTGATTCCCATCAGATGAGAACACCGCAAATTCCGCTTGATGAACAATGCCCTCTATCGTATGCATCAACAATCCCGTTTTCGGATTCCAAAATTGGATGCTATCATCCAGCGATCCTACAACAAGAATTTCTCCACAATTCGAGTATGTCAAACAGCTTGATCCGCTTGTGTTAGTTTCAAAAGTTTGGATCAATGCTCCAGACACTGTGTTCCAAATTTTGATATCTCCATCAGAAGATCCAGACGCCAGCCAACCGTCATTAGGGGAGAACGCTATACAATTAATGAATTTGCCATTTCCGGGAAAACGCTGAATTAATGAACCGGACACCGTGTCCCAAATAGTGATACTAACCCCGCATACGGATGCCAGCAGTTTTCCGTCAGGGGAGAATGCAAGATCAACGATGTCGTCACTACTACCCTCCAATGTTTGCATCGTTTCACCCCAAGAACTTTCATCTGTCGATTTTTGATCCCAGGTGCGTGTTTTACCTGAAAATGTAGCCCTGACCAAACTTTTTCCAGATGCAAATAACAAAGCTGCGGAGTATAACTGCAAAGGAGCTTGAGAAACTATTGTGTGGTTGAATTGGATGAATCGCTTCGTGTCATAAAGAAATGTGGATAATTCTATGTTTGTATGATTCTAAACACAATTGAATCTTCGTCAGTATCTAAGCCATAGGTATGAATATGATTCTCTCAATTATCATACTTTTGTACAAAACTCTAAGTCTCGAATGATATGAAGAATCCGGGAGGAGTCTCCTAAAAGATACATTACTTCAAGCCAATGTAGTAGGTGCACTCTAAGGAATGCATTCACTTCCTCTGGGTCCTTGTCTTGGATATAACCTTCCTTAAGGTGGTGCACCCAATATCGGCAGGCATATTGAATTTCAAGGGGTATGTTCTGGTTTATAAGGCTTTCAGAAATATCTGATAGATATAGGCCAGGAGATTTCAAATCGCACATATCCTGGCGGAGGGTTCTAGCCAATAGCAATATGCAATTTTTGGCTATATTTCTATGTGCCTTTTTCGAATTGATCCAAAACCAGTGGGGTTTATTGACATCATCTAGGAGGAAATCTCTAAAAGAGAGATGGAATATCTGTATCGGAGAGTTACTGTGAGTGTCGTCGGGAATATTAAGGACAGAGCGAAGTTGATCCAGTGTGCACAGTAACTGCGTATCAGACTTTCCACTAATCTCGGAAAGACATGATAGGGGCAGAGGTGATTCGAGAAGAATTATCAAGCCAATAATATCTTGGAATTGCCTACTTATTTCTTCCAGCTCCGCACTATTCGCGCCAATGATCATCTGTTCAAAAACGGGTAAATAAGTTTTATCTAGCTTCGATGCGAAGCCTGCGCTGCGAAACTTGAGGACTGCATCTAGGCGTTCCTGAGCAGGGAACTTTCTATCTGCCACAAATCGACAAATAGTAGCCGCAGAGATGAATAAAGGAACTGAAACTTCAATGAGATTTTGAATTCTGTCTTCTCCAGGCCAGTCTTCGCCAACCTCACGTTTGCGGTTTTTTTGAATCTTCGCAAACTCATGCTTAAGAAATACCGATATATCGTGTTTAATTGTTAATTCCTGAATATCCTGAAGTATCACATCTTTATGGTCCCCAGAGAGCATCTCGAAACCAAGGTTTATCGGCGCCTCTGGCCGACTAGTAATAAAGATGCGAATATCTAAGCTCAAGTTCTGGAGTCGCGATAGTAGATCTAGAAGTAACTTGACCGTGTCCTCACCTTCACACTCATCTAACGCATCCATGATGATAACTATGGGGCTATTATTAGAGATATTCCGACTGAGGGGCTCATATATCAGACTCTTGAACTGTTCTCTCAACGCTTTCCTGCATATGTCAGGATCATCTTCCACGGCTTTGCTTATATCCGGTCCGAGCTCTGGCATATGCAACCTAAGGCTGTTTGCAATAGTGCCAAAAACCCTAGAAGCATCACCCCGATTTGCTTTTCCCCGCTTAAAGAAAAAGCTGGCCGCTAGCTGACGTTTATCACGGAAGGTGCGGGCAACCGTTCTTGAAATTGTCGATTTGCCCGTGCCGGCCATACCGGACAACCAATACATACGTTTGGCATTAGGATCCGAAATCCAAGTTGCGATATTTTCCAAAAGTTCGGTCCGAGTATCTGGTAGGCACTCCGGTTCATTCTCGTCCTCAAATGAACCGAATGTCGCCCCCTCGGCTACGAGTAGCTTCGACAGGTTGGCCTGTTGTTCAACGCTGAGTATCACTTTTATTTGATCCAGTTGTAGGGCCCGATCGACAGACTGTTGTATCTTCTCCAGTCGGCCGATGATCCCATCCACTTCTTTTTTTGCGAACGGCCATTTGAAATCTTTGGAGCCAAATCGATGGAAGAATCGGCCTTTCTGCTTATTTGCTGATTGCAGTGCAAAATCTTGCTTTAATCTCAACTCTACACTATCAAGCTCAGTTTTGCAATTTGAAAGCGATGAGGCTAGTTCCCGTGAAGCTTTGAGTTTCGCTTTATGCGGACCATCAAGAAGGCTTTGAGTATGCTCTAAGAGCTTTATAACAATTTCAGTCTGTTTGGTGAGTGCCTCAATTTCGTTCCTGGCGTGCTTGACCTCTTTGAGATATTGACCGCAGACTTTCGCAACCGATGTTGCTACCTGAATCACAGCAATGACACTAGCCGCCGCTGAGAGTCCATCCATTTTAAATCTGTCTTCTTAATTTGGATTTATTAGACTTTGACTACGAGTTGAGATCACAAATCGAGCCCTGGTTTAGATCTAATTATCGTTTGCGTTGTGATTCAATTACCTGTGTGTAACGACGGCACGGACCGTAGCGAGCCTAAGTTAGTGGAACAAGTCCGTACTACTGTTCCACCGATCACTTATTTAGCACAAGGAAGCGAAGAGATGTGAGAAAGAGAGGGTCTGGCAATAAAGATCTGAAAATCAGTTGATTTGTTGTTTTGTGAAGATTGGAATCCATCTTAGGCTATCGGGATGCGGGGTACGCGCGATATATACACTCAATGCAACTCTCAGGCCCCTAAATTCAATCGCCCATGGTGGACAGTCTTTGCGTTCAACCCTAGAGTCCTCCAATCATTCTTTAGTTCTCGAAACCAGGTTCTGCCAGGACTAATTAATAATCGGCCAATAAGAAACGGACAAACTCTGGAGCCCGAATCAAGGCGCTAAAGAGGCGGAGCAAACTCTGCAGATTTGGAAGTTGGGAGATACATTTAAATAAAATTTCAATGTAAGCTCATGGCACATGTTTTGATATTTCGTTCAAACCTGGGTGCTCAACTAGCTATGTTTGGATAGATCTATAGTAGAGCTCAATAAGGAGAACTTGTAATAAATTAATTTCTTAAATATCTTTCAGGAAGGAGAAAACCAATGGCACTGAGTCCTAACCGGAATTCGGGAACTTAAATTGACCGTAATGGATTGTAACTAGTTGTATAACTGATGTCACAATGGTAAATTTTATTTGAAACTTGATAGAATATGTGTATGATGCGGAGCCACCATGTATTTGATAGGAAAGTCACTTAATTAACTAGCTCTTTTTTTCAAAAGCATCGGGCGGGACAGATATAGGTGTAGAAGAATTCAAAAACTTTTATTATTATGTACAGTTACTTTCAAAGCTGAGGGGAAATCGCAACGGATTTGGCACTAGCTTTCCAACGAAAAGTGTCAACTAGTTTGGCTTGCGACAATTCTCAAATCCTTTCCAGTCTAGAATTTATTCATCTTATTAAAATATGCCATCAGCAAAGTGAGCTCAAGGCAAACAACTGAATAAAATACTCGGTTCGTATCTTACATTTACAAAGCACCTTACAGTCGCACACATGTACACCCAGTCATGACTTGTTTAAGCCTTTGGAATGCAGAGTCTGTCAAAGTTAACGTGCTCGAAGCAAGCTTTGATGGCGATGGTGGGGGCGTCCATTGGCATGCACTCTAAGTTGAAGTAAAAGAATTTGATTAGTTAAACTGCATATACGTATGTCATGAGGAGGACCGGGAGACTTACTAACGCAAAGCTTTTCGCAAGCTTCGGTGATTGGGTTCTGGCAAGAATACATGATGGCGGGGTTCATTGCCACAAGGGCTTGGGTCGCGGCAACAAAAGCGGCAGAAACGATGACAGAGGTGACCTTCATTTTTGCTAAGTTGGATGAAAGATTGAACTTTTAAAGTTTTCTTAAAAAGAGATAGATCGATTGATGGGACTATATGTTTAAATATGCTAGTTTGGATACTGGATGAGAACTACTCAGTAGGCTGGGCAATCTGCTCTTTATATAATATTTGAGAGTTCGGCATACTATCTTCGGTATATACGATGAAGTTTTAACATAGGGCTGTTCACATGGAAGGTCGAAGTTACAGCGTCCTGAAGTTGAGGCTATCGCCGGCTAGTGATTACGAGATTGGATCCATGAGAGAAAATTTTCTTGGTCTTTTGCCTCTCGTAGATCCGAGCTCTAGCTTCAAGATCGATTATTTTTGATTATTTTGGAAGCTGTTGGATATGTAAGGTAGGTGATAATTTAACTTGAAAATTTTCTGATCTTTGTCCGTATCATCAACAGCAAGTCAAGCCGAGGCGAAGGTCGGGATATATCGTCTAACTCAGTCTGGGCTGCAACAGCCGAAAATGTGTTGAACAGGGGGTTGCCGCGGTACGCGCATCGATCGATAGCACCAGCCAGCTGCAACGACCAGGAAAAATTTCAAGCTCCAAAAAACCGGATATTTCTCGCTCTTCGCCCCGATCCAATTGATTACATCCTCACGCCACTTTTTGAGAAGAAAGGACGGAGAAAAGCGTACGGTTGTGTGCCGGTGTAGTCTTTACCCTGATTGCCCTGTTGAGAAACCCTGAACGCGTGGACGATAACTACACCATCTGACGGGCATCCCCCGCATGATATTATTTCTCTCACGAACTACCCCCGCCGCACCCTACGAGACCTACCTTTCTCTTTCGTCGAAGCGAAGCAAAACAAAGCAAAAATGGCGACTGAAAACTTGAAAGATGATAAGAATAAAAATATTTACCTTTTTACTTCCCTCTCTGCCGGATCCTCCTCACTTTACACGGGGCTTGCACTTCTGGATCGAATACTAAAAGCGAATAAAATTCCGTTCAAGACAATCGATGTTGCCACCAACGATGAAGCTAGAAGTTTATGGAGTCGGAGGAGGGGAAAACGCTTCTTCGATAACAAAGATCAGAAACTGCCGGCCCTGTGGGTAAAAGGCGCTGTATTCGGGGTAAGTACAGGGACACCTTTCTTTCTTTCTTTCCATCTCTAGTGACGAAGCTGACAATCAGGATTATCTATCCAATGGGAGTGCGACGCTTGACGCGTCTCTCTTTTACATTGGGCGAAGTTTTTTGTGCATTCGCAGGACTACGAAGAAGTCGAACAATGGAACGAGTGGGGTGAATTAAAGCAAAAGCTGCTAGAAGAACCTGCTACTCCACTGTCTCAAACAGCTACCAGCAGTACCGTTGAGAAGAAGCCAGAACCCAAGCAGGAGACTGAGGCACCACCCCCTGCTGCCGCCATCTTGGCCTCGGCGGCTGCTGCAGCAGTTAACAAGAAAAAGGAAGAAAAGATGGCAGAAAAGAAGGAGGAGAAGAATGAAGAGAAGAAGGAAGAGAAGAAGGAAGAGAAGAAGGAAGAAAAGAAGGAGGAAAAGAAGGAGGAAAAGAAGGAGGAAAAGAAGGAGGAAAAGAAGGAGGAAAAGAAGGAGGAAGAGAAGGAGGAAACAACGAAGGAGGAGAAGGAAGAAAAAACGGAAGATAAGAAAGGGAAACAACCGGAAGTGAAAGAGGACGAAAAACTGGAAGAGAAAAAGGAAGAACAGCCAGTCGAGAAGAAGGAAGAACAGCAAGTGGAGAAGCAAGAAGAGAAGGAAGAGCAGAAGTAAAAATCAAAGAGAACAAATTGAAGACCCTGCCGGAGAAGGATTGCTTTTACGATGTCACGGCCGAAACGAGATGTACGTATATAATGTATGGATGGGCTTGAGCTTCGACGGAAGAGACCATTGCGGGGAGGCCATCGCGGAAGAGATATTCAATCAAGAATGCTATACAAGAGCAGCTGGATATTGGAACACACAGCCAGGATCGGTGAAAAAGCGAGGGCCATCGTCATATTCCTTTTTCCCAAACCTCCATCTGCCTGTTTCTGAAGGTCCAGATGTCATTTATATCATGGTCACCATATCCGTGTATATCGATATATCCGAGTCTCCGAGCATGCAAATATATGCGTTGTTGCGCCCAGTTCCCGGCGGTGGTCCAACTGCGCATACAGAATCAATCACCATCATCACCGTCTAGCTCCCGGGCTTACTCTGAAGCTCAACATATCGCCGGCGATAGTCTACTGCATCCATAGCAAAATTGTGCTCGTGCGAGCAAGCTAGGTTGGCAACCCTTCCCCACAATCCACCAGCTGCTGCAGCGTTTGGCCAGTTATCGATAAGCTTTCTGCTGCAAAGACCCCGGTCTCCTCCGGCCAATAAAACAAACAGGCGAGCTCGCTGGGCCAGGGAAAAAAAAAAAAAACTAAAAATTGAAAATTTAAAAAAGATTGGAAAGAAACTCTGAGACGGACGGTGGGTAAAGAGAGAGGAAGAGGCTTGTTAGCGTCGGCCGGTATAAATTCAAACCACGAAAATTTTTCTCGCACCCTCTTTTTTCTTCTCTTCTCTTCTTTCTCTGTCTTCGAACGATATCCTCGTCGATTTCCACAATTTGTCCTCCCTCCAAATATCCTCAGTACTTTACACACAGAGTCGATTGGTTGGATAACTTGTTTAACTCTTTCACTTCACACCCAATTTTTCAGATTTTTTGCTTTTCAATTTTCAACTTATCATTTTTTAATCTATCGCAATGGCTACCAACGGCGTCTCAAACGGTACCTCCAAGGTCCTCGATGCTAGTAAAGCTCTCGACCTTCTCAAGGAGTATGAAAGTCGCGATGGCCTGTCTGTCACCGACCTGCTCGACTCCAAGTTGCGCGGCGGTTTAACGTAAGTACTTGATCATCCTAACACCGTCTACGTGGTAACCCAGAACCTAAGACCAGCTCACTAATACTCATATTGTTAACAGGTATAATGACTTTCTCATTCTTCCCGGCTACATTGGTTTCCCAGCCAGTGAGGTCACCCTTGACTCCAAAATCACCCGCAACATCTCTCTCAAGGTGCCTCTCGTCTCCTCTCCTATGGATACAGTCACGGAAACGGACATGGCGATCCATATGGCCTTGCTCGGTGGTGTCGGTATCATCCACCACAACTGCTCTGCTGAGGAACAGGCTGAGATGGTCAGGAAGGTTAAGAGATATGAGAACGGGTTCATTCTAGATCCTGTCGTCCTGAGTCCTTCACATACGATCAAGGATGTCAGAGAAGTCAAAGAAAAGCAAGGGTTTGCTGGCATTCCCATCACTGGTAAGCCTTTATTCTGTTTTAGTTACATCCCTGCCCAGCCTCGATTTGTCGAAAATTCTACCGAGAATCGGAAGAATCGTGGGGAAGAGGGTGGTGATTACGCTTCATATGATGATCAATTTGCTTTTTAAATAACTTTCGTTCAACCGCAACTGGACTCACGTCCCTGTGGAAAAAAGCTTGGAGACCTCCTGATATGCGTCCATCTAAACTCACAAGATCACTTTTATTATCAGATCAGTATATTTGATGGATAGCTAACACTCCTCCGAACAATACAGAAAACGGAACACTCTCCTCCAAACTTGTCGGCATGGTCACTATGCGTGACATCCAATTCGTCCGCGACCTCGACACCCCACTCAAGAACGTTATGACCCCGCGCTCCGAGCTTGTCACAGCGAAGCAAGGAATTGATCTCAATGAAGCCAATGCCATCCTCCAAAAGTGCAAAAAGGGCAAGCTACCCATCGTCGATTCCAACGACAACCTCACTGCCCTCCTGTCCCGTAGCGATTTGATGAAAAACCACAACTTCCCTCTCGCTTCCAAAGTCACCGCTTCCAAGCAGTTGCTCTGCGGTGCTGCTGTGGGTACCAGACCGGACGACAGAAACAGACTCAAGAAATTGGTCGATGCGGGGTTGGATGTCGTCATTGTGGACTCCTCGCAGGGTAACTCCATCTTCCAAATCGAAATGATCAAATGGATCAAACAGACCTTCTCACATATCGATGTCATTGGCGGAAACGTCGTGACTCGAGAGCAAGCGGCTGCGTTGATCGCGGCTGGCGCTGATGGTCTGCGTATCGGTATGGGTTCCGGTAGCGCTTGTATCACCCAGGAAGTCATGGCGGTCGGAAGACCACAGGCTCAAGCGATCTATAGCGTCTGCGAGTTCGCTGCCAGGTTTGGTGTTCCTTGCATGGCCGATGGTGGAGTGCAGAATGTTGGTCACATCATCAAGGGATTGGCGTTGGGTGCTAGCACTGTTATGATGGGCGGGTTGTTGGCCGGTACAACCGAGAGTCCAGGAAAGTACTTCTTGAGCGAGAAGGGACAGCTCGTGAAGGCGTACCGTGGTATGGGCAGTATTGATGCTATGGAGAGCCAAAAGACCGGGGAGAATGCCGCGACGGGAAGATACTTTAGCGAATCCGATAAGATTTTGGTTGCGCAGGGTGTTAGCGGCAGTGTTGCCGACCGAGGGTATGCATTACTACCCCACCAAGTTCGCCTTTTTTTGAATTATAGCTAACGTTTTCGCCTTTTAGATCGGTTACAAAATTCGTACCATACCTCCAAGCTGGTATGCAGCATTCGTTGCAAGATATCGGTGTCAAGAGCGTAACTGAGTTGAAGGAGAATGTCATGAACGGCACCGTCCGGTTCGAGGTTCGAACCGCGAGTGCTCAGATGGAAGGCAATGTTCACGGCCTCCACAGCTTTGAGAAGAGATTATACTCTTCTTAAATGATAAACGTATCATTGTAAGCTAAACATGTGGTTCTTTTTTATCAAAACTCAACACCTTTTTTGAAGTGGATGCGTTTAGCCCTTTCTTTGTATATATTATTAGACTTGATGGTCTATTTTTTGGGGGTGGTCTTTGTGGGTTACGTGTATGACTGCTGGTGATACGGAAAAGTTATTTTTATTCCTAGATCAAGTCTTTCTCATTCCCCAAATAAATCAAGTCAAAGAATGCAGCATATGTCAATCGGTCCGTATACGCGTCTGCTGTTTGTACGAGCGGATTGCGCCAAAAATACGGATTCTGATCTAAACAACGAGCACTGGTGGTTCGCGCACTCGAAAGTTGGCTATGCTGGGGACCGATGTGACGTGTATGTGGCTTCTGCATATACGGGACTAGATAAGCCTTGCTTAAGTGTTTCAGTGACTTCGCATTTGCCGAGTCTTGAAACTAAACAACATTTGCCGTCAATGTAATCTATAGCTAGCGCAAGGCAGAATTCGTAACTATGCTATCAAAAGCAGTTTTAGATTATCGGATAAGATGCAAGCAGAAGATTGGTTATTTTAGGCACGTATACACTGCCGAGACGATGTTGGCAAAATGACGTAGAAACGTCGACGCAACGCAAGCTTAGATGCGACGATCCATGAAAATTACCGTATTGGGTATATATCGATGTCCACACAGCCTGGTCCCGTGTGAACTAAGCTTTCCGAGTCTCCGTTATACCCAAAATATTTTCTATCGGATCAGGGGTCCGGGCACTTCAGGATTATGTACTGAAAACGTTACGTTTATCTGGAGCCGCAGAAGGGGATTCGAAGCTCTATAGAAGCTAGAGGATGAGGCATACTGCACCGTCGATCCTCATCAACTATTAGTCTGAACTTAACAGAACATCATTGTATCAGTCTATAAAAGCCAGAACGTCCGCTCTTTTAAAGGACAATATTTAAACGACCAGTATATAGTATTGAAGCATTTAAACACTTTATCTTCAATCGCGAATAACAAAACAACAAATCAGAGAAAGACAATCGATCACCAGAGGTACTTCTTCTATCAAACCACCATGTGCCTCCCATTCCGAAGAAGACCAGAATACAGACCCGAACTAGCTGTCTCCCATAACGGCGTCCCACCACCACATTACCCTGCCAAGGGTATTCTCTCCGGTCCAAGATTCGAACGCAAATATCAGAAGGATCTAGCTGCGTACGGTCCTGAAATTGCAGAACAAAGGCATCGAGAAAGACGACGAAAGTCACGCAAGTAAGTGCTTTATTTACATAAAATGAGTTTGTTTTTAGACTGGAGATCATTGTTAACACCTATGCGATTATAGTGCGGCTATAGTTGCGTCCACGGCTGGGGCATGCTAGACTCTTCAGGCGATATAATATGTTAACGTCTCGGCATGGAAATGCTTAAGAGCGAGGGTTCGATTAGGAATGGCTTATATAGAATCCGAATTTCATTAGCGGCTATAATGGAACCTTATCTTTTCTTATCTAGATCATATTAAACACGTGAATGTAAAATTCTGAATTTAACGGTTTACTCGCCTTCAATGAAACTCGACTAGTAAATATTATCGATATTCGCTCCAAAAACAAGTAAAACTTAGTCAACCTACTAAAAAATCGCTAAAAGCACGAAAATTATTATACATCAGCACCTTAAATGAAGCAGCAAAAAGAAACAGGACGCTAATATAGACATCTAATAGAAACCATCCACAGCCGACAGGAGAATATCCTAAAATCTAGTTAAGTATTTGATTTCATGAGGCGGCTGACAAAATGCGCAAGGAAAGGCATGGAGTTGGACGGCTGTGTATTCTCGAGGGCCTGCCTTCTGAAATATATTTTATTACCATAAAGGCCCTTGCCTCGGCCCTTCTGGAGTGAGACCTTGTGCTCAACGGTTACAGGAGGGCAGGTTTCGACAGGAAGTTCCGGTTCTACGGCAATCCTATCGAAGATCTGGCTTGCCACTTTCTCTGCCTGCTTTGCTATTACTCCCATACATGAGACTGTGAGAATCTGGTTCTTCGTCATATCGCCGATTATGTAGAGGTTAGGATTGGGAGCCTTGGTGCGGCCGTTAATGGCCAGATAAGTATCGGTTTCGAAATCGAGTCCGCCGAAGCGGTGCGAACGAACAAGTCCGGAATCAAGCAGTTTGGAATAGAGCGAGTGGTTGCGAGCGTTACTGCCAAGGCCCGAGGCATTGAAAAGGTGCGAAACGCGACGACTTTCCATCTGTTTACTCTCGGATTCCACCCTTCGTCCTTCCATCACGAAACCATCGGCATCACCATCACGAGTGAACTTGCAGTCACGCATAACAGCCAATTGACCGTTGGTGAGCATCTCGCGCATCCTCCGAGCATTCTCGAGAGGGAAAGAAGAGTAGAATAGCATGAAGAGCCAATGGAACTTTTCAAAGTACCTCTTCTTCTCTTCGTTCGGTAGCCGAGACCACAAAGTCGTCATATGAGGATACAGCTGGAAGAAGAGCACATGATGGGGCATGATAGCGCCGCGCTCCGCTTGGTATATCTGCTGGTCAAGCCATTTCTTAGGAGAGACGCGGCCTAGATAGTCGAGCATATTGTCGTAGCTGGTGAAGCGTGGATTTTGCGAATCATCTTGTCGCATCATGGAGTTGAGCTCTGCGAAAAAGAGCTCCGCTAAGCCCTCGACGGTTGGAGATTCCGGTAGTAGCGAGGGGTGGAGGTAGCGAAGTCCGTCGCAACGGCGGGTGTTTATCGATGTAGATGTGGATACTGAGGACTCGGCTCTTCCTACCAGCAAGGTGACCTTCCGATTAGCAGAGCCTCCCGTACTCCAACTCGGCGCTAGAGCGGTGGATTTGGGGACTGTCAATGTTGAATCTTCATTTTCGGTAGCGAGAAGGTTATCTTTTAGCGGTATCTGCTTCACGGTATAGAACGTGCTGACTGCAGGGAGGAGACCGTTGAGAGATCCCAAGGTTATATCACCCGAATGACCACGCTTCCGTAGCTCCATCACCAGATCTATCGCACTCAAGCGGCTGCCGATGATGCCAATATTCTCATCTCCTCGAAGACCAGCTAACAGGCGACGGTTGCTCTCCGCATCGTGCCCATAGTGTTCCATCCCCTGGAATTTGCGGTAGTTGTCACAGGGAAGAGAGCCTGTACAAAAAAGGATTTCATCAACCTCCAAAAGCTTCTCGTCATCGCCGACAACACCAATCTCGGAGTATCGAAGGCGGAAAGGTGCCCGTGAGGCATCGCGCTCGATGCCACTCACCTTGCAGCGAGGGAAAAAATTGATGCCAATGCGAGGGTTCTCTTCGCTGTCGGCGAGCAACCTTTTCCCCAGTTGCTCTAGGTATAGGCCGAAGAACCGTCGAGGAGGGTAGTCTGTGGTGCATTGAGGGGCAACTTGTCGCAGCCACGCGCTGAAATTACCAGTGCTATCTGCCACCGGTTCCATGAACTCCCTGGGGAAATTTAATAAACACGCGTTGCTCTGGGCTCGCGCAAAGCCCTGGCCTGGGCCAAAATGAGCACTTGCTTCGATCACAGCGACCTCGACTCTGTAAGGAACAAAATTGGGCAGGGTATCCAATTTAGATTTGAGCTGAAGAAGAAACGAAAGCGCTGCTGGCCCACCGCCAACTGTTGCGATCCGGTGCACATGAATGGGGCGAGGTGGTTTCGCAATGGCAAGTTCCATCTCTTTTATATTCTGAATTTTATAATAAATGAATTAAGATTTGATAAAAGAAAGTATGTTTATAAGTATGGTAGTCGATATGCAGGCTTGAGTATAGGATCTCCACATATCGAGACCAAAAGTCAGAGCTATCCTCATCATTTTTATACAGAGCAGTCGCAGTCGCATGCACTTGGTCTAAGCTAGTCTCGCATGCTAAACTCTCACTTCTAACGGTTTAAACGTTAAACCCTCATGATAGCTGAATAGCCAGTTCCCGCTCAGTCTTGAGATTGTTATGATAGCTTAGCAAACCGTTAACCGTCGCCGTGGCTGGCTGAACGTTTTCGGAACATTCGAACAGCTGTATAACGGCAATAACGAATGGAGAGCCTAGAAAACAATGCAACACCCCCAATTTGTTGCAGATTCACCGGCACCAGTCCATATTCGTCCGTCAAATCTGCTGCACAATATGCTCGTCCGTTAACCGGCTATTCTCTAGGTGCATGATTGGCCTGGTCGGTTTAACATGCAACAAGATAATATCCCGACTCGCCAAAATTACCTGCTTCTGCTCTGGGGCTGCATTTCGGCTTTTTTGAGGCTTTGCAATTGGGGCGTTTGCAAGGTTTGCCAAACGAGAGGATAGCTTGGCAGCTATTTTGAACAGTTACTCTTTGGGCTCCATGTCCGTCGTCGGATGAGCTGATTATTGCATATATTGAAGGCGTGCATGCATTAGCACTATCCTCTTACAGCTGGCATTAAAATCTCTGCTTTGAAGCTCGCTGCAGAATTCTTATTCAGCTCTAACGGAAATTTTAGGAGAAAGACCTTGTGTTCTATTTAGTGGGTAAACTGAATAAAAAATTTATCGTTCTAAGCTGTCGGGGTTCTCTGCTGTCGGGATCAAGATAACAAACAAGATTAAACAAAAAATAGCCTTGCATCAAACTGGTACCAGACCCTCCGATTGGACTGCTAACAGCATGCCAGTTCGTGGGTGGCAGTTGAAATACTCGAACTGTTGGTTCCCCTCTTCAAGCACCATGGCTTCATGGTAAGTCTCAAACCTTGAGCCGCCAGTTTTCTGCCTTTTAAAGTAATCCAGGAAGGCGACCCCCATAAGTTCCTGGTGCGCCTTTCTTAGGACAAAAGCCTCGAGGTTGGCCTGAGAATGCCACAGACTGTAGCTGAAACTATGGCAGCTATCCCCTTCGGGTGTGTTCAAAAACAAAAAACGCTCAAAATAGCAGCCAGCCTGTAAACTACTCTCTTTGAGAGGTGAACGAAATATGTCCAGTTTTGGCTTGGTTTTGCGGAGGTAGTATTCTTGCTCATCCTCTACTGCAAGCTTCCAACGTTGGCCGGAATTCAGCACGACAGCATTGTTGTGCGGCTTGACTGTGATGATGCGCCCGCGTGTTTCCGCACCAGCAGGAAGGTTGATCGCCTCCGGGCGACCGCCTGGTATCAGGTCGTCGGTTTGCGATCTTGGAAAGCGATCACGCATAGAGCCCATATAGTCGTGTAAATCGGTTGGCCTAGTTGTATGGTCGGCAATGTGACCCCAACCATGCGGGATAGTGTGGGAAAAGGATGTTTCCAGGTCTCGGACATTCGGAGTATAGAGTTCATAGAATGCACCGAAAGGGCCATCAAGAGAAAGTCCTTCATGATACCAGTCCTCAGGGACGCTTGCTTTCCAGGTCCGGTAATCCTGGGGATCCTTCCAGTAGGCCGTAAAGACTACATTCTGATAGTTCTCACTATCCTGTCCCGCCGCCTCGCAATAGTAATAGCCACTGTCAGTGCCAGTGCGCGCGCAAGAGAGATACCTTCTTATAGAGGCGGTAGGAACATCCGCATCAGCTCCTTCCCGGAACTGAAGACCAACGTAGAGAATAACAATGTTTTCAACGCTAGGATCGAACCAAAAGGAGTAGGACTCTCCCTTCGGCTCTCGTGTCGCATTCTTGTGCAAAGGTCGTGTCCTCTCACAGATAAGATGGGGAGGGATAGCGTGCTCTAGTGAATCATGCATTCCTAGCAGTGATATCGTGATGGTTTCAGGAAGTGACAATAGTTAAGGGTAGGGCTACCTAGCTGCCTTAATAAAGTTATCGAGATATTCTATCCGAATGCTGGATTTTATTGTGGTCAAAGCACGATTGGAATCGTGACTTGAATATGTCGGTTTTTCTGCTCTGTTGGAATTCTAGGGTGCTGCGCTTCGCAATCGGGCCCTGGATCCATGGAGCTCAGCTGCAGCCAGCTGCACTCCACTCTTTGGGGACGTCGACCTCCGGCTCAACGAAACTTTATTCTTTTCATTGGAACACCTAGCAGCGGTGGTATTAACAAGGCACCCCGAGTGATAATAGCTACAATAATAATACAATAAATAAATATATACAAGATATTGCATAGCTGTCGACTCGACTCGAGGGCCTAGATGTGGAAGGTCCGGACCCCACCACAACACAATCGATGCAATCAACGAGTCTTCTGCTGCGGGGTTGCCCTGGCCAGGTGGGTCGATCGATTGGCCGATCGATCGATCTCGGCACGGGAGGCACTGAGCGTGTGGTGTGAGAAACTCGAAATGCAGACTGGTTTTGGAGAAAAGTTTCGAAGTTGCTTCGCCTAACCTATTCCAAATTGAACCTCCATCGGTCTCGAGACTAGTTGATGTCATTGATGCCTTTTGAGTAATCGAGCGGCGTTAGAGCCATGGAGTAGCACTGGAAGTGAAACTGAACCCCGCTCGATCTGGGACGAGCCCAGCACATCCCTTAGTCAGACAGACTTTCATGTGTCTGTTTCCTAAATGCCCATCCCAAGGCACCCTCGTGCAAAGTTTTTCAGGGAAACAAAAAAAGAACTATAAGTACTCATCTAAACAGCCACCCCGCTCGAAATCTCAAATTCTGCAATCCCCTTCAAATTCGAACCTGTCGTTGTTAACACAAATTGAGCACCATAATAACATTTTGAATCGGCTAGCAACATGAGCGCTCCATCGAATCCTACCACCCCGGTCATCAAGCTCCCTGTCGTACCTAAAAATGCGGCTGATATGCCAAAATTTCGAACTGGCCTCCTCGAGCTGACCAGGTACGTCGCCTTGCACCAATATCGCCCGTATATAATCTCTTTATATCCATTCAGACTAACGTCGATACTCTTCCTAGATCCGACCCTTCAGTGGTCGTAAACTTCAACGATAACGGCGCTGCAAGTATCGCATGCACCAGCGAAGCGCATTGGGAAAGCAGCCTGAAAGCCCTCGAAAAGCTCTCAGGGGTCGAGATAGTCGCAAGAGAACCTATCGTCATATACTACGAAACGATCTCGACTGCCATTCAGGAAGAGAGTATGAGGATATCAGCTAATAAATTCAATCGGGTGTACATAACAATTGAGCCACTGGATAAAGAGATCGCTCAATCAATTCGCCAGCTCAGTTCCACCGCTAGTATCCGAGAAAAAATCGAAACACTGAGAAGTGACGGCCACAAAGATGAATACATCAAGAGGATCATGGCGTTCAGCACTTCTGGCACAAACATCCTCGTTGATAACACGAAAGGTATCGCATATTTGAACGAAGTCAAAGACTCCCTCATCCAGCCATTTCGGCAGTTGACGGACTTCGGACCTCTCTACAGAGGACCTATGGATGGTGTAAAGTTCAACATTTCGGATCTTGTTCTCCACGCCGATGCCAGTAAGCGGACGTCGAACCACCTTTTTTTCCCGACAGCCGATGCTATGACAGGCGCCTTTCTAAAAGCCGGCCCAGGGCTCCTGGAACCGATCTATTCCGTCGAAATACAGGTTCCAAGTGAGCATGTGCAATATGTTACTAGTGTTTTGACTCAAAGAAGAGGCAACCTGGAAGAAGCAGAAGAGGCAAACAACTTGACTATAGTCAAAGGAGATCTGCCTGTAGCAGGGTCATTTGGTTTTACCAAAGACCTTTCGGCAGCGACCAATGGCAAAGCAACCGTAGAGATGAATTTTAGCAAGTATACTCTTGTGCCGAACAGTGACCCTTATGGTAATGGAATGGGCGCCGAAATAGTTAAAAGGTTAAGAGAACAACTTGGTGAGTAGACCCACGTTTTGGCAAAGATATATGGTAGACTGGGCTAACATTATTCTTTTTTTTCTCTCTTCTTGTTGTAGGCATGGGGGAATTGAAACAGGCTGATTATTATCTCGATAAACCGTAAGCTTGGGAGGCAATCTCCGGTTTGCTTTGCATTTAGAACTTTATAAATTGTGACAAGATCCTCAAAGTTTGGATGCCAAATTGACGATCTTTTCATGTATGGAATTGTAGATGATAAAAAAATGAATGTTACGAGCTACTGTCTTACCTCAAAAATGCTAGGGTATGCAAAAATTTTAAAATGGAACATGCACTGGATCTTCTGATTCAATATCTAGTGTTAGTTTCCAGACACTGAATCAGCGTTCTTGAAATATTAGACCCACCAAACATCAATCTATGTAATCTTGTAAACTAAGTCACGAATGCCAATACAAAACAGAAAGAAAAGCCTTAGAGACATGCACATGGTACAAGTGGCTTTAAATTACAACACTGTTATGTGTTGTAGGGGTGTTCTCATCTGTGGAGCTTAATACGAGACGAATGTAGTATGTAATTTTCATGAGATCAGCGAGTGACTCGAAAATGAACATCTGTATAGAAATCTCTTGAATTAAATAAATTTCTCATCTACAAGATGCATCCTTTTCATTCTCCTTTGTATTTTCCTTCTGCTCTACAGAATTTCACAGCGAACTTTATCCTGACTAAACGGTATCAGCTAAAATACTCAAGTTCAATTCAAAATTTTATATCTTGTCCGGCATTGGGCCATTATTTATATATCTATTAAATTGATATATTGCAAGTTATGAGACCAAAATCGGAAATAAAGACCACATAAAGAAATAATGGGGTGCACTGGTTTCCGCGAAACAACTTCTGGAGGCTGTCGACCACCCTCACCAGATCTGTCAGACGAAAGCACAGACACCAAAGATCTCATATCCTCCAATGTCTCAAAGATAAAACTCACAAAACTTCAACAATGGCGATTAAAATCCAAAGCCCCCCACTCCTTCAATGAGGAACTCGCAGCCTCCGGCGCCCTCGCCATGCGAACCAGAAAACAACGTCTGGAAAAAGAAAAGGAACAGGAAAGGCAAGAATGGCTAGAGAACCACAGAAGAGAGAGCGAAGAGAAACGTCTGGAAGAAGAAAAAGAAAGAAGTAAAAATGAGAAGCCGAAGGTCGAAAAGTTCGTTCCTTGCTGGGAACTGGCTCCGTGCCGTAATCCCAAATCATTACAAGCAGGATGGCTTATAAGGGTTCTGGACGGTGGCGCCAAAAGGACGCTTGGCGTACATTGATTTTGAGCGAAATCATTCTATCCATATTATAGCGTTACAGCATCTTGTTCTACTAGACGTGTTTGTGTCTGTACAGCGAAAATAAAATAATCTCGATTCAAGAAGCCTAGGATTCGAACGAAACAGCAGATTACAGAGACAAGCAATTTATACTAAATGATAAAACCATATATCTATATTGATAGCCATCAGAAAAACAAAAAGAATTATTTAGCGATCTGCAACCTTGTGCTCACGCGAGAATCACGATCAACACCATGTTGTTAATCGTACGTTGCCTCGAGTTTTCTCTTAAATATAAAATTACTAGACTTAAAGTTGTAGTGTTGTGTGCTTCAAAGCCTTTTGATGACCACCCTGAAGACTAAAAGAAGTTTGGACGCCGAAATAGAGAAAAATGTTATGTATGTATAATATATTATACTTCTAACAACTTCCAAAAACCGTATCCTTATAGGACACTCATACAAACATTGAAAACGCCCGCTCGAATGAAAAAGCAAAATAACCTACACCAAAAAAGAGTAAAGATGATACCACGATACCAATTTTTGGAAAACAATGCGGATAAAGAAAAAACAATGACCACCCCCAAAAAGTATAGTAGACATTATTGGCCACTTATAGGATGCAAAAAAAGTGATCCAGAAAAAAACAAGGAAAAAAGCTAAACTGCCGTCGCAACGTGTATGCTCATGCTTCATGCAATCTATTCCTCCATGCGTGCTCATGTCGTTTAAAACCACCTCTCAGAAAAAAAGAAAAAACAAAAAGGGAATATTCTGCATCAAATGTGTTACTCATCAAAGAATTAGAGGAAAAAGGAAGCCTAATTCCGGTAGGCTAAATCTATCAATATATGAAAAGAGTCCCAAGAACCAAAGAATAGGAAAAAAGCTGATAGTTCCAAACATCGACTCATCGTTCAACCGTCCTTATAGAACTTCTTGAAGAGCAAGTGCAAGAACAGGTTCACGTTCAACTTGCACATGCCCTCGAATAAGGTCATGAATTGGTGATTGTTATATTGAGCCTAGATATCGAACATCTGTTAGCTTCGTTTCATCTATAATCGTATTGGGACGCAAAAATTCCTACCTGCAACAGATCATCCAATGGAATCTTAGCACTTCCTCCAGGGAGCATCATTGCACCTTGGCTAACCTCCACAAGGAAAATACCCACTTCATCAGAGCTGATTGTGAAACTAATCTTCTCAAGATGGGAGTGGCCCTCCATACTAACAAGCACACCCTTCTCAAAGAGATTGGTGGCACTGTACTTGTAGCTTCCAAACTTTGGTACTCTACCAGATCGCTGTAGCTCTTTCAAGTGGAAATATTGCTTCGTGAATGGGAGGATCGTCTTCTTCTTTCTGTAGATTTCGAGAATTGTTAGTAAATACTCTTGTGGTAAGCTTGAAATGTTAGTGAGCACTTACCCTTTCTTGGTCTGCAAAGTCAACATAGCTTGCTCGATATAATCATTGTAGCTCTGTAGTTTGTCGTCCAAGAATCGCGCCTTTTCGCCCAAATGGCTCAAAGTCTGCTTGACACCATCCAATTCTCGCTGTCTTTGGACTCTTCGTCGGTGTTTCGTCCGGATATCCATAGCGATAGCGTTCAACAAGTCTTGGAACTGATTCTTCCTGGAAATCTTGCCAGTCTTCTCCAGTTTCAAGACATTCTCCAACGCCGTCTTCTTGAGCTCGCTGTAGGTCATCAGGCTGATGTCGCTCAAGGTATGATGCGTCGGCATGTGATCAGAGTATGCAGCGTGCTTCTTGGTGTCTGCGGCATCTTCGGCGATTATTTGTTGCCATTTGTACTCGTCTTCCTCGGTAACCGGCTTCACAAGGATATCCATGAGATCTGTGCCTGTTTGCACTCTTATGATGTACAGAACACATCTCTTGGTTTCCGTGAAAAGAGCTTTGATATTGTTTTCCGGGTCTAGCACATATAGTTAGCATCTCTTTGAAAAATTGTATTCGAATTTCAAACATACCATCAACTTTACTTAGCCTTGGATCGAGTGTTAAAGATATTTCACTGCTAGAGACACTCGCAAGCTCCATCTCGGTATTCTTGACATTTCCGAGCTCACGAACTAGATCTCGAAGTGGATCTTCGGGTTCGGGTGCCATAAACATCATCTCTCGTGAAACCATGGCGTGGAGGGCGAAGATATCAGCCATCTTGATGAACAAAGTCGGCTTCTGGCGGGATGTCAAATCATCGAATTCATCCATATCAAATTGCTTCTCGGCATTTGGAACTTGGATAACTGTTTTGAATCATTAGCCTTTGTGAATGAAATTTGGTCGAGAGTAAAGTGTAACTTACGATTCCTAAAAATTTCCAGAAGTCGGCCGATAGCTTCGCTCATGTAGGCGTTCATGGGTTGAAGATAAACATCCTCACCGTGAGAGAAGAATTTGCCAGCACTAATCTGGCTCAATACTTTGCTGAGCGTTGTCAAGTTCTTCTTCTGTGCCGGTGCTAAGCTTCTATCCACAATGCCAAAGGTTTCGGGACTGAGAATGACGGGGTTGAAGTACTTGAGGAAGAAGAAGTGGATAACAACTTGCATGATACCATCTGGATGCTCGTGCGGGAATCTAGCGAGTAAGGCATCGTGCGATACTTGAGCAAGATGTCTTACGCCATATGGTAGTCTCATGGCGTTCTCTTCGATTGCATCAAGAACTGCATCACACAAATCTCGTAGCTTGCCTAGATTATGCACGAAATTTTCCCTGGTGTCGGGATCTCTGATCGCTTCTTCGGGAGTGATATCTCGCCGCCTCTGACTCTTTCGGCCTGTGCTTAGCTCTTCATTGTTGATAGAACTCATGTAGATCTGTAAGGGGTTGCTTTCTAGATCTAGTGTGTCATCATCAACAACTAGATCTTTGATAACAGGGCCTAAAAAGTCGCGCATGTACTTCCGGTCTCGAGGCGAACGAATGTAATTAACCACCAATCTACCCCAGAAGAAGTTTCCGCGAAGATAATCTTGTGGTTCCTTGCATACATCCAACTCATCCCGAATGCTTCTAGCGATCAGCTTGAGAAGATAATACTCCTCTCGCCTCTTTTGCGCATAACCAAATAAGCCTATTACCAAATTTTCCAGCCTCTTCAGATCCTTCTCGGCAGTTCCGACCTGGCGCACACGTTGGAACATTCGAGAGAGATAGATGGGTTGAGTCTGGAGAGCGAAGAAAAGCATTTGGTAAAGTTCAAGTTTCCGTCGAGAGTTTTTGTTGAGGGCCTTAAGATCGAACGGATCGGTGGATGAGAGATCAGTGTTGCCGAGCATGACGCCGTGGTTGCCGCCCATCTTTTGATATTTAATGACTTCGTCCAGAGTGATTTTGTTACGGATCAAGAGACCGATCTTCACATCCAGTTGTTCGATGTACTGTTCTTGTTGTTCGTTCTGGCGGATATGCTGAACAACAGTCTTGCGTTTGGACTCGAATTCCATCTCCTCGTCGAAATCAAAATCGCTATCGTTCAAAAGATGCACAAAATTCTTGACGGTACCGACGGGTGGATTCTTGCCCGACATGAGACTTCTATAAGCCTCACCCTGTTGTTTGGCTCGAACGAAACTCTGGAGCTTGATAACCTTATCCATATTTTGTCGGTAGTGTTGGAGCTTGCCATGGAAGACCTTTCGTTGAAGGGCGCCACGGATGAGAGACTGAACTTCAACAATTTCAGGCTCTTCATCAATGACGGCTTCAACAGTATGGCGAACAGCCTTACGAGCAATCGCTGCTCGGATAAGGGCTTGCAGACCTGTAACTTCTTCCTCGTGATGGGTGATCATTTCAGCCACGAAGACATTCTTGGTACCTCTGAGCAATGCGCCCCGACCGCGAGCTTGCAACTCAATGATTTTCCCTGTCTGAGCCTTAAGGGCTTCAAGTTTGGCCTGGTGAAGCTTTCGTGCAAGAAGGCCTCTAACAACGCTTTGGAGATCAACAAGGGGCTCCTCTTCGTCAAAGAGGTCGTCGTGATGGCCAATAATGTCGTGTCGAACCAAGGCACCACGGGAAGCCGCTTGCAATTGGATTATTGTTGGGAGTGCAGCCAGCAGCTTTTTAGCAAGTTCGGCTTGTTTCTTACGATAGAGAATTCCTCGTGCACGAGCCTGAAGTGTCTCCCAAGTGCCGGATGTCGATTGAAGCTTGCTCATAACACTAGCCTTACGGCTTCGATACATCTTACCACGAGCGATAGCCTGGAGGTTAGCAACTTGTCGGCTCTCTTTGCGTAACCGAGCCATCTTTTCGGCCATCTCGCGTCGGACAATGAAACCACGTATTTGGGCCTGCAAATTCGCGACGTCCATTTCACCTTCGTACACATCGTCCATATAATTTGCCAGATGATGCCTGAGAACGGCGCCACGAATTGCAGCCTGGAGTTTCGTAATCCCAGAAGCCGATTTCTGAAGTTCCTTCTTCTGCCTCGCAATTTGCTCGCGAACCTGTTGTCCACGCTGTAGGGCTTGCAACCTGGCGAAAAGTTGGGCGTTTCGCTTGAGCGATCTCTTCTTCATTTCCATAGCCCGTCGGATCAACAGGCCGCGAGCAAGAGCCTGCATTTCGGTTGACCAAGCGTTCATCTCAAAGCGGTAGGCAAAGCTGCTTCGGCCAAACATACCCCTAATCCGAGCCTGAAGGTCCAAAATTTGAGGCTCACAGTCCCATAGATCATCCATCATCCAACCTAGGGAAACTCGGATAAGGGCACCTCTGATCGCGGATTGCAGTTCGACTATGGAACCTTCTACTTCTTCTAATTCTCTCTGTATTCGTTCTTCTTCCGTTTCCTGGGGTTCCTCCGGTTCTT
The DNA here is from genome assembly GCA_036971675.1 of Orbilia ellipsospora. Classification (NCBI taxonomy): domain Eukaryota; kingdom Fungi; phylum Ascomycota; class Orbiliomycetes; order Orbiliales; family Orbiliaceae; genus Orbilia; species Orbilia ellipsospora. The sequence goes on from JAVHJO010000006.1 coordinate 286,225, forward strand.
CATCAAAATGTTTACCCACACCTCTGAAGCTCGGAAGAGAGACACCAGCTTGGTCCAGTCCTCTCTGCGTGCTGTGCAACTCTTCTTCGGTAAATTCCAATTGGCCGACCAGGTTTCCGATTGAGAAATCGGTCATACCTAACCTCAAAAGCAAATAACTCAACGCGTGTATACAATAGATCACCTTGGGGATATTCTTCTTGTCGTACAAATCGGTAAGTTCGAAATAAAACACTTCAGGCAAGTCGACCTTCCTGATAAATTTGAAGAATCGAACAATGTTGTCCGTGTGTCGGTACTTTAATACTGGATCGCTAAAGATACGAGGTACAAGTTCTGGTGCGAATATCTGGGTGAGCCTTGCTAATGTGATACCGTTACGGAGGTAGTTTTCTAATTCGACGATCGGAGGTATCTCTTCCTCGATACACCGTTCAATCCATCTATCATGGCACAAAGCAGGTTAGATACCAGTTGCAAGAAGGAGGATTCTATGATATTTCACTTACTCTTTAGCTTCACCGATATGACAGAGATATTCGTATGCTTTGAGATACTTTCTCTGAGCATCCATCCAATTAGAAGATGACCACTGGGATTTCCCGACATTCAAGTTCATCTTCTTGAAAGCTTTTCGACCTTGGAGCCCAACTACATCCTTCGCATTCGTCGCGGCAACAATTTGATGCTCACCGGTCAACTCGGAAAGTGTACGAAGGTGGCTAGTAGCAGAGGACTTCATTGCCTTAAGATCAGCAGGAGTAGCAAGCCCGGAGCCGTCGGTGAGGATCATGCTAGTAGGACGCTGGGTCATCGTTCGCTTAACGGGACTGATGGGACTGTCGCCTAGTTTGATCTCAGAGATGGCATTTGCTAAGCTCGTGTCGGTAGTGGGAGTAGGCTCGGGTGTATAGTATCCGTCCTTGTGAGGAGTGCTATGGTGGGACGAGAAATCTAGTCTGTGACGGGGTGAAGACTCTGGTAACACAGACAAGGGGCGACCGTAAAACCCTACACCTTTGGTCGGAGTAACAGTTGGACTAAGACCGGGACTTTCCAGAGGAGAATAGGGATCCGGATGACGAGGAATGTATTGTGATGTTCCGGATTGCGAAGTATATTTGTTTATGTAGGATGATGTGTAATCTTCGGTGTTAAAACGGGATAGAGAAGGGGCGGACGAGTTTGTAGAGGCTCGCGAAGGTATGGAACCAGTGGACTGGGTAGAGTAGTTGGATCCATAGGCGGAGGAGACACCTGACGCGATGGAGGAAGTCGACGGTTGTCGATTGTGAAGAGAGGATTGACCGAGATGAGACGGTCGACGATCCTTCCCCGAGGCGGGGTACATGTTGAACGACGACGACATCGTCAACACCACAGCAGTGAACCAGCAACGACGTCGACGACGATAACAGAGGGGAGAAGAGTCTACCCTCTGCTATACAACCAAGGTGAAAGGGGGGAAATGGGTCTCTATTTGTTTACGAGAGCGTTTCCAGGTCAAGGCATCGATGTGCCTGTGACCGACGACGACGATACCAGGCGATCGAAGAGGAGGCGATCGGTGGAAACAAGATCGGTGGGTGTGGTTGAGGATAGGGAATGGTGGAGAGCTTTGGCCAGTTCCTCCAAGCTCGATCCGGCCCAAAGAGAGTATGCGAATGCGAGGAGTCTACTCTTAGCACGGAACAGCGGCAAGCGAATCCAAGGAATATATATGCAACTCCGTAGACAGTCCGACGATGAGAGCCCGGTGGCGATAATGACCAGCCTTAAGATCGTAAGATTTGTTGAAGATTGGGGAGGGGTAAAATTCACTCTTTTTTTTTTCGTTGAGTTGGTCGGGTAAGAGGATGCTAATGATGTCGTCAGGATGGATGGGATGAATGGCCCGCTGCAGGTTCGATTGGGTGGAGTTTGGAGGTCCCTCCGGGTGATATTTTGCGGTTTGTTGTTTTCTGTTTACGTTGGTCGTCTCGTCCAGCCCCGGCGGGACGACGCCACGGGACAGGGATCCCTGCGTTGCCACGGTGATTCCTGCTGGTCCCAGCCATCACAACACATTCAACACATTCAACCTCAAACCCCCCGTCAAACCACGTCCCGAGCACGTGATTTGCACATGCTTTCATTCATCACCACATCATATAAGCCTCTATAGCTACTAGCTACAGCTCAGGAACACTCATGTCTAGGTTGGGTGAATAGCGTTCAGAACGATTATATCAACTAGGACAATATAGTTTGCGAGATCCGTGGTGCTGGATCCCTCTAGTTCGGACTCGTCTTTTCGCAAGAGGAAAAGCCAGGCGAACCAAACCTGTTGCGTATCACGAATGTCCGACAGGTACGGATGTTATTCATAGTACAGACCATCCAAGCCACCAACCAATGCCATCAATTATCATCCCGTATCTCAATCTCCAGTTCGGTTCCTGGCGAGGAGACCGCGAAACAAGCCGGTTCTTTAATATAACTATGACAGCAACCGGTCAAAGGAATGTTCATGCTTGCATTTGCTTGAATGCGTCGTGTTGTTTTGAGCTTGGCAGAGCACCCTGCTTTGGGCGATCCTCAACGCAGTCCCTTTCCATTAACCTCGTCTTTGTCCTCGTCTCGACCCCCCAAACACGGACCCTTTTCCTACCAAAGTAACCACCAACCACAACCTCTGGAAATAGCCCCGTCCCAGCTACTCGTAGTGACACTTTGAAACCGTCTATCGATCACCCCGCCTTTGCTTGCCCGAAATAATCCCCACATTGGCAGTTTTACACGTAACTCGGCATTTCCAGGTTTCAAACACTCCTTTCCAACAGACTCCTACTTAAATCACCGACTTCCTCCTCCGCCGACCACCAGATATCCATATTCAGTCTCTCCTTTAGCATACACTTCTTACAATCAGTCGCCAGCCGATCTCTTGCAACATATCTCTCTTCCACTTTGTCAGTATCACATCGAATATCCAAACATGAAAGGTCCTCTGGCTCTCCTCGGCATTTCAATCGCCAGTCTCTACACCTCCCAAAAGATCTACAAGCAACAGCAAGAGCAGCAACGCTCGAAATCAAACCTCGCATCATCTCCCACTCTCTCGGAGAAGCAGCCCCAAGAACCGCAGCCTTCTCAGCAATCGCAAGAACAGCAACACCCGTGGTGGAATCCGCCCGTCAGGCATGAGGCAAAATATGCCGAATTGATGAACGTGCCGTGGATCCGATAGATTTCATATCTCCGACGAAATCTGTTGCTAGAACGAATATTCTGAACACCAGACGTTCGGGAAATCTCCGAGTTATTCGGCATCTCCTATTCTCACATCAACAACACAGAATGGTTTAACCTCGACTTTCTCACGGCGGCTGAGTCCGCCAGGCGTTTCAACGAATCAAATCGCATTTCCTCGCGACCATCAGATTGTCTTTCAACTTTTTTACCTTAGCGATTGGCATATTTCGTTCCCCGAAAACAAGATTTCCTCATACTTAATACAAACCTGATTCTCAAAATCATCGTTTATTCTTTGTTCACCGGCATTATTTCCACGGCGTTCGGTCCATTTTCGCATTATCTTCATATTGTAGTTATTTAGAATGGGTGGCATGGGTGGCATGGAACAATCGCAGCTATAGAAAGAGAAGGGAGGGGAGTGAAATCAAGGGCTAGTTACCTTTCTTTTGCGTATCTCTCCGCATTTTACATTATTATGTCATTTAATTATCGCGTCTGGCACGAACACGTACATGTACTCTACAAAAGTACCATTTGCAATTCAAACAAACTTCCAAAAATCCCTAAATGACCTTCGAGGAGTCCTTAGTACCATATAATTGTGATTTTGAGAAGGGTTGAATTTTGGAGTGATACGTGCCACAGCTCACCATCCAGCAAATATTGCATCATGCTGACTTGAATCAGTACATGTATAAACCTTATCAGAACAAGGATACTAAAGCAAGAGACGTATACGTAGACACAAATCTTCCCACCAAAGCCCAAAGATAAGGATACCCAACAATGTCCAATCACAATTCACCACGCCATGGCTAGTCAACCTTCAAAGACTTTTGTGTTGACGATGTTGTCGAACGATCTTGACCCTAGTAGTTACCGCTCAATCCTGGCCGTGTGGCCAGTCCCGATTGATTCGGAGCAGGGTTACGAGAACCCGATATCTGATTTGGTCGATCAGGTATTCGACACCTGAAAAATTACTTCCAGTCCCCAAACTTCTCTAAAGGTACAGTCCATTCACCTAAAAAATTTGCAACAGACCGAAGAGCCAGAGTGACACCCTAATCCTAAACAGGCCACTGAGAAACACAAATGTCGGTCATCTGGTTCTGCACGATCGATCTCAGTTAACCGAAATTTTAATTTCCGATTTCAACCTTACTTAGCGAGGTAGCAAAAGCGAAACTTTTTCAATGCTTGCGAAGAATGGCAGGTCCGAATCTTTCAGCCCATGGCATGGATGAGATCTAGAACTTTTTTTTCTGGCTGTACCGAGGTCGTATCGCCATTGTCAAGTTTTAGCGACTATATAATGCTTTCTTAAGGCTATAATACACTGTTGCTATAGCCTTTATTTTGTATACCCAATCTTAGATTGTTTACACTCTTATATATCGTCATATATTTACCATTGTTTTGATATCACTCACAAGAAATAATAATGAAGTCCTCTCAAACAATCCGCATAAATCTGCTGCTTTCAATCGCACCTGCGATCTTAGCAATCCCACTCTCCTCGAGCCCCATTGTTGATAAAATTCAACAAAAGAGAGCAACTCTCCCCGCCCCAGTTAAAGAGATAGCCCCATGGTATTTTGCCAGAATATCAGCGCCAAAGACTGATACATCGGTATATACCCTAACCACAGATGGTTATTACTACCACGATCCCCGCTCCGGCGCTGGAGTAGACGCTTATCTGATCGATGGCAACATCTACCCCAATCACCCAGATTTCGGCGGTCGATTAACCATGTTGGGTGACGGTGCTGTCGCCAAAAATATGGCAGGCCACGGAACAGAAGTCGCCGGGATCATGGGAGGTGGGAAATACGGAGTAGCCAAGAAGGTCAACCTTCTAGCATGTGATATCACCGTGTATGGTATCCCCGGGTGTCTACGAACTATCACGGCCCGACATTTGCAAAGGGTAGCGGAAGGCAGTCAAGATTTCATGGGATCTGTGATCAACATATCCAGGGGATCGAAGAAGAGTGAGTTTGGCGACGAGGTTCAGGATCAAGTTGCAGCATTAGGCGACGCTGTGAAAGCGGGTATTCATATTGTCGTTTCTGCTGGAAACCATGCCAACAATGCTTGCGATTATGCTCCTGCCGGTCTTCAAGCCAACATCCCAGAGATGATTGTTGTCGGCGCGACGGGTAAGAAGGAATTGACCGGAGATAAGGATGCACCAGGTGTCAATGAAATAGCGGGATACTCAAACACGGGGCCGTGCGTCGACATCTACGCCCCAGGGGCCATGATTAACGGGCCAGCCAAGAACGACCAGTACAATAATGATGTAACAGGAACTTCTGCTGCTGCTCCGATAGTGGCTGGTGTGGTTGCGGAGCTACTAGTTAGACGCCCAGAGTTGAGAGGAGAACCACAAAAGATGAAAGACTTTCTTCTTGGGAATACGAGTGGTCCGAATGCCGGCAGGAAAGGTGTTATTAGAGGCCATCCCGAACTCAATTTTCTATATAATGGTATTCATGAGAACTAAACGATGATTACCTCTGTGTGGCGATAAATCTGTATATACATCTTTTCATCTTATGAAATTCCCTGTCCAAAACGCCGGGTCTTTGGGGAAGTTTCTATGTAAATAGTTTTTATTGATATAAAAATTACACTTCTTATATAATTTAACGGTAGAAGCGTGTTACAGTTGTAAAATTATATATTAAAGACCAGGATACATAGCTAAGCATAAGCAGTTGGTAGTCTTCGGAGCAGAGCCGGCCACAGAGAGGCTCAACCCAAGAGGTGGAGTATTTGCCTGGCATTGTTTAAATCGTATTTAAGAGGTATGGAGTACTTCCAAGGGAGCCTTCTGCTGAATGAAGCACACAAGATTGTGTTGAGTCAGCAAAAATACAACGGAAAGTTATTTATTTGTGTTGAGCGCCGTGGTCTTGTAAACCACTTTGCGAGGCCGGTGGCGATGTACGATTCGAAGCCCAAGGTCGGTCAACATTTGTGCAATTGTAAGGGTCAACTGAACCCCTCATAGAAATTTCCAATAGAACCAGACTTGATCATGAAGGCACTTGGTCACACGAGAACTAATTTGAATTAGGCCCTTGGGCCGAATTCGCATGCATGGTTCAGCTGCAAGCTAGATCTTAGACGAGCTCCAGCCTTCTCGGGATGATTTTCTCGGACGAACCGGTAATCCATCATTCAATCTTGCCGCCGGTGCAACTTGAAAAGCACCCACCATACGCCATTCGAATGATGAAATCATTGGGCACAATTCGAGATGCATCAACAGCTGTCATGTCAGAGAATTATATAAAATTACCAAAGCGCCCACCGTTGACTATCAAATACACATTTCATATTAATCTTGATATCGCTATGCTCCTCTTTGTATATAAAATTTTGCAATAAAATCTTACTCATTCTCAGGCTTCAACTTCACAAGTTCCATGCGAAATTTAACGTATAATTACCCAAAGCTTACTCAGAGGCACTAACGCTCTTATATAAGCGAGACATCATCCTTATCAACTGCTCATCTCAGCATGGTAATCTAGCATTTCAGTATGGTAATTTATACCTCTATTTCCTCGGAAAATAAATATTAACTCTTCGATATTTTAGATAAAGTAATAAATTCTCAATTGCTCTAACAGAAACTCGAGAAAACATTACAGATCACAATGTAACATAATAATCATGATCACCGTACATACATCACAAATCAATGGATTCAGATTCGCTCCAAATTTGCCTTCCGTTACCGTCCGTTTCCGCGATTCGTTGAACAAAAAACCCAGCAGGAGGTTTCTTCGGCACCGAACTCCATAGAATTTACCATCTCCTTCCCCTCACACTAGTACCAAAGTCAGCATTGAGTCGGAATGAAAAGGTCAATTCCGGGTCCGAGATCCCCTCTCGCGAAATTTGATCCTCCAAATACGTCCTAGACTGGTCCATTACCACGTGGAATGCAAGTCGATTGATACCATCACGTGATCTGGACCGAGCTGAATAATATGAGCAGGGTTGTTCGGCCGACATTATCAACAACACCCAGAACATCTTTTCGCAAAGGCTGCCCCAAAACCGCTGGTTGATTATGTCAACATGGTTAAAAGTGTCCACTTTGACCCCAACCGGCCGAGTCTTAAAGGTTTCAGGCTGCGGTAAGTGGGGAAGCTTGGTAATCCGAGTTCCTTTAGCGGAGAATGCAATATTCCACCAATTCATATCCAATGTTCGGGCCATTGGCAATTGGCCACAATTCGATTCACAGAGCTCGAGCTCGCCGCCATTCGCAGCGCCGTCCGAGCACATTCATGGGTGCAGCAACTACAGTACCATTTTCGCGACTAATCTAGAGTTCCGAACCCCGAAATACGGTTGTTGATTGCGTACGCATGATGAACGGCCCTCTAACGTTAGGTTTGTCTCCAATTATCTAGCATTTCATAACAGCCAACAGAGGGCAGAACAGGTCTAATGACAAGCCCAACTAACCTGATAAATCAATCCCAGTACATGTGCACAGTCGCCTCGTAGCCTTGTTCACCCACAGCTGCAATAGCATTACCTGGTGGGGTCTCTTAAATGGCATTTAGTTGCGGTTAATCGGCCGAATCGCACGAGAATGGAGCTTAATCAGCTGTTGCGTAGGTGCCAGCGATCAATACCTTCATTCGCAGCCAGATACCCTTTTCAACCGAGTTGCGAATCGACTATAAATCCAGCTCTCCTCCTCTAATTCATAAATCTCTTTCCACTTCCAATCCATAAGACATTCAAAATCCATTCGCATTCCATACAAAAAGGTCATCTAGTCATCTAAACTACTAAAGTTCCCTCCAGAAAATTTAGATCTCCATTCGAGAGTTCTATTATATTCTAGTTTTTCAAAATGTCTTCCTCCCTCAAGCCTATCACCGTCTATGGCCACTACGGCCACGGTCCAAACCCCCCAAAAGTCTTCATCTTCCTCAAACTCTTGGGTCTCTCTTACAATCACGTCCCCAAAGATGTCAACAACGACCCAACCCTCGAGGATGGCATCAAACATCCAAATTACACCTCCATCAACCCCAACGGCCGCATTCCCGCAATCGTAGACCCCAACCAGAACGATATTGCAGTCTGGGAATCCGCCGCAATCCTCCAGTACCTCGCTGAGGTCTACGATACCGACCATAAATTCTCCGGCCGCACCCTTGAGGAACGAACATTCATCAACTCGTGGATTGCCTTCCAAATTTCCGGCCAGGCGCCGATGCAAGGACAAGCGTTCTGGTTCATCCACGATAGACTACATTTCGCCAAGTACGGTGAGAAGGCACCGGAGCATGTTGTGACAAGATTCAAAGATGAGGTCAAGAGAATCTACGGCGTGCTTAACACCCATTTGCAAAAGCAAAAGGAGAAGGGATCGGGTTACATTGTTGGTGATAGGTTGACTATCGCGGATATCGCATGGTTCCCATGGAGTAAGTTTGCTTCCGGGACGGGGCTTGATATGGATGAGGTTCCCGCGTTTAAGGAGTGGCTTGATCGGATGCTTGCTTTGAAGGAGGTTGAGGAGACATACACTGAATTGGCTCCTAAGGAGGCGCATTGATTTACGCGTCCTTTCTTTCGATGACTTGTCTTTTCTTTTGCACACAATAGCATACTGGCTATCTCAATAGCGATTTAGTTTTGCATTCGGATATCTCGAAGTGTGAGTCTTCGGTTCCGAGGGAGTTCTTTAAATATAATGAAAGTTTCCATTTCTTGAGAATGGTTTCAAAGTCTCGTAGTCGTCAGTGCAAAGTTGATTTATCGTAGAGTTCAAACATTTAACAATGGAACAGTCTAAATGGATTGACGTGTATTAGATCCTGAGATGTTAGCGAGTTAAATATACTATCATTTGACAAACTTGAATCTTCTTCCGAAAAGGTGCTAGATTAGAGTAATCTACAACTAGTTATATGTAGTAACAATAACCCGTCCTCTTATCCTCTATAGATTTATAAAATAGAGGGCAATCTTTTAGTATTGAGAATTATATGTTGCGAAGGGCACCAAATGTGAATTTTTAGGATAAGCTTCATTCTGATATTTAAAATGTTATAAGCTAATTCAAAATACATACAATTGCGAGACTAGATATTATTATCATTTGACATTCACATATCGTGAGAAGCAAGAAAAGGAAGAAGGGGGTATGCATAGAAGAACGGAAATTGCACTAGGAAGCTAAAGACATGAACTCTCGAGCTATTTGATAAAATTCAATTTAGATATTCACCTAGCTAAATCCCACAGCAGAGGTGGTTTAAGCTTGAGCCTCGAGACACAATGGATGACTTCACCTCGCTTGTAGTGACGAAACTCTCTCCTTACACTTTTAGGTCAATTAAAGTGTACTTACATACACACATGCTTAGACCAAGAGCGAGACTAAACTTCAGGTGCCATCAGCGTTTCAGGGCAGGGCTCTCGAGACTATGCCATCAGTTCCGGGGTTTAGCCGTGGTTTAGAATCCAAGTATATACAAGTCTGAGCTGTGTCGACACTTTCATATCTATTGTGTCCGCAATTCCAATATTGCTCTAATGACTATTCTCTTGATGAATATAAAGCGTAAGCTAATCTGTGATAATTCAACCAATAACAATTGATCTATAGCTACAGTAATCTCACTATACATTTAAAAGAATAAGAGCAATAACATAGTTTGGCAAATATGACTGTATAAATCTATAGAAACCTCTTATATTCTCAAATGGCAGATTGTGTCATTGGACTCTAACCGACGTTACATCGCTTAGACCCGGGGCTAAGCTTATTCAGAAATATTTTATTTGTCGTTTCGGTTACATGACAAGTACCTACCGCCATCAATCCATCCACGGTTGTATACCGCTAGTGCCTAGAAGTAGTCGAAAGACATTCTCGCGGCTGTGTATATTCTAATTCCAAGTGACTTATCTTCATGTGTGTACAAATGTCTTCGGGGACACCCGAAAGAACAGGTGGAGTCCTCTCCTACCTTCCCGAGGATTAAAACGATCTCACACCGGGCATCTCCTGGGCCTCGATCGGCGATTCGCGGGGAGAAACATGGCACAGTGCAGGACGCATTGCATAACATAGTCAATGGCAAAGGTGTGCATTGGTCTATCATGCAATGAATCGCGGTCGGCTTCGCGTTCGCTGCAAGCTGTCTTAAACCGCTTGATAATCCCTCACTCAGCTCCGTTTCCACGCGGATTGCTGCACCTGCTGCCAGCTGCCGCGAAAGAAAAAAAGAAAAAAGAAAGAAAGAAACCAAAGTCCACTGGTTGAATTTACAATTTGCATATTACTTTTTTCCCCCCCTCATTCCTAACTATGAGGTGAGAGAGGTGTCTCGAAAATCCGAGACTGGAAATTCTGAAGAACTTGCGGCTGGACATTAGGAACTGTGAGGTCGCATGGAGTGGCAGCTTTAGACAACACATGCCGGTATAAAAATACCACAGTTCATACTTCCTAAAACGACGAAACGTCAAAACCGTAATAAAGAATCGAGGCTAATAATAAAGAACAGATGCAGAATATAAGATCCGGATAAAGAAATGATATTATTAGCTTGGTGATCGTATTTCGCATTGGATACGCGTTTAAACAGATAGTGGATGCATGAGTACCCGCGAGTTAACGGGAAGATAAACCCTATTTAGTCCGTGAACCGTCGTGTACGCTAACGTGCGGAGCTGGTTGGTTTCGACTAGGAGGACTTCGATACGAATTAAAGACTAAGAATTAAGTAATTAGAAGTGGTTTCGAGTCTTCAAAGGTGTTAAGAACTCAGAATCAGGCAGGCGTATTGGTACGGAAGGTACAATGAGTTGCTCATTATCTACAATCAGAAGTCCGAGCACCAAGACATACATAAGTACATGTACATCCTTTTCTTTCGCGAATTCGGTTGAGGCTGGCCCGCGATACAACTAGTGCCGAAGCTTACGCCTGCATGCACGACCGTTTTAATAACATCGTCTCGTAATGCAAAAGGCGAGACATTGGCTGAAGTCATTTCCGAGCTATCCTGGCCGAGGCCTCTTATCAATCAGATAGTTCAAGAGTCTGGAATATTGAGAAACTACTTTTCTCAGGGGCGCTAACACTATTTCGAAACTAATGTTTGCTTAGTTCTCTGCAGAGGAAATGTACCACTTGATGTTGATAGCCCAGTTTCTGCATGTTTTAGTTTCGGGATCTTCATCCCCGCTAATAGAAAAGAAATCCGCAAGCTGATAAGACAATGCAGGAAATAAGGTCTGGCTACTCGAAGAGTCGTTAACATGCCCAGATGTATACTAGCGCATGTGGCAGGAATCAAAAGGGAAGACTCGGAGTAACTTCAAGTCTAGACACTAGTTGCGGGCCAGAAAGTACTTCCATATCCTCCTATGCATAATGCATTAGCCGTGGTTTAAAATTTGGTGATTCTCGTTGGGATATTGGAGTCTCGTCTCCGTATTACGAAGGCTAAACACCATATCCCCAGCTAAAACCTACGAGGTTTTCGTTTGCAGTTACTCTTTTCCAATTTAAAAGGAGTTTATACTAATATTTTTCTAAGTTCATCCCGACTTGGTACGCAAGAAAGTTTTATATCAGACCACTTCAGTTTCCGTGGATACCGAATAGTTCTAAACAAGCAAATTAAAAGAAACAAACCCCGAGTCGAATTGGTTATAAGAACACTACTGCATTAAAGCTTCCGAGTCTTGCCCGTTTCTATGGCGCGCGTTACGAAATGTTTAACAATTCTAGTTAATAGAACCATCGAGAGGGGGAAAAAGAAAGTTGGTTATGTTGTGGTGAGGAGGCTAGCAGGTGTGGGGCCACATCCCACTTCTTCTGAGCCGCTCTTCAACACTTTAACGTTATGAAAATCAATGCAAAGCAAAGCAGAGGATGTAAAAAGACTTTCAAATCAGTTCTTTCAGTCTGGCGCTATGGCTCCAATGCACATTCTCTTTGGTGCCGTGGTGGCTGAACCAAACTGTGAAAAGAGAAGGGCAGAGGCGCCGTACCATCCGTGAATAATCGGAGGCACTCAATGTGCCAACCTGTTGACCGGTTTTGGTGTGCAATGGGTTTCATTTTTTCCGTCATTGAGCAACGGCATCGGTTTGAATGATTCAGAATCAAATTCCCAGCTTATTACTAAGTACCATGGATAAAATCACAATTGGGAAGATTGGGGCCTACTATCGCAAAGTTCTTTCGAGGTGACAGAGATTACATACTAAGAACTATTATGGATATATCGCTACCACCTCCTTAAATGACGTAGCACAAACGGATTTCCAAATAGGGACATATGACAAAGAGAAAGACAAAACCGTATATACATGATATAACGAAATTCAATAATTTACTTAAGTACTTAAGTACTTACATATTTGGCAAATTCTAAGTATCCGAAGACTCGGCAGTTGCTTCTCATGCAACAAAATTGGCAGAAGTGCAGACCTTTCAGGGCAATTAGAGGTCGATCTCCCGAAAAAATAACCTTGTATCCTTGCCAAGCCAATGATGGGGCATTCTTCTTTCGCATACTGCACTTGCCTAGATATCTTTCTCCTGTCAAATGTGGGTATTTGTTTCTACTTCCATTACCGTGGCTTCAGGGTAACGACTGCACTGTCAATTCGACATAAACATTTCGTAGCACAATGTCTTACATGCGGTGCTTCCGTTCAAAGGCGGACGCCGATTCTGTGAAACTGCGCTACTGATTTCGAACGGTGAAAGGTCCACCGTCCGCTTAGCAATGACAAACAAGCAGATAAAAACGAACCGAGCAGATGAAATACCTTCATTCTGCCGACTTTCAAATTTGAGGTCATCTGAAGAGCAAATGTCATATAGCCTGAACTGCATATTTCGAGGTCGATTTCTCAGTCTATCTTGGCTACCAAGAATATTAATATATATTATTTCAATTTCCTCAAATTCTACTCGGCTATATCGGCACTGATAAATTATAATTTGTGATCGATCAGCCCCTGAACACGCGCATATTGAATAACGCTATAACTTGACAAACCGCGTGGGATGCAATTACTGATATCGAGATATCGCGACTTAAAATTCTATATATCCATGGGTCTATAAGTTTTTAATCGTGATATTAGATGAGTCAATATATCGATAATTTAAGTGCACAAACTAGCAGGTTTGCCCCGAGGATGTTCCAAGCTCAGGGGACCCGTTCTCCAAGCAGATCAAATTAATCAGCTTGGCCCCGGTCCAAGTTGAACGCCACGAACCACATCAACCTCATATTATAACCCCCCGGTTTGGACGTAAGATTATTATAAAATATCGCGACCTACTTAATATATTGAGATTTGCTATCCCGGGATCAACCCTCGCGGAAAAACCGATAGCCCTCCTGAAAAAAAAAAAAAAAAAAAAAAAAAAAAAAAGGCATGGCATTTCTCCACTTCAGGGGCTTTATTGTTTGTGCAATCTCAGCACGCGCTCGCGATATCGAAAATTCAACCCATGTCAGTTACTGTTTTTGCGGCTCTCAGCTGTTAATTGAGTGGGTCAGGGTAAACCTGCCGATCTAGCACGAGACCTTTTGGCACGGGAATTTTGTAAACTGAATGATTGCTGGTTGCATAACATTTCGTGGAGGAGGCTCATGCGCGCAATGCAATGCACTGATATCTGATTGCCTGTCAGGCAACAAGGTAAACAACACATTCACCAAACCGTCTTTGCTCCCACCGACGTTGTGAGATTCCTTTACGACACTTGGAGCCCCTTCGTTTAGTTTGGCAGCTTGGCCGAGTGGTTATGGCGCAGGTTTTAGGTCTTCACGACAGATTCACCTGTTTCTTTGATTCGTGGGTTCGAATCCCACAGCTGTCAGTAGACATGTTCATTTTTTGCTCTTTTGAGAAGGTTCTTTTTTTGTTGGTTTTCAGGATTCCCATCTTAGCTCTAGCCTCAGAACCTTTTAGCTCCAGATGGTCAAAACTGGTCTTGAGAGCACGACGGACCACCAAATAATTATTATAATAATATCGAGGCTGAAAGGTGCTTCGGCGAGGGATATTTTTCTTTCGCTGACCGCTTAGAATTGGCTCGGGGCTATACGACGCCTCCGACGTCGCGACATGGACTGTTACATTTTAATCAATTATATCACATTGTCACGAAAACAATCGCGCACTAGATATTCATCGCTGAACACCAACATGGCTGAATTTTCCTTTTTTTTTTTTTTTTTGGTGCCATTTCTGAAGAAGTGTCAAGGTTCCTAATAAGCAATTTGAGTGTGGAGCCTTCCCTCCAACTTTTGTCCCATTTAGGTATCGTTGACCGTGGCCGCTTCTCAGCTTCGAGTTCGGCCGCATTATCCAAGACTAGAGGCCGTTGAACTTTTTAAATTGGGGTGCATATCAACGGCTTTCGGTTTAGGCGAACGACTGGGAAACAGGTCTTTCCCAGGAAAATGTCCGCTTCACATCGCGCCGGAACCATGTCAATATTATTGCTTGTTTTCACTGCACAAGGTTGGCAGGCTGTTGGCCGCAGGGTATTTTCAGAGCGAGAAATTGGATTAATTGTGCAAATTATTTCTACGAGAACGACATTATGCCCAGCCATGAGGGGTCGCAGCAGGTTTTCTTCCTCTGTCATCATGCCGACCCCTTTCTCCCGTGGAAGCAACAATTGACAGACGGCTCTCAAAAGGCGTATCTGGCAAAGATTCTCGAATGATCCGCAATCTTTTTGGGCCTGGGTAGACCGCTGATGCCGGCATTAGATGCGGGTTCGAATTTCTTGAGGGCAAATTTTGCCAACCCTGTTGTCTGCAGCCAAGAACCGTTATATGGCATGCAATCCACATTTAGCGGCAGAAAATGTATTCTGACGAACCGCTTTACTCAAAGAGGTGGTTTAATGGTTTCTTCTTTCTCCAAATGTTTCCTCAGCTGCTTTTGAGGTCGGAAAGAGTTGCATTGGCTAGCGGGGGACCGGGAAACATGCAAATGCCACCACGCAGTGGCTGGATCCTTGAAAGCGTCGACATCAAGGTCTGGTGGAGATATTGGATCACTGTAGGAAGGGTGAGAGAAAAAAAACAAAAACAAAAAGGTTTCTTTAAGATGAGAATGGGGGATCTTTCAGCATCCAATGTTCTTGGTATAAACCCGTTATAATATATATTCTAAGCTCCGGTTGGAGATTTCAATATATTCAAACTCATAAGCAAATTCTTCGGTAACAAGCGAAAGCAAATTCAATTTACGGCCCTCGATCCGTATTCTGTCAAATTTGCCTAAAGCCTTCCGTGGGTATTCCTGAGGAATCGAGGACTTCCGTCGTAGACACGAAATCAATGATCTTTCTCCCGAGCTTACGACACTGCGAAGTCCAGGCCCAATGTCCTGACTAGAACTTCAAGTCTCTTTTGCCTTGCATGCAGAACTGAAGTGGGGAATACCACTGTCGGCGTCACAAATTCCCCTCCAGTCACGAGATACAGACAGAAAATTTCCTCGATCTGACATGCTCCGTCGGTTGGAAGGTACAAGGATCATGAATCTGGCTCGCACTTCCAGGAATGCGCGGCCCCAAAAGGAAAATCTCTCCTCTGTGGATGCTTTGAAACACTATTGGCTGTTTATTGTGGTCTGATAGCCTTTCGTCACTATCATCCCGCCAAAAATCTTGCTGAGCAATGTCTCGAAACTGGGGGCTGGACCAAAGAGCCTTGTTGGAATGCCTGCAATTCTTCGTGCGGTTGGCTTTTCCAGCAGGCAGGAGCTGATGGACCACGCCCCTGGTGTGTATGAAGAACATTTCCTTTCATCTTACGGCCCTCTGATCTGAAATGAGGAAACCACTGGGGTGGGGAATAGGGAACAAGCGAGACAAGTTGATAGAATTCGTTTGCTCGATCGACGGGCTCAGAAACAAAATTAAGCAGTATAAGTGAGGATATTAATGTTAATTATTCGAATATGTATTATATTAATGCCTGAACAATGGGTTTAGTCACTGATACTTTCACCAGTACCCCTCTCCATCGCTTATGCAACAAAGGCATGGGAATCGGATTTAGGACGGAGGCCTGCCCAAAAACACATTGCATGACGGCGTTTCTCTTCCGCGAACTTTGCTCTCGTGGGAGAAGGCAAGGGGAATCCCAGCCTCGGCCAACTGAGAATAGGCAGCATACTTCAGCCCTTTTGTGATCGATCCAACCTAGAAGCAGCGAGGGAAAAAATATATCGCACTTTCGCAATTCCAGGATCATTTTTAAAAATAGCTTCCCCACCGATCTCTACAGAGAAAAATCAGGATCAGCCCGGCCAGGAAGCCTTCAGCTTTTGTCATATATCAAGGTTGCGCATATCAATAGTTATACTAGATATTGCCCTGCATTGGCCAGAGAATCTTGAAAGTTCACGGTACTAAACATCTTTATAAAGATTGCATTAGCTGGCACTAACATGCCACACTATATATTTATATATTGCGTATCTAAGTAAATTTCTTCTTTTTATTATCTGGAAGACGTGAACTAAATAAATTTCAAGGGTATAATGACTCAAGGTGCTTTGCTAAGCCGCCTTCCTGTGATATGCACAAAATAAAAAAGTAATGAAAAAATAAAGCTTCCATTCGCCGTCATGCGCCTGAATATAGCGGCATGTGAAAAGTTCCGAATTCCAACACATAAGGGACCGACACATTTGGGGGGAACCGGGGATGGGAAAATCAAAACACGAGAGAGGAGGGTGTAACGCTTCTGATGAGATACAAGAGGAGAATGCAATAAACTATGATGGACATCCCTAAAAACATCGGAGGAAAACTTCCAGCCCCTTATGGCCGAAACGGAGAAAAAAACTGAGAATAAAGATCGAAATCATGCATGTGTGTATTGAAAAGGGTCAATGTATATAGGCAGGATCTTAATAAATCCGTAATATCCACAGAACAAAACCAATATTCAGAATGAACGCCCCAACCTTGTAAACACCCAGCCGAAATAAAGCAGATAAAAAAGATTACCAAAAGAAAAAATAAAAATAAAAAGTGCGGTATCCAATAATTACGTTCTAAAGGAGTGTGAGGCTCGTCATTAGATATACTCTGTCGCTGCAGATGAGATAACATCAAAAATTAAACCAAGAAAGTAGGATTTGTATTATGAATCACGGGTCTAAGCTCCCGGTAGTCGCATCATATTTGAATTCGATAGTATCCGGAGGATGCCTTGCAGAGGAAATATCAAATTGGTGTCGATGCACAATATTCCGGTGGGGAAAGTACGTTAAGGGAGTGGGTGTTTTGGTGGAAGTGTTTGATAAGGCGATTGTAGGTTTGAGTACCTGTCCGGCGTTGAGTCGAATGGTAACGGAAGGTGATGTGGTATTGGACCGGCTCTATGGAGCGGTGGTATTAATGGCTGTTGGTTCTGAGGTTGCTGAGGCAAAGGTTGTAACATTGCCTGTGGTGTCGATTGTGGCATTGGCTGAGGCTCACGGTTGTCGTTTTGGCTGTCTCTTTGATCGAATGAAATCGATGCCTCGCTATCCCCAACGGGAAATCCTTCGTGAGAAGGGGAGTAACTCCCCTCCTCGGACTTCCCGTCGGGGTCGGCTAGTCAAATGCTAATCTCTTTTGATTTCTCCCTGCAAGCAGCTGGGGAGAAACCGTTCCCAACCTTGGCAGAGATGAGACGCCATCTATCATTTTCGTATTCTTGCATAGCATTTCGTAGTCGTTGAACCTAAACTTCATTAGCATTCGTAGAGAAAATTAGTTTCAATGGAAAATCATTAAACTTACTGTATCTTCAGTCCATTGCGTGGTTTTTGCCTTCAGTTTAGTGCAGTATCTGACTTGCAGGGTTCCTGATGATCTGCCTGGGAAAAATTCTGCAATTTGCTTCCACGTTAAGGCTCTATTTTCCTTTAGCTCCAAGAGAAGAGCATCATCTTCTGGTGTGAACTTCAACTTGGGCCCTCTTGGACGAGGCATAGGCATAGGCATTCCTGGTGCACCAACGGCTGTAGTCATGGAAGGCGGCCCATTATGAGACATGTGAGGAGAGCCAGGCCCTAACATTGGAGGACCTCCTTGACTTTGTCTCAATGGCTCTATAGGCGAAAGGTGACCTTGGTTACCAAGACCGGCTGGGGCAAACATCTGTGCCGGCGGTTGTCCTGGTGTTTGCAGTGATGGAGGGCCACCAAGAAGGGATCCCGGTCCACCCATCGGCATAGATGTTCGCCCAAGTAAATCTTCAAAATCCGCCCTTTGGATCTTGAGTGGGGGAGGCTGGTCGGGTTGGTGGTGATAACCATTGTGATTTGGTAGCTGGTGATGGTGATGTTGTGAGTGTAAATGCTGATTTTGATGGTCTACTTCCTGAACATCATCATCTACCATATCATGAAATGTCCTACTCCGAGGTTTTGTAGCCGAGGAGTGCGGCGTGTGAGTAGGAGTGAGAGTGTAGTGGTCGGCATGAGGCATATGCCCGCCGATATTAGCATTGTTGGAGTGAGGTCCTCCCTGGTGATGAAGAGGCTGATATTGCATTGGGGAGGGACTGAACTCCGCTAGAGGAAGCTGGCTTGGAGGGCTAGTTACGTTGGCTTTGGGGAATGAAGGGTTGAAGTGCTCGTTAATAGGTGATCGCCAAAACTCAGGTTGACGAAAGCTGTAGAGAGGCAGAGGCTCGCCTCGAGATATTTGGACAGCCAGGTTTTAAATTATTGGTGAAGTCCACCAAAGTCGAAACTTTGGAAGACTTATAAAATTCTAAGAAGGATAGGGAAGTCGATGCGCAAATGCAAGTCCAGAAAGGAAACTGATATTTCCTTCCAAACCTGGTGTCAAATGAGAGCTTTCAAACAGCTTTCTTGTCTTGATTCAGACCCAGTAGTCGGGTTTTCCTAGTGTTATCGTGTTCTCAGCTGTGGTGAATGTGGGGAGATAAAAGAACGAAACAACAATGTCGTTCGAAGAATTTGACTGTCGTGGAGAAGGCAAGGTTAGAATTTTGTCAAAAGAGAAAGCCTCGGCGATAAAGGAAAAAAAAAAAAGTCAAAGTATAACTAATATATCGGACGATGAGGTGAGGTAGGTCTTGGGTGTATGTAATAGTGGTAAGGATGCCAATCTCAATAAACAACAATAAATCAGAGGAGCACTGGAGGTCGGATCAGGAAGTACAGAAAATAAGTTTCGGGGACAAGAGATGTACTATTATAGGTTTCCCTTTTATTGTGTATAAAACGGAAAATAAGCAACCAGGAGATCGAAGCGATACTTAAAAGTGCGACTGATAAAAACGGCCGCGGATGGCTTTTGTGCGGTTTTTGTGTGCTAGCTGCTTTTTCCTGCTTCTTTCTCCCCGATGATAATATATTATTGCCTTGACAGCCAGCTTAATTCAAACGGCAGGCAAGAAAGAGCAGGGAGGGCAGGGCAGAGCAGGGGAGAGGGGGGGAAAGTCCAGCACCAGTTCCGTTTTATGCCAAAGGGGCCAAAAGGGAGGGCGACGAACACCGTTTTTCCTTTTGTTTCTTCACTGTCAGGAAAAGGAGCCTAGAGGTATAAAATACCATTCTATAGTTGCTCGGCCCGTTGGTTTCTCCACCTGAAGCTTGCCACACCAAAAGCCTTTTGGTACATGTATCCGCAACTTCACGAACACAAAAACAGCTGTCCGCGCCAGGTTGGGTTTGATTTGCCGGTAAGTGTAGGATCCGGTGAAGAAATTATGCAATAGAGCTTACCAAGGATGGCCCTTCAACAGAGAGCCTGTCTGACTGGATACCGGGGTCACCAGGGAACTCAAAAGGGCGTCTGTTCCGGTGCTTGGAGGATGCCACAAGGCGACTCGTTTAGCGTTCTGTATTATTTGGATCCGAATTAAGACGCTTAACAACCAAGCGAATAACCTGAATAGTTTAAACTCCACTGGAACTGAAGTCAATATATCAGAATCTGGTAGATCGGCTTTGGACTGGCTGAGTCTCCCTGTCGTTTCATCCAATCTTTTAAGTTGACCAAAACCCGGCTACGGTGAAATTCAAATTAAACCAAAATATTTTGCGTTTGGGGACTGATTCACTGGATATAGACATATATGTACTTGGCGTCCAAAGAGGCGCTGGCGAGAGAACTGAGAGGGAAATGATACTGCGATAGAATAATCTGAAAGCTATCCGGTAATAACACTGAGATGCGATTCCAGACTAAAGCACTTATAACTCTCATTTTTTGGGCTTGTGCGGTGAACAAACCAAGGAAGGAAAGACTAAGGTTGTCCGAGGCCACACTGAATGGGCCAAAGCTTTCAAACGGTCATTGAGATGGGTGTGACAGGGGCGTTGATTCCAAAAGACATCCATAAAAAGCAATTCCTCTATGGGGCGGAAATTCAAAGTTGGGGGTGGTGGGACATGGGTCCAAGAGCGACTCCACTCCCTGAGGGTCTCCAGGTACAGGGAACAGACATGCCAATGCTGGGACTGCCCGCGGGATCAAGTTGAGCTTTGCGAGCTTCGAGAGCTAACTTTCAGACAGACCAGGAATATCCTGTTCCGGTTGACATTTGTCGTCAAAACCTCAGTTGGGATATCAGGAAGTATCTTCACATTTGTTTATCTCGCACTAACCAGGCGGCGCGATACCAAAGTACCAAAAATCAAATTCCCTTTATGTAGAAAGATGCGCACAAACAAATGCAGTTTGCAACAATGGTATTTACTAAGCCATCAAATAATATACCATCTCGTCGCTAACCTTTTAGAATTGGAGTGCCTTGACCTTTGAAGATAGTAATTGTTGAAGCACAATACACTTGAGGATTGTTTCTTCTCCCTTCCTGGTTACATATTAACAATCCAATATTTTATTTATTTATTTATTTATTTTAGATTCTTGCTTGATAGATTTCCAAGCAATTGTCCCGCGGTGAGCCGACGGTTTGGCGGTGGGGTATGGAGTTTACAAAAAGATAGCTTCTCAAAACCTCTTTCTATTCCTTTTTTTGATCGGGCAAGGGCTGAAACTTTGTACTTCAAGCCAATCCAAGTTAGATAAAACTCGTTACGAAACTGGCATTGAGCTTTGATTATCAGTCGGTATCTCACGGTAACCACGCTTCCAAAAAAATGGCTCCTGGACGGACAGACGCTGCATCGATGGATTTCGAAGCAACTCATCCTAGCGACACATTTTTCAGCGTGTTAGAGTGTTTGAATAAATATCCGAAATTATGTAATGTGCAATTTGGGGCACCTTCTCGAATTTCAGAAGTCTGGCGAGCGCAGGCGCGCAGGGACAAATCCAGAAAGAAAACCCCCCAATGCTCTGACAGCCCAGTTTCCGCCCTGGGATACCCTCGACAGGTACGTTTTAGCCAATCTTCCTCTCGTATGGCATGAGTATTTCCGGTAAAAGCACGGGCGTCCGTTTGAGCGGGTGGATTACCACATGGAGTTTGGTTGCTCAAGCGGTAAACTGGTGGTGCGAGTGGTGACGGGACCATTTGCTTTTCTCAACATGTTAGCCTTTCACCACCCTTGTCCCTGGAACTCCCACACCAAGCACGGTTCACATTTTGCGTGGCCGGTCTGAAAATAACCCGACGATAGCTGGAAAAATGGCATGGGTTATGGTGTGAGTTTGTTCCGGAGATTTGAACTCATGTCGCTCGTTTATAATTTGGTTGACCAAGAAAAATGATTGTTTCGTTTGCGTAACAACCATCACGCTGGGCGAATGGTTGAAGGCGAAATTGCGTTCGCTGGAAAGGCTGCAGCTTTCAGTGGTCCCGGTTAATCGAAGATCAATTTTGGTCAAGCACAGCTCGACGGATTAATCATTCCTTAGCAAGCAACCATCTGTCAAATTTGCCCTGTATTTGTTAACAGGTTGCCCTCAGTCGAACACTAAGCATCTATCAGACATAGCACGCTGAAAATCAGAAACCTGAGGACGCCGAAGCTCCACCCGTATGATGGCCTGACGATTCAAGTCTCGGTCTCCCCTTCATCTTTGTCCTAGTCTCCTCCGCTAGTTCGAACTTTTCACCCGTGTCTGGATATTTTGAACCGATAGATGCGAAGGAACGAAGTTGAAAGTGCAGATGTTTCCTTCGAGGATTCCCTGTGCGCCAAGACTAAACATCCGCCAGCCTGCATGTCTCCGTTTTTGGTTATTGAAGTACGAGGCCGAATGAGTAGAGTCGTATCACTCATGGCGTTCACCAATAACGGTTTGTTTCACCGTTACCGCTAGGCCAAAAAAACGAGTGCGCCCTCTTTGGGAGCACAGACCCTTTGCCTCTGCCTTTTCTTTGCTAATCCGGACGAGACGTCTGAATTTACATTGGTGTGCGCTCGACAAACAGTCCGGCAACTGCCCTGAAACTCAGAAACGCGCTCACGATGATGAAGGGCTCCCAGTGAGAAGTCAATCCCGTCCGAGGAGGCTTGGATGTGATAGCCGTACTTCTGAGAGTTTCAAAAGGGTCTCTTGACTGTTCTAACCCTGGTAGATGCCTTTACGTCTGTTCCGCCCGCTGTATCATCTGACTCGTTCCTTGACTCCTGAGCGGAAAAGAACCCTAACCCCAACACCGATTCTGCAATATATTATGCAGGAACAAGAATATGGTGAAGATAACTAAATGTATAATAGGACAAACTATACCGAAGATCTGGGGTTTATCCTGCCTATAAACGTGTTTATTAAGAGCCGATGACACAAACCGTTCCTTGAACCGCTGATATCTAAAAATGCTTAGTGCGTTCTATACTATATTGCGACCAAGCATAATAACTATAATACAGTACTCTTTCATGGCATTTTAGGAACATGGAATGATGTTGACAGACGCATGTCATGGCAGCCCCGCTCGTCAAAATTTGATGGAACCGAATTCGCGACAATATTAATATTAATATATAAATATAAGACCCGTCCCTTCGCCGGGCATCCAATTTGTTAACCAAAGTGCTTAAATCAAGCCCTATATATTTTGAAGAACCTAAGTAAGTATCTATCGTGCAGCTCGTTATCCATCGCTTTGGTGATGGCTTTGAGCTCTCTGGCGAGCTCGGTTATTCTTCCGGCAAGTACCTCCGTTTGCACACTGCAATTCGAGCTCGGCTCGATAACGCATCACAAAGTACTCGGACACTATTAAGTATTTGCTCAAGCGTTGTATTTTCAAGCCTTCTTTTCCCCTTTCGTTTTGTTCTTTCTCTCTAAAACCTTTTTATTTCTAATCGTTCTCAACATTTACCGAAGGACTTTGCCGACGGTGAATGATCAACTGCAGGCCAAAAGTTTGGCGTGGAGGGCAGATGCCCAGGCCGTGCGCAAATTGTAAAGATATCGCGAGGAATCGCTTCTTCCTGCAAGCTTTCTCGCCAAAGCTAATCATGAGTCTCAAAGACCCCGGTAAATCAAGGTTTGGGCGCCATCTCGTCTCGGTTTAGGCACGGCAAATTCCATGTCTCTCAAAGGCTCGCGGTCCCGTCGGGCAGCATGACCTCACGGCGCCTCAAGTGGACTTGACGTTCAAGCAGTGATCGGCATGCAGGTTTGCATCCGCTTGGGTGACTAAGCCCTGAAGTCAGCAGCGACACTCACCAACGGGGGCGTGCCAGTTGCTGTTCCTCTGGCACCGGGCTGGGCGCTAGCGCACCTGCGCTTTTCCTATTGCGCGAGCATGTTATCTCTCGCGCAGGTTGATACCTGGATGGTACGATCGCGAAGGGGTACTTCTAATTGTCGAATCTGGCCTCTGGGCGCGGGCGGAAATATTAAGAAATTATAATAATTTGGAAGCCGGTGGTCGAGGTTTAAAAGGGTTTTATTCTTTGGAGACAACGAAAACGGAAACCTGTAAAGATTTCCTTAACAATCAGGATGCACGCAACAAGGCCCCAAAACCAGTCTCAAATCAGACTCGGGAAGTTCTTTCCCACCTTTCGCTTTGGTTCCCTTGCCGCATCGCTTATTGAGAATGCTGCCGCAATAAACTCCAACATATGGAGTTGTGTTGTCATGAACTCGAATAGCGTTGATAACTTGCACATTTATACGTTCAGCAGCTTTATGTCATTGCGATCGAGAGATTATACGCCCTTCTCTTCGTTTTTTTAGTTTATATTCGGGTACTCTATCCAATTTGCACTCGATATGTCATAATATATTTAGTGTAGTATCGATCGTATCATGCGACGAGCGTATCGGCTCGAGATTTCCCAATGCCATCTGCTTCCAAGAAAGGGTATATAAACCAGGTACAACCGTAATATGTTTAATTATTAGGAGTAGTACATTGGTATTTTTGCAAAGCTTATTATGTCGTGTAGTGCAATGCGATTAGGAAGACTGAGAATGTTTGAATAGTGCACTCTTTTATACGACGTAGCTGGTTTTATGTTCTCCGCGCTGAGCATTTGGTGTACGAGATAACTTATGTCGTTACTTTAATCTCCCAGGATTTCTCGTATTGACGCAATAAACATCGCGTGTAATAATAGCTTATGTACATTTATATCATAACATTAGCTATATATGCGAGCTTTCAAATACTGCCGCGTGCCGCGGACCGCTTTTATTACACCCGCCAAATTCCCAGATTATATATTAGTCTCCAGCCTATTTTACAAGCGTCAATATGAGCTAGTGCTTAAACAGACTTAGAAAATTTCTCTAGGTGTGCGAAATTGTGCTAGCTCTCGTGGTTCTTATTAATCGGAATCTCCATATGTATACTAACTTACATTTCACCTATTCTAAGATATTATTTTTAAAATAATATATTTCCTTAATTCATATGAAACCCGAGGATTGGACTTAGGAGTGTATTTTTGACTCGAGGCGAAAGAATTTTATACTGACATCTTAGGCTAGGAGACAAGTGTCGCATAGCTTTAATGAAATCGGTACTTTCTCTTCGTACACTGGTGTGATCTTATCACTTACTTTTTATTTTGTTACTAGTATAGTTATCGGCATTAATTAAATTATCAAGTATATCCTCCACGGCCAGTCCCACTTTCGTCCCCGGGTTTTTTGGTTTCCCAAACGGTAGAACTTGGGGTACCTCGAGCTGTATCCCGGTCCTCACGCTCGTGTCCTACCTATCCTCGTAATTACAACGGCAATTAATACCAGATAGAAAATCTGCCGACCACCGATTGCCAGCTTTCTCGCTGTGTCTCTTCGAGCCTGCATATGTGAGACCCAATAGGAACGCTCTCCAAGTGAACCAGCAGAATTCTAGCAGCCCATCCATGCATCTCTGTCTGGCAACGGGCTAGATTGGCCAATAATTTTGGAGTGATAACATGCATTCCGCTTAGCTGACGGTAATATATTAAGAAGTCGAAGGAGAAAACCCGGTGAACCTTCCAAATCCTTCTGCCCGAAAATCTCACTTCGCCGTGTGCAACGGGGTATATATGCAGACACTTGGGGGTTATTAGCTAGGATCGCTGCTCCCGTGCCTGCTCGAGCTTGCACCTTGGCATGCAAAGCAAAGTCGCTGAGTCTGGCTTCTCAGAGGGAGTTCGGATCAAGCGGGAAGCTCCGGAGGTTAAGGTCTCTCGAGGAGTAGTGTGGATATGTACGGTGTACCTGGCTATTCGGGGTTATTCACAAACATCCGTTATTCTTAGTTAATGGTTCGGGCGGCTATGCTTATGATCATTGCTCTCCGTTCTGGATAATATAAAATCGCGAATTCCACGGGCCGTAACTTATGAAGAAATGCGATATTCTATGTACTGTGTCTCAATCTTGAGATCAGAGCAATTATTCGCAAAACTAGGAGGACGCTGCAGTCAATGGGTTTTGGCGGCGCAATCCAGATTTTCATGCCGGTATGCACTTGCCGATAGATCCAAAGCCCTTGGACAACCCGCAGCGGATGATTTTAGTTGTGTCATTGGCTCGCAGTTTGGATCAAAACCAGACTAAACCTTTGTCTTTCGTTATTCGCTGATTTTTCGGCACCAGGCTATATCCTCCCGGTATATTCAAGCCTCGAGGCTAGCCTGAGCCATGTCGCTTTCGGGGAGAAATGAAAACGAGAAGAGTTAGAATCGTGATGACATTAATAATCAAATCAAACAGTCCAAAACCTCAGCTCAATTTCCCTTGCTTGCTGCCTTGCATGCTGGATACCAGCTTGGGATTTGACTGATATCAAAATTTTAATGTGGTGACAGCCGATCCAAAGGCGCCGATTTAAATTTCGTATACTTAATTCCTGCTGGTTTCTCGTGACTCCTGACCGCATGTTTGTTGTCATTTCCCTTTGAATGGCAATTTATCCATTGGCCTGTTCCTTGAACGCTGCATTCCGGGTATATTCTCGCACCCACATGCGCTCCGCGGGCAAGGGTGTTTATCAACCCCGCGCACTCAACGTTGAGAGATTCATTTTCATTACCAGACCTTGTTGTACCACATGGGTTATCTGCTTTTGGTTGTTTGCGCGTAAAGGAATAAATTGCTTTTAACTTGGATCTTTATGCAAGCGAACAGTGTTTTTGAGGCTGGTTGCATATTGCCATTCGGCACAGTAACCTACCGATGTAAAGCTTGCAAGAGTGACGCGAGGACTGATATTGGAACATCGGTGATCCTGAGGGGTGAAAAGAAACAGCCAAAAAGCACAGACCCCATGCGTGGCTCGCGACTTGATGATACACATATATCAGTCATTTCGTTTCAATAGTCAGGCATGTGCTTGAGCTTGCGCTATCGATACCGTGGAGCTATGATCCAGCTTGCGTCTTCGAAAAAATTTTCAGCCACCAGGTACCATAGTTTGTTCGAGCTCGAGCGCTCGTGTCAAAAGTTATATATCCCACACCATCTAGAATGTTTCAAGATGTTCCCCAACGATAAGTTTTGATTCGAGCGCTTTACAATCTATTTCTGCTTTGAGGACGAACCGTGCGCCGGAGCTGCAGGATTTATGCGAAAGCCGTTTCAGCTGTCATGTTCACTTGTTTTTCCGGATCTACATGCAAAGCTTTGATATTTTTTTCGGGACCAAGGCCTATCTGGGGTATCTCCAGGTGCATCACACCAATAATTTTCCGTTGTTAAAGGAGCAGTTTTTTTGAAATATTTGGTTTGCGAACACCCCCTCTCGGGTTTAAGCGCAAAGCTGCAGGTGTCACGACGGAAGAAATGCAAAGCCTTTCGAGAGGGGAAACAGAGGCGAACCCGGCTTCGTCAAAACGCTGCGAGGTGTTTCCCAGCCCAACGCTGCAGCCCTGAAAAGGTTCCACTCAGATAGGTCCTGCATTGTGGGGTTCCATCGAGGTCCATGTGACTAGTCTCGTATTTGTCGCGATCAAAGTGGCTGTTATCAAATCGCGGAGGTTGGGGCTTAGAGTAGTATCACGAAATAGACAAGATCGTGGAATGTGGGTTCAAGGGTTCAAAAAAGTTCATTAGCTACCGTTGTCAATTAATCTACCCAGTAAACCTTGTAAAGTGTGGATCATGAGCTCATAGCGAATAAAAATACCTTGTCAGTTTAACACCTGCAATGCTCCGAAACTCCACAAAAATGAGAGCGAAAAAAAAAAGGGAGGAATGAAATCGTCACAAAGTTTCCAAAATCTGATATGCAATAGTTGATGTGGAAGCATCAAAATGTCAAAAACCTTCTTCAAGTTCTTTCAAGTCTTCCTCAAACGCCTGGCATAAAAAGGAGGAGTTCAGGTTTTGCTCGGGCTCCTGAACATGGGTTGTCCACGTTGTCTCGTCTCCACAGTACGAATCCAAGTTTTCTTGCAGCTCGTCGAATGCGGGATCGGACAAGCCGACTGCATAGGCTGCCTGACTTGACGTAAATCTTATTCCTTCATTTTCATCCAAGTCATTCTCTTGACGTACCGGACTGGTTGCACCTTCTGCGTACTCAAATCTTGGGTCGTCAATGAGATCGTAATCATCGTCCAAAGTGTTATAATCTGTATCATTTCGTAGGGTTTCCAAGAGCCTGTCATCCTCTTCACACTTTGTGGTTGCTGCCTCCAGTTTGCCCTCTATTCGATCAAGTTCCGCAAGAGTTCGTGGAGTCAGAAAAGTATCGTCCCAATCAGAGAGTAAAATAAGGGGCTTTTCGCCACTGCCTGCAACTATTTGGGAACCCGGTGGCGATGAAGGGTGGATTAGGTCCGCTCTTGGCCCTTCTTTATTTTGCGCTGAATTCAGGGAAACTGAGTCGTGGAGTGTTCGGATTGGTTTTGGGTCAGGTTCTCCAGCAGGACCAGAGTGGTTCCCAGGATTATCATTTACATTTGAGGCAGCCTGCCGAGGATTTTCAACTTGACAGCAAACTTGAGAAGTAATTGTCTTAATATTTTCTGGGATAGGCGAAGAATCATTGCTGCGCGGTGGTTCAATGGCCTCGTCAACCTTCTGCCTCTCTATACTTTTCTCATACAATGGTTCATCAGAATCCTCCTTGAGATTTGGGGATTTAGGTCTGTCAAATGTATTCATGATAAGTTCATTAGTTTGGATATGAAGTTTCACCTAGAGCTTCTTCGTTAGCTGGGGAAATCTCTGGCTTGGGATCGTTGGGAAACTCACACCAACAGGTACGCTCTCCACATTAGCTTCTTCAGACTCAGACTCAGACTCAGACTCAGGGTCTCCGTCTTTCACATCATTGTTGCCCATGTCACCAAGTGCCTTCGACACATTGTCGCTCGTAAATCCAGTCTTAATGGAAACTGCGTGTTCCTTTTTCGACACGAAGAATTTTCCTAGTTCAGGCTGACTGGAGGTCAGCTTGGCAATCTTCTTCGGGCCTTCCTTCTCTTCCTTAAGCTTTCGTTTCAATGCATTCTGCTTCTTTCGCTCTTCTCTCTGCCGAATCTTCTCGGCTCTCTCGTCGAGGATTCTCAGTCGATCGATACGCCGCCTCTCCGCTTCGGATATCGGGGTCCCCTTATTCCTACTAAACGCCTTTTTTATCCGTTTCGAGGTGTCGTAGACGATTGGCGACTGTGGATCTGGTAACTGCGGCGGCTTAATCCGCAGACTCTCTCTCGATAGCCTCTGCATCATCATCCCGGCGTACACCGCGATTTGCAGTGTCCCAAACCTCCTTCTGTTACAACGAACGTGCCATGAAATGTGAGCCGGTTAACAGTCGTCGTTCTCTCGCTGCCGCATGACCAATAAGTTTAGGTTATATAATCTCACAAGCCGGTACAGTCGACCCACTTGGCTATGTCGGTTCCGTAAAATATATCTAAGGTTGAAGGAGAGGTTCGTGACTTCGTTGTTCGCTTGTCCCTTGATTGTGATTTGTTTGTTGTGGTCGTTAAATAGCCAACATAGCAACGCGCGTGTCCCAACACACATTAAATTGGATTACACTGCGCGAAAACTCGGGGCCATTCTGTGAAAGATGCGCGGACTGGATGGGCGCAAGACTAGTCCTAGACTGGTACAGGGTTCCCACGAAGTAAATTTTGAGTTTGCCGGATCAGCTTTATTTTCATCATGTTATGGTCAGCCCCCTTGACGAAGGGATATGTAGACCTATGTGTGGCATGAGTGGTCTCGTACCTAGACGTCGCAGAGAGCAGTAGGCATGAGCGATATTTAGCGCACTTTGCTATCCGTATTAAGCCCATGAATCTCTTACTTCGCCTAATGCGGTTGGAGCCAACAAATTCTTGATCACAACTATTAGGAGCTGGGACGTGAGGTAATAATGAATACTCTAAGATCCAGTCATTGGGTTTTATATGTCGGGTCTATAGATCCGTCGGACGGCTAGATTGAGATGATGTTGGGATTCCGATGCGTAATTAATATATCTTTGGAAGCAGTAGAGGTTGCATCGTGCAAGATCGCGGATAACTTGAAATCGAATCGAGCGAGAAATGTAGTTGTGCGAGTTACGTACCTATCATGCATGTCCGGAATGTGACACGTAGTTCTGGCGCACCGCTAGATTTCTAGATCTAGAGAAACATGGGAACGATACCAAATTTTATCGATCGATGGATGTGAAGATATGGTCATGGGAACCTGTAGTCTTAGGTGGAGAGCTTTGCGTGAAATCGAAGCAAACCCTGTAACGTCATGCCAGCAAGATTATAGTCTTGCAGTATCGGGTCCGGCAGCCGCAGACTGGTCTAGAAGAACGAAGGCTTTGATTTCTTGCGTTACATTAGAGGGAGGATTTCTTGTGATTGATCCTGATTCTTCCTTGTCTCGATCTAATTTGGGGGGTCTCGAAGCCATACAAGTGCGGCTAGTTCAAGGTAGCGTCGATTTTAGGTGGACTCGTTAATGTTAGAGACAGTATAGATGTCTTAGGAGATAGATTAAAAGGTCAAGAAATTCGCCTCAGATGACTTTCTTCAAGCAGAAACCTGCATCGTGGGACCGCGAGGGACGGGACGAGAATCTTGAACGGAATATCCACATTCCTGGCGTGCAGAAATCCCTCTGTTACACCGGGCTACATTCGTTAGTCGCACCAATGGGATCGATCGGCTAAGAAGGCTTCACATTTCTCGGAGATATAGAATATCGCTGAATAAATCGACCGCTTCGCCATGAGTCGATTGACTTATAGTTTTATGTCCACCCTGCTCCTAGTATCTGGTTTTTTAGTATAAATACAGCAGTTCCCGCAACTCTTCTCATACAGATATCGATCACGCACAAGGTTTCTGACACCTCGAAACTGAAACTCGACATATTATATTCATATCGATACATCTTATTTACTCCCAGTTTGTAAATTTTGTAGGTTCTCCATCCACTAAGTCGAGGTCCTACTCAAGAGACACCTCCATAGCTTTAATCTATTCATTACTTTATGATTTATAATTTATACAAGTGCTTGTATTCACCCGACTGACAAAGTTTATGAACCTTGCTAGTGTTAAATAATCTACTCCAATTCGGAAACAATCATATTATAAGATGACGACCCCACGTCCCGGTAAGTAAACTAGCAGCTTCACTCCCCACAAACTTGCCATGATTCTCTTGATGCCATTCCGTGTATAAGGCCCAGTTTCTAATAGGATTTAATTCTCCGCATCAGTCAAAGCAATCGTGATCAATAACGTAAAGAACGAGGATTCTTATAAAATATTTCTTCGCCCTTTGGTCAAAAACCAGAAAGTCACGTTTTTTGGGGATATGACTGATGCCGATCTCGACGCTGTCAAACCAGGGGAGTCACTGGTATTTGAATTTGGAGGCGGTGACTTGGAATTCGAGATTCCGGGAACTTCGAAGGACTTTATGCTCAAATATCACCCTGAGAGGGGGGATACTAAACCGACATGGAGCGAAATGGGTGATCAAGATGAGATGGAGATTTATCTCAAGGAACAATGCATTGGAGACATCTACATGCTGACCTACACGGAGCTCCCCGCACCCGAAGACCGACCTAGCCTGTAATAAAACCAGTCTCAGTCGCTATAGGGCCTTGAGGTGGTGGAGCAGAATCTCAGCGACGAGAGAGCATGGGCCTCCAGTCATGAGCTAGCCAGATAGCATCATGTATACTTGGATAGCTAGCAATCTTTTTGAATAATTGAAAAAATCTAATAAGATCTAATAAATCTAATGCACGTTGAACTCCGGTACACTACTTGCTTAATTGGGTAGCTACTCATAGAACAGATGCGCGAGCGCAGAAGCCACTCTAGACCACCAGATTGCAAAGTGAAGGTCTGCTAGCTTTCTATATATATGTAAACACTCCGAGTACTTCAGCCTCTTGCAATTCTAGCTATATCTATAGGATTGATACTTCGCTTGAGAAATCTTGTAGACCAATCAATTTATCGAGCCTTCAAGTTTGGAAATTTTCACTGAACTATGAATTCGAACCGAGAGTGGCAACAGGTGACCGCAGCCTTTGCTTTGAATTCATATTATTTCTGTGTTGTGGTGCCCCATTCAACCAAACTCGAAACAAAACCCCACAGCACACAGCACCACCGTTCACAAGCTCAACAGCAGCAACATTTTGCATGTTTCAATCCATCCTTATCCAAAACTAGAAAGCTCCTCAGTCTTCGGCAATCGCTCCATCTAGACCACCGAATACAAGAACCGACTTTGCAAACCGACAGGCACGTGTCTTGCTCCACATAACACTAGCCTGCCACAAAATCTTTGCTGAACAGGGGGTCGTTGGTGGTATCCTGTTCTGCTCTGAAAAAGAAGGCCTGGTCTTTTGTTCCGCACACCACATAATGGCGGCACAACCCGTCCCATTGACCCCAGGAAATCTGCTGCAGGCCCTCCAAGCCGCAGTCTCCACCGACCAAAGCAGAGTCCAACTCGCGAGCAAGCAACTACAAGCATGGGAAACAACTGCGGGGTATTGGAGTCTTCTTCAAGAGGCGTATCTTGACACCTCACTGGAGAGAAACGTTCGTTGGATCAGCATCATAAAGCTCAAATATGGAGTTGAGAGGTTTTGGAGGAAGGCTGCTGCAAAGTACACAATTTCTAAATTTTGTTACACCTTTCTCTTATAGAGTCACGGGTGTTCCAAATAATTTATCCCTTTCTTTTTTAGAAACATTAACATAAAGGTGGAATACTAAAAGCGAGAAATTGATATGATATAGTGCCGTCCCTAAGGATGAGAGGACAAGGATAAGATCGAGACTGCTAGACTCTGTTAACGAGCCGGACGATCAGCTAGCTTTACAAAATGCTGTTATAGTCGGAAAAGTCGCTAGGAACGAATATCCGCTTGATTGGTAAGTTAACCCTATAATGTCACATATATCAAATATCTCATGATACCAACCCATGGATAATAATAGGCCGGATGTGTTCTCTAAGCTTTTAGAGATTATCCGAGCCTCAGCGCCTCCTCCAGACCAAAGTCAAACAGTGCAAGGTAAACAGCCGTCGGTGCTAAGGCTACAACGCTCGTTGAGCATATTGTTGCATGTCGTGAAAGAGTTATGTACGGGGCGACTGCCTCGAATACGCAGCAACCTTCAAACAGCATCGCCCGAACTATTTCATGTTATCGCAGGGATATATGTGCAATATGTTGAACATTGGACGCACGGAACCGAGACAAAGTCCCAATCCGACGAGTGGATCAACCAACGGTTGAATATTAGCTTGTCATGCTTGAAGGTACTGAGGAGATTAATGGTTAGCGGGTTCGAGTTCGCGAATAGGTCTGATGAGATCAAGCAATTTTGGACCATTATTGGAGAAGAGTGGAATACTTTCATAAAACTGAGTATGTCACAAGGTTTTAAAGAATATACCTTCATAAACCCTAACTTGCTAACTGTATATTATATAGCCTCTACTGAGATAATAGAACCCAATAGAGTTCTCATATTCAAACATATCGTTGGGCTCGGCAAGTTATATCTAGACTTATCGAAGGGCCAACCAGCTGCTTTCGCGCTCATGCCGGATGTTCTCACCGTCCTTCAGAATTACTGGCAAATCACCAACAACTATGGTGATTCCCTTGCCAGTGGCAGCCGGCAAGGTCTCGGAAAGCAACCCAAAAGTAAGAACGGTGCAGGTGCATTGAACGGCGCCAATGAAGGAGCGACATTTTTGGAGAAGATTGCATTGCAAGGAATGCTATTGTACCGGAATTGTATCCAAATGGTGTTCAAGCCAATCCAAACCTTCAAGTGTGAGTACCTTCCGTTCTACAATTCGAGATTCTAAGATTCGAGAATAAATTAGTCGCTAACTTGAGTTACAGACCGCCACAAAGAAGAGAAGGAAGAAAATACGAGAGCTACGGCCTTCATGAAGAGTCGAGTCTTGACTTTGGAACTGGCGACAATGTTTATGGAGTTACTGGTCACGAAATACTTTGTATTGAGGCAAGATGACCTGGAGGCCTGGGAGGAGGATCCCGAAACGTGGGCTATCACTTGGGATGATCAAACTGAGTCCTGGGAATATATGATACGAGTAAGTGGCGTTCTAATTCCTGATATCGTATGTGACCACGGGCTTATTTTTGAATTGGTGGCTAGCCCTGCGCGGAGAAGTTATTCTTTGACTTTGCGACTAACTTTAAGCACGATCTCGCTCAACCCATCGTAGGCGTGTTCAACAACGTAGCTAGTAAGTGATCCAGATGATATCATGGTAGAGGTTAAAAAAGCTGATGAATTCTCTCTAGAAATTGATAACCATGATGTATTCTTGAAAGACTCTGTTTACAACGCCGTTGGTTTGGTGCCTGCAATCCTGGAACCGCATCTAGATTTCAATTTGTTCCTGCAAAACGTCCTCGCGAATGAAGTACAGGTAAACAGCGACCGGAATATCTTTTATTATGATATGATAACGATCTAATGTTATCTTTATAGATCAACCAGCCTGAGTATCGGATTTTGCGCCACAGAATACCTATATTGATCGGGCAATGGGTCGTCGTTAACATTGATGCCCAACATCGGTCAACAATATACAAAATAACCCAGCACCTTCTCAACAAGGATGATCAATTGAACGACCTGTGTGTGAGAATAACGGCCGCAAAATGCTTAAAATACTCTGTCGATGAATGGCAATTCAAAATTGAGGATTTTTTGCCTTTTGTTGATGATCTGTTCGACAAATTGATGTTGTTGATCGATGAGGTGGAGGAAACATCGACGAAAATGTCGCTGGTAGATGTTATTGGAATCATTGCGGAGAGAATGTCCCATAATGTTGGTTTAGCCCTTATTATCATTTATACCCAAGGAAACCGACGCTGACGAGTAACAGATCGCTCCATACGCCGACCGAGTCGTGAACATCCTACCACCACTGTGGGAACAAACGGGAGAAGAACATCTCTTCAAACAATCAATTTTGTCAATACTCACCAAAATTGTTTCGGCAATGAAGGACGAATCATTGAAATACCAAGAGATGGTGGTGAACCTGATCCGATACTCCGTCAGCCCCGAAAACGGCCTGCAAGTCTACCTTCTCGAAGACGCCCTGGAACTTTGGGATGCAGTTGTCACTGCTACTCCTGCCAACGCAGCGCAACCTCTTCTGGATCTAGTACCGTTGCTCATGCCGTGTATGGAGTTGGATACCAGCTTGACAAGGCGGGTCTTAGAATTGATAGAAAACTATATCCTACTTGCACCGCAAGAAATGTTGAAACTACACGCGGTCGCGTTGTTTGATATTTTTGGCAATATATTAGAAAAGGGTGTGAAGGCGGATGCGGCAGAAGTGATCACTGATACGATTGCCATGATTATAAGAACCGCGGCGGCAGTACAGGGAGAGGAAGGGATGAGTGCTGTAGGACAGGTGATGGTGAATAGCGGGGTGGCCCAGCGGATATTTGAGGGGATTCATAACACGTGGGAAGCGCATCAAACAAGCGGCCCGAATAAGAAGTATCCGGAGGTTGAAACACTGGTTTTGACGAAATATTTTGAGGTGTTGAGTCGGATTATTATGGGGAGCTTAAACGTGTTTGTGGGATTGTTGGGGTGGATTGATGGGGCGATGGGGGTAGGTAAGACGGGCGTGAGAGTTTGGTTGATGGAGGAGTGGTTTTCACACGTAAGTTTTTCCGGCTGGTTGTTTGAACATGGGGTATGAAAGTGGCTAACGGGCGGGCTTTAGTTTGAGAATATCGGGCTTTCAAGCTCGAAAAAGTTGAATTGCCTGGCATTGACGAAACTGTTAGAATTAGATGAAGACTGGGTTTTAGTGAAAATGCAAGATCTGATGAATATTTGGACAGATGTTGTTTCGGAGTTGATGGTTGAAAATAAAGAGTGAGTGAAGCACAAGTGGATGTAATAGTTGAAAATACTGACAAAGGAAATAGTATGCTGGTTTATGATACCACCGGGGATAATGCCGAGGTGGTAAGCGCAGAATCGGTAAGGAGGAAGGAGCTTGTGGCCACCGATCCCGTGCATACGACCAATATTGTGGAATGGATCCGGCATTATCTGTTGCAGGCGCAGAACAAACATGGGGTGGAGGCGTTCAAGGCGAGATGCATCGACAATATAGATAAAGATGTTCTTGCGGACTTTATGAAGCTTGGTATCTTTTAGGAGTATCAAGATTAAATGAATAGAGGAGATTTCGGTAGATTTAGAGAAAGAATTGAGATTCTTGCTTGCAGCTTAGGTGAAGGAATAGATAGCTCGGTCATAATGAGAAATAGATATACTATTTATTCTTCTAGAAGCGACGTCTAAATGATCGTATCTTTGTCCGTATAAAATCGCCTCGGGATGTAAAGTAACCAGTACTCAGATCCTCGTATCATAAAGGATACGTATGGCGTTTTCTTTTATTTAACTTTTATTCCATTTCACTTTTGATCTTGGCTCTGACTATCGTAATAATCATCAACCGGAAACTGGACATCGAATTCACCATCCCACTTTCCTTCCTCGTCGACTATAAATGCGATCACACCATTATCTTTGATCCCAGCCGATGCCAGTGTTCCCTTCCCCTTCTTGAATGTGGGGTCGTCGAGAGCTACGAAGCCCTTTTTGGGGTCTGATGGGTCCTTTGGCAGACCGAGTTTCAGAGAACTGGGATCTGACGGCGGAGGGGAGGTGAGAGATTGGGGTAGATGGTCGGAGTTTGGTTTTAGGAGCTCAAAGAGTTGGGATTGGAGGTCGGAGAAGGTGGAGGAAGGTTTTATGAGGAGGAAGAAGGTTGCTGTGGACGATTTGAGGAGGAGGGAGAATGGTGGGGCGGCGGGAGGCTATTGTGGTGTGGTGTGTTAGAATAGATCTAGAGCTTTGGTGCAGCTTGAAGCGATTGGAAGGCGCTGGCTTACCATGATTGTAGACACTCTAGAGGTGCCGAAGCTTGTCTTGTATTGGTATTGGGAGCTCAAATAGTCTATTCTGGTACTGACAGGGGGAGTTTCTGCGAGGTCTGGTGAACTTATGAGGTTGTTTCGTGCGACGCGCAGTTTGGTGTAGTCATTTGGTGAAGTTAACTCGCGTTTGGGTTTGACCACATCACAACACACAAAATGCAACAATGGATATTAATGAACGGGGAGCTATTTGACAGCAGCCTCGAGACTTCTGGCATCAACAAAAAGAGGTATCCTCGACAAGTCAATCTAGATGTAGCTTTCTTGAGATGAGTTCAATGATATCACGGGGTCCAACAGATACAAGGTAGCATAGGACAATATGTCACTAGTCTGGTATTCATCTGCAGTGGTTATTCAAACGTCGGAATATTTGCGACGGACTGGTTCCCTCCTTGAATTACTTGAATAGTTGTTAATTAGGTGTTGCATGTAGACGCTAATTAAACTACCTTCGTCAATTTGTCTATATGAAACGAATCCAAATATTAAGAAGAGGCAGGGTTCCGCGGCTTCAGCATTGAGGCCACCTGCCAGGAGCAGACTGAGTGGATGTGTTGGTGTGTTGGCAGCTTCCCTCCGTTGTTGGGACAACCGAATGATTTCCCCGATCAGCCCCCTGTCCGCAACACCCAGCTCGCCAGCCCAGCCAGCCCAGACGGCGCAACACCGCAAACACGATGTTCAAGCCACAGCGGATCAAAACATCAAAACAAAAGTCCGCTTTGATTCAAAAGCACCGCAACGAGTCCCTGCCACCAGCACATCCACATTCTTAGCACACAACGACAAACGACGACAACAGCAACAACGACGACGACAATACCAACAACCAGAACGGACCCCACGGAACTCTTCGCCATCAACGGGGTAGTAAAAACTTCATCTTTCGGCTTTTCGACTCTTATAACGGCCTTTTTCTTCTCGCTTTCTTTGTCGTTGTGTGTCTTGTTTGGGGAATTCTAGACGAATAGCATCCCTTGATTCAGATTTCACGAAAAAGAAATCCCCCTTTATGCTCAGCCCTTCAATTTTTGTTCTACCATCCTCTTCATCACCATCACCATCACCATCACCATCGTCAATCTACTCAATCGGCGACACCTATCTTCTTGCTGGACCAGGATCCTAGAGGCTACTCTCCTCGACAATGCAGTCACTGCCAGGTGCTTCGTCAATTCAAGTAACGGGTATGTTCAACATCCAATCACTCGCACGGTGCGGTCGAAAACCAGTCTGCTTAACGATCTACCTCTTAATCTAGTTCGAGTACGGCCGTTTACGATCCGCGAAGCTGCTCAAATGTAGGTTTAGATACCCCGTACTTTAGTCTCTAGTTGCCCATACCCGAAGCTAGCTTGCTGACGAAATAATTAGAACAAAAATCGATGATGGTCCAACATTCTTCGGTGACGGCAATCTTGCCGGCACACCGAGACCTTCACTGGTCAACAAAGGCATAAGACGTGTCATCAAAGTAGTCGATGACCAATTCTTGTATGTTTGTATCCTCTTGCGAATTGTTGCACTCTGAAAGCTTACAGTCTTTGTGATAATCTGTAGAATATTTGATCCTCCAGAGGAGAACCCAATTGCCCGATTCGGCCAGAAAATCATTGGACCTCGTGGAAAACAACAAAAGGACATGAAATTCGGCTTTGACAGAGTCTTTGACGAGAATGCCACCCAGGGAGAAGTCTACGAGCAGACGACAAAGAACCTGTTGGATAGCGTCCTCGACGGGTACAATGCCACTGTTTTTGCGTACGGTGCTACGGGATGCGGCAAGACCCATACCATCTCGTGAGTTTTATCAATGACACGGAATGCACCAAGAAGCCTGAACTGACAATTGCCTCGCATAGTGGAACAAAGCAGCAGCCTGGTATAATTTTCCTTACCATGGAAGAGCTCTTTCAGAGAATAGACGACCTAAAATCCGAAAAGTCTATCGAACTCTCCCTCTCTTACCTCGAAATCTACAACGAAACTATCCGAGATTTGCTCGTTCCCGGTGGAAGCAAGCTAGGTCTTAACCTTAGAGAAGATTCAAATTCTTCTATATCCGTTGCTGGATTGTCAACACATAGGCCGTGCAACGTACAGGAGGTCATGGACATGATTGTGATGGGCAACGAGAACAGAACGATGTCTCCGACAGAAGCCAACGCAACATCCTCTAGATCGCACGCCGTGCTCCAGATCAATGTTGTTCAGAAGAACAAGACAGCCGGACTCTCTGAGGACCTGTTCTCGGCCACACTCTCCATAATCGATCTTGCTGGAAGTGAAAGAGCTAGCGTGACCAAAAACAGAGGAGAGCGATTACTGGAAGGCGCCAATATCAATCGATCCTTGCTCGCCTTAGGCAATTGCATCAATGCCCTTTGCGATGCAACAAAGAAGAATCATATTCCGTATCGTGACTCCAAGCTTACAAGGTTGCTCAAGTTCTCGCTTGGAGGCAACTGCAAAACCGTTATGATTGTCTGCGTATCTCCGTCTAGTCAACATTATGATGAAACGCATAATACTCTCAAATATGCCGACCGGGCCAAGAAGATCAAGACCAAGGTATCGAGAAACATAATTAACGTCAACAGACACGTTAGCCAGTACGTCAAGGCCATCTATGATCTACAACAAGAAGTCGCGGAGTTGAAGAAGCGCCTGGGAGACTCTGTAAAAGAGGCTATGGACA
The DNA here is from genome assembly GCA_036971675.1 of Orbilia ellipsospora. Taxonomy (NCBI): domain Eukaryota; kingdom Fungi; phylum Ascomycota; class Orbiliomycetes; order Orbiliales; family Orbiliaceae; genus Orbilia; species Orbilia ellipsospora. The sequence goes on from JAVHJO010000006.1 coordinate 326,092, forward strand.
AGATCAAGAAGCAACAAGCGGGTAGGGATTCTGCGATGAAAGAAGGTATTCGACGTATCCGAGTTGCCTACGACGGTTCCATAGAACTTAGAAAGAGAAAATTGAATGATCTCGGGGGAATCAGGTTGATTGATCGGAGAATCGCCACAATCAAAGCTTGGGTGTTTGCCTTCGACACGTTTTTCATAAATGGAGAGACGCCATCTGAGAGTTTGGGTAACATTCGAGCTCAAGCTGAAGATGCCCTCAAAGACTTGGAAGGAAAAAAGATGTGGCTGATGCAGAGATTGCAAAGCGAGCCCTGGGACAGAAGCATCGATACCGCCTTAAAAAGTGCCATCGATTCTCTTAGCAGGTTGGATGGTGGCGCCAAGGAGGAAGACCTTGATACTCTCAATCGCGAGGCTGATTTGCAAAGGATGATGGGCGAGAAGGATATAATGGAAATACTGCTGCAGGATGATTTCGATACTACTGCGGTCGAAGGGTTGACTAAGGCTCATTTCGAAGCGATCGCAGAACTCGAGAAGGTCAGAGAAATGGAACCGGAGCAAGCTTTGTCTGATGCTCCGATGGCGCTGTTCAATCTCATCCAATCGTGCACGGTTGCGACGGGACATGTGGTCACCCCCAATGGACAGATTGCCGTTCCAGAGTACGTGGCTTCGACTCCTGGTAAGAAGCGTGTCAGCAGCAGTGGCTACGGATTTTCTTCCCCGGCGAAACGGCCGAACTTCACTCCCATCACGGGACCGATCTCGGAAGAGTTGATTGTGCCCAAGTCTCCTGCTCGGGGCACACCGAAAAGAAAGGTACACACTCCTAGCAAGAAAAATGTAACATTCAAGAAGCGTGTCAGGTGGCGCGAAGACGTGGTCGATGTCGAACAGAACGAGAACTCTCTAGTGAGAAAGTTCAAGAAGCAGGAGTCCGAATTGCAGCAGCTGATGCAGCAGCAACGGCGAGGCGGATCCCCGCCACCTACTCAATCGACTGATGCGGGAATCGGTGGTACAAATAAGGCTAAGAGGGTGAGCGTTCACGCCGCGAATGCGACCTCGCACGCACCCGTGGAAGTTCATGTGGATAGCGATAGCGAGTTGATGCCGCCTCCTCCAGCTCCTCCCATCCGAGCGTCATCATCGACTACTAGCGCGCCGCCGGTCCGCAGCAGCCGAATGGCAATTGGTTTCCTAGCCAAGGAAGTTGGAGAAGGAGGTACTAACTCGTCTTCGTCATCGCCAGATATCAACCGTGCAGGTAATGTTGACGGCTTCCTCGCCAACGGTGAAGGGTCAGCAAACGGGATCGCCTCCCAGTCGTCTCCACTTCGAGAAACCAATATCGGCAACGCCATCAACAGAGCAGCCGGGGCAACCAGCCGGGCAGCCTTCAGCAGCAACACCAGCTACACCGTTGGAGGAGGATCGACTTCTGCTAGTGCCTCCTCGCCGACTGCCAAGAGCAGTTCAGCAGCAGTCAACAGCGTCGCCGCGGCGGCCCTCGCCGAGTCCAACGCGGATTCCTACTCCTCGTCAGACGAGCAATCCTCTTCGTACCGGCCTCCTCGATTCCAGCCTCCCAAGCTCACGGGAAGCGTTCTCATCAAGTCTTCGTTTAAACGCAACTCAGTTGCACACTTTGGCTCAACAGGAACAGTCCCAGGAGGAAGGGACGGCCCTGGTGACAACGTCCGCGGGGCCGGTCGCGCCTCGGTCACGGCTTCTTTTGCCGCTCCGACAGCAAGCGTGAGGGCGAGGAGAAAGAGCCCTGTGAGGCAGGCCTCACCTGATGGGTCAATAATTAACCCGAAGAGTGGGAGTGGAGCGAGGAGAGGCGTGAAGGAAGTTCAAAGCAAGGCCCTAAGTCCTAGAAGCTCTGGAGTTGGCGTGCACCGATCCGCTAGCAATGGGAGTAGGAGGCTCACCGTCTCTGGCGCGACTGGCGACCAGTTGCTGAATGCACTTCAGAAGGAAAAGGAGAACCTCGAGAGCGGCGCAGCTTCTAGCGTTTCGATCAAATGAAGCCCCTAGTGAAAAGGCCGTCTAAACAACATTTTTTCTTTTGCATCCCTTGGTTTTGCGTCTGTTTTCCTCGCTCCCGCATGCTTTCTTTTGAGATTTTGGAGTTTCGTGTGATGGATAAGGTGGGGATTAATTTTAGAGAGTGTGAGGCGTTCGAGTTGCTCTGCCAGTTTGGCTTTTTTATTCATTTCATTTGTTCGACTGTACTTATAGTCTTTTCCTTTTTACTTTTCTTCCTTTGCTATCCTTCATAGACACCGACAAGGCGACAAGCTATGGTCGAAAATATTTGCGGTGTGAAGGTTTTCTCGTCCTTGTTCTTTCATGCATCTTTTCCTTCTCATGTTGTATTATTACCATGACGTCTACCGTTTTTGCATTGCATTTTTTGGATATATCGCACGCCTGGGATTATACCTAGTGCTGCCACGATTACATATAATCAAAATGTAAAAGTATTTTACCCCATTTATACAAAATCATACATCCACACTCTTGACGACAATGTTTTAACATGGCACTTTTGGTGATGTTTTTGTTGGTGGCTTGGGTAGCCTTCACCGCCACACTTCAACCTCGATTCGATTCGATTTCGAAGACAAGCGACCATCCCACCTTTGCGGCTCTCCGCCCCACGCCATCGCCGCGCTCTTTCCATGATGTCGCCGCCGCCTCCGTCTTCTTCATCTACCACTACATCACAAGCCTCGAAACCTACCGGCTACCCTCTCCCTCCTCCTGAGCGCACACCATCCGACCTAGCTCTCCTCTACCCGCAACCATTCGCCCTCCCAGACCGCCTGGGCCTCCACCTCGCCCCGCGCATCTTCTTCGCCAACCTCACCGCCTTCACAACGGTTTTCCTCACCACATCCGTCAAAGCAGGTCACGCTGCTACCCTCCAATTCCGCGCGGAAAATGCCCACCGTCTCCCCCGCTCGCAGGTCAATTGGTACTTTTACCATCGCTCGAAAAGTTACTATGCTTCGCGGGCGGCTTTTACGGAGGGTTTCAAGAGAGGGGTGGGGATGTGTGGGTATGTCAGCTTGTTCTTGATGTTAGAGGGGCGGATCGATGTATTAAGGGGAGGGGTTGATTTCGGGGCTACGGTTTTGAGTGGCGGGGTTACCGGGGCGGTGTTTGGGGTTGTTCGTACGTACTATCTTTCCTTTTTTCGTCGTATGCATGCTGTAGATATCAGTCTTGTATCCGGACCATCTATTATATATAGATGGATGGTTGCTCTGGTGTCCATTGGCTCTCTCTTTTGAGATTAGATTGCTAATCTGGGTTTATAGGAAAACTACCGCCTTCGACGACAGGGTTGATGGTAAGGAAGGGACTGTGGTATGGGTTTTTATATGGATTCGTGCAGGATGTTTTGTTGGGATTACAAGGGAAGAGTGTATCTTGGATAGATCCGGTCGTGGGAGCGGTTCGAGGGGATAGCTGGAGGGCTTTGAGGGAGGAGAAAGAGAGGAGAGGAAGCTTGCAGGAGAATGAAAGGTGATCATGAAGGTTTGCAAGTTCGAAATGAGATGTGGGAATTGGGATCTCTGTTTGAGTCGGTAAGATGATATTTCATCATATTTCGCCACCTCTTATCGGACCAGGTACCGTTCGGCCATCTGCTATTCACAGCTAGAAGGCTATCACGACTACTATATAGCCGATCGAGAGCGCTAGATATTCCCTGCAAGTTGATTTAAACCTCATATCATCTTGGGTTTTGTATATTTACTAAAGGGTCTTTTCTACCCTATGAGATGCCAAACTTGCTCTCAGTGTACAAAAATTTACTACATTGTACATATATATCTTTGTCCGTTGAATAAAAGTTTAACTAGGTCTTGATATTTAGCGTCGTCGAACACCACTTCCACCGGCTCCACCATCTTTATCACCAGTCATAACCACACTCTCAGTAACACCCAACTCCTCTAGCTTCCTCTCCTCCTCTCTGACCTCCTCTCGAACATCCCACCATCTCTTCTCTGCCATTTCGAAAGCCGCGGTTCTGATTTCTTTGACTGTGGTTGACTCTGCAACGCTTGTTGGTTTGAATCTGAGCTGTTCAACAACTTCAGCTTGGAATGCTTCTGATGTCCGGACGAAGAATTCTCGTAGGGTTTCGAAGGGTAGTGGGAGTGGGAGAGTTGATTCTGGTTCCGTGATTTCTGTTGGCGCTGCCATTGAAGTATCGGAGAATATTGAGGTTGTAGGCGATAGAGGTGAAAGAGGTTCTGACTGTGATCCCTTCCGTAAGGCCTAAATTATACCAAATTAGTACGAGAAGAATATATTCGGGTAAAGATATGAAATGTACCTTCGCTTTTCGGCCTTCTTCTTGTTTTCGTTTGATTTCTTCCGATTTAGCTTTCTCTTCCTCATCCTCTTCTTCATCTTCATCGTCCTCCATCTCACTACCTTCCTCATCGTCGTCATCGTCCTCTTCGTCATCATCCACGTCCATTTCATCTTCTCCACCAACGACACTTTCTCGTTTAAAGATCTGTATGACGCCGTCTAGCTTGTCTAGATTGACTTTATACATCTCATCAAACGTCACCTCCACGTCTCCCTTCTCAAAGGTACCGCCGTACAAGAATAACCAATCCCCTTGTACCGCCAACGCACAGTTGAATCTCGCCGCGGGTAGGGTTAAGGAAGGTTCCACTTTTGCAAACGGATTCTTAGTCTCTTCCTCCTCTTCCTTCTTCTCTACCTCCATAGGAATCTCATCTTGTTCGATACCGGCTTTACTCTCCAACAGTGCCAAATTCTTCAACAACTCTAATTCGTCCTGTTTCCCTCTATCCCTCCTCCCTCCTCCTGCACCATCTGCCGTATCTTTCTTAACAACCTTTTTCGCTTTCCTCATCTTGACTTCCCAGAATCTATTTTGCACGACAGCATATACCCACATATCCTCGAAGAACTTTGATTCCAACCCTTCTTCTGAGTCTTCGACGTCGTATACGCCACCAAACATCACACCACGTCCCCGATGATGTGCCATGGTGATACCAACACGTGTGGCGGGCATGTTACCCGGTTTCTTCCTCTTTTCCCATTTGGATAACTTGGGATCGTTGGGGTTTATCCGTAACAACCACGAATCAGCATGGTAATGTGGTAAATCTTTAATCTTGGGGCCCATGTTTTTCTTCTTGTGCGAAGTTTGCTGTTGGGAGTTTGACGAGGAGGAGGTTTTGACTCTGCTGTACCCGCCGAATAGGACGGCGCCGTGTTCGTGGGGTAAGAAGGAAAAGGAGGAACGGGCGGCGGGGTAGGCGAGGTAAGATGCCGGCGCGGGGACGGCGGTCCAGGTGTGGTTGTTTGTGTCGAAGAGGTAGAGGTCGTTGAGGTACTTTGTGGTGATGTTTGAGGTTGCTTGGAATCCACCAAATAGGATGATGTAGTTTTTCCAGTAGGTCATTCGATGGCCGCTTCGACCTGGGAAACTATTAATATGAATGAACTCTAGTTTCAAATAGAACAATTATAGGTAGGGTGTGTAGGATGTATAGGATATGCATAGTATAGGGAATATATACCGCTCGGGGTGCCCTTGGCTTCAATCTTTGTCCATTCTCTAGACGTGCAATCGAGTTTCCAAAAATCGGCGTAGTGGTAGAAGATACCTTGCTTGGGACTACTGAATTCTCCACCGAAGAGCCAGAGTTCCGGTTTCCCTTGACCACCCATGGTCATGGCGGCACCAGAGCGAGGCATGGGCGAGTTGGGAGAGGTGTAGGAGCGCCATTCATTACGCTACTTGAAATAATCCCAAAGCCCAATTAGCGGTTCTCTCTTTTCATAAGGTTGACAATTTGGGACGCGAAAATAGATATATAGATGGAATAAAATGGGTGGTACCTCGGTGTGATAGACATAAAGGTCATTGTAGAATTTAGCGACGGGAGGGGAGCCGGTCCAGATTTCGCCGCCGAAGAGGAAGAGTTCTTTGGAGTTGGTCGGGTGCGGCATGAGAAGAGAGTTGGCGCGAACGGGAGGAGGGTCGCAGGTTGTTTCTTGGATTGCCATGTGCATGGCTTGCTATACGTATGCAAATGACACTATATGTTAACCACATGCCCTTGACAGAATTACATAAAACAATGGTATACCTTTTGTTTATATTCCTCGAGGATGGCATCGATGTCTTGATCATCAGAATCCGAGTCCTCACCGGGACGCTTTTTGGCTACTTTCTTCTCCTTTTTAGCAGCCTTTTTAGAAGTCTTCGCGGCAGTGCGAGCCTTCTTTTCGGCGGCCTTGGCCTTTTTATCTTTGGCCATATTTTTTGTTTATCTTGATGTGAATTTGTCGTTGCAGTTGTAGTGTTTCATACGAAGAAAGCTTCGTTAGGTTGGAACCGACGTTTGTGGGGTTCTAAACGATATTGCTTAATATTTCGCTACCAATCGAGGTCCCCCGGTAGCTGAAATTCCCGGTGCCGCTAGCCCCACCAAGAGCAGGAGAATTTGGCCAATTCGAACCCTGAGCCCAGGATTGAAGAACCCGGAATGCAGAAGATTTGTTGGGAGGGAGTCGGCGGACCGGTGCACCGCCGTTAGGAAAAAAAATCTGGTGCGTCCGTTTTTCGGTCGTTCAATGATATTAATTGGAGCTTCCCCCGCTGACGTATTTCAATAAATATATCCTGCAAGGAAGCCCACTCTCTTCCCTCATTCATTCGTTCGGGTTTCTTTTTTTTTAATATCCTTCAAGGTTCATACGTATACTTCGTATAAACCTGTTTGCAGCAGCGGCTAGCAGTAAGGCTGAGGTACCTCTTCAGAAGTAAGTAAAATGCCCGTTTGGAGGATTTCGCGGAAAAGCTTAAATACGACACCTTGCATCATCGCCGCCACCAGCGTCTGGCTATTGAAGCAGTTCTAGAAGTTCCTGTCGTCGTCGGTGGGCTAGCTGACATTCCAAAATCCAAGTTCCGTTAGCGCCCGTCCTCCGTGCTTCATTCGTCCTTTCCGGTTTCTTCGACTTGCCAGTCTCGTCGTCGTCCGGTGTTCGCCTCGTCTTTGTCGCCTGTCAGACTGTCTATCTGTCAGTCGTGTACTCGTCGTAGTTCTTCTTCGTTGTCGTCGGCAGTCGTCCTACCCTGGTACTTTGAGTAGTTGTGTGTGTGCATCGGGTCTAGTCGAAGTGGTTTTGGTTGAAAAGGTTGGCCGCCACAGCAAGCTCTCGACGTCAACGTCATTCCGAAAAGTATATCAACCTCCTCCTCCTCTTTCCCCTTCCGATCGCTACTTCTTTTACATCTACTGTTCCCCCCTCCGTCACCCGTCAAGCCTCAGTTATTTTACGGTCTAGAACGCTCTTCCCTCTAATACCAATCTTCTCATCTTCTCTTTTTCGGTATCGCAGTGTTAGGTTCCTATACTTCCTGGACCTCCAGCATGTTTGGCGGTCACGGTCCTCACATTCCTCACGTCACCGGCCGTCGCCGCGGTTCTTCCACAACTAGTACGGATTCTTCCTTTTTCTTTATTAATATTATCATTTTGTCTTCGATTTATTAACTCGTTTGGTTGTGTAGGTAGAAAGTCGGAAGAGAGCGGCCACGATGATACCGGTGAGGATGACACCACCGTCGTCGATGAGGGCGAGAAGAGCAGTGAGTCGCCATTATCTCTGGAATCGAATCAAGTCATCTCCTAATCATATCTTCTTTCTCGCTTTGACATAGTGCTTCTCGCCATCATATCCCAGTTGAAACCCGGGGCCGACCTGAGCAGGATATCCTTCCCGACATTCATCTTGGAACCCAGATCCATGCTCGAGAGAATCACAAAGTTTGTCTACAAAAATATATTTATCCTTTTAATATCTGGAACTAAAAAATGATGTATATAGCTTCATGCAGCACCCAGAAACTCTCCTTCCCATGACCACCATCGACGACCCCGTCGAACGCTTCGTCTCCGTTGTCAAGTTCTATCTCAGCGGATGGCACTTAAAACCGCCGTATGCATCAATTTCAATCTTTCTGATGAGAATACACCGATCTGACCTTTAATTTTTAGTGGCGTCAAGAAACCCCTCAACCCTGTCCTCGGCGAACAATTTACCTGCTATTGGGAACTCCCAGACAAAACTAGAGCCTACTATATTTCCGAACAAACTTCACATCATCCTCCAAAGTCAAGCTACTTTTACATGGCTCCGTATCACCACGTCAGAGTCGATGGAACCCTGAAACCTCGGTCCAGATTCTTAGGAAACTCCGCCGCTAGTATGATGGAAGGTGTCAGTTTATTAACACTCATGAACAAAGGCAAACCCGGCATCGGAGAAAAATAGTATGTGTAACTGAATCCTAGAGGTAACCCGCATATATTTGGCTTGCTAAACAAACTCATCTGCAATAGCATCCTGAACCAACCGAACATTTACGTCCGCGGTATCCTTTTTGGCACGATGAAGTACGAACTCGGCGATTTTATTTACATCAGATGTCCTGAAAACAACCTTGTCGCAGAAATAGAATTCCGTGTCAAGGGCTTCTTTACCGGCACTTACAACGCGATACACGGTACTATCAAAAACGAGAAGACTGGCGAGAAACTTTATGAAGTTTCTGGAAAGTGGAATGAGGACATGTACATTAAAAACGAATTGGTGAGCCACCTTTCTGCTGAGATTTCAAAATATTTGATGCTAATACCACATTTGCAGACTGGAAGGTCGGAACTCCTCTTTGATGCCACACATGCTAAACCATCGTTGCCACTCGTCCGTCCGATTGCAGAACAAAACCCGAAAGAGTCTCAGAGGCTGTGGGCACCCACTATCCGAGCATTACTTAAGAAGGATCAGGATATTGCCACAGAAGAGAAAATTCGAGTCGAAGAGTCGCAACGGTCAGAAACACGAAAGAGAGAGGCAGATGGCGTCGAATGGGTTCCTCAACTGTTCAAACCAACGGAAGAATACGGGCTGGATTATATCATCCACACAAACGTGTATGTATTCTCTCACCAAAACCTAATTGATGTGATGCTAACAATGCCGTGAACACACGCAGTGACGGAAAGGATCCAGAAACTCTCGAGAAGCAGATATTGGCCATCGCACCGATATTACCGGGTACACATTCGAAAGCCAAATTCGCGATCCCACCGCACCAGGCCGTTCCGACGATGCCTAATAATATTACAGCGCCGGACACAGGCAAGGCATCCGCTTCCACATGATGGATGTTTCAATCCTTGGCTATATTCACCATATATCCGACTTTTACGATAAAGAGCGATAGGTCTTTACAATTTATTTATTCTTAGCGCGAGGAGTATCGGTATACGTATTTTTGTTTCTTTTGGCGACGGCTTAATTACTTTTTCAACAAAAAGGACACACGAAACGAGGCATCCTACGCAATCACATTCAACATCCCAGACGAGAAGATTTTCGGATTAACCTCAAATTGGTAATTAGAGGAAATAAGCTTATGACCGTTCCGACTTGGTTGGAGTGTCTAGTTTGTTCCGTCTCTGGACCCTTTTGTCGACTTCCGGATACCTTCGGATGCTTGGGAACAACATCTTTGGGAAGGAAAACGCGGATGTCGGAAGGATATTCGCTCCGAGATTGAGGCAGCACGCCGCACACCCATCATACCCTTGGGATGGGAGACGTTTACGCTGCTTCCACCGGTTCTTTCCCCGTGCTCCATTACGGGACCCATATCATGGGTGCCCTGGGCGCACCCTCTCGCTACCCGGGGCCCCCAACACCTGCCGGCTATCGTTCTTTTCAAGCGTTGAATAAAAATACTCTAGGACTTTCTTTCCTTTTTATATATTATTTTTGATTCCCCCTTTCATCATGCGGGATCGCGCGTTTGTTTTTTTAGTTGTTCTTCTTTTTATTCTCTATTTTTCATCTTGTATCGCATAGATATTCGTGGTTTTATTCATTTTATGTTTTTATCCTACTCTCCTACAAATGCGCAGCCATTGAACGATATGATGTGTATTCTTGAAACTTGAACGAAAGAAGTATTGGAAAGCAGAAACCTTATACGGATAATTGATATTGATAATATAACTTATCATGGATGTCCTTTTGTGTATAGCAAGAGCGAAAGAAAAGCGTCCTTTTTTTTTTTTTTTTTTTGCAAAAACTGTTGAATGTTTTATAGTCGTGCTAGAATGTAAGTGGTTGGAAACGTGATTGGTATCTAGGTTTGAACTTACTTGGACGAGTTTAAAAGGCCATTTTCGGAGTTCCTATTTGCAATAAAGATTGGTAGACTTGTTTCTTTAAATTTCTTCGTTTTGGGTGCATTCCTGTATTGCTATCTATTAATATAATTAAGTACTTTAACGCAGTATGACTCTTCGTTCCCCAAGCCGATTAGGTGATAATATACTGTCAAACAATGATTAACCGTCAACGGCCGAATGTAATTGTAATTTTCATCTCTCATGCCAATGTGTCTTCGTAGAATAATATAGGACCACTAGTTCGCCATGCATGTATATCCAATCAATACCTGTCTCGTAAACCAGAAAAACTTCCCATAAGCGCCAGCCCAGTACCGAAAGTATATATCTACCAACAGAACAAAATCAAGGCGGCAAATCAACCATCTCACAATCCTCATCCCCTCTCACGACCCCGACATTTGCAGCAGCCGCAGCGGCACTCGCAGCATTGGCAGCAGCTGCAATCCTAGAGTACAAATCTCTCAAAAACTCCCTTACTAAAATCCTTTCCTTGACCATATCCTCCCCCGCCCTCGCACCCGGCCACGGCCGTGCATCCCACTCCTGTAACATCTCCACGATACGTTGGTTATACACGCTCTCATCGAACACACCCCGCGTGACCACCTCTCGCACAAACACCCAGAGGCTCTCGTGTCCTGGCGCTGTGTTTTGGCTGTAATTTAATATCATCATGAGCTGGGTATGTCTTTCTGCCAGGACGTCTTCCCTTCTTCTACCATTTACCGTCGCTATTACTGTCGTCGGTTGTGAGTATGATGTTGGAGGTGACGGTGACGGCGAGAAGGTTGTCTGAGAACGTTCGAGGAGCCAAAGCCAGGCGAGGAAAGTCCAGCCGGAGATGTCACCGGTGTGTTTAATACACCACGATACTATCTCCTCGTGGAGGAGTGGCGTTATCGTGGGCACTATTACTTCGATGAGGTGGCGGAGGTACGTCCACGCGTAGTAGTTTTTGGGATGCGTTGAAGCAGCGCGGAGTATGGTGGTGATTTCTTTACGGCACCATTTTCGTAGGAGTTTAGAGGTTGACGAGGAGGACGTGCTGGGGCGTGATGGCGCGGACGTGGGGGAAGGAGTGGGAGGGGGTAGTTTAAGGGATGGATAGGTGGTTAGCAGCCAGCGACGGTGGGCCCAGAGGTGTGGGGATTTGGTGTGGCGGTGGAGTGGGGAAGTTAGGATTGAGGTTAAGAGAGTGTATTCTGTGTACGGAGTTACCTCGTGGTGGGTGGAGTCGAAGGGAAAGGGTGTCTGGGGGGGGTAGAGGGAGAGGAGAAGCCGTTTACGGGCGTTGATTGCAGTTATGTGCTCTGGATCGTGGAGGATGAGGACTAGAGAGGATGAGAGGAGGTCGGATTGGGATCGCGAGGAGTCGAAGAAGAGAAGACGGGCATGCTGGAAGGCTTTCCATAGACTGGATTTCGGGATGCCTACGGCCAGGACTGCGTCCTCGACGTAGATGTGGGTATCCGGAACCGGGTAGAAGGGTAATATCTCAATCTGACTGTTATTCCATATCCAATAATCCTTAATGTTAATAATGAAGGTTATAACATTAATTTTATGCCATGGGAGATTAATTTTTTTCGACACATCTGTTGATCTTACTAAAAAATGAAATGGACTTACACTTCGTCTTGTCGGTGTGTATGGAAAAAGCTGGCGATGCGATTGAAAACATCCCGTCTGGTCTCCTCGTCTGCTTGTAACCTGTCCGACATGTTCTATATTATACATACACTGTGTCGAGCGTATATGTATTTATTTATATTCTACTTTGAATCACAAAGTTTAACCGTTTAAACCCTCGAGGATATAATTGTATATAACCGGAAACATATATCCGGCTATATTTTAATTCACGACTGTTGTATTTCGAGAGTTGCGCCTGTCGTTCTGCGTTGCAATTGAAAATTGACTGTTTTGAAAAGAAAAACCCTGACTGGTGTGGAGTAAGGTGAGAGTCAGCTAGCTGCTCGGACGGAGCTTCGAATTCGAACTTCAAAAGACGGGTTAGAAAAATGGCAGTCATTTTATAAAGCAAATCTGTTACACACGACATACCCCGGAGAAATACTTGCTCGATTGTACAACGGATGTCAAACGGGAATACCGTAAATGGACGAATGCTGCCCTGCAGCGGCGCTCTTCTTTTATTCCAATTGGGACAAATCGTTCGACTTGATTAAATCCCGGTCGACGCATCTGCAGAAAAATATGTGCATCGTCCAGCATCAAGCATTAGAACTTCGGTTGAGCCAGAGGGTCATGCAAGGTGGAACGAGACTGGCGACTCAGCTCCAGTACGGCTCTTGCCAAAAGGAAGCGTCGTTCGACGTGTCTCAAGCTAGCTGAGTAGCTTGAATTAGTAGGGTCCGAGAGCTGGTAGCTTGTAGCTTGGTGGAGCGATCGAGCCGACTTACCTGGTAATTAGAATGGAAAACCAGAAAGCTGAGGTAGGTTGAGTAAGACATAACTAAAAGGCATGTACCGACGACCGAATCAGCGGTGACAGCTCGCATGTTGATCTAGACCGGAAAGGCTTAAACTCTTGCATGCACTACAAGGAAAGAAACGAAGAGAAAAAAGGGCCAGGATAAATCGGATGTTTGGTTTGGAAAAAAATTAAAAAAAGCAAGCCGGAATGCATCCGTCGCCAGACCTTGCTGCGTATGTGCAAATATATTTAAAATATTAATAGGTCCGAACCATGGCCTTGCCAATATCGCATGGCTTCTATAGCCGACTGACCACACTCGTTTACATGGTAATATACTGTATCTCTTAAATATCTTATATCCCGGTCCCACCCCTTCTCGCTACTACTGGAATAAATTATTTCATCTTTCCGTGGTAATCCGTTTGTTTGGTAACGTTGTTTCATGCAGTGTTCTTCCTTCCACCGCTGACATCACCAGCGCCCCGACCAATAATCATCCAGCGGTGCTGCCAATCTGGAAAATATATATTTCCCTCTCGTATAGACACCACGTACATCCGTCGAAAATATCAGCTGCCAATGACACTCCATTTGTCTACCCCCACGTTTATCTTTCAACATCTCTTGTCTTAAATAAATTTAAGACGCGCTCCACCCCTCCATCTTATATCTCCGCCAGCCATTTCTCAAAGTACACGCAGTTTGCTGCATTTATCGGACCATCTTCATGACACAAATCAAAAACCGGGCACCTCCCACATGGTGCCTCCGTAAACCCCTGCTTCACCGCGCCTTCTATTTTCCTAATCGCCTTGAACGCCGTCCCACCGATCACCCTCTCCAGCTTGCCATCAAAGATTAATACGTCCAATAGCGCCTTGATATCCGCTTCGGACAGATCAACCTCAGTCAAATTGCTATTTTTCACCCATTGCGTGATATCCGAGAGGGTAGGGTAGCCGGTATACCCAGCCTCGAATGGAATGATGGTGCCGAGATTATTGCCTGGTTTCTGTTTCGGAAAGCTCCTAGATGCCACGAACCGTTCGACGGCGACGAGCAGAGCATTGATAAAATCTGCGTCCAGTTCCGCATCTGTGAACCATGGCCCGCCCGTGACTTCAATCGTAGGAGTAAGGTCCGCTAACATGTATATCTTGCGTGTCGGGTACTTGACCGACTTGATGGCCTTGATGTAACGTTGGTGTTCGAGGGTTTTGAGGCAGCGGGTGAGGACAGTGGGATGCAGGTTCGTACGGGTCTTTAGCGTTTTGGTCCATATTCCTTCTCTGGCAGATGATTCGATGTGCTGGAACACAAGTGCTTCATCAGAAGTGAGAGCTCGGGTTCTACGATATAAACAAAAAATAATTAGCAACGACTCTGATCATGAGAATCATGCCGATTTGTTTGTTTTTAGCTTTCAATTACCTGTCGACAGCCTCCTTGGTGACAAAACGGTAGACAAAGGTATCGCCCTGTTTGAGAGTTTTGAGGTAACCTCGGCCGAGAAGCTCATTGACTGTTTCGAGAAGTATCTGAGGGTCGCGCTTCGGGATGTGAGCTAGGAGCTCATTGGACGTGTAGAGCTTCTGGTGGTTTGGGATGCAGGCATCATAGACCGTACGCGCGACGGCCTGAAGGTCCGACATGATGGCTATATTCTATAATTGAACGAGTGATGCTGCTGCTATCGCTTAGGAAGGTTCTTAGGGTGAGCTAGGTGCGGTGGCATCTAGTTGGAGGTCCCGGTGGGGGTGTCGGGGAGGTCGCGATGGCGAAGGCTTTTGAGTAGAAGGTAAGTTACGAGTCATTGAAGCCCGCCCAGAACAACTTTTTTTTGCTCGTAAAGCCGCATCATGCGGCACAACACAGGGATCAACCGCAACTATGCGGATCGGTGTAACGATGCGACGCTCAACCAACAACAACCACATTTGACACTATCACTTTTGCTAGAGCTCTAAGATACATTATGAGAGAAAAATCGATTTCATAGATTCCCGACATGGTCGATTGATCAATTGCTCAAGATTGCAATTACGGTTTGGTAATAGGATCAGCTATCATATCTTTCGGCACGGCTTCCCCATGGTGTACTATAGCACTAGCTACAAGCTCGCGATCGCCGAATCGCCCTGTTCAGTCCAACGCCATGAGTACAAGTTTAACAGACGGCGAACATTGCAGCGAGTACTCCAGTCGCAAAGGCAGGCTGGAGACGAGACCAGGCACTCTTGTAACTCCGATTCAAGCGGGTCGGCATTTCGGCGTTACAATAATTAAAGATGATAATATTAGCACTTGAGCACAGACCACATCTCCTTGAGATGTTCATGCGGAATAATTGATCCCAAGCTCGATATCGGGCCAAGGCTGAAGGATCGCCTTCGAGCTATTTATATTGAGAGCACGAGAAATACAAAGGAAACGAAACGAAACGAAAGGCAACTTGCAGCTTAATTAAGCGCTTACATATACATACTGCCAATTTCAATCCCATAGAATATTCCCAAGATCGGTTGACATATGCATCTAGATCTTGAGGAACACTTCTTGTGGAATTAATTAAGAAAGGTATTCTTTCGTAGTTGTATATATAGAAACGTTTAATGCCGATAAATGAATACTCCGCATTTTAAATTTAAGATCTATTAAAAATTATACCCAATTTGCATCTATCACCGATATCAGTAATTAATTTTAAGTATAATTCCTGTTTACACGGCAGATATATGCTTTTTAAGCCGCATGGCAAGCGATATAGGGATGCATATACGAACGAAGAAACATGCATATACTATAGCCGTATGCACATACGTCTACGCTTGCCAGTAAACCCGCATAACCACTATGGCAGGAATGCACACCTCTATTTTTCTTTCCTGGCGTGTGCCGCAACTAGCCTCGAGTCCGGGTGGACCATGAGAAAAAAATTCTCAGCTTGAATATCCACCTGCACTTGAGTACTTGTACTCGCTCACAAATTTGATTTTTCGATTACTCCAAAATTGCAAAATAAAAAGAGACGTGCAGCATGCAGGGCATAAGCAGTGCAGATTTGCAAACCACCCCGCCCCAAAATTCTGGGTCCCGAATTCCCCCTTTCACCAAAACTAAGCGAGAATTGCGAACGGTACCCCCAAATTCGAATTCAAAGGCTTTTCGGCCGGGCTGCATTTCGAATATTCGAGTCCCTCCTTTTCAGTGATACAAAGCCCAAAAAAAGTAAAATTGAAAAAACGTGGTGATTAACGGGGACGCAAGAATGAAAAAAGTGGGAGGCCTTATCATCATGCATCTTTCCGCGTCGCACCTTCGCCGAGGTCTTTCCATCACCTTAGCAAGTTTCACGTTGAGCCTCGATTCCGCAATTTCAAGCGAATCCCACCACCCACAAAAGCTGAACAACACATCAGGTGGGTCCCAAGCTTAGCTGGGCTTTGTTGCATTTTTCTTTTTGGGAAAAAGGTGGTGAGGCTCCGCCGCCTTTGCTTTGCACTGCTTAGTTGGACGTTTCTTCTCGCTCCTTTAACGATCAGATCAGATCTAGGCTGCCATTTATTATTCTTGTTTCTATTCTATCTATTCTATTCGCTATTCCATTCGTGTCATCACGTAATGTTGATGTCGATAAAAATATATCTGTGCAAATTAATTTCACGGCGCGTAGAGGCTCGAGCTCGATCCAAGATTACTCACAGCCAGCACCACCGCATAGAACAAACCAAAACCAAAATAAATTCAACAGGATCAAAATTTCTATTCACTGGATTATACAGTCTAAATCCAGTCCATATGATCATGTATGTCAAAGACAAATACAATCAAGGAACCCCACAGTCGATAATCGGTGTTTCATACAGCTGCCTATAGCCACGAAACCCGGTGTTCCCAAAAATGAAAAGTTGCGAAATCGAACCAATCCAGAAGAGCCGTTAGCATAATTGCTTTAAATGCAAGGCACACGACCTCCTAGTCACACGTAAACCATGTTTCTAGAAGACCCGATGGAATCAAAAGGAAATTCAAACTGCATACGTGCAAATCGCGTAATTACTTCTGTGATACCATGGCGATTATGCTTTTCACTTCTCGAGCCCAAACGAGAATTTCTGACAAGGATGTGAAACTTTCGGCTGACCTGGCCGGTCCGGGTAAACCTCTGCTCTAGTTGGGAATGCGGATCGTATCCGTATACACAGCTTTGGATATGGGGGAGGCTGTGGGGGCCTAACGAGGAAAGTGGTACCACCGAGCCTCCCTGGAAGAAAAATAAAAAATAAAAACAGGAAAAAAAGGAAATAAGACCGAAATCTCCTGAGGAAAAAATAGAAAAAGTTCAAGCTAACATGCAGTATACGGTATTTATGAGAAAATAGAAAAATCTCATTATTCGATCAAAGTATTGACTGGGAGAAATTATATGTCGTCTGGACATAGAGTAAGCCACTTTGCTAATCATGAGATAATACCCACTTCGCTATGTACGAAATCTATCCTTTGTATACCGACATTTTGTCAAGGAAGTCTCTATTTTTTTCTTTTTGTTGACTGTTTCAAATATCCAAATCGACAAAACTTCGTGACCCAAAGCTGCAGCTACCTGCAGCTGCGTTGGAATGAGGTAGTTCTCTAGACCCCGTGGGCTGGAATTTCAACCAACAGCCAGTTAGATCTTCTCTCGGGGACATATCGATACAGCCACTTGGCTTGGGGTCCTCAAACGAAAACGGCACGGAAAGGAAAGGAAGAGCCTAGACCCACCAAACTACAAGTCAACCGGTTGGAATTGTACCGCAAGTTGCAACTGGGTTTTTGTGACAAGTAGGCATATGTATGTGAATGTACATGTACATCTGTTGGCTTCCAATGTTATGAAACTGTGTTTTCCTTGCTAAATTCTTACTATCGAGATGCATATAGCAGCCTTGTCGCTCAAAAATACCAAATGGACCGTTTTTAACTTTGAATCATCGGTCGATAGTTTTGCATTATTAATTATTTGAGAAGCATCGGTGAAGAAATAAAGATGAGTAGCATGGTTAGCCATGGCTTTGATGCAAGCCCTGCCCTCAAACGTTAAGCTAACTCAGGTGAGTTATTCCGCTTATTTCGCTAATTGAAACTTTTGGAAGCCCATGTGGACCCAACGGCGAAGAAAGGGCGGTCACAGTCGAGAACTGGAACATCCTTTCATGACAATTGCCGAATCTTCTCTGTCACATCACTGAATGATCTTCTGCAGGTGCAGGCGCAACAATGGGTATTCGCGGTGTCTCACAGAGGTTGCCACAATCGAAGCCCCATTTTAAATGCTAGACTCAAATTCCGTATTATTTTTATATTACAAATTCTTTGTAAACAAAAGAAGGGGGGAGATTCGCCGTTCCAAAAGATTCGAGTATAGCCCACCACAAAGAATGTGGCCATGCCAATGATTATCGTCAGTGAGTCCAAATATACGGCAAAGAGAACAGCGCCTATTGCGGCAGCGCTATCTCATAATTCTCTCTTATTGAGCTAGCATTACTACAAGCAATCAATTTTGCGGAGGCGCTTATGTGACTATTCCGGATGAGTATTCGTGAAACCAACATGTTGGATAGATCTTTTCAGCTCTTGGTTACAACTTTGTTGGGTGCTTTTATATCTTAAAAGAGTATTCAATCCGTCATATATGCTCAAAAAGATGCAGATGCTTAAGAAATCATTCTTTTTTGTTGGATCATTGGTGCTGACGGTCCCTAAAAATTGGTTGATTGGCCTATTCTCCCTGGTTTCAACCGGCTTTTCCTTTTGCCCTTGTGATTTCAGACTTCGCATATGAAGCTGGAGCACGTTCCTCGCGGGGTTCGTTTCTCGGGATATGTGAGCGCTGTGCAGCTACCTCTAGTCTATGCATGCAGATACTCCAGCTTTGCAAATTTGGGGAATAATACGATGTTTCCATTTTGTTCGCTTTGCGTAGGTGAAATGCATTCATGACAGTCGACCTGCAGCCTCGAAAGGATCCCAACTGAAACGAATAACGCAAGATATATGCTTTTTTCTAGTTCTCCTTCTTTATTCACATGCACAACGTTGATGTCTAGCTTTTTCTTGCTCCAAGCTTTTTGCCAAAACCGAAAAAGGACATATCAAAAGCTTCAATATCGGAATCACACCGCACGTTGGAATTGAGCAAATTCGGAACCACCGCATTGACCGATTGATGCACCCTGCACGAACGCCAAAGAATGTTGGAACAGTGGTACCAGCCAATCCGCAGAAAATGTTGAGAAACAAACAGTTGGATTGTCTCGGAAGGAAGCTTTGGTGTATTAGATAAGATAAACCGTATGGGCTGAGAGCAATTTAAACGCCATAGCCATTTCTTAAGATCTGATCTGGCTTATAGCCCAGTTTGCTGACAATACTATTCTTGTGTGACGTACATACATAGCCATCCATCCTATCTGGTACCGTGTAAAACTTTTACGGCATAGGAGAATATGAAATTGTTGTAACCCATAACTTTCCCGTCTTTGAGTTTCATCATTGTTATTGTAGTTTTGATTCGCTGGGTTTTCAATGTGGGTACCTAAGCTAGAGTGGTATCCCTACTTAGGAGTTATGTCACCGCTATGCTAGGATGGGGCCGCCGACTACCCAATTTTTCCTTTTCTTTTCCTTTTCGAGTATGCTTCGAAGTGCCTCAAGGACAGCCCGGTTGTAAGCGGAAAGCTCAGAGTATAACGTAGCCACAATGAAAATTCCATGAAAGACGCAGCCCGAAATATATGAAAATAATATGCTTGATATGCAGTAATTAAGTGTGGATATTTGAATAATATGTCTAGAAGAATATAGTACATTGAAAAAGGATTTCGATTTTTTGGCTAATGGAAAAAGAAAAACAAAAATGCAATCCCATAAACCCATAATTTTTAATGATGCTACAATGATAATAAAAATAAAACTCCTCATGAACATGAACATTAAGGCAAGAAAAAGAAAGTCATTTCCAATATATTGTACAAGGAATACAAGAAAGAACGGACTTTTCGCTTACTGGACACCGAAGAACTCCTATAGGTGTTCTGGAAGTGAAAAAATAAAAGGGTATTAAATATGCTAAGAAGAAAAGAATGTGTAGAAAAATCCCAAACGCTGTTATAAAAAAAGCAAAAACTGGTACCCATTTCTCATGCATGTTTATCACAAGAGTTGGAGTGCTGTTTCCCTTCCCCCCCATACTCTAGGCATCCCCCACAAAAGAACAAAAGGGAAAAAAAAAAGAAAAGTAATAATTACCATCCCTTCTCTAAACGTGGGTCATGACAACTTCGGGGGGCGAAATCATGCTTTCAACGGAGATTGATCTGTGAGAACTGTGAGAAGACGGCCTGTTGCTCATGCTCCTCTCTGGGGAATATCTTGACATCTCAGCAATTGCAACTCCAGCGGCGACAGCGGCAGGGTGGGCATAGCCCGTACCGAGTTCATACCTCTTTCTTTCCGGGGAAGATGTAGGGCCTACCACCGGGGTTTCAAGCTCCCAGGGCCTGCATCCTTCTCTAGTTGCCTTGCGTGGGTGTTGGTTGAAGTGATGGCTGTAAGATTGGCTTGGAGAGACCCCACGGGCGATCTGTGCGGCTTCAGCGTGCGGGGAGACCATTGGGGTTGGTGGAGTACCAGCGGATTTTCGCTCGTATTCTTGTCGGACAGATTGTTGTCGGTTCCAAGAAGATTCGAGGAATTCAGGAGTGACGCCTTCACCGTAGTCAGCAGCCACGGCTGCCCACATGTTGCGATTGTGGTGTTCGACGAGTCTGGATAGTCTGGAATAGTCGATATCAGATGGGTTTTCGAGTTGTCTAGCGGTGAAGCCAGAAGGAGAAGATGTCCAGCTTTGTGTTCTAGAGTGGCTAGGAGAGAAGCTGCTTCCTCTGTATCGTCTATCAACTGCTGGTGGTGTGCCGCCAGGGCTGGCGGATCTTCTTACAATGTCGCCATAGTTGGAAGTAGGATAACTGCTAGTTGGGTAGAGCGAAGTTGCGCTCTCGCTGGAAGACATAGAGAGATTTCGTCGTCGACGATTGCTACCGCGTTGGAGCTGATGGAAATGTAGACGGCATGCGAGCTCAGTCTTGTTGAGCTGCAGAGCAATCTTCTTGTAGGCGACTTTTTCAGCTCGCTTTTGAAGAAGGAAGGCTTCTTCTTCTTCGGACCAAGCTTTGCCGCCACCAGTGGCATGGACCTATTTTATCAAGAGAGGTTAGCTATTTTGAATGATAATAGTGAATCAAAAGTATAAATAGTAAATACCTTGGTGGAAGCAGAGACCATTTCGTATTCCATTTTATAAGAATGTTTTGTATGAAAAAGGAAAGACTGGTTTGAAGGAAAGTGGATGGGGTTAAGACAAGAACAGTGTAGTGACTAAATAGATCAAGATAAAAAGATCTGATATGAAGACACACTAATGTAAGTGATAAAAGCTTTTTAGCTTGCCGAGAAACAGGTGTACGTATGTGCGCCGCTGATCTAGGAGAAATATGAAATAGAACGAGCGTTCGGTGTCGGAAAGGCGGCTGTCTCTTATACTCCGCGGATAGAAGCAGAATTTCAAATATACGAATTCTAAGGCAGCACGTTGAGAATTTCCAGAATTGATATGGAAAGTTACCACGGGCTGTGTATGTATGTGATATGAGATCCTTTTTATTTTTTTTATTTCAAGGTCGTGGGGTCGAGCCTTGTAATTAAGTAGTAGTTGGGGGAGAAGTATAGAAAAAGAATTTATGCGAGGAGTGGGTTTCGGTCAGGGATAGGTCGGAAGAAATTAAAAAGCAAAAGTAAAGAAAGAGTGGTCCAAAAATTATAAAATTAAGAAAAGTAGGATGAATAAAAGAGGCCCAGCCTATGTCGTAAAAAGTAAAAAAATAATATATAAAAGATAGAATATCCTGTCAAAGGGTCCTATGCTGCTAGGCCGGCTAGAAATGAAGTGAAAGTTAAGAAGGTAGACAGACCAGTGTCACAGAACCT
This sequence comes from Orbilia ellipsospora, assembly GCA_036971675.1. Lineage (NCBI taxonomy): Eukaryota > Fungi > Ascomycota > Orbiliomycetes > Orbiliales > Orbiliaceae > Orbilia > Orbilia ellipsospora. The sequence goes on from JAVHJO010000006.1 coordinate 347,841, forward strand.
ACAAGGGAGATCGGGTAGTTTGTTAATGATGGAAAGGAATTCTGGGATCAGAGACGGGCCGACGAACTATACTTAAAGACTTTCTCGTTCCCCACTGCCACTATAAGGCCTTCTAGCTTCTTTCCCTCCGTAGATACCGCTAGCGAAAAGAAACCGCAGCGGGGTGGGAAGTATGTCTAACGAGGTGGGAAACGAGGGTGTTGCACACTCCAACGCCCCGGATTCGAATCGAATCTTTTTCAGATACTGGAGCAAAGGCTAGTGTTTAGGGGATGTTTCTTTTGCTCTTTCTAGTAAGAAAGCCCTGAAATGGTTTGGTACGGTTTTGAAGAGAGGAGTGGAGGGGATAGTCAAGAAAAATAAGTCTGCTTTTCTGCAGCGAGCTATGCCCGTTTCTGTTTTTCTGATTTTGATGCTATGCCCTTTCGGTTGCTGGCGAACCAAAGCGTCTGCGAAAAGGAAAGGCGTCGTTTGAGAATTTGCGTTGCTGCTGCATGAATCGGGCAGTACAGGCTGTGTGGCGGATTCAATTCAGACTCAGGCTGATACTAATTGAGTATACTACTTCGAACCAGCCTGAGGCTCGTTCTTTGGTCCTTTTCTTTGCTTAGGTTTTCCGTCCTCGCTCTCGTTCTCCCGTTTGTTCGATATCTGATACTCAGGCTGAACAAAGTTTGCTGCCAGACAGGTCCAGTCAGGTTCTTGGGGCACTCTCTTCACTTGTAAGAGGAAGGCAGGATTCGAAGGAAACAAGTCGTTTAAAGCGTTTGCTATCGTTTGGTTTGAAGCAGCTATTCTCTTTGGGTTTTCCTTTTAATCTTTATGGGCCTCTTTTCTTTTTTCCTTTTCCTCTCCTCTTGTAGAGCTCTTTTGCTATCAAACTATCAGTCGGCGTATTTGTTTTGATCAAAGAAAATGACCAAGAAATAAAATCTGTAATCGAAATATTCTGGACTCTAAAGTAGAGAGGGGGAGAAAAAAAAAAAAAAAAAAAAAAAAGAGAGGGTTTTTCTATCGAAGGATAAGTCCTATGCGCATCCTTTTATTGCTTGCTAGAAAGTCCCAAGCACGCCCAATGCAACCGAAACATACCTGAAGAAGGTCACCCTACGCCGGGGGGAAACATATGGCCAACATCATACTTTAGACGAGATCACTTCATAATCGTACCGTCAGTAATTATTAAGATACGGACGTGCGCGTTCAAGAATAGAACTTGCCTCAATTAATCCAAAAAATTAATTAATCCAAAAAATACAAAAAGAAAAACGAGTTAGGGCTCATACAACGATAGCCGGAGTGGGACCGTGAACAAGAAAGATACACGAGTCGAGTCGTGATGCCTAACTCTTCCTGTGTGTGCTCCACTCTCATTCGTTATTGCTTGCTTTGCTGTGCGTGAGCCAAAAGGAAAAGAAAGAAGCCCAAAGGAAACACCGGCTTCGCATACATCTGTCAGCAAGGGGAGCTCACTTTATTTTATTTTTCATTTTTTTTAATACATTTACGGCATTAGAAGTATCTGAATTATGCCAAAATAGCCAACTTCGCAAGGCAGATAGCGCTTTGAAGTTTTCCTCTCTGTCTTTCACCCGCCACCCTCATGAGAGAAAACAGAACAAAACACTGTCTGCATGCGCTGATATCAATACCGTTTACCGCAGTGTTTTGGTGGGTAGAAAAAGGATGTTGGTCCCAAACGCACTCGGTGCAGCCAAGACCCCAGATCGAGCTTCTGAAGCGAAAAACGTCGTCAGGAGCCAATTGTGTGGCCCCACCACTGACAATGCGGCGAAATGGGCTGCCGGATTGAGCATACCCAAGCTTTAATTGGATGGGCGACAATCTCTGGTGGAAAACCTTGCTATTGGTGATCCCAAGCTTCGGAGAATTTCCACCTCAGAGTTTTATTGATAAAATGTATATGTTGCTGAGCTGAGCTTGCTACTCCTGTGCCTCTAAGCTTTGGGTTACCTCCAACTTGCCTCTTTCGAACAATGCGGCAGCAGCATCATTATTAGCTAGCGATTTATACTTGTAATACCCTTCAAGATTCGTGCCCGTCCAATATCCATTGGATGGGCATATGAAACTCTCTCATTGAAGGAAGAATAGCACCGCCTGGAAACGCAGGTCTCGCTCATTGATCATATTAATTGGCTACCCATTTGTTGGAACGCAAATAGAAACGATCCCTCATAGACACCCGGGCTCTTGGGTGGCAACCATATCTAGTTATTTTTCTTTTTCTTTTCCTATCTTTTCTCGACTCTCAATACGGAGTATTGTAACCAAAATCTAGTTTCGATGCCCGATGAGCAAGCTCATCAGCCATATCATTGGCAAACAATGATTCGAGTCTCATGCATCTTGGTGCCACTTACGTCTTTCCAGGTCTTTGAGCAGGGGATCCCATCCTCGATCCCGCTCCTGGGTCATATCGTCTGCTTCCAGTTTCCAGATTTACAGGCAAGGTGTTTTGTTTACCGTCCACTCACGATCTTTTTTCATAGCAAAGCTTGAAAACATGGCCAACCGATAATTTCGAAAAGAGATTATTGATGCTCCAAGCGGCTATCTCCCACCCCGATGGATCTGGAGACCTGCATGAGCTTGCGTAACCCTATGGGGCGCCAAGATCGGTTACTGTGCTGCCAAGACGCTTAGAAAACTCCAGCGGTCGAAGCTAACCTCACAAATGTTTCCATCCGCAAGAAACAACCAAACTCGTTTGATGAAAATCGATGACCTCGGAAATGAGACGTCCTTGGACGGCTTTTTGAATCGGAACCGAATGAAATTATGGCTTGAGAATTGACCGACTGGCTTGACTGACTCGCAAGCTAATGCGAGGGCTCCCTCCAGCTCGCTCGTAAACCGTACGCATGTTGTTGGATCGCAAAATCTTGCTCAATTTGAATTTTGGACTCGGATTAATTCATCATGGCCTTGTAGCCGCTTGAGCTTGAGAATTAACTGCCTGCCTGGTCTGTCAAGAAGAAACATGTGAGCATCTTAATCATACAGAAGAAGTTTCGAGAGTGCCCATTCTACGGCTTGGCACGAAATTAGTGAGTATGAATGAGATATATCATACTATAGTATTGTTATTCTTATCTGTCTGGATTGTTTACTTGAGTACTTGCCTCAAAGGACCCTAAACGTTTTGGTTCCAAGCAAGCTAGAAACCCTCCTGCTGCCACCTGAAGCGCGTTTCATCCCCACCCTGAACCCGGGCGATGCGCTCTCCGTTTGGCGTTTTACCGGAAGGGTCGGCAGCAAGCCCCACCAAACACATTATTTCAAACGGCAGTCGCCAGAACCTCCGTTCTTGGCTCCCCGACTTTTTGCCAATGCCACCTTGAGGAGTTCGCTCGGTTCGAAAGTCGGAAAGAGAGAAATTCTTAGCTGGAGCTTGTTCTTCGTCGTTTCTCGCACTCGAGACGAAATGCCAGTGACCGATAATTGATAGCGCCATACCAGTAGCGAGATTATTAGGTCTCCGCCGAAAGGCGTCTGTAATTCAAGATTGCGTTCATGACATTGTTGCTTGTTTATAGCCGCCAAGGCTCCACGCCTGGACGGTCTTTTCAACTTCTCGCACAGCAACGCACATTACCTCATACCTCGTCGACTATCTCGGGGTTGTATCGATATTTCGGATGAGCTTGCTTATCACGTCGCCGACTCGAAGGATTGTTCAAACGCGTATTCGCAAACAACTTCTAACTTGCTCAGCTATCTAGATCACACGGAATTCAGAATGTCGATTGACCCTGCAGCTTCCCAGAGTGGGTCCGAGGTTGTTGTGCATAACGGCAAGTGCCATTGCGGTCTCGTCAGAATCGCCTTTGAAGCACCGCCTGATCTCACCTTCACGGAATGTAATTGTTCAATCTGCTACGCTTTAGGTACCATCTCTGATTTCATATTCATTGTCATCCCATCACTCCCCGTCCGTTTAAACTTTCCAGTCGAAAAACTCAGAAGAGTTTGCTAAGTGGCATGATTATGAATGGATAGGCTTGATCGGGATCGATATCCCAGCTTCGAGACTTGTAAAGTTTGAGGGTAAAGAACACCTGAAGGAATATCAATTCAATAAGAGAATTGCCAAGCACTATTTTTGCGAAAGCTGCGGTGCGTCTCCACTGCATGTGCCCCGTTCAAATCCCGAAGGATACTGTGTAAGTCACTTTCTCAACTTGAGTTTTCACTCGCTTTCATTCTCTCCGATTAGATTTGATTACATAGAAAACTGGGAACCTCGTGCTGCTATGCTCCTTTTGTGAGAATACCCGCTCACATCGGAGCTGTCGTAAGCTCTCTCAAAAGAAGGGTACCAACATTAGATGCTAAACTTCTTGGCTGATACGTGATGCCGCCCACGGGAGGCACGTAAACGAGATTATAGATCCACTTGCGGTGTCTTGACAAGTCAACCCTGAGATCATACGAGATTCGTCAATTTGACGGTCAAAATTGGGAGGCATCCGTTGAAGAGGAGAGGGCAGCCCGAGACGAAGCCCTCCGTCGACTTCAAACTTGATTTGATAGAGATATATCGACGCAACGCTAGCAGTATGGGCATACACCTTGGCAGCGTATTGAAAATTTGAGTTTCTCTTGTTTAATGGTTGGAATCCTAAGGTTATGCTATGTCACTTTCCAAAGTTAAAATACGATCCTAGGAAGAAAGCAACTTGAACCGCACTTGTGGAGAACAAGGGTCTTTGCAGGAGCACGTATCAAAATAAGAAATAAAATCATATGGTCGATCATGATCAGATATGTCCGCATTGTTCGCTCATAAGCATACGAATCTCACAAGCTCCGAGTGCGCTTCCACGAACTAGGGCTGTAGAATATTGAATCCTGTTTTGGATTCCTTGTGATTGATGGCACGTTGAAGAACTCTAGTGAAATTGTATTTTCAATATTCCTTTTTTCCCGTACTCAGCCATGCCATTGCTGAGCAAGATCGCTCATAACTTGATCAAACCGAGGTTCATTCATCCCCTTTTAGAAACTTTGGAAGCAGAGCCGAGCTTTGGGTTCCCAGCAAATACAAAATACCTACCCGAGTAACTACACCTTACGTACCCACCGTCACGTACGACGACCCACAACGGGATCATAAACGCCTCTTGGAACCCCAAAATTCTAAAGGATGGCTTTTTCCAAGACAATAGGTCTTAAAGCTCGGTCAAGAGAGCCTGTTCACCGACCGAACCCTAGATTTTTTCCAAATCCGGAATATTCACCCTGACCGGTCGTCGTCATCGTGCTTGGCGGTTGAATAACCTCGATTCCGCAGTCTTAAAAAGCATTGGCCCAGCATTGGCCCAGCTTTTGCTTATATTTTTAGTTTCTCGTCGCTACATGACACCTAGTCCTTAGCGCCTGAGAAAATTTGAATGCCGATGCTATACGCTAATTTGATTCCGATTGCCTAGTAGATGGGTATCAATCGCAACTATTTCGAATAAAAATAGTGTAAGCATACGAAAATTTGAGGACATGTGGTACAATCAGAGAAGATTGTGGGCAGTATTACCTTTCTCCTGTTCGTCACGAAAAATTGAGTTTGAACGCCAGCGCTATAGTATCAGATCGTGATTCGAACTTGTAATATCTATGCTGTAATATTATATAATGGTAAACCCTTCATAGTTGGGTTTCATTTGAAGGATTCAATCTTAGAAATATTAGTTTTATTACAAGGAGAACACCCGATTACAGGGGTTTTAAGACGCTCGAAAGGACTAAATATCGATTAAAAATAATATTTTATTCCAACTTGCTCTACACTTTAAGTGATATTTCCTCTATGAATAGCCTCGTAAACTTGAAACTCCCTTATACCAACAATTTTATTGGACATATATCCATAACAAAGTACTTAAGTAACAAAGATTTTTTTGCGATGCCTCACTTAAAGTTTCACAATTGATTGTAGAGTAATTTCTTTCGTGAGTCTCTATGGTCCCTAAACTCCATCTGAAAACTGCCATTGACCTTAACCCAGAATCCAAGCCCACTTAACAGTCAAATCTTAGACCGACTCATATCGCTATAATGACCGACCCCGATAAACTTACTCCTCGGTGATATTACACAATAGATAGCTAATTCGTGAAATGGAGAAGGCCGTCATATTTGACTTAGAGTCAAGATCTGAAGCCAGCGATAGGATTACCAAGCTCCGTCTATTTTGCCCAACGAAACATGTCTATGATCAATATATTCATATATTTGGAATCCCTGAGAAAGGATGGTCTCATACACAGAAGTCACAGAGGGTGGTAGAGTAAGTAATACTAAAACATGAACGGTCCAAAAAATATCCAATGCTTAAGGAGCATTTCCTTGGTATTTGTGCTAGAATTAAGCGCGCTTGTGCAATATATCGAATACGCAAAGTAGTAAATGATACCTAAGACGGTATGGATTGAAAACCACTGACCATCTTACAATCCTGCATTCAGCATGCGGCATGCAGCAAGCTGAGATAGTTTGGAGATATCGGCACGAGTCTGAATGCATGCTGCTGGTTGGCCAAGTTAGCCCCGTTATCAGCTATATTGATTGCAACGAGAGAATATTCGATTATATTCTAATTTCAGGCATCCATCGAATCAGGTCTCGCATCATATCATGCTCACGCTCAAACTCAAGGGTCTGACGTCAGTGCTTGAGGTTCTCCACTTTGATATGCCTGTGCCATGCTTTTGAAGTCTCGCGCTCAAAAAAGCTTGAAAATGTTGAAAATTTTTAAGAGACGATAAGGTGATAATGCCAAGTTAGAACTAAAAGCATTTAAGCATCCACCCGTCCCGCGGCCTTCATTCCGTTACCCGATTCTCTTTCCTGATCTACTACGATCTTCGTCGACTTGTACAACCCGAACTCTCAAAACAACACACGAAAGTGTGCAATTTACAACATCTCAACACCAAACGCAAGCATTCGCAACAAGTCAATAGTGCGAGATGGCCGTAGACGACGAGCAGGATGCCAGTCGAGGGTATGTTGTTCGCTCGAAAACAACTCGCGTTTAGCTTTACCAGCATTAGAAAACCACCGAGTCCCAACCGTTTATCGATAAACAGACTAAGAAGTTTAGCTCTCGCTCCAAACCTCCCATCTCTATCTCAGACGAGTTGGAATGTGCTCTTGAAGGAAAAGCCTTACTCAACAGTCCCCATTTTAACAAAGGAAGCGCATTCACTATTGAAGAAAGACGAATCTTCAAGTTGCAAGGATTGTTACCGGCGGCAGTACATTCGTTAGGTACGAACCAACCTATGCCTTACGTTGCGCTCATAGCGAATTTGGACATCTGATGTTAGATTCGCGGTACCTGCATAGACGAACAAACGAAACGAGCCTATGAACAATATAAGTCTTACGAACTTCCCATTGCGAAAAACCAATTCTTGCAAAGCCTTAGAGACCAAAATGAAGTCCTTTTCTATCGGGTCTGTACCTCTTTCCAGGGCCCTCAGATAGCAATCCCGCGCCCTATGATACTTCAATTCTAAGACACATTATTATATCATTTGTCTATATTGATAAACCATGCATTTCTGTGGATAATTTTCTAACCTGATTGATCTTTTAATGCATATATAGCTCATCTCGGACCACCTCAAGGAGATGTTTAGTGTGATCTACACACCAACAGAAGGCGACGCAATCGAACAATACTCGCATCTTTTTAGACGCCCAGAGGGTTGCTTTTTAGACATAGAGCATGTGGACGATATAGATGAGATTGCAAGGCACTGGGCCCATCCTGACGATATTGATTATATCGTAGTAACTGATGGAGAAGAGGTAGGTATACCGCGGGATTAGACATTTGAAGGGAACTTAGGTCGGTAACTTGTTATCCTAATGACAGATTCTTGGGATCGGTGATCAAGGTGTAGGGTCTATTGGAATATCGACAGCAAAGTTGGCATTGATGACCTTGTGCGCAGGGGTGAGTAGGACCCTACCACTATTGTTGAGCAGTTTGCATTAAGAAAGTTTAGATTCATCCGAATAGAACACTAGGTGTTGTATTGGACTGTGGAACAGATGTAAGTCATAAACGTTCTGACCTTTCAATTGATAGGATATACTTCAAACTAAGCTAATTCCTCGATCCAATATTTGAATAGAACGAGCATCTACTGAAAGATGACCTGTATCTTGGCCTCCGACAGCAAAGGGTGCGCGGGGAACGATATGGTATGACTGGTTCATTCATATTAAGGTTAGGTGTAAATGGTTCAAAGTAACGTCCTAACCGTGATTTCGATTCTAGACAAATTTGTCGAATCCTTCGTCCAATCAGCCAAAAAGAACTATCCAAAAGCATTCCTTCATTTTGAAGACTTTGGCCTCACGAATGCTCGCCGCTTGCTCGAAATATACCGTCCACAGCTACCATGCTTCAACGATGACATCCAAGGAACAGGTGCTGTAACTCTTGCCGCGCTCATGTCAGCTGTGTGGGTTTGTAAAATGGAATTAAAGGACATTAGGATGATCGTATATGGTGCTGGTAGCGCGGGCACTGGTATAGCGGATCAGGTTCGAGATGCAATCATGGAGATTGGAAAGCTTGAAAAGAGCGAGGCAACAGAGAAGATATGGTTCGTCGACTTTCTATCCAAATTACGGAGTCAAGAGGGTTGGGGATGTAGTATCGAGATAAAACTTTACTAACTATAACATTGCAATCCTTAGGCTCGTTGATAAACCCGGTATTCTAATCAACTCTCTTTCGGATAGCCTCACCAATGGCCAAAAACCATATGCTCGCCGAGATGACGAGTTCCAAGACATGGATCACAAATCTCTTGTTGAAGTGATTCGACGAGTTAAACCGCACGTCTTGATCGGAACTTCGACACACAAGGATGGATTCACGGAAGAGGTCGTCGGCGAGATGGCGAAACACGTAGAAAGACCTATTGTCTTTCCTCTCTCTAATCCAACCAAATTGGTCGAGGCACAACCCAAAGATATCTTTGAATGGACTAAAGGGAAAGCTTTAATTGCGACAGGATCGCCTTTCGAGCCAGTAGAGTTCGAGGGAACAGAGTACGTTGTTGGTAAGTCAAAAGATGCCTAATTCCGTCTGGTTGTTCAAATTTGGCTACATTTACCTATTGGTATATACAATGGAATGAAACATCACTAAGGGAATTATAGCGGAGTGCAACAATGCTATTGTCTACCCAGGCATTGGACTCGGCTGCGTCCTTTCTCGTGCGAGCACCCTTTCGGATAGTATGCTTATAGCTGCGGTTCATGCTCTAGCGGCACAATCGCCCGCTTTGAAAGATCCTAACGCAGGGTTGCTCCCTGACGTTGGGCAAGTTAGAGATATCAGTATGAAAGTTGCATGCGCCGTGATTGGACAAGCTGTGAAGGAGGGCGTAGCAACGAATGAAGATATTCCCACTGATGAGGATCAAGTAGAGGAGTGGGTGAAAGTGCAGATGTGGGACCCGGTGTACAAGCAATTGAAGAAGGTTGATCGAGCAACTGCATCGAGAGATGCGAGGGGCCAAGTTGGGTCCAAGAGTAGCCAGTAAGGAGGGTAGATGGGAGTCGAATATTCTGTGGCTGGGTGGCAAAAATTATGAAAATAATGATAATATGAAAAAGAGCGCGCATATTCTGAAACCTATACGGATAGATACTTACTTACCTACCAGGCTGGAATCTCGGTGCCGGCCATTCGATTTAATGATATTACCGCAATGTACTTTCTTACGTTCAAAAGTTGCAAATCACGAGCGAGACTGTGTAACCAACGTTATGAGAACGTGATACGACGTCCTCTGCGCACCAGATTAGCAGGTTGAATCGTACCGGATTGAAGAAACGAATGTGGAGACGAGACTCAGCTAATCAAGGGTCCGAGAGTTCATGTAGCTTCTGGACTGCATTAGCCTCAAATTTGCAAATCAACAAAGTCGTCCCAAGTTCAATGTTCCAGCTGGCCAGATTCCCGGGTCGTTTCAGCCAACGCAAACGGTGTGTGTTAAAATTTCGACGGTAAGATCAACGATTCGCCGACAAAGACCTAGGCCGAGGCTTGGCAGTTGTATCTTGGATATGGATTGGCGGAACTTCAATAGATGCAATTTTTTTGTCATATTTGACTGATGCAGAACACAGCAATAGAGACAGTAAAAGGGCACGCCTGAACTTGTGGAGGAGAAGACGAAATTCTGAGGAATGTTGCCTAGGGTGGTGTGCAGCCAATCACGAGCTCAACGTGGAGTGAAGCTGGATGCACAAGGATCTTGCTTTTGGTGTTCCTCTGATGGCCCCACCATCCGTGAAAGGAATGGATGCGAGCTAATGATCGGTGTGGTTGGCTGACAACCAGCATCCCTGGGAAAAAGACGCCACCACGGTCGAGATCGAAGAACGAAATTTGGCCGGGATCAGGGCTTGAATCGACGCTGCGAAGAGGGACAAACTTCAGCCCCGCTTTTTGTATCGTTGCCTCCTCCAACGTCAAGAAGCATTGGGCAGCAGGTGAGCAGGGGAAGCTCGAGCTCGTGGTATGACTTTACGAGGTCAGCCTCCATGATATTCGAGTCGAGCACACAAGGATACTTTTGAGGGACCTATTCTCACCATAGCTTCCCTCCGTCTTTCCTCTCACTCAGCGAGAACTAATTTTTTAGCTTCGGAACTGGATCCAAGGAACACACACAAGACGTCATGCAGTAAGGGTGAGTGCTATCTTTGCACGTGCATTGCTTCCAGAGATCAACTTGGAATTCTCAACCTCCTCTGATGCCACAAAGAGCAGCCTCCTAGCCTGTTATTCCGCGAAGATTACCTGCGACGAAATTTACTGCTCCACTTGCCTTTTCGCTTCTTCGACCTGCGGCCTCTCGACTTGGGAACTTTAAACGACTATCAACGAAAATCTCTATAACTTTTCACGACCCGTCGTAATCTGTCAAAACATTTTTGTTCCTTGGATTCGGCTAGCACAGGTTGCTATTTGCTACCGTGCTGCGGGTGAAGATCCAGCTTTCTTCCCTCTACGAGTTGCAAGGTTCCAGAAATTCGAAACGGAGGGTACCCGCAACAGCAGGCAACTTAAGTCCCCATCTCCCAGCGGCCAGAAAAACCTGTCTTTACAGGTTCCTGTACATCATTATCTCGCAACAACAGACAAAAAACAACACTTGACTGCGTATCTCAAGGGAGCAGCCCCAGATATTGCTACCTTACCAGCCTCTTTTTCTCGCTTGATCTAAACCTTATCGTGCTAGTTGGGCTCCGAGCCGAAATTAAAAGCAGGTCATTCATCACTCTTAGTATCGATAACATAATTTTTATCCAACAGTCCCGTCGGCTGATATATTGATAGTCAGGTCGGAACGAGATTATTTTGTTTTTCGACTTACCTTAGAGAGAAAAAAAACTGGGGCATTTTGTGTTTCCCCTCTGGCTGCAGCTGCAAAGGCGCAAGCACCCGCCACCCGTCTATTAATCTCACATCTCTATTGCGAGGATCAATTTTAGTTGCGATGTAAGTTGGTTTGTTTCTTCGATGAAATTTTTATCCAAATTTATACTCATGAGAGTGACATGTTTGGGTCTTACTTGTTTCCTTTGCGCGATCATCTGATTTAGTGCTTCCTTGATTCTTTTTGATTTCGAATTGCCTTCGCTGCATGTCATTTTCATGGCCTGAATTCCACTATCGGGAGTCGATTACTAGTCGATTTGCAGGACCCGCAAGCAAGTGCAAGTCGTCATCATGAAAACGATCAAAGCGATGAGAAATTTTCAGAATTCGCTTCTCTCTTCGAAAGAGTTTTGTTGATAATCATCATGTTAGCCCAACGGAGGTTACTCGGCACCATAAGCCGCACGTTCCGCCACTTTCTCCTTTTTTGCTTCTTGCGATGCTTGGGGACTTGTTTCCTTGCTTTGAATTTTGGAACCCACTTCTCGTCGCAACCTCACTGGCATCAAACCCTGCGGCCGAGACTTGTTTTGCCATCGAGGACTTCCCGTTTGTGGCTTGCACCTGTTCGCAGGGAAACAGGGAGTAGCGAGAGAAAAAAAACAGTATTATCAGAAGGGCTAAGATTTCAGGAAAATCGTTGAGGTTTTGTTTGCTTCACAAATAAGCAAAGTTCGAAGCCAAAAAGGCGGATATCGACGAAAACCGTTTCGAAGCCAAACAGACCAGCCGTTTGAGCATTATTTTTGTACCAAGCTTCTTTGCATTTTTGCTTTGAAAATCGGCACTTTCCAGGGCCTGCCCTTGCGGGTGAGAGCAGAGAACAGAGCCATCCTAGCCGTTCAAACATTGCTAGCATTAACGTAAACCTTGGATGTCTGGCGGTGGTGGCCGGTGGTGCATAATAGTGCATTGGTGTTGTTTACGATTTGGCTGCCCAGCTTATTCGGCAAGAGAGGCTGTGACCGACGCTATTCCAAAGCGAGCACTGAAGACGGTCCCAGCCCAACATCGTTCTCTTTCAAACGAACAAGAAAGAGAAGAGAGGCGGGTGAGGTACTTATTGCCCGGGTTCCTTTTCAGCGCCCGCTGCGCTACTCAGTTACCTCCAAACTTTTCCCTTTTCCCTTTCGCTCGCTATCTTGTCCAATCCAGCCAACCGAATTTTCCCACAATTTTCATTGTCTGTCGGATATCAAAAACTGATTTGTGCGATTTCGATGGGCTTGAGATTTTAGCCTTTCCTTTTCGTTCAATTTCGGTTGTTCGGGGCTTCGTTTCGAGGATTTTGATTGATCGCGGGGAGTACTTTGAGTCAACCTGAGATCGATATCATCTACCACACTCAAGAAATAAACAATACCGCCAGCCGATTCGCCATTACTACGTCCTCAGTCATAGGATTCTCGCCTGGACTTGACAGCTTCGAACGTTCTAATACATTTTCATTTCCATTTTTTTTTTTTTTAAACATACACTTATTTGTCTAAAATTTTAATCTTGATTTCTCCGGCACCTAGCCAAATCAGAGCTTGGTTCCTGGCAAAGAGAGCAGCAGCTTGACACAAGCCCTATTTCTCGTTGCTGGGAGTGTCATCATCCTCGTTAATTTGCGGGCATCGCACTCGCACTTTGTTTTTTTTGAAAAGTCCCACAAACGAGAAGGAAGCTGGTGCCCTCGTCTTTTATATCTCCGTTTTATATCGCGGGGACACAAACCCATATTTCTCAGATCTTTTCCTGTCGAATCGTCACTTCCTGACTACCGAGTGCTAGATCCGACAAGAGGTTTCTTTTCGCTACTTTGCAGTGGTATTGCCTTACATTTACTATCTCGCTATTCTTCTGGGTTATTATTATTTTGGTTTCCTGTTACCATCCCGCGACCCTTGTGCGTCGTCTCGTTTACGTATACCCTCGTGCTCAAAATACACTATAGTATACTGTCCAGGCTACTGTCTCCCAACTCTTTTATCATTATAAAGCAAAAAGGAAAACAATCATAAACACACATATATACAAGGGAAGAAAAAAGAAGGAATAGTCTTTCGATTGTTTTACATTTTTATATTTATCTATATTTTCCTTTGGCTTATGGGAACTTTAGTGGTTTTGTTTTTATTTTGAACTTTTGCCCGCCTGCTCGCTTGATATCACCTATATTCGCACGGCTACGGAGTATATGGTATTCTTAATATACATCTCGGAAGCACCGCGACAGGCTTAGTACCTCAGAAAACAGGCCGTCCTCTCAGCCCTCTTTTGTCGGTCTCTTCTGTCATCCGCACCACCCGTTTGTTACCCCAGCGTGGTGTTCGTGCGTGTGTCTACATCTTGGCCCCTGCTCGGTCCGGCTTAGTTTGAGTATACTATTACTATCATTAGTATACCGAGGGTACATCGCACTGTCTCTTGTTTCTGACACCTCCCGAGCCACCTGCGATCGATTGATACTCTGACTTGGTATTATTGTTGATTGATTGTTATTATCTTGTTATTTATTTACTTCCCTTCCCTGTTGGATACGACGAGGACGACGAAAGGACCGAATCGAATCCCTCAAAGGCCGTTGGTCCCCGCCCCTGCTCCCCTCGTTCCCCCTCTCCCTCCGCTTCCCCCTCCTCTTGCTCCTACAGGTGTTTTCCTTCAGACCGTATTTATCCCATATCTTCGGTGCGTTTATTCGCCGCTGAAGCTCGGTCAGTCCTAGCGAAAAGAACCCACACCTTTCACGGCTCAGGCGACGCTAGTCCACTGCGCCCAGCCAGATTAGCAAAAAGCAGCAGCAGCACAAGCAGCAGCACCACCACATATCCACAGAGTCACGCAGCAGCACCACCACAACCACCACCACCACCACCACAACTATCGCCTGTAACCAGAGCGTCCCGCCTGCCGCCAGTAGATCTGAACCCCGTGCTGGTGGCGCGTCGTTGGGGTTTTCTTCCCTCCCTCTTTCTGTGCATCCTTCTGTCAGAAAATCTTGTAAAGAGATTTAAGAATCTTGGTGGCTTTCACGAAGGCAAAACCAGAGCCCCCCGGTTGTTGTTATCGGACTGGGTCATCTTTCACAAGGAAAAAATATCCGAGGCCGATCGAAGGGAACGTCACCTTCAGAGGAAACGGAAGATACGTCTCGATACGTACTTTCCTTCTCGTTTCTTATAGCTTATATACAACCGACGTTGGAGAAAAGGAAGGACCGAAGGAAGCGTGCGTTGGGCAACAACACCTTTTCTGAACATCCAGCAGATCTCCCCGACCTCATTCCTCCCACGTTATTTCACAATCGATTACATCGATCGAATCGAATCTGTCGAATTAATCGACCTCGTCAAAGCAGCCTCCAGGCGGGTCCACCGTTCTCTGACATCGCCGGTCCTCGTTTCGTCTCTCGGTCGCACGTACGCTGCCGTCGCCGTCGCCGTCGCCTTGCTCTGAGTTTCCTGTGGTTGCCCGCGGAATATGGGGTGTCGCTGGATCGCTACCACGCTATCCCAGTGAAACTTCATTTCCCTCCGTCTCGCTGTCCGATCCGAGAGGAGAGTTAGCTTGCTTCAGCTAGTGCGACCTATCGAGTCCGTTCGCGAAAGGCGCATCGTCTGTTTCTTCGCTTTCCCGTTCGCTTCGCTGTACTTTTTACTTTTGTTTTATTTTATTATTCTTCTTTTTTCTTTCCTCTTTCCTTCTTGGTTCTTTCTTTCGTTATAACGATACCCGCTCGGGCGAGGTTCCTAATTTCTTTCCCGTTGTCCTTGCTTCCCGATTCTCTTTTTAATATCATATCCGGGTCCTCGCAGTCCGGCTCACATCTCTAAATCATATCGTTTTTTCCTTATAGCTCCGGGTGGCAATTACTCGAGGGATAATATTTTTTTTTTAAACAAAGAGAGACAGATATCCAGCCCTCAAGATGTGTGCTGACTGGAATCGACAGTGGCCATATCCGCCTGACAATACCATGCCTAAACAAAATCGACCCATCAAAGCCCCACCGCCTGAGGATCCGCCGTCATTTTTCCCACCCGACTTTACAGATCAGAAACACTACGGCCCTGGAGATGCTTATTCGGCTGGCGACTCGGATTTGCATCATGGTACAATAGATCCGTCGCAAATGCCGTATGGGTCAGGTCTCAGGCATGTATCCGAACACCCCCCGCTAGGCGTCGGCCCGTCGCAGCATCACCAACATCAGCCACTACAACCCATGCCTCACCCCTCCCATCAGACAACCCATGCTCTCCAACCACATCAACCAGCCCAATCGACACCCCAGACACAGAATGCAGCACCGCCAGCGCCTCAGGCACCGCAAGCACCGGCTCCGAAGACCCCAACACAACCGAATCCGAAGAAACGACAGAGAGGCTCCGGCTCGTCCAAAGCTGCCGGCACTGCCGCTGGGGGTACCGCCGAAGCCGGTCCTTCGGGCTCGCCTCCGAAACGTTCGAGAACAAATACGGCGTGGACGCAGCAGGAAGAGCAATTGTTGAAGCAGATGAGAGATGCAGGCTCGACGTGGAGTGAAATTGCCAAGTCATTCCCCGCAAGAACAGAAGGAAGTGTAAAAAAACATTGGTATAAAGTAAGGAAAAATTCGATTGGACAACGTCTTTATTTTATTTTTATTTTTATTTTTTCGGAAACTT
Organism: Orbilia ellipsospora; assembly: GCA_036971675.1. Lineage (NCBI taxonomy): Eukaryota > Fungi > Ascomycota > Orbiliomycetes > Orbiliales > Orbiliaceae > Orbilia > Orbilia ellipsospora. Next base: position 363,993 of record JAVHJO010000006.1, read on the forward strand.
TATCAAGATAGGTTTGGAGATGCTAACGGAAAATCTACGAATTGATAGGACATGCATTGGGCTGAATTTGGTGAAGAAGATGTATGGATCATCCAATTTGAGAATTTTATGGGCTCCAGAAATGGCTAACGTATCCGTGCAGAGTGCTCAATTATTAGCAGCGATCAAAGAATACGACGCGAACAAGTGGAAAGTTATTGGACAGAAATTGGGTAAACCTGCAAAGGTATGTGGCGAGCTGAAAAATGCGGGGCGTACTTTTATCATGTGGTGATAGTCGCTATCTATCACATTATCACATCCATCGCATTATCACTATCACGTCAAAAAGCGGTTTAGTCCGATGGCTAATCATCTCGTTTCTAGGCTTGCGAGGCTTACGCGAAAGAGAAATTTGCCGGGAAGATATAAAAGGCTTTCCCAAAGCAATAAAACAGCGTTTTCAACGCGTTCAAATCGGGTTGCTTTTCGAGGAAAGCATTCATGAGTTTTTTGGAAAGATATCTTACGATTTCTTTTTTTTTTTTTTTTTTACGACTCTCAAAAAAAAAGTTTCATTTCATGGTTACGATACGAAATTTTCACGAGAACCTTTCGAATTCTCTCTCACCATTACCTCGCCTCGATTGATACATTATCCACATGCATCAGAACGAATCTCATCGCCTTTATGCAGCTTGCGAATTGCCATCATAGCTACAGGATCCAGGTCCACAAACTATGACTTTATTGTGATTTTTCCAACCTGTGCTGAAACTTGCGGTCCCAAATTAGCGTCTTCTCACTTCCGCTTTTCTATTCACGAACACAAGCTCTGGGGTCACTTTTACGGATCTATTTTTATTTTATTTTTCTCAGTCTGGATATTATTTCGATTCAAACGGGCGCATGGCATATTGGTCTTCTCCTCGTTTTACATTTAATCAGGCAAGGTTATCTGCGGTTGTTTTGCTTTCTGGTTGAGCTGATATCGGTTTTGCTATTTTCAGTTTTGTTTCTCGCGAAGGGTACGTTTTTCATGGGTCTTTTCTTATCATGTTCGAATAGCTACGGGGAAAAATAGGGGATAGGTGGAGACAATGGAACTTAGGTATATTTATTTAGTCTCTTTCTTCAGTTTTGATTTATACTATTTCCCTCCTCCTTCTACTTCTACTGCTTTTCTGGGTACCTCTTCCACCCAGCGGGTCTGGTAACTCTAAACTAGAGTTATTATTATTATTATTTTATTTTTTTTCAATTCATGACGGGTCCTTTATTTGTTAACGAAATTCACATCAATTCCTTTTATTCCTTATCATTTCAGATTTTTTCCCTTCGGGAAGACGTTCGATTCACTGTAACTTAAAAATTTTCTTCAAACCATTTTCCTATTCCGATGGGTACATCCTTTTTTTATTTCTTTCTTCACTTCTTCAACCTTCATTTTCCATTGATGGGGGAGCACGGCTGAGAATAGTGGCGGATGATTATGATGACGATATCTAATGAGCGATTTCATTACGAGGCGGACGATGATATGACAACGGGAGTGATGAAGGAGAGGAAGGATTCCATTTCGCATTTCTATGTTAACATGTTGCGTCTTATCATTTTTTTTTTTTTTTTCTCCTTTTTTCTTATCCTCATGTCGACTGCAGGTATACCCTATTACTCATGACTACTTGTTTCTTCTTTCTTTCCTCATCCTCTCTACCTAGCTGTAATGCTTTTCTAGTCGGACTTTCATCCTTTCAAGGTTTCTCGTTTCACCGCCGTTCAAAACAAAAGTGACGGCAAGTCGGTCTCAAATTTATTTTGCATGTCTGTTCCCAGTATTCTTTTTCCTTATTTCCCATTTCTGTTTTTTTCCAATTATCGACCTAGCAACTATAGAGCATCTTACACGCATAAACTCAATTTCCTCTGGAAATAATAAAATTTGTAATCCGCGGTTTCGAATATAGCGTGAACGTATGATCATGCATGGTATGTCGACAGTAGCTGAATTCATTGAGCCGCTTCCTCGAGATACAAGACTGCCCTCAACATATCAGCTAGCTAGACCCACCCACTTCCAAAACGCATTAAACAAATATTTTTTGAAAAAAAGGGTGTGTATGTGGCTAGAAAGCAATCTGATGTTAAAATAAGCTATTGACCCGTCCCATGAGCCCCATCCGCTCTTTTTGCGACAAAATCTACTTTTGGCAATGTAGATCAAGGTAGCTACTTCAGGTACCTGAAATTATCCATTAAGTTAAGTTTTGTGTCCGAACGGCCCCAGTTCCTGCGAGGCAGCCACGGCGCTGCAATAGTAACAACCGGGAATTAACAAGTGCATGCAAAAGGAATGAAAGTTTGTAAAGGGGAAAAAAAAGGGAAGGCGCTTAATGTAAGGGAGGGACTAGTACTTCTAGTGAAGTGTACCTCGGTACTCTATTAGTTTAGATGTAGTTTTTGTAGATTTGAAATACTCTACATTTGTGGCTTTGTGCACGTACGATTGTGGGGGCATGTTTTAGCTTTTTATATCCACACTTGCAGCGTTATCGATTAAACCAAGACAATGTACCTTGAAAGTAGCGCTACAAGCTCCCAAAAGAGAAACAGTACCTGATATCATATCGAGCTCCACTCCCGAGTTCCCATTATCAGTACAGGCTAATATACGTACCAGCCGTACGTACCCAGACCCGATATCGCGGGCCCAAACCCAACTTTACGGCACGGCTGCTGTGTGGTCGTTTTGTGTTGTCCAATCAAATCAAACCTGCGGGAACCTCCACGTTTTCCTTCGGCGCGACTTTCTCTTCCATCCATCCACACCCATCCACCCCGACGGCATCGCAATCGCATCGGACGATAGACATCTCCGACTTCTCGCACATACGCATCATAACCTAAACGCCGAGGCTCTGCTGTCGTTTTTAATACGAAGTTCCAAAAAAGAACTCGAACATTATCGCACGGTATCATAGATTGCAAGCGAACGACAACGGTACTGCCTTCATCACACAAGCATTCTGAAACAGAAGAGCCGCGCTCGAAACCGATTCACACACACGCACACCGAAAATGGCCGACGCGGACGTTGAAATGTCGTCGGCCGATAATGCCGCCGCGGCGCAAACCTCGACGAAAGCCCCCATCCCCGTTCGCTCAGTCGAAGGCTGGATCGTACTCGTCACCAATGTCCACGAGGAAGCAGGTGAGGAAGACCTCAACGACCTCTTTGCGGAGTACGGCGAAGTTCAGAATCTACATCTCAATCTGGACCGGAGAACGGGTTATGTGAAGGGATACGCGTTAGCAGAGTACTCCACCAGGGAAGAGGCGCTTGATGCTATCGAGGGTATCAATGGGAAGAAGCTTTTGGATCAGACTGTTAGTGCGGATTGGGCCTTCGTGAGACCGGCTGATGGTGCTAGAGGGGCTGCCAACGGTAGTGGGAGAGGAAGAGGTGGGAGAGGCACTACTGGTGGTAGGAGACAGAGGAGCACAAGTCCTGGAAAAGCAGAAGGAGGGGAGGAGTAAGAAGACAAAAGTGGTGGTATGATAGATTGGGGTCCTGGCGTGATGCTCCTTGTTTTCTTCTTGCTCCCTTTGGCTTTGCTCTGGGTTTGTCGAACGAAGCTTGATAACCAGCTGAGATTGGAAATGCACGTGGGAGATTAGGCTGGTATGACTTAATATAATTTGATTTAATGGTTGTCTAGGCCCGAACGAGCAAGGGAATTATGAGCAGCTGAAAGTCAATGAAAAAGAGATAGATAGCATCATATCCCATGAATGTCACGCCAGCTTGTTGCTGTGTAAGATATCGTATCTAGAACTTACCACGAAGGGAACACCAAGTACAAGCAAGAGAAATTGATGTTGTCCGAGCCTGATCCCGAAACTTCCTCAGCTGATATGCCAAATGCCTCAAACATGTCTTGATTGGAATCAATCGAGGAATCACCCTAATTTCGACTTCCGACCTCCGACTCAGGGACCACCCTCGATTCTTCTAGGAGATTAAACTTTTGTTCATCTCATTTGAAAATTAAAAGTAGGATATTGAGTGGCAGGGTTTCGAGACCGGATGTTAAGACCGGCAACTAGCTCAAGGCGAGCAGCTAGCGTTCTGAAAATGCTATCCGCGAAGTAGAAAACCGGAGTAACCGAGCTATGCGACGGCCGTTCAAGGTTGTCGGGATGCTTTTTTAAGTGTATTACGGGCTAAGATGTTTATTGACGGCTGACTCGGAAGGCCAGAGCGTCGGCCCAGAGAATTGGATTCGAAGTTTTTATAGTCTCATGGCCAAAATGGATTACTTTTCCTGGACTAGCCTCTTATAAAGTTCGGGAAAGTGGGCTAGAGGACCTCTATGTTAATTTAAGCAAGCAAGAAAATTGTCAGAGCCACTCGCTATGAGTTCAAATGGTTGAGATTATGCGCAACAGCGTAATCGAGGAACCTGAAATTTGCAACATTGCAACGACATGGTTTACATGTCGGGATAATTGTCGCCTACGCGAGAATGCCCATTTTGTCCGCTTCAGGCTATGTGCCCGAGTTCCAGCAGGCCAAAATTCATGCACGCCTCTTGTCGTGAATCGTAATCATATGACCGGGGTATTCCGTAGTCTGGGAGGTACCCGTATATACTCCGTTATTTCATGCCGCTCGGATATTCCAGAAAGGATGGAGGGAGAGTCCGAAGGTTCAGAATTCTAGACATCCAGATATCCAGATATTTGCGCAAAGCTGCGCTAGCTAGTGTGTATGAAATCATATGGATTCTTTCATCTGAAAACCAACAATCTATTCCTGCCCAGCTGCGCGGCTACGGCACAGCATTCGCACGTCAAAAAATCAACGTTGACCAACCAAATGCGTCGCCGCGGTCGACAGGCAAACTTTCAGGGATCTCCGAGAATTGATTCGAATTAAACTTCGTGCAGCAGCAGTAGAGGCGACTCGCATGCACATGTATTGTAACGTCAAAGTCTCGAGTTGGGCACCTTCACACCCTCGGAAAGCAATGGTTTGCTCACAAGACGTCTTAAGACTTGGTTGGCATGCGGCCGTGCCTCATTGCTGCTGAAGGTACCCATAAAGGCTACGTGTTTCTCAAGCTTGAACTTCTCGGTTCCAAAAAAACCGTTGGTTTCAGTTTTAGTTGACCTTGTGAAAAGTACACTCCTATCGATGTAGCTCGAGTTGTTTATTTTGGAGAGCCTTTCATATGGCGTCGCATAAATCAACCAACACCGCGTGACACAGGACACAAAGGCAAAGTCTAAACCGGGTTGATCCTTATATCCAAACAATTATTTTCATGCATATATCTGGATTTTTATTTGGACACTTTCGATATCACGAGGTATGCGTTTCAACGATTTTGGGACCCACAGTTTCATCAATATCTGAGAGAACATTGCCAAGGTTTCTCAGTATTTTTTCGATCGTTCATTGTGTACACTCTGATCCAGGTACGGTCAATATACTTCCTCCTCTGTAGAAAGAATAGGAAACCATCCCGGAATCGGACAGGGGCCATGATGCACTCCAAAGAATCTCGACCCTACTACCTTTCGCTGGCTCGACTCGACTCTCAACCGTTATATCTTTGTAGCCAACGAGCGACTCGCGCATGGTATACAAGGATGTGCACATATGCATGCAGTATGATCGTACGATTGTGGAGACGATGTCTGGTATCGAGGCTAAGACGATGCATAATCTGCAGTGTTAATATTGACATGTTCTTTGAATCTATCCTTTCTCTATTTCCTGCCATTAGGGCTATCGGTTTGAGGCCCGACGAGAAAACACGAAGTGAAGTGGATATTTAGAGCTCGTTTATGCAGCCACGGTTTGCCTCCCTATCTCGTATCTCCAAGTTGCAGTTATGATTGGATTCTAAGGTGCTCGTCGTACGGTTGATCTTATATCAAATAGTACGGAATCCTCGCAATATAGCACCGGATTGTGTCGACGAAGCCACTTCCTGTTGCGGGCCCGTCCACACTTCCAAGCTAAAATACCAATAAGAGCCGCTAACGGGAACCCCGAGGTCTTATTTGTAAAAATTTTTACCAATAAAACCAACTGGTGTAGACGGTTCTAACCTAGAGGATTTTCCGAGTTGGAGTTTGTGCCACCCTTGCCCAATGGCGGCAAAGTTCATGTTGACATAGAATTTAAGGCAAAATTTGAATATTCACCTTCAAAAGCCTGGGAGTCCCTGCTACACTAATCTATCATTGGTATAGCGCCGTACTCAATGTCGAGAAGAGGGACAGGTACCTGTCGTTTGGCTGCGGATCGCGGGTCGGCCGGATGGCTTGCCACGTTACTCTAAGCAAAGTGACAATGGTCATTGTGTCCTAAGTACCACAGTGGGGACTTTCCGTCAATCCAGGTATAGTAAATGCATCGGGGTAGAAATTTTGTCGTTTTGCGAGATGGTTGTCTCGGCTTTATTCTAATTGGAAGAAATCTTGCTGACGTTTTGATTCGATTGAGAAGCACCACGGTTGGACGCCGAAACGAATTTTCAAGAAAGCTTTGATGTTTTTTTTAAATAAAATTTACGGCAAAGTCAAGGATCTAGAGTGTCAGTAGACGTACACACAAGTTCGATTCAGTACGTCGTTTCGAATGCCTTGGAGGCTTTGCTGAGTGTCATGTGCATATACGGGGCAAATATTTCAACGATAACAGGATCTTTGACAGCCGTGCCCGTTTATACTCCTATTCGGAGGCTGTCTAAACACAAGGCAGCCAAGTACAAGGTTAGATATTATTATAGTCTACAGGTCATCAGTGTTAACCTGTTGTCTTGTTTCCTGGTTCTGAGATGCCGAATATCAAACTTTGTTGGATGATTTTCTTTTTCTTTTCTTTCAATTACCAACGAGAATTGCAATATACATCTTGCTGTGCGATATGAATTATTATCTCACATTTTACCGATTCTATGGGAGTCGCCGTTCAGCTGAGAGTAACACTGCTACGTAAGCAGATTTTTAACATCTGATCCTTTCAAATCCCACGATCGCAGTACCATGGTACCATGCGAAACGAATCGGACAGGGCTCCACAGATACCAGACGAGGATGAAGCTGCGGGAATGTGAAATACCTGCTTCGCCCTTACGACGTTTATATCGGAGAAGAGATGAAAAAAAAGTAGCTCCAGGGCACAGACTGCGGTACGGGACCGGGTACACTTGGTTCCGTCCCTAGATTCATGAAAGGCACAATCAACAAAGGATATACTGGATGACTCTAGTTGATCGAGATGCTAAGGAAATACATATATAAGTGAGTCGTTTCGACCTCTTGAAAAGTCGAATTCTACTCTCAAGCATCAAACTGCATACTAGAATCTTACTCTTCATCCTCTGAAATAGAGCCTTTCATCCACAATCTTACTCAGATACCTAAATCTCTGGAGAGAATCGCTTTCTCACCCGTGCTGTTCAAAAGCCCCAATTACTTGCTCATCTTCCCTGAGCAACTGAACCTCACTTCACAACAACTGCTTTGTTCCGGAGAGAACCCGTCCGAAATCTCAACAGATAATCTAACTTCAAACCATTTGATTTAAGACAAAAATGTGCGCCAAGACTCTTCAAGGTAAGTTCTTCGTAATATAAACATTCACTTTGGGCTCAAGTTGGTTCTGACAAGTCTATTCAAGTTCCAACCCATGAGAAGACAAGTCAAGTTCGAGAACTCGTCTCCCAGGTGCAAACTAGAACTTGCCCAAATACTACCTGTAATGGTACACAATATAAGAAAGATGACATGTGGGAGTGCAGAATATGCTACCGGACCGATCCTGCATAAACTCCGACTCCTTGGAGCCTCTAATTCACTGGGTATTCGTATCCTGGGAAAAAGTCCAGATCGAATATTGACTAGAGGTCTGGACTATGGAGATGGCCGAATATATCCTTAACAGTCCCACTAGACACCGTGTTTTTTTTATCAACTAATCGTTACTGCCCCCCTTTTTCACGCTATAGTGTGAAAGATAGAGTTATTGCAGCGATTGCTTTTAGCGATTGATATTTGTGGGAGGTTGTTTGAACAATTTCGTTTATTAAGTTCCTTGTTTATTGTTTTGGGTTTCTGCTTATTGTTCATATGGGGTTGTCTATAACGTCTACATTCGTTTGAAGAGGCACTGATTGTTTAAAAAGCCATGTACCTTAAACTCTTTTCCGAGAATGGAACTTACTAGTTATATGGGCCACTTGCTGTTTAACATGAAACCCTCAAATGTGATTTGTGTTGTTGATGTTGTGATGAGGTTCGACAAGATAAGATTAGATGGCCGTGGGAGCCTCACCTGATGTCCCGCATACGGCACTTCGTGACAGCCGACGGGTGTTGGAACCAACCAACTCTCTGGTTTTACACCAAGCATCGCGAAATTCCTCTCCGACCACGATTTAAAGCGCCAAAGGGCTGGGAACAAAATACTGAAAAAAGGGACAGGAACGCGCAATTTCATCATGTTAACCTGCCGTCGTATTGCCGGCAAGTTGGGGTTCCATTGATCAAGCAACAACAGCTAGCGACCCGGCGATACTTTCAGTCTGCGACTCGGACCAAGGAACATCCAAGCAACTGTAATTAGATGTAATCAGACGCGATGGATGCATTCAGCACTCAACAAGCTCTGTCTAGGGGTACAAGCAAGGCAACTGCAGCTATCCAACGCTTCATCGGAGGAGGAACTAGCCGGCCGTCGACATCAGCTGGACCGCCTGGCCATTTGACGCCCTCAACTTCAAATCTAAGGTATTCAGGCCTCGAATTTTACTAATTTAGTGCGCTTTTCATGTAGAAAGATAGAGTATCTCAGCTTTCATCGCCCCAACCATCATAAATAACATGGCTGAGGTCTATATCCATGCTGACCCTTCTTCCTCATCTAGTTCCTTCCACGGTTCTCGAACGGCGAGCTATGATCTGCGGGTTCCCGTTAAATCCTTGAGCGTCTCGCCAGACCAGGATCTCGTCGTCGTCGCCGGCAAAGAAGTCCTCAAGATCCTTCGGGTGACGCCTCAAGGCGAGATCACCGAGCGCCTCGATTTGCGAGCTGGAAATGCGTCTAATAAGATTGTAGCTAATAGCGACGTCAAATGGGGTTGCAACTTCTCCAAGGATGTCATTGCTACCGCTAATACTAATGGTAATATATGCGTGTACGACTTGAATCGTGGAGGAAAACTGGATCGAGTGTTACACGAGCATCAGAGATCGGTTCACAAAATTGCTTTCAATCCCGGTAGTGGGAAGATCTTGATTAGTGGAAGCCAGGATGGCCTGATGAAAATCTGGGACCTGAGACAGAAGAAGAGTACAATGACTTTGTGGGGTAAGAGTGATGCTGTCAGAGATGTTCAATTCAATGCCACAAATGCTGTGCACTTCGCTGCTGCATTTGATAATGGTACTATTCAGGTGGGCCCTACAGTCAAATCTAGTACATTAAAAACTCCTACTAAGTTGAGTTTACAGAAATGGGAATGGAGAATGGGTGGAACCGCTCACACATATCTTAAGAAGATAAGTGCACACAATGGCCCTGTCTTTTCTATCGACTGGCACCCGGATGGCAAATACGTTGCCAGTGGCGGCCGAGACGGAACCGTCAAGGTCTGGGATTTCGGCGAAGGAGATTCTCAGAATAAACGACCAGCCCATACGATTACTACCATGGCTGCGGTTGGCAGAGCCACTTGGCGGCCACGCGGTATTTCGACTCGTGAGATTGCAACCTGCGCAATGAACCAGGATAACAGAGTCACAGTTTGGGATATCAAAAGACCTTTCGTTGGAAAATACGCTTTCGATGAACACACCAAGGAAATTTCAGGATTCCTATGGAAAGACGAAAACACAATTTGGTCATGTTCAAAGGATCAAATGTTTGTCCAGCACGATCTACTGTACGCCTTGCATCCAATTAATGCCTTGAATCATTCAGCTGTGGCATGGGCGCCAAACAATAGCTTTATAGCGGTCATGGGCCAACGGCCCCCTCCACCTGCTAAAAGAGATAGAAATGTGAGGTTCGAAATGGATGATGAAATTATGACAGGGAGCCGCAAAAAGTCATCAGTCACTTTAGTATCTGGAAAGGTACCTCTAAAGGCCGGTGTTCAACAAAGCGGTATCGATTCTCTGGTGGGAAAGTACATTCCAAAACAAGCTGTTGTTGAGGTCGGATTACCGATGTTTAGCTCAGAACCGTTAAAGTATATGGCAAACAACTGGATTACTAGTCTCTCGGACGGAATGACTCTCTCAGAAGCCTGTCAAAGGAATTCGGCAGTCTCCTGGGATATTGGGCAGTTTCGTACGGCTCAGACCTGGAGAATGTTGGACCTCATTCAAGGCTGGGAAATTGAAGCACGTGAGCAGGAAGAGGAGCGATTGAATAAAGAAGCAGAGATGTCTTCGTCAAAGATCCATGCGGACTCTGGAATATTTGCTAAGAGAGCCTTGGGTGTTTCAGGGACCGATCGGAAGAGCTCTAACGGTTCTGCCGGAGCTACACCGCTCGCGAAGCCTGTTGCTGATACCCCACAGCTCCAACCAGTCCTCACGCCAACCCCCAAGGCTCCTGCAAACCCGCCAGGTAATATTGACGAAAGTCTCTCATTGCCGCCAAAAGCCTTTGGAACCTCTCTCTCTTCCTCTACAGCATCCACAGATGGCGGGGAGATTCTCAACCTTGCTTCTCGCCGAGTCTCTGTAGTCGAAAGTCCCCCTGCCATTGACGAGGACAAAGAACTGAGTTTGAAACCTTTGGAACCGCAGGAGAGCGATGATAAAATAACACCTCTTCGTTCGGAGATCTTTAGCTCATCTCCAGAAACAACTTTCAACGGCGCTGCTGACAAGGCAGGGGGCAATCCTTTTGATGTTCCTGATGTTGCTGCCTCCTCGTCGTTCGATAAGGATCGTGATCGAGCTACATTGGCTTTCCGAGGACGCCAGTATTCGATTGGTCTCACGAGCGAACAAACATCCAGCTCGTACGACGACTCGACCAACAGCTTCGGCTACCGAGCCCGCCTGAGTTCTTCGCATCCTTTTCATAAGGAAACAAGCGATGACGAAGACGAAGACGATCATCGCCATCACACCCATACCAACGCACACAACCAACCAAACCCACTCAACGCTACCGCTCGAAACAACTCTTCGCATAATTTGAAACACCAACACCAACTAGGCGTCGCAGAAGCATTAGGACGGGAGATACAAGATATGGTAAAGGACTACGGAAACATCAAGCTCAAGGGTTCAGGCTACGGCCGAATGAAGGATCTCCCATGGAATTTGCAGAACTTTCTAACGGTTTTAACCGATTACTACAGCGACAGGGGTGAAGTGCAGATGTGTGCTACATTAGCGTTGCTCTTTGGAGACCTTGTCGTGTTTGACGAGAGGAGAATGGGAGATTGGATCGAAGGTTATGTTGGTACGTGAAGGAAACTCCGTCTATCCGTGTATGTCATGTTTTCTAACCCTTTTTTCTTGAAGAACTGTTGCACCGTTTCAAACTCTACGTTCCAGCTGCGGAAGTCATCAAAGCTACGACGGTAGAACATGTCCGTTCGCAAGCGCTCACAAATACGTTTATCCATCTCAGCTGTGGGAACTGTAATGCACCCATGATGAGCGTTGGAGGTGGAGCTACCGCCCCTGCTGCTCCAAGTACGGAAGGCGAGCCGGCTACCGTGCGAGGGGCGAGCTACAAAGGTAGCCTATATTGTGAGAGCTGTAGTCGGATGGCAGATGGATGTATGGTTTGTCATCAGATTGTGAGGGGGAGATGGTCGATGTGTCAGGTTTGTGTGCTCATTGATCGTTTTTTTTCTATCGAGAGGATCCTTGCTGACTGGTGATGGTATGTCTAGGGATGTTGTCACGGCGGACATGATGATTGTCTTCGAGATTGGTATCTAGGATCGAAGATGAAGCAGTGTCCTAGCGGTTGCGGACATGATTGTCTATAGGATGCCGATTTATCTTTATAGGCGTAATATTTGCCATTGGCTCCGCCGTCGCCGGATTCTAATGTGCTTAGGTTCGGAAATTGTCGCAATAACTTTTAGAGATGCTTTGCTGTTGGGAAAATTTGTTGAGCTTTTTGCATAGCGGTCGGCGTTTACTTAGGATGTTTGAAATACTTTAGTGTGTATTCTTTGGGACTTCGATTTGAGATTTCACGAGTCGGATGGTGTTTGGATAACGGAATATATGTAATACCTTCAAAAGGAATACAGCTATTTAGAATAATCACATCAAACTCTTAGTCTTTGCGAGCTAGTCGATTACTAACACTTGAATGATAGAAAGTAATTACGAATAAAACCAAGCGTGTATAATTTCAATATGTACAACTGAAATATATACCTAATAAACCCCTATACCGACGAAAGAACGTCCACACTGCCTGCTAACCTGTCTTCTTTATATCCAAAACGGCAAAAAAGGACGAGAGAAAACGACTCTAAAGGATAACAAAAAAGGATATCATGGTTTATTCAACGACAAGCGTTAAATAGAAAAGAGAGAGAAAATGATAATTAAAGAATTAATGTCCCAGCGAGTATAAAAACCGACCCTGTAAGCGCCCCGTGAAAACCCATTACAAACGAAAGAAGGAAGGAAAGAGAAAAACGAAAAAGAGCGAAAAGAAAATCTACGCTATATACACAAACTCCTTCTCCAGTGCGGTAAATCCTTGCGTGTATCGAGTATAACCCATCTGGTAAAAAGAAAAGAGATCCAGAGACTGGCACGAAAAGAAAGGTGGTAAGTAAAAAAACAGGAACCGAACATTAAGCACTTTTTTAAAGCGATCCGTGCGCATGATATAAAAACTCTGGAAGAAATGAAATGCCGACAACCGTAACGATAGTTTGATGGTAACAGTGCCGTACTGTTCCGAGAACTCCTGCAAAATTCCATGGTATTACCCAACCTAATAACCTCCCTGGTAAAAAGAAACATTAACCCGCCTTCTCCAACTCCTGCCTCAGCAATTTCAACGTAAGCGGCTTGTGTAAGAAATAGTCGCTGCCGGCATCCATACACTCCTTTTGGCTGACTGCGTCCACGTTCGCCGTCAAACTGATAATCTTGAGTCGGCCTGGCAACTCGCCGGTTCGTTCCATCTCTCGAATTCTCTTACAGGTACTCGGACCACTCAAGACCGGCATCTGCGAATCCATCAAGACGAGCGAGTACTGATTCCGATTTTCCATAATCTTGTCTAATGCGACCTTCCCGTTTTCTGCAACATCCACCGTTCTACCTAGCTTCTTCAACATTTTGACACCGAGTTGCTGGTTGACCGGATTATCCTCCACTAAGAGAACGACATCTCCGGCTTCCTGAATATCTGGCGGGATTTCTAGTATCGGGCTTTGCGCTAGCGGACTTGGTGCTGCAACAATTCGCTTCAACTCCTCAAGGGCCGGATTTCCAGTTATGCTGATTTTCCTCTCCATTTCAGCTTCCACTCTACCTCTCGTCAGCTGCTTGATCAAGAGATCGTCCACGCAAATTGGTCTCTTCAACAAAACAACGTGATCCAAGTTCCTCAACTCCCTGACAGTCTCATCGCCATGGAGAATAAACCATTTCGTCTGTCCTGGACTCGACACAATTTCCGAAATGAGCTGTGGTGTCAGACACTTGATATCCGCGATAACCCTCTCTACGCCTCTCAAACCCTTAGTATGGTTAAGAGGATCGACCGAGGTGACCACAAAGTGCGCCGAAAGAGCCCATTGTACGACCGTGCTGCTCCTTTTACTCCTTAACCAAACCGCAACCCTGATCTTACTCTGGACAGTCGGTCGCATGGGGTAAGTAGCTGGCAATCCAGGAACAACAACCGTAAACTCGGATCCCTTGCCCTCCTCGCTCTCCAATGTGATGCGTCCGTTCATCTTAGCTACGAGTTGTCGACAAATCGCAAGTCCCAACCCAGTCCCCAAATGCTTGCGTGTCAGACTCGTATCCGCCTGTCTGAAAGGCTCAAACACAATCTTCTGGCTTGCCGAGGAAATTCCGATACCAGTATCGCTGACAGATATACAGAGAGAATCTTCGTCAACACATGTCCACAGGCGGACGAGAATATATCCTCTTCGAGTAAACTTCATTGCGTTGCCAACTAGATTCATGAGGACTCTCGCAAAATATGTTTCGTCGATGTGGAAAACGTCAGGGACATCACGATCCATTATGATGATAATGTCCACGCTCAAAGCGTTCGAGATCTTCGCCATGCAGGTTTGAAGCATGTCGTATACCAAATCTTTGATTCGGACGTCCGAAGCCGACGCAGCTGTCTCCGAATGGTCGTTCTCCAGGCGGGTAAAATCGAGGACGTTTTTAGTAATCAAATCTAATGCGTGGCAGCTACCTTGGATGGATTTGACAAAGCTCATTTGCTCTTCGTTGAGTGGGGTGAGAGCGAGGAGGTCGACGAATCCAGTGATGGCGTGGAGAGGCGTGCGGAGTTCGTGACTTGCGACAGATATAAATTCCGTTTTGACTTTGTCGTTTCGTTCGGCGGCTTCCTTCTCGGCAATAGCTTTCCAGAGCTTTCGTTTGGTAACAATCATTTCGGCGAGGCGATCTCGAGATTGTGTTATCGTGCGAGCCAGGACCACGTAGGACATTAGACAGCTGATAATCGCAACAAAAGCGACACCGAGAGGGAGAACGGTAGGGATTGAGCCTTGATCCCATGGTGGTGGACGGGTAGTATAGAATGTCGCGGCCCACATTCCGGTCCAGTGCATTAAGTTGATACCGATGGCGGCGACGGTGGCAAAAGCGATCTGACTGGCGCTGTCAGATTCGTTGGGGAGGAATATCAGGGCAACCATGGAGACGATATAAGCTTCCACGATGGAAAGCACAATTATGAAGTGGTTCCAGTGAATGGTTCCATCAAAGTACATTGCCTTCATGCCCATGTAGTGCATAGCTGATATGCTCAAACTCATCATCCCGCCAACGACGAAAACTCGAAGGTTGAGACCTCGCTGGAGATGATTTGTGATCCGAAATAAAATTGGTGTGCCATCGTCATGCATGCCCTTAGACAGCAGCGCGCTGGCGAGGTTGAGGACGGCACCCATTTCTGAAGTCGAGCTCTCGTATTCAGGCGTATCGATCGGCTTTCGCACCGATTCGTTTACACTCAACCTATGGAGCCCGTTGATCGTCATTCCATGTTCGGATACGGTGTCGTGATTCGAGATTGGGAGATACATGTCCCTTCTGCCGGTTCTCTTCTTTATCCAGATGTTGCTCGCGAGGCCACCGAGCATGCCGACAATGGCAACGATAGCCGAAAGTATGGTTATGGGTAAGTTGAAATTCACGGGAACGCCGATGTCGAGGGCGATCATGGCGACAAAGTGGAAGGCCCATATTGCGCAACCACCAAACTCGACTGCGGCGAGGACTAGCCAGCCTATACGGTGGGCAGAGAGAGTCGATTGGCGGCATTGTACGTAGAGTTGTGTTGTTGTATAGGCACCGAGAAAGCTAACGAAGAAAGAAAGGATGATGAGCCAGGGCCGCCAGCGTTTCTCGAGCACGAAAAGCTCCGGCCCAGAAGATTCGTCGTCAGACATATTGTTGGTGATGGCGACGATGACAGTTCAAGTTGAAGTTGATGTGGAGATGGGATCGTCGGTGTCGTGCGTTGAAAGACGTCCGCAGATCTGTGTAACCAGCTATTTCGTGTTGTCAATGAACAAGCCGGTGCGTGCGGTGTGTCGTGCTTGTCAGTGCAGCACAGCGTGCAAGGATATTGCAGCCAAAAGGTCCTCCCTACCAGGCCGACACCAAAGTCATGTTTCGTTTCCCTTCTGGTGTCGAGTGCTATTCGCGTGCGTCGGTACCGGCGAGGAATGATAGTTTTATGATTGTTATCCTCCGCTCTCCTGCCGGCGTTATGGAGCTGTATCGTAAATCGTACCGATGCCAGGACCTCTAGATCTTGCGGATTGTGTTCAGGGGAGAAGGTTAAAAGGGTTAAAAGGGAAACGGAAGGGAAGGGAAGCGATAATAAAGATCAAGATCTGAGCTCGATTTCTGAGATCTAGTGGTGGCAACTGGGTTGTTGGGATGCGGGCTCCTGCTTCAATTAAAAAGGGTCCTCCGTGGTTTGTCCAGTCTTCGCTTGCGCAAGCCCCCCAGCAGGGTTCAGATTGTTTGATTCGATGGGTTCGATTAGATTCAATTCCGATGGGCGGGGCGTTTTCTTTCTTTTTACACCCTTTTTTATGTTGCGGATTTTTCTCTGTTCTCGAGGTTTCGAATTTTTCGTTCTTGAAGTGGAGCAGACGTTGAGAAATAGTCACAAGGCTGCTGGTGCTGGTGCTGCCGCTGTCTGCAATGAAGTGGAGAAAATATGTAGCAGCAAGAATGCAAACAACTGTGCTCGGAGATGTCTGGAGTTATTGGGATATATTTTATCGTTTCCTACTCGTCGAAAAACTGTTGCACAAGAAAGCAAGGAAGAAACTGCAAGCTGGAAGCAAGGAGTCGATGAAAACAAGGCAAAAGCATCGACGAGCCAACTTGGGGGTAGTTTTAGAGGGGGGAATATTTAGGGTGACGGGATATATCGGTGTCGGCAAGCTCGAAAGGTTTCGTATTTTTCTTGTCAAATTCTTGCATGCATTTGCCAAGTATCGTGCGAGGAGAACACAACTGCTCGGGAGATTTTGCCCGTCGCTGCACCCTCCATGTACATGTGCGCTAGAAAAAAAGAGGTTACGTGATGGCTCTATCGACTTCCCGTGAGCCTGAGATCGCCTTTTGAGCGCTTCCAGCCAAGCGAGACCGAGAAGATAATGTGGAAATTATGGGCTAGACCCCAGGCGGCCATTGGGATCTCGATCCACTAAAATTCAACCGGATGGCCAAAAAGAGCACTGAGCATGCAGACTAACCCTGTCAATAGGAGAATCGTCTCCACCCATAATGGATCGATCGGTGTCCAAAGAGCAAAACCCCAAAAATTAGATTTTCATTTGCTCCGAAATATTCTCATGAACTTTGACCGATAGTCCTCAGAATTGGTGAAGTCCGGAGGAGAAGTTAGATGCCATGAACCTCATTGATGGCGGCACTCAAAGTATATCAGGTATCTGGATGCGCTGGAGATTTGAGCGCTAGTGCGGTAGACGGAAAACCGCCCTGTCATGCACCGCAAGTCACCAAAACTTTAGCTTTCCAGGATGTTTGAAACTTGTCTTCCTAGTGTGGACGGAGGTCTTCCTTTTGGGCAAGTCGCCCCTTGGCCTGGAGAGCGTCCCCCAAGTTCTCTCAGCTGAGCAGGATCGAGAATTGGGTCTTGGTGCAGTCCTAATTCTGCACCATGCATGTTGAAAGTTTCACTTTTGGAAATATCGGGCATGATGCGTACAGCACCGCTTGAGTGTCCGTGCTAAGGGCCAGAACGGTTGCCTCTTGGCAGGCGGAAAAGCCCACGCCGCATTCGCAGGTGGACAGATCCACGCTCATCCATTCGTTCGCATGGCAGGACTGGACCCTGAATTTGAAGAAATATTGAGACGAAAATGTTCTGGATGTGATAGGGTCCACATAGGAGGAGGTTGTTCAATCGGTGGTGTGTATAAAATGCAAAGTTTCGCCTGAACCGTCAAAAAGGTTGTCCGTAAACGTCGTATTGTCCCCAAACTTAGCATTCCAGGGGAGTTATGAGCGGCAATCGGACGCCATCGGTATCGAATATCAATAAAACGCCCTGCGAACAGAAAGTTCGATCTCAATTAAGTTTGGCTCAGGGGTCGCCATGACGTCCCACTCTCAAATATCACCATCGATGATAGAGACGTGAGCAGGCAATGTCTGGATGAATTCTCCGGCCGGAACGTTATTTGTCAGGGCATGTCGTACGCCGCGTGTGTTGTCGAGGCGTTGGCTTCCACAAATGTTGTAACAGCGGCCCCAAAGCGATATTGATATCGTAACGTAAATGTACCACGGACATATCCACAGAACGCCGCTGAGCTCTTCGTGATGACATTCAGCCACAAGCAAGCCTTCTCCGCGACTCTATGGGATGGACTTTTTAACCTTAGATCTTAGTGCCCGTCAGAAGCTCACAAACCGGGGTGTTCTCCGTCAAAACTCGTGCGCCTCGAATACATCCTCGCGAATGACAGTTTAAGTCCACACCTGCCCTAAGATGTGGCTGATATGCTGGCCGAGGCCTAGAACCTTTCTCTGGTAAACAAGGCCCTGACTCGAGACCGCGAGTTAACGTATTCTCGAGCTTCTCATATGATCCCAATCAATTATAGTTTTGCAATTTCTTTTCTATTAAAAAGTCATTATACTTCGTATTATTCAGCTGATCGGCAATGTCTAATACTGACAGTTTGATTGTGATAAATATCAGATTCATATTAAGGCCTGGGCGGACCGTCAAAGAAGATAGGACAATGCATGGTTGTCCTTCAAGGGACCAATCACCGCCAATGATAACGGCGCGGCCAAAATTGGCATTTTTATAACCTCGGATGGTTTCAAAGGTCGCCCGAATTCCTCAGCTAAAACTGCCAAACAAACCAAAGTGTTCATGTTCAATTCGGAACCGGCAGAGAAGGGATCGATCCGCGAGTTACTAGCAATTGTCGTTCAACAGAACTTCGCCATATTCCGGCCGATCTGAAGGCCTCTCTCTCCTGAGAGACTAGGAAGAGCATCTCCAAGCGGCGACCTCGATCTTAATACCTCATCTCCCAACCTGGTTTCTAGTGTGCGATGTTCGATAATTTTAGTGCGGCTGAAGGGGAACCAGCGCTGCATCTCGCGACAAACCCCACAATCCCAAGATAGATGGAATGCAATATTGCAATGCAACCTGCAACCCCAACATCATCAGGAGAGTATAATTATAAATCCTGAAATTATTATTGTCTCTTGTCTTGTCTCTCGATGGCAATTTGCAAGATCAAGCAAGCGGACGGCACCAGAGTTACACCGTTTTGTTGACTTGCAGCGTTTAATTCCGAAGCGAGAAAAATGTCTGGAAACGCTTACAAATTGCAATGTTTGACCGCAGTACCAGTTCCCTGAGAAACAAAAGAAAAAGAAGCAAGGACAAACTTGGCTGGGAAGCTTGTCGACTAGTCTGGGCTTGTCGACCATGCTGGAGAAACTAAGCTTAAAGCCAAAAATGCCTAGGCGCTCTTGGCCCCGCAGTTCGTCGTCGTTCGCTTGTGCTGTGGAAAAGAGTCAAGCATTTAATCTTCCTTCGAATCGAGCGGCGGGCCCACAGGGACGGTGACGTGACGGGGATGGCGGAAGACACCAACCAAATATCAAATCCAAATACTTCCTGGCCTCACCTCTCTCTTGCGGGATCGAGACAAGCGAGGGAGGGGGGAGCAGAGGGGTCCCACCGGCAACGCCGACTGTGGATTCCGAATCCTCATTCATAATCAACCATAAGCGGGCCAGATGCAGTCGAGAAAAAAGGACATTGTGTGTATGTATCAGATTTCACAAAATGTAGATTTCATGAACAAGGGGCGGTGCTGGGTCTATCTCGTCCGATCGTTTCGACGGGTATATGGCAATGTTGTATCGTTACTCCGTTGTTATACCGTTTACCTTGTCTTGCCTTCCAACTGCGCCTATTTCTATTTTTCCCTAGTCGAGGCCAGAATAGTCAGTACATCTGGCAAGCTTGCTTGCATGGATTGCATTATTGTCGCATAGCGCGGGGGTAGGAAAGATAAGACCGCTTTGAGAATCGTATAAATATAAAGGGAGTCCCCTTTCCCCCGTTACCTGCGGACCATCGACGGTAACCATCCGATCTCATCGTATATATTTATATCAAGACATCCCGCAGACACTCTACGAACCTCCACAACATAAGTCTACCACTCACATAAGTACACTCACTCCCATCGATACCAGCGAGTTTGGGACCATCTCGACCGAATTACCAAAAGCACGCGACGTACAATGTCATCGTCCTTTTTAACCCGAATCACCAGGCATTTCGCCCATAATAACGCCATCGGCGTCACCAGCGAAGGCGGGGGTTCTGCTATTCCAGCAAATGCCGAGAAGGCAACAGTCGCAGCAGGTTGCTTCTGGGGTGAGCACTCATTTGATCCCATTCCTTCACAAACAGCCGAATATAATAATGAATACGACGGATGATATTCCGAGCGAGCTGGGGCTGACCAACCGCGTGTTGCACCGGATAATTATAACACAGGCGTTGAACATGTCTACCGCAAGCACTTCAAAGACAAGGGCTTGATCGATGCCCGAGTCGGTTATATCGGCGGCGACAGGACACATCCCAAATATTCCCAGGTTTGCGGTGGCAATACCGGCCGTAAGTTTTGACCCTTCTATCTCTAACTATGAAAATTTACATGCATGCATATATGCATTTTTAGCCAAGTCTCAAATATTAGATTACTGATAGAAAACGGATTATAAAAATAGATGCCGAGGCTCTACAAATAATCTTCGACCCCACCAAGGTCACTTATCGTACCCTCATTGAATTCTTCTACAAGATCCACGACCCTACGACGCTCAACCGCCAAGGTGGAGACATGGGCACCCAATATCGCTCCGGAATCTTCTACCACGACGACGAACAGAAGAGGATTGCGGAGGATGTCACCAAGATGGCGAACGAGAATTGGTGGAGAAGTGGAAACAAAACTAACAACATTACAACTGCGATAATTGCGGCGACTGAGTGGTGGGATGCAGAAAAGTACCATCAAAGATACCTAGAGAACAACCCGGGCGGGTACGAGTGCCCTACTCATTACGTGAGGAAGTTCACCTACCCAGAGGGATACCCGGCAATGGAAGACAAGCCCGTTGAAAAGGCACCTCCTGCTACCCCGGTCGCGGCTCCAGATACTGTCGCAGAAGAGCAAAAATAAAAGAGGTCTATATCACGAAGTCACGAATGGTAGTTATATGGGGATTCCGTAGCGGCAGATGATGGCAGTTTCTGTTGGTTTTAGCGTCGGATTTTTTCTTTGTGTATTTAACTTCTTTCCCCTAATGGCTCTTGGTCGCCAAGCTCGTTCAGAACGATAGTCCAGTATTCATTTTTAATATACCTTTTTCGAATGGATAACAATAGTTAGCATGCATTATCAATATCAATATTAAATCTCGTACGATCTTCGGCTTGGTGAAGGAACGAATGAAGGCTGTAGAAGGTTCTAGATGGTGCGGCCGGCGTGGGGCAGAAATTTGGTTAAATCCTGCCAAACACCCCACCAACACCCACCTGCCACCACCAATCCCCGCGATATAATCTCGTGTCACAACTTGCCTTCCCTCTTCATCTCCCTTTTGCATCGCCAGTTCATTCGCACATTTCAGCATGGCAGACGCAGTACGTGTGTATCCTTTTTCATTGTAGAAAGCACGTTTCCTGACTGGTATTCTTTCGCGCGCAGTTAAAAGCACAAGGCAACGCTGCCTTCTCCGCCAAGGACTTCCCCAAAGCCATGTATGTTGCATTTCGACAGCAAAGAAAAGTACCTCTAGATTCGAGTATTGGATCCTAACTTTTCTTGATAGTGATTTCTTCTCACAAGCTATCGAGCTTGACCCATCAAACCACGTCCTATACTCGAATCGTTCCGGCAGCTATGCCTCCCTCAAAAACTTTGACCAGGCGCTCGCCGATGCCACAAAGTGTACCGGTACGACAGACCCTTTCAATTAGGATATATTTGTAGGATTCGATTGGATGCTGACTATATTTATCGCAGAGATTAAACCAGACTGGAGCAAGGGTT
This sequence comes from Orbilia ellipsospora, assembly GCA_036971675.1. Lineage (NCBI taxonomy): Eukaryota > Fungi > Ascomycota > Orbiliomycetes > Orbiliales > Orbiliaceae > Orbilia > Orbilia ellipsospora. Next base: position 385,859 of record JAVHJO010000006.1, read on the forward strand.
GGTCCCGAAAGGGTGCTGCTCTTCATGGCACCGGTGACCTGAGTACGCATTATATTACCCACCTCAGCCGCGTTATATCACATTATCCTAACATCCCCTTATAGTGGGAGCTATTGATGCGTACGAAGAAGCTCTCAAGCTGGACTCAAACAATGCTACAGCGAGGCAAGGGCTTGGATCTGTTCATGACGCTATCCGACGAGAACAGGAACGGGACGGCCAGCGAGGTGGCGGTCCTGGCGCCGGTGGCATGGGTCTGGACAGCCTCTTCAGCGATCCAATGCTCATTCCAAAGCTTGCCGCCAACCCGAAGACCAGAGATTTGATGCAGGATCCCGAAGTCCTTGCTAAGATCCAGAGAATAAAGCAGAACCCAACCGATATCCAGAGGTATTTCTCTTAATTGCCACCCGGGTTTTTAAAATACGGCTGCTTATATTTTTCTATAGCGTCATTGGCGACCCTCAAATGATGACGATATTGGCCGCCATTCTTGGCGTCTCTGATCGAGATGCTGGTCCACCAGGAACCGAAAGAGAAGATACACCCGTATGATCATCCACGATCCCTTCATGACCTCCTAGATTTTATATCTAACAAGGCTACAGATGTATGAAGCTTCGCCCCCACCACCCCGCGCAAAGACCCCACCACCACCACCAAAAGAACCCACTCCAGAACCCGAAGATGAGGACGCAAAATCAAAACGTGAGGCCAAAGAAGCAGCCGATAAGGAGAAGGCCCTCGGAAACGATGCCTACAAAAAGAGAAACTTTGACGCTGCGATCGAACACTACAACAAAGCCTGGGAGCTACACAAAGACATCACCTACCTCAACAACCTCGCCGCTGCCAAATTCGAGGCCGGTGATTTCGAGGGATGTATCAAAGAGTGTGAAAAGGCAGTCGAGGAAGGTCGAGAAATCTATGCCGATTTCAAGCTGATCGCAAAGTATATACCCACACTCCAATCCTCTTGGTTTCTCCAATGCTAATATAACGACCTTCAAATAAAGAGCACTTGGTCGTATCGGAACCGCCTACCAAAAACTTGACGACCTCCCCAAAGCCATCGAATACTACCAACGTTCCCTTACCGAACATCGCACCCCGGACATCCTAACCAAACTCCGCGCCGCCGAAAAACTCAAAGACAAATCCGAGAAGGAAGCCTACGTTTCTCCCGAAAAAGCCGAAGAAGCACGTCTAGATGGCAACGAAAAGTTCAAGAACGCAGACTGGCCCGGTGCAGTGGAAGCCTACTCCGAGATGATCAAGCGTGCCCCCGCCGACGCAAGAGGGTACACTAACCGCGCCGCCGCGTTGCAAAAGTTGATGAGCTTCCCCAGTTCCATCGATGACTGTAGAAAGGCGATCGAGTTGGATCCCAGCTTTATGAGAGCACATATCAGGCTCGCACAAGGATACTACGGTTTGAAGGAGTACAATAAAGTGTTGGATGCGCTCGCGGCTGCAACAGAGGCGGATAAGGAGCTGAAGCACACGAGAGAGATTGAGGAGTTGAGCCAGAGGACTATGAACACCATGTACTCTGCGCATGAGAATGAGACGGAAGATCAGGCAAGAGAAAGAATCCAGAGGGATCCAGAGGTATGTTTATTTTCAATCTTGACAAGGTTTGCGTATAGATTGATGACTAACGGCTCACTTAGATCGTCTCGATCATCTCGGACCCAATCATGCAAACGATTCTCAACCAAGCTAAGAGCGATCCTATGGCTTTGCAAGAACACATGAGGAATCCAACAGTGAGAACTAAGATTCAGAAATTGATTGCCGCTGGTGTTATTCGTTTGGGAAGGTAGAGTGCAGTGAATTTGACGAAACGGCTTGCGAGGTAACGCAAGCAACATGAAGGTGGGGAGGATATAAGATGATCTTTCATATGTAGTTTGCTTCTGTAGCTTGCTGCGTGTTTTCTTCCAATGCGTCCTATCTAGCCTCCTCTACTCGAAAATTGTTCATCCACCTCAATAATCGAATACATCATCAAGAAGTCTGTGTTACCGACAGATATTTAATCAGGATTGAATAATGCAGAAAAGCTCATAGCCTCTATCATAAAATAAAATGAAAATTGTAACCCACCAATCTACCTAACAGTGCATTGTTGCAAATTTAGTTAAAGAAAAAGGATAATAGAAAAATAGAGTGTATATACAACATGGACCACCGTAAGATAAATAAGAATGACATGAATAGTATTGTTTATACGATAAAACCATCAACTATAAAAATAGATAAAAGAAATCATCCAACGTATAGAAGAGACGCCGTAGAAAACATAGCTAAACATACACGTTTAATATATCATGAAGAAACCCCCAGGCTTTCAAAAAAAGATACAAGAGAAAATGACATCAAAAAATCCGAATCAAAATAAGTACAAAGAAAGATATAGATGAAAGGAAATAGAAATAGAAAGCGGCTCGCACCAAGGAAAAAGGATAATAATATATTTTTACTCACGAAAGTAGTACGTGTCATATAGTTGCCGGTATAATATACGCCTCGTAGATATCCGAAAAACAGTCCCAATCTCTTTTATATATCACTAACTCATCGCATCCGGTCTCCAGCAAGCGTGTTCCTCGCCACAACGTCAAACCGAATATTTCGTTTCAACATTCTCCGACATCTCTCCACTCCGCCGCCTTCTAACCATCTCGTCAGATTCTTACACTGGCTGACATCGAAACTCTCTAGTTTGGTACACCCTTCGACTACAGCTTCAACACCGACACCAGTAACTCTCACGCAGCCGCGGACAGACAACTCGCGAAGATCTAGTAAATGGAGACTGATCGCTCGTAATGACGAGTCGCTAACCGCAGAACCGCAGAATGAAAGTTTGAGCGAGACCAGAGATTGACAACCCAACGACAGCACCTCTGTGGCAGTGTCTGATAAGGCGCAACAAAATGACTAGTGTACTCATGTTAGTATATATTTCAATTTTGTTATGTAGTTATGAAAATACGTACCAAATCAAGCACTTTTAGCCCTTTTGCCGCATTAGTTAAAAAGACGATCGCACTATCCGTCAAATACGTGCAATCTGCAAGACATAAATGCGTCAGATTTGGGAATCGTGTAATACTCCAGTGCTGAAAGCCTTGATCCGTGATTGTTGTGCATCTCGTCAAATCTACTCTTTCGAGTCTCGCCGCGGCGTGTACAGCCAAATGCGACATTGTTCGATCAGTAACATGCTTGCAGTACGACAAAGTCATATTCTTCAGTTTGGCGCAACCGATGACCGTTCCTGGGGGCGGGTAGAGCATTTCGTGCTGTTTTTGCTTTGCGGGGTCGTTTTGAAACTGCATCTGTGCATACATTGGATGCATCTCTGGTACTACCCACCCGGTGACCCGCGCGAGCAAAGTGTCGCTGACCTTACGACAATTACTCAAATCTATCTCTTCGAGTCCCTTCGCTTTATTTGACATTTCCAGGATAGCCTGACCAGTGATATCCCACACGCTCTTCATCTTCCATATCTTCGAGTTCGGCGCACAAACATTGGCGAGAACGGTGAAACCTTCATCGGTGAGATGGTAGCAATTGCTAATGTCAACTATTTCTGGGCGTGAACCAACAAATGGGACAATAACGTTGATTAGAATATCATCGGTAACAACTCGGTTGTACGGTTTTAAGTCAAGAATTCGCAGTATTTCTCGGTTCGTATTCAAGACTTTGGCCCAGTGAGTCGAGACTTGTCGTAGCCGCATTAGCTCGTGAAGCTCCATATACTCAAACACTTTGATGAGGATGTCATCCTTCAGTGCTCCTTTATTGAACTGGGTCGTTCTCCTTTGAACGATCCTAGCTCGTTTAGCACTAGTGTAATGCTCAGGCGGTGTCGTTGGATGTTTCGACTTGTTCGGGGAGGGTGACATCGGTCGCTCGGCAGCTGTATCACCTGTCGAGACTGATGGAGCCGGTGGTGGTGGAGCTAATGAGCCTCTCCTACTCTTCGCTCTCATTGAATCGAAGTCTGCAGGTAGGAACGGATCTGGGTCAAGTGGCTCGATGACATTGATCCCAGGGAATGTAGCTTCTGGTTGTTCGGAGGTAGGGGCGGCAAGAGACTGCTTCAATGGCGAATCTGCATGCGCAGCATCTTTCAAATGTGTCGCCAGTTTGGCTGAAGCGTCCGCTAGATCCATTCGGGATATCGAGTATGTTGGAGTCGATCTGCCACTATCTCCTGCGGATAGTGGATCGAGCTCCATTTTGTCTGTATCTATAGAATCGGCAGTAGACAACCTTCTTCTGGCGGTAGCTTCCACTTCCCGTTTCATTTCTGTATTCCACCTCCGCCATAGCTCCTCCAGTACGTTCCCCTCTATGACTAGGCATTCAACTGAGCTGATGGTTCTGACAGTAGCCATTCGCTTCGCGGTAAGCCCCAAGCCTGCGACCTCACCGAAATGGTCACCCTTCCGCAGCTTTGCCACTACCTTTCCACTCTCAGGCGAGAAGGACGGAGCATGATTTCCGGCGATGGAAATTTCTGCGCTGTGATCAACGACCTCGACCTCTCCCTGTATAATAAAGAAAATCTCCGTACCGGGGGAGTTTTGCAACACAATTGGTGTGAATGGTGGATATGTCATAGGTGTAGCGTTCATGCCTAAGAAGTGTAGAATCTCGGCGGGTAGATTGGCAAATAGCGGTAGCTCTTTCAGGACCTGTCGAATATTGAGCTCTCCTGTTGCGAGGACCGACTCGGTGATGTTGTTTCTGAGCGCCCCGGCGGAGACAACGAAGGATGAGCTTGAAGCTTCCGCTGGTAGCATGGATGCCCCGATTGGCGCAGATTGCTCCCCCCCTCCGGTATGTGTTAGTCCTATTGCGCCAGGAATTTTGAGTTTACCCGCCCCTTCTCGTTTCTTCTTCTCCAAAATCGCCAACCGCTCCATGGCTTCTTCCCGGATTGACTTTTCCACATCCGGAAATTTAGGTAGCTCCCTACGTAATGCATCCTTGGTAAGAACCACCAAAAGACACCTAGTGCGGGCGATAATAGTTGCCGTTCTCGGAATGTCCATAAGGATACCAATCTCGCCGAAGAACGCTCCAGGCTTTAGTTCGAAGTACGTGCTTTCACCATCTCTAGAGGTTACCGCTACGGCTCCTCGAACTAGCCAGTACATAGCTTTGGCTTCATCTCCCTCAGTAAGGATATAGTCTCTGGGAGCATGCTGCTGCGGTCGAATATGTGCCGCAATCGCAGCCAGGAACTCTTCAGGGGCAGTCTGGAATAGCGGAAATGACCTCAGTCTCTCCAATAAATCTAACGGCATACCGGACTGATGCGTTGTTAACGGCGACGGCCTAACTGGTCTTGCTGGGTTCATCTCCTGATCAAACGTATGGAGTATGCTCAGAGGACTCGACCCTGCGGTCGGTGCTACTGGAGCACCTCGCCGCCTCATGACTGCGGTTGGGGATTTCGATACCTTCCGCTTGGTTTTCGTTTTGTACGGATGGGAGTTATAGGTGTGGCGGCGCGCGTCTCGAGGTCTTCGTACTGAAGCTTGCACGGTCTCCACGATTGCTGTAATTTCGGAAATTTTGGCGGGGATGTGGGGTTGGTGTTCTCTTTGAGTAAGAACACCTGCAGCGGCTTAAGACTGGAAGAGGAGTGTATATTGATCGCGTGGAATGAATCTATCCAAGAAAATAGCCTCTGGTCAATTAAATGGCCTGGAAGCAAGGAACAAGGACAATAATTTACCAAGGAGAGCTTCAGGGGTCAGAGCCGGTAATGAAATACTCTTGTATCGGTAAGCTGGGTATCGTTTTGATCGAGGTAATTGCTGACAGAGCGCAGATGAAATGGACAGTCGAGGCAGAGCTAGCTGAGTTAAGAGGTTGACGAGTTTCGAAAAATGAGCGAGCAAACTTGGGATAGGGCTGCGACTGTAAGGCAGGGCGGTTATTAAAAAATAAGATTCTCAGATAATTCCTAGTCGTGGCACATCTTGCTCAGTCAAAAGACCTTCGAATCACTAAACCGAGCCAAAATTGGTAGCACTTCCGAGCGGTAAGGCCGTTTACTGCCTTGGAAGTAGGTTCCTGAGTTCTTTCCTCGCCCAAGCCGAGTCAAATTCACTTCCAAGCCCCTGTTTGAATGGAAAAGCGAACACCAGCGGCTTTCTCACACAAAAACAGATGTTTCCTTAGAATTCTGTGTGGACCGACGCTGCTGAAATTAAAAATAATGTATCTTTATGCGGGATGTCGGGGTCCTATCGCAACAGGCGGCGGAATTGGGGCTCCTTCAACGTGTGGTTGGATGGTTAGATTGTTGTAATTATTTTTTCTGTCCGCTGGGTGTTTTACTTGCTTCGAAGCGACTTTCTAGAAGGATGTGAGACGAGGTGAACCCCGGGAGACGAGAGCCTTGGGCTGACGAATCGAGCGAACTGGTTTCGAGCGTCTAGGCTGCCAGCTTTTAGTTATCTCTCTGCGACAAAGTATAATACCTTTATTTCCTATTTTTCGCAATGGGATTAATCTTCTTTTGGTGGAGGATTGAAAGCAAGCTTGCAAGATGTTCGACGGAAGAGAAAGAAAGCAGATTGTTCTGCAGACAAAATTGCTTGGAGCACCTTCGGACAACCGATAGACGGGAAATGAAGGACGAAAGAATACCACGCCACAGGTGTCGTGCGCTCTGAAAAAAACGTGGGCTGCGAGCAGTTATCTCGTCTTCGTCACCTTCTTTTCTTCCTCTCTCCAAATAAGCAGGGTTCTTGGCCCGCAAGCTGTATCTTAATTTAGAGCTTCTTGCCTCTGGTTTGCGTTTTGATGACGGAATCGCAGAGATATCAGAAGCACCTCGTTTGATCTGTTAAAAGGGGTCCGCTTGATGCGTTTCAGGAAGTCGAGCTGTTCACAATGCAAACAAGAGATCCGCAGCGTAAGGAGGGTCCTATGATCTTATTTTTTCAATTTTCTGGTTGAATCAAAACTTTGCGTCGGGAAGATATCTATTGATCCTTTAGAGGTGGTTGTATCGATTGATCGGATTGGATGCGAACGGGGTTTGTGACAACTAAAAATTCCACCAGATATCGGACGTCAACTAACTATGAATCTTCGTATCCAAGGGAGGGATAATCCGAAGAGCGGATTGCCTCGTAGAAATGGAATCTTTCCTTCACACAGGGAAGCCACCCAAGACCGGCCTGACTGGCGCTGCCAGCAAAGGGAAAGAGAGAATAGAAAAAGTAAAAAAAGATAATTCAATTTAAAACACGACCCGGCGTTTGGTTGTCGTCGGGGCGTTTGGATGTGTCCCCTCTGCTAGCTGCTAGCTGCTACTGCTGCTGCAAGGTGTGTGTGGACACCTATCGACAGACAGATCGCATGGCAATAATATTAATATTGCACGAAGAGAAACAAAAAAAAAAAAAAAGTACCGATGCAGGTGCGAGAGCGAGGGATAATAATTTAACCAAGTCGAACTTTGCAGTAGGAGCGAGCACCTGCAGAACCACAGACGAACATGTACAGGCGACCAGGAACAAAGTGCGAGGTGAATCAGGAACGGGTTCGGGAAAATAACAAGAACAGCAATAGTAGCAGAGGATAAAAGGACAAGACCCAAGTACCCAAGCTTAACGACGGCCCACCGCCGGTTCGTCCCCTCCCCTCGGTTCAAGCACGAGATCTTAACCTTCCACCCAGATGACAGGGTGTGTGTTTGTGTGGCAGCGGGAGTGACGGTTCCCAGCGAAGGAGCCAACAGCCAACTAACCCGGGGGAGAGGGTGCAAGGCCGTTTGAGTTTGGTACACTTTCGTCCCAACACTGCAGGTTGTATTCTGCGTCTGGGCTTTCCCAGTTGAGGCTGATCGCGCGAGTGAGGCATGAGCTAGCTGATGGGTACCACCAGTGGAGTGGTCCCGCTGCAAGCCGTAGGATCGAAATTCGATCATTCAGAGCTGCTAGGGACAAGCAGCCTCGCAGAGCAAGGAGAACGTGGAGTAATCTCCCAGTCGGTGGAGGATGCATGAGACCCATTTCGCCAAAGCAGAAGAAAAAATTTTCCCATGCAGATGCCAGACATGAGAAAGGTGGTGCAGGGTGCTTGGGCCTTGTCCGCGAAGGCGCTTCCAGGATGCATCGACGTCGAAACGATAGCTTGTCACCATAATCTTGTCCCGTCAATGCGGCAGGATATAATACTTACGAGAAAGTCGTGAGAGTCTAAAAGACTTGAGGATAGGACTTTTGCGTTCCTCCAATTCGACTACCTCTGGCCTGGAGCTGGGCGTAAAGCTCGACCGGGTGGATGATGTCGAGGAAGCTGAGAGGTGGAGTCCTCAGTGGGAGCTTTGGGAGTGGTGTGTTGTTGTGTGGGGCGCCGCAGGGACGTTTGTTTCGGATGAATTTCAACGATGGCTTTTTGGGAATGCTGAAGAAGGCGAATGATATTATTATATTATAATAGTAGGAATACGCATGCAAAGACGAAGAAAAAATGGCTTTTCAACGGGAACAAGCGGACTGCTATATTATTCCTTTTAATAGGTTATAGTTCCCGGCTATTCTGTCCTGTTTAACGCTTCCCAATTGTATCTGCTGATATCACGATGCCGTCCATCGCAGTGTAACCAGGGGTATGAGCACTGGTATGCATGGCAGGGCAATTAAAGGTACGCAACATATGCCTCGAAACCTCGCCTGCGAAGATCGCATCTAGCTGTGGTCTGCTGACCCTGGGAAAAATGATGCTATGGTAGTCCTTATTCTATTTCCACCGTTTCCACCGTTGTCTCATCCGATGAGGACATCCCAATGGAATATTCTGCAGGATCGGACTAGTGCGAGTGTGCCTGCAAACTCGAGCACTCGCTTGCAACCTTAGCTCGAGACAAGCTGTACAAAAAGTGTGCAATTGGCCAACTTTGGACACATCTTTGGCTTGATATGTGAAATTTTCATAGTGTGGCACCTTGGATTCGCTGCGAAGCAGTCTGTGACACCGTTAAGGTTTCTCCTAGCTGGAGCAAGCAAATTCCACAGATCGAAGAGCGTCTGAAATCTCTGGTCTACTCGCAAACATACCGAAATCGGATATTCAAGCTGCTGGCGTTCAGTAATACTAGCGCTCCGTCTGAAGCCATGATCTTATAAATTTAGATCTCGCTATTATGGAAAGATTCATAGGGGTAAGATTTCGAGGAAATACAATTTGATACTACCAATAAAATAAACAAGCTAGTATTCATACACATTTTCATGTCATAAATCATAAACGGACATCGCTTGTACCCTCCAGATTCCTATGACATATAATTTCGTCATCAATAAAGGCTTAATTCCTTTCATTCTGCGACATAGGTACCGGCTTCCAATCACGAATGTACGTATGGATTGTTGGGCTATGCGTATAGTTATATATATCTGCCTTTGATAGCTTTTCTACAACCTCTAAAGCAAAACTTTGACAAACAGGATTTGCTTGTAGTATTATCGCAATGGCGTCAATTCGTTGTTTTCGAATCGCAAGTTCAAGGCTACAAAGCGGCCTCTCCCATATTGATCCCACATCTGTTGCGTAAATATCTGCTCCTTTGTGCAACAGATAAACTACCGCCGGAATATTGTTCTTCTCAATAGCTTCATGAAGTGCTGTTAAACCACCACCCTCGGAGCGGGGACAAGGTGGTTCGTTGACATCGCCGCCACGGTCTACGAGCTCTCGAAGGCAATATAGACCCGTTGAAGTGCCTGCTGCAAATTGAATAGCAGTACGCCTTGGTTTACTTGACCTGAATTTTGAAGGATTTAAGCCCAGACTCAACAGTTGATTCATGATAATCACGTCGTCGTTAGCAATTGCCGACTCTAGAAGATTGAGCTCGAAAGTGAAACAAGGATTTATCTTCCACTCGATAATCATATTTATCAGCTCGATACCCATTTTCAAAAGACAATCATCATCTGAGACGATGTGTATTTCTTGTGTATGGGGTTGATCGTCCAGCTTTTTTCGAAGTCGACTGACCTCCTTGATAAGCACCCCGAAACTGCTGGTTGAAGGCATGAACCCACTATTCACCATATCGATGGCATCTTGAAAACTTCTTTGAGATATATAAACTTCGAATTCCCTGGCATTCTCCAACGTAGAGGATCGGCCACTAAACATGGCTTCGAATTGCCATCCTAGCTCCGACATATCCAAGCTTTCTGTGATAAATTGGAAACCGTAATTTAGTGGATTAAACCGATCGAGATAACTATCACCCCAGATTTCCATGACTTGAGACCAAGCTTTGGTTCTTAAAATATATTCAGTGTCCCTGCGGTGGCAAGCTTCTATAAATTGTGGCGGAAATTTCCCCCCAAATGCCTTTTGTTTTTCGGTCTGCAAGTACAGAAACTGAGGCAAGTGTACACCTCTTGAGAGCAAATAACAGAACTCTCGAGGCATATTCATCTTGAAGACGAAAATAATCGGCAAGGTCGAAGATTCTTCCCCTGGAAATGTGAAAGCAGCATTTATGTCTGCCCCATTGTCGATAAGAAGCTCCAATGGTTGGAGATCAGTTTCTTCTAATGTAAATATCTCTTTTTGTTCATCACCTACATCGATATGATGATATACATACTCGTGACATTGGCGTATGCTTCGCAGAGCGCAAGCAATAGGTGGGAGGGGGAAATCCATTGTAGCTCTCATATCAACGCCCCTTAATATTAGTTGTTGGAGAGCAGTCTTTGCGTTAGGACGATCTATGGGCCCGTATATGTCATGGAGGTAGTATACCTCTGGAGACCAGTATCTGGCGAGAATAATATGAAAGAAATAGAGGGCAACATCTAGGGTCGGATGCATATTAAGGAATAATTCGAGAAGGAAGTCCAGGATGGTTGGGTTTAGGATAATCAAATAACTAGCCAGTTTGAGTTCCCAGAGCACATGCTCGGTGAAACCACCTGCTAAGATATTTGGTAAAATATCTTGAGTGAGGAAACTTTCGGCGGGCAATGGCTCATTTTGATGCTTATAAACACTTGAAAAGCACGGACGGACCCCATCATGATGGTTTTCTGATGGATGATTCTCTGATTGTTGAGTTTGATGCGTTGAATCCGCCGCTCCATACTGGGCTACCGCTTCGCAAAAGATGTATTTGAACTTGTGGAGTCCCATGCTATCCCAAACGGGAGCCAGGGATATCTGTGAGTCCGGTGGAAATGTGTATTCGTCATCCCATACGCACTGGCTGAAGGCTCTTGCAGCTGATAAATTATTGAGGACTATCACTCGGAGCAACCCTTCGCAAATGCCATCTTTAAGACCGATATCGAGGAGCAGTTGGATTCGATCGGTTTCATCTGCTGTAATATGTTTCAAAAATTTGCTCCCTAGAAGCGTGTCGCCTGATTTTTGGCAGTCGCGTAAAAGTTCAGGAAACCATGGCTCCAGTAGTGTTCTGTCTATAATTTCCCATAAGAAAGATAATCCCTTGTGGTCGACTTTTAGACAAGCTTGAAGGAACATATATGCTTCGTTTAGGGTTTTTGGCGGTACACGGTATCTAAATATATCCATTAATAATTCTGGTAAATAATCTGAAGCTTCGTACTTTGATTCTCGCAGTCTATCCGGATCAGATAGGTCATCACCGAATTCTATATATCTAAAGAAGAGAATATTTTTGAGAACCCCGTAGAATGATAAACGCCATGTTTCGAGTTGATACTCGCGAATCGTTTGTAGAAGCTCATGATCTTTCCGCAGGTAAAGCAAGTGAACCAGCTTTTCACACAAAATTCTGGTCGTAATTGAATTTTGGGAAAGAGCCGACTTTAGTGCTTCGCGATACCCTAACTTTTCGATCTCATCCAATAAGATATCCCAATGAACCTCGTGAGTCATGTTGTTCGAAACATGATACACAAAATATCCCAAGAATGTGCTAGAGGTAGGATTAGAATATCTAGACCCATCGTCCCTTTCAATGATTTGAGGGGATCTAGCATGGTTTACTTGGTCCTCCTTTCTTGAATTGAATATATTTTTAAAAATCAAAAAGGGTAGCCAATCGTGTGGCGTTGGGATGAGAATATCTTGGGTTGCTGGAGGGAGGGCGATAACTCTGATACGGGAGCCAAGTTCTCCATGTAAGCTTGCTGTTAGGGCGTTATTGATAAGAGAATAATTCAGGCGTGCTATATAAGGTCATCCATTACTTAGTTCGTTAGAGATCTTACATGGTCAAGATGGGTTTGACTAATATCGGTGCGCGGTACCATTTACGAAAGCATTGTCAAGACTGCTGATGTTACGGGCCAATCCCCGTTTGAGTCGTTTCTTGCCGATTTCAGTAATTTCGTTCAAATGTACTTCAAATTCATCGCTCATTGCCTGGGATCCTCGTTTTAGGATGCACATTTGCATATTGATATCTTTCCACTCCCGAGCTTTCAGTCGCTTTCGGAACCCCCATTTTGCTAACCGATCACGATATTGGTAATATCTATATCATCAAAAGGCACATAAGCACCAATATATATCATTATACTTGATAATTTGGACTTACGTAGCGTTCAATCCGTATGTTTCGTTCATATACCTGATAAGTTCATTCATAGGTATCTGTTCCACACAGTATAGAAATTCGATCTCTTCTCTATGTGAATCGAGCTGTGGACATTTCGGTGAACGGACAACGCCATGATTTTTGACAGCCTTGGGCAGCATTTTGTGGAACTATGCTATGTACGTTTGCGTAATTACTGGTACGAAGCAATATAGTAAATGGGTCTAGAAGAAGAAGCGGGACAATCTGTATTTATGAGAAAATGGGTTTTGAAGTATCAATGATTCAAAGAGAAAGAAGACGAGATTAAGCGGCATTTATAGACCAGTTTTACCTATCTTCGAAAATAAAGTGATATTCAACTATTGCAACATCAAACCCGTATTGATATTGAATCTAACCTGAAGCCTGAACAAACTGGAGGGTTGTAATGAATTATGATTGGGCGGTTCTAAATGTCGTATAAATATGATTGGACCATTGTCAATGTCGCCAAGCCGATTCTTTGAAGGAACGATGCAAGTTTGACTCGACTCGCAGGGAAAACGTCGCAAGCCCTGGTTCAAAGCCGCTCCAATACCTCATATTTCTGAATTTTCGTCTACATATCCAAATATACGAGGCTTTAGATGATGTTTGACGAGTATAACCAAGAGAGAGGATCGCGAGGCACTTAAATGGATAGCCAACAGATGATCTAATTTTCATGTCCATTCTAAACGCCGTACGCCATAAACGATAATCATTCGGTTTCGTTTCTTTTCTAAAGCTATACCCTACTCTCCCTCAGCCTCTAGCTTTTCCTTCCCGTACCTCCTAACTTCCTTATCCATGATCCCCCTCACCCTCGCACACCCACTTATCCCGACAGCAATCATAGCCTCCAACGCCTCGATCCGCACCTTGTTCTCCATACTCAACGCCACAATCTTCTCCGAATCCCCCACCGTCGCAACCGTCAACGACGGGATATCGCTCTCCTCAAGATAATTCACATCCAGCCATGGATCCGGACTCGCCCCCTCATTATCAAATATACTCGTCGACTGTCCCGCCGTACAAGCGCAGACGTAGTCTGTCATAGGTATACCCGCATCTATCAGTGCCAATGTTGCAGCATTGATACATGCGGCGAGGGTACCGCCGTCTTGAGAGAGAATGTGGATTGATATTGTGATTTCGGAACGGGCGAAGAGATGGGTGAGGATTATCGACGAGAAGGTCTTCTGTATCGCAGTTTGGAGCTCCTGTACTTTTCTTAACATCCCAAAAACGTAGTTTGTTAGCAATCACCGTTTCTCAGTGGCACAGCACAGCACAGCAGCTCTAGCATGACAATTGAGGAGAGTAGGGAGCGTATGAGTTCGCATACTTGTCATTTCTGCCCCGTTTAATCCTATCCGTCCCGCTGAACGCTGCAAAATATACTTCACAGCTGACCGTCGCGCTGTCTTGCTTCACCCTCTGTCGGTTCGATGGCTCAGCGGGACCAGTGACGTTGCAGAGGACCTTTGTGAAACCCTGCTCGATGTAGGAGCTACCGTCGGCGTTCGTGCTGCTGGTCGAGAGCTGGCAGTGGATTCGCCGTAGTTCGTTCCATCTTCTGCCGTCGTTGCGGAGGCCTTCCATGCTTGAAGAGTATGTATTTTGGTATGTGAAAGAATTGAAGGTTTTCGCGAGCGCTATGGAATGGGTTTCTTGAACATGCAGGGTTGGATGGAAGAAGCAAGTATGTGTTGGATATTGACAGCCCAACACAGAGGTCGACGCTTGTGTTCGTTACACCGCGCTGTCAACATGAAAAGAACTCGAAAGTAGAAGAGTATATCATCAAAGGTCGAACTGTAAAACTTTAGGGGGGAATGTTTATTCGAATCGATCACGCTACTACATACAGATTGACTTGGGAATACAGGGAAGAGGGCAGTATTGATCTCGGAGCCCAGACAACACGAAGCATAAATGGTAATGCATAAATAATAGCAATAGAAAATAAGAGAATGGTAAAATATACAATGAGAAATACAAGAGTTTGGGCAGGATTGAGCAGGATGGGGGAGACGAGGCAGGGGATCGCATTGTAGTAGCAGTGAAAGATCATAATCAGATTGTAATTTGAATACATCCATTCTCTAAAACAACGAGGAAAATGTATGATACGATTACCAGTAATCATATTCCCCTTGTCTTTTAGATTTCTGGATAGTACCCAAGGGTGGCAGGTTGACGATAATCGGTGAAGTCACTCGTCATCGGCTTCTTCTTTGACATCATAACACTAAGTCGACCGCCGTATTGCAACCCACGAACCCAAGCTCCATTGAGAACAAACGCAGCCCAATGCGGACAAGAAGATCCAAACTCCTCACGAAGCTCACCACAGGTGGTTCGGAGTGCTTTTGCAATATTCCAAGCCTGGTCACGGTTCTGGTCGCAAGTGGCGATAAAATCGTGATAAAAGAGCTCTGTGAATCGAGCGGCGACAGGAGCAGGGACAGGCCAGAGAGTAGAAATAACAGTAGCAGCACCAGCTTGGAGGAACGCGCCAACAAATCCGTCAGGGATGTTTTCGATGATAGCATCTGAAGGAAGAGTATCCGGTTGTTGGGCGATCATAGTAACAACAGGACAGCTACCGTGAGCGAAGCGGAATTCATGCCCAATTTCGTAAGCGCTCAAACGAACATTGGGTCCGATAGTGACAGTTCCATTCTCAGGTTTCCCGTCTCGAGGGTTGACGTTAACCTCACCCATGAAATGGATGAAATCGACTGTCTTCAATAGCTGCTCTTTAACTTCAAACTTATTGGCACCTAAACCGTCGAAAATAACGACCCGATGACCAGAAAGCTCGTTGGCGACATGTTGAAGAACGTGTTGGTTATGTTTCTGAGAGCGAGAACCAAAGCCGGAACCAATAACCGAGCACAAAGTGGCGCGGACCATGCCTTCAGGAATCTTAGGTCGTAGTTGATATCCACTGAGACGTTGCATACAGACCTTCGTGACCAGGAAGTTGGGACTGTAAATGACGTTGACGTATTGTCCGAGGGTGAAAAGTTCGCCGTTGTTCAAGATTCCGAGAGGTAAGGCGTGGAATGGGATTCGACTGGTAACGTAGCTTGTACCAATAATGACTTGATCTCCCATTTTGGCGTAATTGGTGATTTGGTCGACAACAAACTGACCAATCTCACAGAGTTCAAGGATTGACTTACCGTGGAAAGCAGTACTCACGAGACTATCTCTCCAAGCGGTAAAAGCAAACTCTGAAATCTCTAAATTGACAGAGCCATCGAGACAAGGTTTCTCGGGACCCCATGGCTTGCGTTTGCTATTCTCGATATTCCACAAAAGGTACATCTCTTCATCGATGGCCACAAAGTCGATAAAGACGGTCTTTGTATGTGCAAGACGATAATTTCTGATCTCCTGCAAGTCATCTCTAGTTGGTGGAGATCCAGTGACGAAAGAGAGTTGTGCTCTGATTCTCTCATCGGCATCGAGCTGCATAAGACCAGTTTTGAGCTCGCGAAATTGAATATCCATTTCTTCAAGAATCTCAGCCCATCTCATACGCCATTCTCCGTGGCCACTGTCCCCACCCAAAGCAATTGAGACGAGTTTGGCCCACTCTAAAGTCCCTGAGTCAAGAGGTGGAACGTGGAAGCTGACGAGTTTCTCTAACTCGTTGAGCACAACTTCACGGTCTTCCCAGACGGTCCTTGCTCCAACAATGGCTCGGAATTCCTGACCTCTGAGGATTTGGGCCCAAGTAAACAATTCAAAGTCTGGATCCAACTCCTTTCGTCTAAGCTCATGTATCTTCACAATGTGATCTTTGGCTTCTGTGGTTCCTTTATCATTGGGTAGCAGGCTTTCCAAAAAGGTTTGAGCCTTCTGACGAAGGAAATCTACTTTCTTCTCAAATATCCTCAACTGGTCCCAGTATGCCTTCCAGGTCAAGATACAAGACATAGCCTCGCCAGTCACATTGTGGTAATTAGTCTTGCGCATGAACTCCGGAATGTAATAATCGGTTTTAAGACTCTCGTATCCAAAGACAGTGGTGTCGATGAGACTGTCTATGGAGCGGTTGTACCATCCCAAAGCTGCAAGCCAGTCGCATCGCAGGTTACAAAAGTCGCCAGCAAGGCAGAAAATCATTGCGAATCGGTCTGAATCCCCTTCCGTCTCGCAAAATACGTGCAAGTCCTCGAAAACGTTCCAGAAATCGGTGTGCAGCTCCATTTTGATCTCCTTTGCCACATCTTCCTCTGTGAGCGACTGGATACAAATTTCTTTCCAACACTGAACGTGCATGGCCAGGAATAGCAATTGCCAGTCAGCATGAAGAAACTTCTTGCTGTCATGGTAAATGGTGGTCCAAAAGCCCTTGATACGGGACCCGACGTGGCCAGAGACAGCAGCTGCTTTGGCGATAAAATAGGCAGGCTTGCGAACGCCACGGTAGTATTGCGTGAGGCATTTGTAAAACTCAAGGTACTCGATCATGTCGGGCGTGACATTCAACTGGAAGATTCTGTTCTTGCGAAGGGCGCTGAACTGCTTGAAGACTGTATGGGCACGCATCAAGCTGGTGTGTTCCCAGGTATTTGCCATAAAGGCGCCATACAAGAGCACCTTCTTGCAGACTTCGATGCCGCTTGGACGCCACTTCTCGTCCTGCTTCAGATACCTATCGAACTCCTCATCCACACTTGCAATGTATTCGGCCCGTCTGGAGGGGTGTACCTTGTGGATGAGGTTTACCTTGAGAAACAGGTAATCGTACCTGGCATCGCATGCATCATGTTTCTGACCGGCTTCTTTGGCCATTATGATGATCTCTTTGCCAGTTTTGATCCCTAGCTCAAGGATTTCTAGATTCAGGCACACGAAGAGCTTCGCCTTCATGGCACGAAGGCGTTCCCGGTATGTAAGATCCGGCTTTTTCAAGTAGGTCCTCACGGACCCAAGGACATGTGCCAAGTCTATGCGTCGCTCGGCGAGCAGGATGGCGGCCCAGTAGGTATCTCCCCCTTGGGAGTTACCTGTGACGTGCTGATGATGAGCCCAAACTGGTCGGAGGACTCTTTCAGCACCGCTGATGCCGGTAAGTTGGAGAACGGCATCGCACTGGTAGAGACCAACTCGGAGACGTTCAGCGTCGTTGGTGTCCTTGAATACGTCAAGGAACTGGGTCTCGAAGACCCCAACGATGTGATGATACTCGTGTTTATAAAACTCGAGATCCTTGATTTTGTTCTCCTCGTGTTGAATGCGCATGGTTTCGATTTTAATGTTTTTGCGAAAGATGAACTTGATCCAGAAGGCTTCCGCCATGATAATTTTGTCACCGCATTGGTGCGCATAGTCGTAGGCCTCGTGAAGGAGATCCCAGACCAAGTCGACAGCGTCAGATGAAAGTTGAGGGTCGTGTGCGACTTCAGCGAGCTTATTCTTCCCTGCAGCGAGATAAAAATCTGCTAGGCATCGGGTCCAAAACGATTTCGTAGGGGGATACTTCTCAAACACCTGTGAAAAACGATTAACGACCTCAGTGATTGTGAAGGTCTTGGTGATATTCTTCAAGACGTATCGGTAGAGAGTATAGCTAGCAAAGAAGTGACCTTCCCTAACGTGTCGTTGAATGACGTCGAGAATGTGAGTACGTTGCAGTTCCAAGATAGCATCACCGACAGGTCTGCCATCATGAATGAGATGTTGGTACTCCAAGAAAATGTGGTAAATGTCGCACTTTTCACTCATTAGCAGAAGCTATTAATTAAAAAAGTAGGAAAAGAGACTTACGTGAAAATATCCAACCTTCTTCGGATGGCGTCCCTTGACGAACATATCATATGCTTGCTGCAGCAGAGTTCGAAAGCCAATGCTAGGCTCCTTAGCTTCATCTCCACGAAGCTGAATCAACTTCAACAGAGTCTTCAAGCAATGGGATTCTTCTCCATTCGCAAGAAAAACATTAGTGTACCCGGTAAAACACTCATAAGCCTTGCGGCGATGAAGAGTAGCGAGTGTAGTGTAACCTTGTTGAGCTCTAATACGAGCCCACAGGTAGTGATAAGGTGGAGACGAGATGGCAATGATTGGGTACAAACGACTAATTTTGATCATATCGTCGATGGCAAGGTTGTATCTTCCGAGAATGAGATTCCATTCGATTTCACGGTATATTCGGGAGAGTTCCCACAGCTTGCCGTCGTCATCTTTGAGGAGGAGGACAGTGATTCTTTCTTTGAGGAAGGGATGATGTTTTTTAGGAGGTGGTTCGGAAAAGGCGATGTCTTCGGCTTCCAATGCGGGACGGCGAAAGACAAGCCTTGCAATTGGGTGGGGGAACCAGTGAAGTGCGGTGGCACGTATATCGTCCATTGATGATTCTGATGATTCTGATCCCTAGCGAAGGGCTCTCAGGATAGTTGGCTTGCCACGAGTCTTGGTGTTAGTTTTGATATTAAGGGGAGAGGATTTGGTGATTTTGAAGGGGATAAGGTTGAAGAGGAAGGAAAAGAAGGAAAGAATCGAAAAGACCACTAGGTATCAAATAGTAGCGCTCGGACCAGGTGATTACATACATTATGCTCGGGAGCGTCCATTTTGAAAAAGCTCGTGGTGAGGTTGAGGCGTGATAGGTGGTCACTATGGGCGATGGTGAAGTTGTAGGGAGTGAAGGAGGTTGTTCTCTGGACTGAACGTCTAGACGTAATTATATTCAATACAGTAATGTAGGTACTACTTCAACGGCGGATTATATCTACATGAAAACAGTCGTAGCTTAACATCTCAGGAACAAAATTATGATGCAAACTCCCAATAAACGAACAATGCTACCTCTATTCTTCTGGATGGATTTACTCACTCCTTTATTACCCCGATGCAATTCTCATGCCTAGGAGTTGATTGGACTCTGTCAATTTTTTGTAGCAGACAGTTGTCTTTTCTTTCCTGCAATGCATTAGCTATTCGTGAAGCTATCGAAGCTCCATCGACCAAATTTCAACAAATTCGCATACTGTGTTGACCCTGTTGGATATTTTATTAGATATTCCCGAAACAGCAATTTAAAATCAGAGCCCAACAAGGTGGTAGAATGCCTCGAGCTCAATTCAACGGTCCACAAAACGCGACAATTGACATTTGAGCTAGCACATCCTCATCACTGCGATATTCACTCTATACGGGTCATAAACATCAAACGAAGGTGGTAAAAACCGATCTATAGGTCTAATATCGTTACACATTATAATCCCCACCGCCCAATCCAAAATATCTCAACCTCAATAATACAAAGGAAATATATATATATATGCAAGTAATGCAAGTCCGCTAGTAAGTAGTTAGTAAACACTAAATGATTTATATACCTATATACCGCCAAAAGAGAAAATGAAAATTAATATGCTCTTGATATATCGCTCGAAAAACCCAAAATCACTCCGCCCTTCTAATCTCCCTCCGCTTCACCGGCGTTGTAGCAGCACTCTTTGCTCCGTCGACCCTTTCCAGCGCCACGCTCGGCCCATCTCTCAAAGCCACAAACATGGTGACCATGAACCCCATCAGTAGCTTTGTCCATAACACCATCCCATTCTCATTTGATATCCCCATGGCCTTCAATAGTCCACCCTTATCCATTTCCTGCCGGAAAGCTCTCAACTGGCTCTCCGATATCCAAAGTCCTTGACTCCCTTCCCGCCGCCGCTCATCTTCGCTGGAACTACTAATTTCCCCCGCTGAATTCTCCGTCCTCCATCCGTCGTCTTTAACGCCGCGTCTTAGATTAGGATATTCAGAGTATGGCGGCGGGTGTCTCGAATCACCTATCCCTAGCCCGTGAGAAGAGTTTGTTCTCCTCCTTCTTATCTTCTCCTGCACGTCATCTCGTGGCTTGACTGGTAATATCGGTTTCTGACCGCTGTCGTGTTTTGATGATTTCTTGCGTGGTCTGCAAGGTGTATTCGGATCGCTACCTTGGTGATACCGGGGCCCATGATCTCGCTTCCCGCCTGAAAATATAATTTGCGCTTCATCATCGCTAGTAACTTGCCCCTGGTGCTGAGAGGCCCTCCGTCGCGTCCGTCGGTGTAAAGTACCGTTCGCCTTATTTGGCGGTGTCATCGAGGTAGTAACAGAATTATTGTAATCCAAAATCTAACAAGAAAGAAAGAAAGAAGAACCCAAACAACCCTCATAACCCGGGAACAATCCCGGAGAAAGGGCATGGAAAAGTTTTCTTGAATTAACACATTGCGACACCAGTGATAGCGCTCGGGAATCGGTAAAAGAAGAGTCTTACATCCTTGAGGTCGATCGATAGGCCGGTACCGGTAGATCGTACGGATCCATTCGACCTGAGTTCGGGGGATTGCATCAATTTCTGCCCACCACTGCGAAGGTGTTCATCGTATTGGTCACCGAATAAAATGTCCGAGCCGAAACTTTCTTCAATCTCGCTGACTTCCATTAGTTGATCCATGGCGCGCTGACGCATGTCTCGAAGTGTCGACCGAGGCGATAGGACACCCCGACCGAGTGTGGTGATTACTGCTGATGTTACTCTGAACGGAGAATATAAAACGTAACCTATACCGCTACCAATGCGAGAGGGTGTTGATTTGGTTGAGGATGCGGAGGGAGAGCCACGACTTTGTGCAGAGGCGGGAGAGGCTTGGGTTTGCGGGGAATCTTCGGAGTCGCTTGTTTCGGTATCGGTGGGGGATGTGGGAGGAGATGCAGAGCGCTCCCGAGGGTCTTGTTCTGCCTCACTTACTTCTGCGGGCATGTGAGATCCGACATTTGAAACAGTTTCGTCGTTGATATTTGCAACGATTCCATCTTCTTGTAGCCTCTCAAGCTCTTCAAACAGCGAATTGCGTCCGCCTCCCATTCTCTCTAACTTTGGACTGCCCCAGTTACTGCTAGCATTTCGAGAGTGACCACGATTGAATTCGACAGACGACCGACGGGAGGAGGTTGGAGATAAAATAAGCTGTTTGGGTGCGGAAATGCCGGAAGGGAACTTTCGCATTTTCCTATGTTTTAGTGGTACATCCGGCGTGCTAGCGTTTGAAGTCGTCGGACTAAGAGTTTGCCATGCGGCATCGCTAGCCATAGGTGAAAAGAGTGCACTTTTTGAGGCATCTAGAGTAGTCCCAGTCGGCATGCTAATGTCTGCAAACGTTTCTATCGATCTTGGTTTCGGTGTTACATCAATCATGAGTTGGCCGAGAGTCTTCGCCTGGCTGTTATACATTTCTTCCTCTCTCTCCTGTGCCTGTGCTTCAAGCTCAGCAATTTCCCCAAGAGCTTTTGTTAGTGCCTGTGCCAGCTGCGCATTATCCATAGCCAAAGCCTTCTTCTCTGTAACAGCAAGAGTCAAAGCCGTATTTTGCTTCTTCTCGAAGTCCAAATCCTCTTCCAGGTTTGCGACGTTCAAGTTTAGCGCGTCGATCTGATCTCTCAAGCCCTTAATCTGATTTGTGTATGAGGTTCGTTCTCGCGCGTTTATACGTTCCGTCTCCCGTATCCGTTCGTCGAAAAGTGCCTCCCATTCAGATACTTGATTCTCCAAGCTTCTAACCTTTGCGTTCAGTCGTTGTACGATTGCCGCGTGAGATTTTTCCGAGGTAGGATCGGTATATGATCTTAGTTTCAAGCTAAGGTCGCTGATCTGCTTCTCTAGATGGTCGATATAACCTGATTGCTCTACCGACGGTGTCTTACGGTGTCGGAGAGAGGCGTGGATCGATGGAAGACTACCGAAGTTACTCGAGTTTCTCCTCGTCGAGGTTATCCTGTCATCGTCCGAGGCAGTAAGGTCTGACAATCTCGAGGAAACGGTGCTAGCTCGACCCAGCGATGTGAAATTCTTAGTCCTAAGCGCATGTGCAGCTCTACTCAATCCCTTGATGTTCCCGTCCTCAGGTTTGACCGAACTCGCCATAGGTGTGGCTCGAATGTGGGAGTTTCGGAGCTGCAGCCGTCGCTCCTGGAGGGTGAGAGGGAAGCCGGAGGCCGGAGCGGTAAAACTACGTTGGATCGGGTCCGGCTCCGGAGGGGTGAAGAGGGCGGTGAGCGGATGAGGTGAACCCCAAGCACTTGCAGCAGCATCGTTGTTGTAGTTGAAGTTGTTCTGGTCAATGGCAGCGGGCTCACCGTTTCCGTCGAAGGAAGTGTAGGATGGGTCTGATTGGAAGGTCATGGTGGGATTGTCGAGGCCAGAGATCGGGTCGCTCTCCAGCTTATATCCGCCGCTGCCGGGTTCATTCCAGTTGTGGTCGTCGTCGGCAGCATAGAGGGTGCCATCGCCGTTGTATGTGTTCCTAAGCAAGATGGGCATGTCAGTAACCAGCATTCCGAAATGCACATGCAGAATATTAATATGCAGCGCAGAATATTTTAAAGTGGCAGAGCAGTAGTAATAGCAGCACCAGCACCAGCACCAGAATCCGCTCCGACGTACTCTTCTTCATCACCGTAATTGTTGTTTTCTTCTCTGATTCTCGATATCAAGCCAATTTCCTGTTCGCCGATGGATCTCGGGTCCTCGCTCGCAGTCAGGGGGCCCGTGTTGTTGTTGATGTTGATGTTGTTGACGGTGTTGTTGTGATCAGCTGTTGCTGTTGGGAGCGACTTGACTATCGCTGAGGTTGACGCCATGCTGCTTGGATTATTGCTGTGCTTCTTCTTCTGCTGCTGAATTCGAATGTGCTGCTGGGCATCGCCATCAAGAAGAGCATAACATTCCCGGGTCGGACGTCGGGCGTTGGCTGGCTGACTGCTGCAAATTTTCCGCCGCGGTGTTTATACTATAGCAATAATGTTAACAACCGTAGTAGTGGTGGTAATACTATATAAATCCGGGGAAGCATTTTTACTGTTGAGGAAAGAATTAAAGCAAAATAATAACGAAAGAAAAAAGAGAGGAAGCTTCGGCTACAGGGAACTATTCCAGGAAGGAGGTTAACCTGACCCCTTCTTTCTTTCTTCCTCTTCGTCTCTTCTTCCCCTCTCTTCTCCCCGGTTAGAGGGCAGGCTATCAGATGTCTAAAATTCAGACGAGGACGTGTGACCAGCGAAGCACGGTTTCATAAACAAGCGGAGAAAATTTAAATTTTCTTTTGTTTAGCTTATTTAGCTTGCTGGAAGGCTAATATGAGGCCACAACAAGCCAATATTGACATGGCTTTTCGGTGCTTGCTTGCCTGTCCGTTTGGCGCCAGATGAGCTGGCTGCAGCGCATGTGCTGCACTGTGCAGTAGTCAGTCAATAATCCTATTCGATGCAACTGAACGCCCGCCCATTCGTGTAATCCAAATTAATCCAGCGGATTAGTTGGCATGGGGGAGCAGGAGGCGAATGTGGAAGCTCCTGCCAACGAAGCCCTTCTTCAATCATTCCCATCTTCGGACACTGCAGGCATACTACATTTCTAGCAACTGGAATACTTTTGGTATATGGATATTTTCAATCCAATAATCTTAATTAGACTTTCGTTGAAGAATTCGCACCGTTCTTCAAATTAATTCATTCCATTCGCCCCGGTCACAGTTATGCTTGTTTGCTCTGCGCCAGGGGCCTGGAACCGCGATGCCTTCCGAGCCGAGTCGGACACATGTCTGTTGCCGAACATCTCGCCCTCATTGCATCTGGCTGTCCCTTGCATTCAATGTTGGATGTTGGAAAAAGTCCCCTTTCTCCAATTAATCACAACAACCAGTTCGAATTCACTCTATCGATAACATGTTTCTCACACAAGATAGGCTTGATCAAACGAGACACAATTAATAGCCTCGGGTCCTGAAATGAACCATTTGATAATGTTTTAGGCAAACATGTCTCCGTTATATTGTATTATAACTTCGCCGCCTGCGTCGCCTCTACAATCTCGTGCCCCTCCGGCATCCCACTCTTTCCAGGCTTGAACACTGATTTTCTATTCGGGTCGCCCCTCGGCCCGTACCCCAATATCAACCTTTTCCCATCCTTCGTCTTCCCCTCAGGTCTCGGCTCAAATACATACCTCCCCATCCCCTCAGCCTCAATCCATTCCTTGATCGCTTCCCTCTGCTGCACCACACTCAACGAGCCATCAGTCACAAACTTCAACAACCTAGTGACCAAATAAGCCTGTGGTGGGAATAAAATAATCTTGTTCTCTCTCGCATCCGCTAGAATCTCCTCTGCGGTCATAAACTTCGCTGATACAGTTTCTGCACCCCCATCCGACGTTGGCAGGTTCATTGTTTCTTCTATGCCTTCAGAAGAAGATGTAGACAAGGGTAAAAACGTTAAAAACATTCTCGTCTCATATCTCTTCTTCATTGTCGGCGGCGTGATCCATGTCGTGTAGGGGATCAAACTCTCCACATTCGCAGAGAGATTGTTAGCCTTTAAAAAGTCGCTGAACTTTATTTCGTGAGAGTGTATCTGTTTGCGAACTTGTGGGAACGTGGAGAAGAGGGAAGAAGGAGGCGGCGGGATGGTCAACAGTACGCCTGTCTCCTCGAAGGTTTCGCGGATCGCGCAAAACTCAGGGGATGTGTCTTCAGGGTCCTGGTTTCCGCCTGGGAAGACGTGTGCGTTTGCGAAAGACCCGATTGTCGAGGTTCTATGAGTGAGAAGAATACGATTTTGAGAATCGAGTAGGATCAAGCTACGCTGTGCATATTAGCCCATCGTTCAAAATTTTATTCGTCAATACTACTATTGGAACTTCAAATAAAGTATAAGTGAATTCTACATGCATTCGATCACTAACCTGGCACTGGGACGGGGTGTAGCTACGAAGGGTAACTTTGATACATATGAATGCGTGTCAATTTTGAGAAACGACATTCTTGCGTTCGTCGTATGGCTAGGTCGTTTTCGATTCAAAATGACAGAGAATCGCGATATCGATGAACTGATATTACTTTTATGAAGATGGGACCGGATGAAGATGGATAGGACGGTATGCATTTTGAGTCTTCTCCAGAGGCTCTAACCAAGCCCTTTGTCTGTGCTGAGCTGTGGTGCCGTGACCTCGGCTCAATTCGTTCGCAGTTACCCATCAATCAGAGCCACGAAGCGAAAGCTGGGCCCGAGGTTCCCAGCCATCCCAACTCCAAGCTAACAGGCACGAACACCTAAGAATGCATCAATTCGATAAGGTATCATGATCTAGAAGGCATCTCTGCCCAATCTAATGAGACAAAGAGCCCAGTGAAAAAAAAAGCGGTCACATGACTGGTGGAAATGCGGTTCCGGGATCGTGCCCTCTCGTTCGCATTTCGAAGCGAAATGTCTAAAACACTCTCGCCCGGCAAGGACACGAGACTTCTTCCATTGCTAGCTAGTAGCTAGCCTCAGCATCGCCAACAGAAGATTATAATCGACTATATTCGCATAGATGATGCCTCTCAGAAAGCCGAAATGACGTGGTGCGAAACATATATTCAGACTACTATGGCTCAAACGAGCTGCTAAAGCCAAACCGGAACTTGGTTTGGTGATAAGCACCCATTCACCCACGGAGACTATTCATCTGCCAAATTAGACCGTTAAAACGGTCTCACGGAAAGAAACCGTACCTAAGGATCTATTGTATCGCGAGCTCAGAGCTGCGCCATACAACTAAAGCCTGATGAACTCTTCAAAGACATCAAACCCACAATCTTTTCTGTCTAATCTCCTCAAAGACGCCTAATGACGATAGCTAGGCTCAATTATGCAGGCTCGTCTGGGTAGCGGGTCGCATGCTGAGGACAATTCAAGCCTAGTAACCTGGTTCTCCTGCGACACGTTCGGTTCGTTCGAGGAATAGTCAGCCTTGAGTGCTCCACAAGCGCTTGCAGCTATGGCTTCCATGCAGCAATTTTCGGCAAGGATCACAGTCGGACTCGCACATCAGTAGACAATAACAGCTCCAGGTGCGCTACAGTATTGTTTTCAAGGGCGAGTCCATATTACATAAAAGATGCAGCTTTTCCGTCCCAGTTCGACCCTTCCGAGTTTCCGTTCCCTTGGATTGCATTGCCATCTGCATCATTGCATTTTTACCCGACACTTTGATATCGCTTGACATTTCAAGCCTCATTTCACACCAACCATGGTCACAATAGATGAAGCCATAGAAAGGCTCAACGACGCGCTCAGTAGCCAGCCATGGATCGCTCAGTTAGCTGGTATCCTCCCCCTCACGGGCTTCATCGACTTTATCGACACCCCCACAAAACTCCACATATTCGAACTCTTCGGCTCGGTCCCACTATGGTGCTGGCCGGTAACACCAGGCGATAGCCGCCTCCTCCTCTCCGACGCATACCTCCAAAGCATCTGCTGTCTGGACCGCTACGGCTCCAGTCTCGCATGGCACGCCCTCGACGGCCGCTGGGGAGACTCATACCCAATTATAAACCCAGAAACCACCCGTCTCTGCCTCGCCTCCCAGTCCGTGCGAGAGATCGTAAACGAGCACGACAACATGCATGAGAAGAAGCTGAGGATCCAAAAGCTTCAGATCGTGCATGTCACCCGTACGGCCAATGCCAACAACGGACGTGAGCCGTCCGAAAACTGGTTTCGGTTCATGTTCCTGGATCCGTTTTGGATGTACTCCCGCCGATACTTCTTCACGTCCATGTCTGGCTGGTTTCTCCTGTTGGGCCTCATAGTCTTTACCGCGATATACGAATACTGGATCGCGCTCACATTCCTAGTCATCATGCCGATCACAGGACTCATCGTATCGTTGATATTTGGGAGCAGACCGAAGGGATTGCTGGTCGATAGTCCAAGTGCATTCAATAGAGCGGTTGTGGTAGCGGAACACATGAACGCGACAAACTGGACCGTGTTTTACGGGGAGAGCAGTATCGTCAACTCGTTGCTTAACAAGCAACTCGAGTCCGGTCGGGCGCCGCTCTCCGGTCGATCTTATTGGTTGTTGCGGATGTGGTTGAGAGTCGCCATCGTGGGACAATGGGCGATGGTTATCGCATCCTTGGCGATACAGGACATGAATGCGTTCGTTATAGCGGCGTGGATCATCATATGTGTGCTTTCAACATCGTTCCTTTATCCGGCTGAGGTTGCTTCTAAAGCGTGGATGAAGTCTGTGGGAAAGATACATTTGAAACGGTACGAGACGCAGACTAGCTCGCGACGAGCGCTACTGAATACTATCATGGCGCTCAATCCGGATACCTTCGCGGAAGGGTCCTGGGACGAGTTGTATACTGGTGCGATGAAATGGATCAACCCTATCCTGGAGACCGGACAGAGTCGGACGGATTGGGAGGAAGCCACCCGAACAGCGATGGAGCAGGCGTCGCACGCTACAATCGACGACTTGGCGTCTTCGAGGTCACCGAACGAGGAGGAAGGTTTTCTGAGCAACACTTGGAATGAAGCCAACGAGAGATTTTACTGGAAAAAGTTTATACACGAGGGTATTTATCTTGCCAGTAAGATTATCAAGGAGGCTGATCTTCCCGGGAGGAGGGTATCTCCAAGGTGAGTTCTCTAGTTCATCACTCCTCATAGACATGTGCGTTTAAACGTATATGCCATCATATATTCTTCTGGGTGCGGGTAACGCTTAGCTAACACTGTCAAGCACCTCTAAGTGAGGAAACAGTTCTGAGACATAAGTCATGAGCAACGACCACCTTTTCGAAAGCTGCCGAGTTTGATACTTCGCTTTCCCGTCATCTACTTAAATGACGAAATTTACGAAACATCATTTGCAAATTAATGAAATCGGTTTGAGTTTATTGAGAAGCGTCGTTTAGCCTTGAATCTATATGATGAATATGTTATCACTTAATTTGTAAATAGCTACTTGGCTAGCAAAAATTTAATTAAATCTGACATGCAAGCTATTCATCCAGCGTAATCTAGGGGCGGTTCATAGATATAGCAATACAAAACTAATAGCCCCGCTCAAAGCGGAGAGGGGTTAAAACGTTGGGAGAAACACGCCGATACTTATATTCGTGTTCTTTGGTTCCTTGAATTCTCATCACACCTTCAGGAAGCACGTACAAGTCGATTGCATCTTTGTTTAGAACGCGAAAGTTGATCCACCCCCAAGCTTCTTCATCAAATTGGCCGGCCATCGTAAGTTCTATGGTATCACACAAAAAGGTGGTTATTTTAGCATTATCTTGTAAACCAGTCGTAATACAAAAAAAGACGGATCATGATAGAAAGGAATAGGTTTTCACAAAGAAGAAACATGACTCAAAATGGGCTCCCAGATCGTGGCAACGTTGAAAACACTTAAAATGGGGCGAAAAAAGGATGCAAGGGAAAGAAAAGAAAGCTTACTTTGTTCATCGTTCATTTTTATTCTTGCAACTCCCTTACCACTGTCCTCCTTATCTTCGGATTTTACTTCGAATTTCGTTAAAATTTCGAGTGTCTTGGTGCCGCGAGGCTGTAATATATCAACGCTCGTAAGTTTCATCGCTTTGACCTCATCATCAGCAGGCTGGAGAAATAGATGAAACTCCGATCTTCCATCTGGTAGAATGCCTATATAACTCGCATATAAAAGGGTTAGCTTCTATGTCATGCAATCAGGGACGTGATGGGATAGGCATAGGTGTGGTGTTTTGATCTGGATCTTGGACGATGGAAAATCCAAGTCGCAGCAAAGACTTTACGGGGAACTAACAAGCCCAAATGCCAACCCACGGCCTTTTTTCAGACGCATCAAGTAAGCAATTTTGAATTGCAGCATAGGTGACGGTTTTCGATAAAAATTCCAATTTGAATAGATAATCAGATGGCTTTGCATCACGGCCGACCCGAAGACCTCGCACGAAGAGGTCGCTTGTAGTTCGCTCACTCGCGGATAGCTCTAACGGTGGCCAGTAGCTGTTCACATCGACATAATTAATACTGGGAAGCTCTTTCGACCAAGCCCCTGAAAAAGATTCAACCTGTTGATTAGCTGAAAACGAAATCGAGGGTTCCGATTTGACATCAATTTCGTAATCTCCTTCTTTCTCTTTCGTTTCCAAGTTGTAAGCTGCGAGCGCGGGAACCATGTACTCTGCTCCAAAAACGGGGTGAGGAACCTGTCTGGTTCGTAAAACCAGAAGATCACCAGAGCCTGGAATGTCTCCAAAGTAAACGTGACCTTGTGAAAAACTCCATCTTACCCGCGGAGCAATCGTGAAGCCCGACCACTGTTCCGTCATTTGCGCGGCGGTGGCGAATCTTTGCAAATGCGGCAAGCCGGCGTAGTTGTTTGGCTCCCGTGCGATTATGAATCTAGTCTGCAGTAGGGGATCGTAATTCTCTGGTGTATACATTTCTTCGTCGCCCGCTGTTTGAACGGCGCCGAGATACTTGCACATGAGATACTCGTTCTGACGTGTGTAGAGTAGAGAGGGGTAATAACCGTCATTTGGGAGTTCTGTTTTGAGAAGAAGATACGGTCCTGGGTAATGGCCGGCTAGCAGACAATCTTGCCATTGTTCTAGTGCGGCTTTGATTCTCGTGATTACGAAAGGATGAGAAGACAGAGGAATAATACGTCGGCGCAAGAGGTCGTCCCTGTTAACTCTTCGCATCGGAAACTCACCACTGACAGCGCCGTTGTCGTCGACGATACAGTTGACTCCCATTAGTAGGGCCTTTGCAAATTCGCCTGCTGGGCTTGCTGGGAGATCGTATATATAGTTCGGACACCACGACCACCCTTCGGATTCCTTTATCGCTGTCTCAGTATGTAGCAAGCTAGCGTGATTAACATTGCGGAGTTTCCTGAAAACTGCTTTAGTGATAGTCGAAGGCGACATGCTGTAGTCAACTGGAATACGAGCGAGAAGTCCCGCAATAATCATACGATCTCGTGGCCACGATGTGACTCTAGGCTTCAGGATTGCCAAAAGATCGCTCACATTAGTTATCGGTTGACGAAGGCGACGCAAGATATTAGAAGCTATCCAATGACCTCTTGAACATTGGCTCGGGTCCTTCGCCAAAATATCATCGTCAAGATCCTTGACTATCGGCTCATTCGTCCCGGGATTTTTGTATATGACCTTGATTTTGCGTGCCATGTTACACTCTACGGAGGTCCAACCACGAGAAAACCAAGGTGATAGAATGAGGGCGAGCGCTGGACTCCCATCGTCTTTCCATTCGAAGTTTGTTAGATAACTATCGTGAACCAAGGTGAATCTGGACAGGGAATAATTATTGTGCATCTTGTTGATCGCTTGCACTCTCAGATCCGCCTTGATAGGAATGGAGACTGAGTCCCACCATATCGCCGTACAGCCTAACCCCTTCACCAAGTTGGCAAAGTAGTTGAATAGACACGGATTAACGTAACCAGGAGCCTCGATACCGACTCCCGTTCCATCCGACCAGACGTGCGAGATAGTAACATAGGGCGTACTCAAGCTTTGAACTTCGTATGGCTCATTGACGGACCATGTTGTTCCGCCTCCGCTTTTCATAGACCTTCCTAATAATGCAGGATCAAAAAAGAGCTTTTTGGCCCCACAAGCGGCAGAGGGTCCAACACCTTGAGCACCTTCGCTGCATTTGTGAAGTTGTTTCACTCTCGTAGCATCCACGGTCATAGAGCCACATAAAGATGCTGTGCAAGCCTCATGTCCGTGATGGCGAAGCTCTTTATATTGCTCTGCCAAGTCCATAATTGCCGGTAAATCGTGCTCTCCTCGGTCACTAACGAGGGAGAGACCCCATATCCGATTGAGACATATTCCATGTTCACGGGCCTTCTTGGTTACCCTCTCAAGAGCAGGCCCTATGACCCCATAAGGTATCATTGTGTTTCCCCAGGTAAGAAATATAATGCGATTGTTGCCCAAATGTAATTGTTGAGACACAGCCCAATATAAAATCTCGCATACTGGAAACAAGTCAATGACCTTTACGTCTCCGCTTAGGGCGGTATATTTCCCCGTAACACTATCCGTGGCTTTTGAGATTTTCGTTGCTTCGAAAAGGAAATTGAGAGCCATGATAGCGTTCGAAACGTGAAGAAACTCACGGGAATTTCGATCGGCCACTTGAACACCTAGCTCACATGAAATAATTTGTATCACCCAGTCTCGGAAAGGTCGCCAATCGGTTTCCGGTAATATTCCATTGATATGATTTACGCGTTTTGCGCAATCTGGATTCTGGCATTTGTAAATCTGCGCCGCTTTGCAGATTGGTCCCATATGGTTTATAATAAACCAATTAGGGTCGAATTTCTTCTGCACGTCATTGCTTACTGTGCGAAGCCATTTGTAGGGACGGTCGATTATATTGTGGCATCCTGTTGGGGATAAAATGGTTTCTAGATTAATCGAAGAAGGTTGGACCAAGAGCGACTCCGCTAGATCGACCGGACAAGGGTTCAAAGCCTTGGGGTTTGGGAACGAAGGATCAGATTTCGCCGCAGCTTCAGCAGCGGCCATCCGCTCCCACATGTTTTCATGAGGGTCTTCCCGCTTAACGGGTTCAGTTTGATTCGCGGCATTGAGAGTGAAAAGGCCGGTTTCAGGGTCGATGGTGACCATTTTTCAGTATGGTATATACTTAATGACGGTATTTTAATGGAAAACAAAGCTCGAGAGAACTGGCTGTTCAAGTAATTTCAAATTCGAATAGCCTCTCTACTACTTTCCAGTTGTATAAGCCAGTGATATCGCCCAAGAAGACCTATAAGATATCTGGTGTTGTCGAAATATGATTAAAAAGGATCAATTAGACGAAGGTTTGTGAATATGCATTAAATCTCCCCACATCGCGAATTGTCTCGCAGAATTTAGAAGTATTATCGCAAATATCGAGCGGGGCATTATTATAGACCAATATAGGTCCTGCATCCGAGCTGAAAATGCACAACCAATCGTTTCGTCTAGGTATACCTAAAGAGGCGATTGTTTGGCTCCATCATCGTCTTTTGTTTTGCAAATGGTAGTTTCTATAATGCAACAACATGTGGTAGTTGCTAAAGAAAGGCTAGGCTATGTTAAGTGTGGGTCTCGAGCCGGTTGATACCCGCGAAACCAAAGTTGTCTGAGCGCGTTCAATGGTCAGCTTTCGCCAAGTCGAACATCGATGCATCGCATTTGATCTAAAGTGATATTGATTTGCGAAATGCGACAAATGCCGCTTTCTCAGTCCAGAATATTGGTGGTTGGTGTCGTCTGTAGCGTGCCTATGATCTTTTGAAGCTTGATCAATTGACAGTCTGGGCTTGACGGCTGCCGCTTCGGATTCCCAAAAAGCGATTAGTGGGCAATGGCGGGGATCTCAGTTGTGGTGGGGTCAATGCTATGATTCTGTTAGCTTACTAAAAGATAAAGCAAAGTCTGCGACCGATGGTCCACGAAGTTACAAGACAAAGGTAAGGAGTCTTTTTCACAAACATTTGTCTCGTTATGCTCTCTACATATTAGAAACCGAGACTCTTGGAGACTCTTGGAGACTCTTGGTTTCACGAGATTGTTCACCACAAAGCGAATGACCAAAACAATATTGGTGTTTTTTTTGTTTTGTTTTTTTGGGGGGGGGTATATGACGCACTGCTGTGGTTTTTTTTTAATCTTGGTAGACCGGATTTAAGGAATGCTGCTTTCTCGTGGTCTGAGGACGTATATTAGTCTGGTTTTTTTTGCAGGGCCGGAAGAGCTATCGCCGGGGTCTCCAATTGGTGGACGCAGGAGGACTTTCACAGAAACGTTCCAGACTGAAGGCGCAGGAATTGGATAGTTATCTGTGGCTTGCACTGCGGCCCCCAAATCTCTTGAGGTACTGGCAAATGTTGCCGAAAGGCGAAGGTCGAAATGTAGCTTCCATTCGTCATGGCACCAAGCCTAAACGACGTCAAATTGACAGGGAAGAAGCTGCGTCGGATTGCAAGGGTTTATCAAAGAAAGAAAGAAAGAAAGAAAGAAAAAACCAACCTAGGATATCTTCCTCTCCCCTAGTCCCGGCACAGGACGAGCTGAGGAGGTCTTTCCGGCTCAGCAGCTTGAGCGGAACATATCGATAGAGGAATTAGTAGTCTCGAGAACCCTGCTGGTGCATCGCAATTGGACACTACATCATGTAGTCTTAGGGCGCATGTCTATCATGCACTGCTTTCAGGATTTACTGCTCCACTTCTTCTCAGAGAGTTTTTCTTTTCGTGTGTCGGTGGGATGGCCTGTTGCATATTTCCACGTCCCAATGGTTTAATTCGGCGTATTAAGATTGCGTAGCACATGAAAGTGAAATCCAGATCGGAAAAAGTCGATCTAGGTACAGAGGGACAGTCCGGGGCACAAGAACACGGACCTTGATGCCCAGCCAAGCCAGATCTTGATTTAACGGGTTCCTGGGTTGGGTCGTCGATGATGGTCTCCCTGTCATGTCGAGGCAGAATAAAATGCTCCCTTCGCACCGACATATGCAGAGTTGGAACTGAGGGTTTTTTTTTCTCTTTCTCTCCATCTTTCATCTATCCCTCCCTCGTTCGACCCTTCAATTCGAGAGGGCATCGCTTATCGTATTTCCGGTTGCTTTTTGTGCGGGGATCAAGCAGGCGTGCGTGGATTCTTTTCCCTTGAACGGCTGGTCGAGGTTTAGTGCGAGCGTACATTCCTCGAAAGCTCAAGGCTAGTCTATCAACCCTCGGAATTTGCAAGGTGTCGATTAGGTCTTTCCCGTCGAATCGAAAGAACAAATTCTTCCCTCTCATCGATCCCGTCGAATTAGCGCCTGTGTCTGTCGCCATTGCAGCTTGCATGAAGATTGCATTTGAACCTTCTCATGAGCTCAGGTGATTCTGATTCTCGGGATTCGGCTGTTCTATAAGAGGTATATTGTTCTTGCGGAAGTTTTTGACCGCACATTGCCCACCCCCTCGCTTGCTAGACGAAGTTGAAAAGGCAGCCCGGAATTACGTACGTTCTTGGGTTCGTTCGCTAGTTAGCTCATTTGGACGTGCAGGAAAGGTAACCAGTCCGTTGAGGACCACCGGACTTGCTGAACTAGCTGATTGTTGCTGCGGCTTGCTTCTGCGTCAATTGCGATTGTCCCCACGCAGCAAAGACGAAGCCAAAGAAGAGGAAGAAGGAAGAATCCAAGCTGCTGCCGAAGGGAATTAAAGAGAACACCATCGCCGGTTTATGAGAAAAGGAGCTTCTCTCTCTCTTTCTCTCTTCCTCTCTTGACACCTTCCAATCGATAATTCATACCCCCTTTTGCTCCCCAATTAATTATCGTCTTATCGATTGATTTCCACAATCCGTTAATTCAGGCGAGTGCCGCATTCCCTTTTGGTCGCATTGCCGTGGGAGCAGGAGTTTCGGGTAGCAAAAGGGCATTAGTGCAAAGCGAAGCAATAGGCTGTTTGCCCTGCCCTTCCTTCCCTTCCCCGTCGTAATTGCAATTGTTATTCGACTCGACCCAACGCGGGTTGAGCTCAAGACGCTGCACCAAACATGGCAACCCCAGCCCCAATTGCAGTCCCTCCGCGAGTCCACACACCAGCTACACCTCCCGACTCTCCCTCCAGAATACCGCCTCAAACTATCAAAATGTCTAGCGATATGATGCAGGAGCAGATCAAGAACGAGGCCATTCAAGGTGGAGCTCCTGCCTTCAAATTCGATCCAGCTGCTTCTCCAGAGGAAAAGGCTGCTGAAGCCAAAAAGGTTCGTAGCTTGATAACACTCCCACCGCCCCATTCGACTGTTTCGAACAGTGCAGATGGATGTATATAGGAAAAGAACACGGTTAACCGTTTTTGCAGGAGATTCCGGAAGGACTCAAGTTACAACCAAGCACGAAAGCTGCGCCGTTAATAGATCCTGTGAGTATTTCGTCCTTCTCAGACCCTAAAAGCTTCATCCTATTTTTGTTTTGTCTTGTTCTGTTTCTGTTTTAATTCTTTTCGTTCCCAAGGGTCTCATCACTGACGCGAGCCTCTAGGAGGTCTCAACACCTGTTACTAAGGCTCCTCCACAAGACCCACAAGCACAAGAACAATCAGATAAAAATGGCTATGTAAATGGTCATCCGAAAGCCGGTGATGGCGAATGGGGCCGGACAGGATGGGCTCCTAGATTTGGTTCCGTTCTGCCTGAGATAGCCGATTTGGGCGTCCCCTTGGAAATGATGGATGTTGACAAAACTACATGGTTGGAGAAGAGACTAGAAGACAAGTTCTTTGGAGGTAGGATTCGCCTTCACTATAGTTGGCACATGATATGTTACTAAATATTATTTTCCATAGACTGGTATCACAATGCCGGTATCATCATTGGATCTTGTCTCATGAGTTGGATGGTTGCGTTATTTGGCGGAGGAATTGCCTGGGTCATCATTGTCTGCGCCGTATGCATGACATACTACCGAACATCTATCAAACGACTCCGCCGAAACATCCGGGACGATTTAACAAGAGAAGCAGCTCTTAACCGACTCTCAACTGATTCAGAAAGTCTCGAATGGATCAATAACTTCGTCCTCAAGTTTTGGCCAATTTATCAGCCTGTTTTGGCTGCGACTGTCATCAACAGTGTTGACCAAGTGCTGTCAACTGCGACTCCGGCATTCTTGGACAGTCTTAGATTGGAAACCTTCACTATGGGTACAAAGCCTCCAAGGCTAGAACATGTTCGAACCTACCCAAAGACCGAAGATGATATTGTCGAGATGGATTGGAAGTTCAGTTTTAATCCTAATGATACCTCAGACATGACGTCCGTGCAGCTCAAGAGCAAGATCAACCCCAAGATCGTCCTTGAGATCCGCGTCGGAAAGGGTATTGCCAGCAAAGGTCTCCCCGTTATCGTTGAGGATTTTGCTTGCTCTGGTGAAATGAAGGTCAAGATCAAACTTCAAATCAATTTCCCACACGTTGAAAAGGTAGATGTCTGCTTCTTGGAACCCCCAAGACTTGACTTCGTCTGCAAGCCACTCGGTGGAGATCTCCTCGGTCTAGATATTGGTCTTATGCCAGGTCTAAAGACCTTTATTTTGGATATGGTTCACTCTAACCTCAGACCAATGTTTTACGCTCCTCACGTATTCACTCTCAATATCGCTCAGATGCTTGCTGGAGCTGCCGTCGACACAGCTATCGGAGTTCTCGCTGTCACGATCCATAACGCCCAAGGCTTGAAGAATCCTGATAAATTCTCTGGTACCCCCGATCCCTACGTCAGTCTTTGCTTCAATGGCAGAGACGTTCTTGCCAAGACAAATACGAAGAAAGAAAATGCAAACCCAAGATGGAACGAAACAGTTTATCTCATTATTACTTCTTTCAACGATTCTCTCTGGTTGCAAGTATTCGACTACAATGAGTTCCGTAAGGACAAAGAACTTGGTGTCGCCTCGTTCCCCCTCAAGAGTCTCGAAGAAGGTGCCCCCGAGCAAGAAAATGTTCAGCTCCCAGTTATCGCCAACGGCAAACCAAGAGGTCTCATGAACTGCGATTTCCGCTTCTTCCCAGTCCTAGAGGGAGCTAAGAACGCTGATGGAACAACCGAACTCGTTCCCGAAACGAACACTGGTATTCTCAGATATACTATCCACAGAGCTAAGGAATTGGATCACACGAAGAGCATGATTGGTCAACTCTCCCCATATGCTACGTTTGTTATCAACGGCAAGAAGATCAAACAAACAAAGACTGTCAAGCGAAGCAATGACCCCATTTGGGAAGAGCATGTTGAAATCCTCGTTAAGGATAGAGCACATTGCAAACTTGGATTGATCGTTAAAGATTCTCGTGATCTCGCTGAAGACCCAACAATTGGGTACTATCAAATCCCACTTAACGGTATGCTTGACGCAACTGCCAAGGGCCAGGATTGGTTCAATCTCTCCGGCGTTAAAACCGGCAAGGTTCAAATCAAGGCGCAATGGAAGCCGGTGGCCCTCAAGGGCGACATTGGCGGCGATGGTGGTTACATTAAACCAATTGGAGTCCTTCGTATCCACTTGGTTCGGGCAAGAGATCTCCGCAATGTCGAGAAACTTAGAAAATCCGATCCATACGTCCGCATTCTTCTATCCGGTGTCGAGAAAGCCAGAACTGTCACATTTGACGACAACCTCAACCCAGACTGGGACGAAATTCTCTATGTGCCCGTTCACAGCAATAGAGAAAAGGTTACCCTCGAGGTTATGGATGCCGAGAATATCGGAAAGGATAGACCACTTGGACAATATGATTTCGATGTCGCTCCATATATTGCTGAAAGCGATGAAGTTGAGGGTGAATTCTTGCCACACACCGAAAGAAAGGAGCAAGCCGTACCTTTGATTCTCGACCGATCGAGGCAACAAAAGGGCACACTCCACTTCAATGTCTCTTTCTACCCAACTATCAATGTTGCTGAACCAGAACCTGAGAAAGTCGAAGAAACTCCTGCCCCAGAATCTGATCCTGATCTTGAAATAAAGGCAACTACTCCTATCAGTACAACTGCTGGGGCTGATGTAGAGATGCTTGAGGAGGCGGAAAAAGAAGGTGAAGAGGCAGCTCCTAAGAGAAGAAAATCTGTGGCTATTAAGCTTTCACCTGAGGAATTACTCTCCAAAAGTATGTCCCCCTTTTTCTAATCGCTAACGAGTAGCTTAGACTAAGTGATGATTTAGATTCCGGTATGCTGGTTTTCAAACTCCATGATGTGGAGCTTTCCCAAAGAGACTGCTACCTCCAAGTGCTTATGGACGACTTCCTTTTCCCATCCTTCATGACATCAAAGATAAGATCAAGAGTAGGAAAAATTGACGAGATCGGTGACGCTTTCGTGAGAGAGCTCGAGTTCTCAAAAGTTAGGCTACGACTTGTTGAGCACCACAAAGATACAGGAGACAAGCCCGACGTCATTGCTGAACTCAGAGGCGATACATATAATATTCTAAAACAGGCCCTACATAAACCCACCGTGCTCACTATGAAGAACAAGAACGGTGATGGTGTGAACAAAGTCAACGTATCTCTCAGCTATACACCAGTTCTCATGCAACTCGATGAAAGAGAGAGCATCACCAACATGGGAAGCCTCCGAGTTGATGTCTTGGACGGCCAGGATCTTCCAGCAGCTGATAGCAACGGAAAGAGCGATCCTTACGTTGTCTTTGAGCTCAACGGGGAGAAAGTTTTCAAGACAGAGGTTCAAAAGAAAACACTCCATCCTGCCTGGAACGAGTTTTTCACAGTCGAAATCCCATCGAAAGCCACAGCCGATTTCAAATGTAGAGTCATGGACTGGGATCTTGCTGGCGAAGTAAGACGCCCTACATTTTTCGCTCCCCTTTTATTTTGCTAATTTTTCTCAATAGGACGATTTCCTGGGTTCTGCGGTTCTAGATTTGACGAAAGTGGAGCCTTTCAAGAAGAGCATTGCCACCGTTCCACTCGATGGCAAGTCTGGTTCCATCCGTCTTGCCTTTGTATTTACTCCAGCCTACGTTATGCGTCAACGACACACCACCGCCACCTTCAGCGGTACTTTTGCCGTGCCTGGTAAGATCGTTACAAACGTAGCTGGGGCTCCGATTAAAGGTATCACCAAAGTTGGAGGCGGTGTTATCAAAGGTGCCTCTTTCATCGGGAAGAATGTTCTTCAAGTCGGAAGAAAGAAGGATAAGGATGAAGCTCCTGAAGAGCCAGTACCGCAAGCTAGCGTGACACACAACCAGAACCTTTCTGTAGCCGACGTTTCCGTCGTCGATGATGGTCGGAGCAGTGGCAGTGCTTCACCGCCCCGTCTTAAGACTCCCAACAGGGACTCTACCAGCACTTTGAATCCATTCGGTAGCCACAGAAGCCAAAAGAGCATTAGCGGGGCTAGTATCCTCCCAGAAACAGGAACAGCTCAGATCATTTTGGTCAGAGCCCAAGGTTACAAGGATGGCCAGAAGCTTTACGTTCACGTTTCCCCGCAAGGCAAAGATAAGCAAATCCTCAAGAGTTCCGTCGAGAAATTCAGTAACGGCGCGGTTTCCTGGCACAATGATGAGAGAGCCGAGATTCAATGTACCCCGGACATGGGCTTCAAGGTTCAATTATGGGACGACACTCACAAATTTAGGAAAGATGATCTAGTTGGCGAGGGACTTTTGATCTTGAGCGAAAGCACTACCCCGGCTGAGACGACAATCCAAGTAGGCCCGGGAACCGTCACTTTCAAGACCTCCTTCAGAACCTCTGAGGGCGAGAGACCGGGTTCGAGACACGGAAACAGAAAGAGTTTCTTCGCGGGTCGCAGCAGGAACAACAGCCCACCATAGAATGGCGGTCCGTTCCGGAACTTCAGCCTTAGCAATATCGTAGCCAAACCTTCAGTTTTTAATAACCAAGGGGACAAGAGGAGGACCAGTGCCAAGTCGATTGATTAATCAATTAGTCGTGGCATGCGAGGCGATCTTGTAATCTCACCCTAGAAATAGAAATTGGGGTTATGGAGAAAAGCTCTGCCATTTGTTTGGAGGTTCTATTCACTACTTTTCGGGATATATCTCCCTCTTTTTTCTACTCTCCTTCTTTTTCTTTTCCTTTCTTTCTGTTGCTGTCTTTGAAATACCCGGTTGCATTTGTTTGTTTTGTTATCTTTCTTTCATGGGTCTTCTCACAAAGCCCCATCCTGCACTCAGCCACACAAACATCCATACATTTATCCTTTCTCAAAAGCTCTCCATCGCGCATTATCTAGTCGTTTTTCGCAAGCACACGAATAGCCACTTATGATAGCTGTCTTTATTCTCTTTAGTTCCATAGGCAAGCACACACCTAACGATATTTTGCCTCGTTCGAAAACAATAATACCAAAAATAGCTTGTAATTCCTGAATCCAATGATACTTTTTCTCCAAATTACTTAAGTAGACGGGGTTCCGGGTTTTGTAGTAGACGTGGACTCTTTAAGGATATCCATGCGAAAAAAGTTACGGTCTTTTGACCTGGATATGTCCGTTTCTAACGGAATATCGTTCTGTTGGAGCACCTGTCAGGATGGTTAATACTCGACATTGTATTAAACTGGAGCATAACGGTGAGCGAATGAGGCATGATCACTGGAGAAAATACTCGGCACACCAGGTGATGAATCTAGACTCTCAAAGACCCCACATTGAACCTTGGTTTTTTGGGTCTAGAGCTGTACCGGGCGGATTAATCGATATCAATTTTCGGTGCTAAGTTTGACCTATCCCGCTAGTCAGGTGCCATCTCGATTCCAGCTTTGAACTTCGACCGCACCCCCTCAAGAGATAGCTTAAGCTTTTCTAAATCGCGTTTTACCAACCTAAGTTCAGAGCTAATGGACCGGCTAGCTGACCTGGGTTCTAGAACCTTTCTGAAACTATTCTGCGATTAGCTACCAAAAGATACCAGATATTATTGCTTTATATTCAATTCTTAAGTTGAATATTTAAGACCTTAGGTATCAAATGGTCTTGTTCCCAGCCTGTCTTGTTGGCTCACAGTATCAGATAGCATTGTAACTTCTTTCCTTTTGTAGTACAAGCGTATATATATGAAGAATTCTATATGCTAGCCTCGAGACTAGCTATATACAACGGTATAGCAAAAGCCTAAGCATGTATATGGATATGGATATCAAGTGTCATGATACAAGTATGATATCATGAGATCTTATAAGACAGAGTGGGCTACAATGATTCTAACCGATCCATCCATGGGTAGAATATTTCAAAATTTCGAAGCTATCACGTATGTCCGCCAAGATACAATCGGTCTTCAATTTTGGGGAATGCCGTGCAAATGCGCACTACTAGATACCGCTTCGACTGCGAATGCGACCCTATCTCTGATCCCTCGCTTGCACTTGTCAAATAGAAATGTCTTCGCCCCCGCCCCTTCAAAGATCGTAGACATTATTGGATAACGATGCAACGTCGTGGAGCTGCCAATCAGCTAACCAATCGCGGATTGATCTGATTTTCCAAGTTCCGACCTTCCCTTGCATGCAATTGCATATTCTTGCATTGATCAGCGCTAAGTATCTGAAGTGCCGCACAAAAATAGGGCGGCAGGAAGGAATTGTGGTATTTTTTTGTTAGCTCCGTGTGTTCCGGGGCGAACTTGCTTGAAGAGAAGGTTATGGAGAGCTCTATAGCCAGTGTTGAGTTAAGGTTATTCAGATACATTAAGCTTAAGCATTCTCTCAGGCCTTGAGCCTAATTATAGGTTCTTTGAGTGGAGTTTCTGGAAGGCCAAGTTTTATACATTTATTCCTCTCAAGAGCTCTATCAATTATCGGTATTCGAAAACAGACCCATCGATATCTGAGATTTCCCTACTTTTCTCTTAGAAATATTGAATAAAATTTGATCAAAGATTAATCCAAGGTATGATCGCTTATACGATACTATGTCTTTCAGCTTTAGATGGTATGATATAATAACCATAGGCCGTCGACGTGCCCGAACGTTTCTAGAAGCAATGATTTTCAGCTGATATCATAATGAGCGTATCTGGGTCTATCACATCAAGACGAGCTAGCCGTGCTAACCCGGAGACCACGGACGCCATCTCTTTTTTCTACCGGAGTAGCCCGCCATCCATCAAAGACCGGAATCAGGAATTACTCCCAACCCTAACAAGCGCCGTAACGAGAAAAACACATTGATGGAAGTCGCTATTCATGCACCTCTCCCTATGTTTTGAGGCTGAATCTCATGATATAAGGTAGTATCGCTCCAATTAAAGTTTCCGCCTCTTGAGATCATTATCGGAGCAATATAAAATAGGAAACAGCATGCCATTCTAAGCCCATCGTAATTTGAACCTATTCCGTTTCATTTCAATGCAATGCAATGTACAAGAGAACTCTCGACCTAGTAAAACTCAAGTAGACTTGGCTGTCAGAAAACTAAGGTTGATTCGGTATCGATGCGGTCTTTTCTATTCTGAAATAGTACCAGAGGCTGTTTATCCAGCGACTCCTAAAAATCATGATTCTTCTCGGCAAATACTATGGCAGATTGGTAGAGGACTGTCCGACTCATGGACAATCCAATATTATATAAATTCAGGCATTTCGACCGTCCAGGATCGGGTTTTCTTTCATTCCTATCACAGGATACACCACTTCCAGTCTTCGCTGCTTTCTTAATATAGTTTATTCAACCTATAAATTATATATTCTTCAGATATATAGCCACCCAAGCTACATAACCCTCACCAGCAAAAATGCAGCTCACTTCTGTCCTCACTTTGCTCGTTGCCTCTGTCTCGGCTAGTCAATTGAGATGGGATACCAATTACAACGACGCTGCCAGTATCCCCCTCGTCAACATCGCCTGTTCTGATCACACCAATGGTTTTATAACCAAGTATCATTTCCCACGCACCGCAAACACCCAGCAGCTTAGAACAAAACTACAACCCGGCGTACATTTCGCAGCTCGCGATGTCACATGGGCAGTCGATAAGAACTGTGGCCAATGCTGGTTGGCTAAATCTACCGATGGAAAGAGATCAGCCTATTTCACCACCATCGATCACGCCGATGGCACCATCGTTGCCGGACAAGAGATGTTCAAAGCTCTCTCAGCGCACGGAACTACCTCCGAGGGTGTTCTGACTGTCTATATCTACGACCAACCACGCTCAAAGTGCTGGAAATCTTAATTACAAATCCATTCGTATATCAACACTTAGTCATGATAGCTTCGTGGTTACGAATATATGGATGCTCGAGGATACGATATTCGAAAATTCTTCACTTTGTTACCTGGAACGGGAA
Source organism: Orbilia ellipsospora (assembly GCA_036971675.1). Taxonomy (NCBI): domain Eukaryota; kingdom Fungi; phylum Ascomycota; class Orbiliomycetes; order Orbiliales; family Orbiliaceae; genus Orbilia; species Orbilia ellipsospora. Next base: position 429,214 of record JAVHJO010000006.1, read on the forward strand.
CCAACTTATGGAAAGTATAATCTATGATGCATTAACCCATTTAAATATCTGATTATTCACTCCTTTAATTTATATTCTATATACCATGTATTCTGCTGTACTGTATAATATCAAGCGGCTCACTGCTCTTTGCATGTAGCACCTCTATTTGAGGTGGAAGGATAGCGAATGACAATATTAAACGTAGCTCAAGCCTTTATGGTGACATCAATAAATTTCAGTTATATTACAGTGTATGATTAAGTAAGCATTAGATACTTGAGTGTGTACCGGTATCCTGACTGTAGTTCTGACTAGTACTTACTGGGAACCATCTAGCCAGTCGAACGTTATGCTACCGTTTTTGGTAAGTTGTAGTTTTACCTGGAGGTCGTCATACCCAGGTTGAATTCACCATTGAATAAAAATCACTATAACATATCGATAGGCCAGTTATACGTGCGAAACTATATAGCTCCTGAAGGAGCTAAGCTCTTGTAGAAAGGTGAACCTAATTATCTTCCTAAAATGCAGTGCTACCATGATACGATGTCAACTTTTAACGTCGTTGGTCAGTGCGGCGCTGACGTTCGTGTTCCACAGCTGATCCAGCTGCAGCTTCTCGTAATGAATTACACCCACCGCAACACACCAAGCACTCAATTAAGTTAATACTCAAGTATCTCTAAAAGCTCGCGTGCTCACGATCGAATACTCCCAAACATCGAGATTTCGGTCCCTTGCCGATGCTAATCGAGGTCAAAGACGCCGCTAAGATTCTAGGCCGAGGATCGAGCTGAGGAACGCAATATCCAGCAACCGCACGGTGCTGACAAACTGAAATTTAGCGAACCAACCAGAGCCATTTCGGCTCTCATCTCGTCTCGGTACATGCAAGATAGGATCTTGACCCATGCCATGTCTGATTCTGCCCAAGAAACAAGGTCTTGAAGGCTTCAAGTTAGTCATAACTGTGCCGTCCTTCAGCAAAATTACGAGAGATCTTAGAACGGAAATGTATGCCCCACAGCGGAAAACGGTGCAGCTGACAGCCTTTCGTATTCTACTGGAGCTCTGTGGATCCAAATAGGCCTACGACGAACTCAGTGTGACAATGGACGGGGCTAGTATTGCACCATTGAGTGTACATTATGGTACACGACTACCAAGATGCTTTAACCGACGTTGCTTGAATGGCATTCAACTCAGAGACCTAGCGATATAACGCCTCAGTTCTCTAGTGCCGGAAATTCATATCATTTATGATGGGGGGATGGGTCTTTATGTAGTCGGACGACATCGATTTCGATTCCCATTCCATAACTATTGTCTGCACCTTTCGGAATATCTATTTGGTTGAATGGGCAAGCACTCAAAGTATCTGCACGTCAAATCCAGCTGCGTCTTCTTGGCATGCACGGGAATGGCTCTCGACAAAAGGCTAAGGCTGACCGGGACGAGACGATGCTTAATTTGCGGAATTCGGCCATAATCCCATTGCACCTTGCGTCCCATATTGTTCATAGAAGGTACCCGACTAGGACCAAAGAGGGTAAAAAAAAAAGTTCAAAGATCTTCCCTGTCCCGCACCACATGACGGCAGCTCCAATTGGTTTAAATACCTTTCGCGTAGCAGCTTTTGCCTTTCCTTGCCATGCTGCTGAACTCTTCGCCAGTAGCTCACATTCAAGCTCAAAACATTATTTTGATTCTATCCGCAGTCCTTTAATTAAGACCGCGGCAGAACTTTTGTTACCCAAAACAACAATCTTAAACAGTTGCTGTACTGGCCGGCCAACGTCGGCTTTATTTCTCTAGTTTTTCCCTTTGTCGCAAGAATTTTTTTCGGTTCGGCATCAATTGCCGGACGAACTCAAGTCGCTAGATTCGGACCGCAACACCATTCGACATTATATTAAGGTGCAATTCATACGATCCCGTTAGGAACCTGCTACATGCTTTTTGAGTAGGAATAGAACTAAAATCGAAGCTTAATCAAACGCACAATACATTACAAAGATGGTGAAAATGGCGTCGAACGAGAATACTCCTTTGATAGTGCGCGAGGAAGAAAGACCGAAGCCAAAGTTACCGACCAGGCAGTTGGCAGTACTGGGTAACTTTCCACTCTTCCTCGAACATATCCACATCTGAATATCACTTTTAACGAAACTTCTATACTATAGTGATATGTCGTTTAGCAGAGCCCATGTGCTTGACAAGCATTCTCTCATATTTGCCACAGATGATCCGTAGCTTTGGAGTTCCGGAAACAGACGTTGGATTTTGGGTTGGTGAGTTCATCCCAAAGTTTATTGATGATATTTAGAAGCGAGTAGTAGGAATAGAGAGCAAGAATACTAAGAGTCTGCTGGACAGGTATCACTGCAGCCTCGTTTTCGATAGCCCAGTGCTGCACTGGTGTAGCCTGGGGACGGCTTAGCGACAGAATCGGTCGAAAACCCGTAATTCTCACTGGCACCCTTGGCATGCTAGTATCTGTGGTTGTCTTCGGGTTTTCTAAGAGTATTGCCATGGCTATGATATCGCGATCTTGTATTGGACTTTTGAATGGAAATGTCGGGATTCTGCGCACCGTTGTCGCTGAACTCGTACCGGAAAAGGAACTCCAACCGCAGGCATTTAGCTTACTTCCCTTGACTTGGAGTATGGGGAGCATTGCTGGTCCGATAGTTGGAGGATTCTTAAGTGAACCTGCGAAGAAATACCCAAGATTTTTTCCAGAAGGCGGATTTTTCGACCGCCATCCATTCGCTTTACCAAATTTGTTCACCGCCGTGATCCTCTTCAATGCCGCTCTCTTTAATATTTTGTTCCTTGAAGAAACTTTGGTCGGGCAAAGACACCGCTATGACCCAGGCCGTATAATTGGCAAGAAGATAGAAGCCTGGTTAGGCTCTCTATTATCATATTTGGGCATCGATACCGAAGAGTCGCAGAAACACGCACCCCTCCTACATCAGGATGAAGAAACCGCACATTTAAACCGAAGCGCCCCTACATATTCCACTATAAAATCAACTTCAAGCAATAATGATCTTTACACAAAGCAGAAGCACCCAAACGCCTCCCTCCCCTGGTCCCAAGTCCTAACTCGCCAATCCGTCTACAACATTGTAGTCTACTTCCTCATTGCTATCCACGTGGTGTCCTTCGACTCCATCCTCCCTGTATTCTACTCTACCGCCCCACCCACCCCACAAAACCCAATCCGTCTCCCCTTCCACATACCCGGCGGGTTCGGCCTATCTACTAGCCAAATCGGCCTGATCTATAGCGCTATAGGGATAACTACCATGTCGCTGCAATTCCTCCTATACCCGCCCATCGCGCGCTCCTACGGCAGCGTAAAACTGCTAACCTGGAGCGCCTGCATGTTTCCCTTCATCTACATTGTCACGCCATACACGTTAGCTCTCAAATCGAGTACTGCAGTCTATGCTGTATGGGCGGTGATAATTGTCCTCAAGTCGATAACAGGGGTATTCGCATTCACCAGTTCTACTATCCTTATCACGAATACGGCGTCATCGATTCGAGTGTTGGGTACGTTAAACGGATTCGCGACGTCCGTGGCGGCGATGGGGAGAGCGGTGGGACCGAGTACCTTTGGGTGGTTGTTTAGTGTCGGGCAGAAGGTGGAGTGGACTACTATTCCTTGGGTTGGATTGACTATCGTTGCGGTTATGATGTGGATTTGGATACCAAAGTTGATGGAGGGGCAAGGGCCTAAGGGAGAGGGAGAGGGGAGTGACGATGACGATGAGGAACAGGGAGAGGAGAGTGTGATTTATGTGAATGAGACGGATGAGGATGAGGAATTTGAAGAGGAGACGGGGATGAGGAGGAAGGCAACGGTCGCGAGGTCCCGGAGGATGAGTATGGGGAGTGTAGGGGAACAGTAAGTTCGGATGCTGAGTAGCTATTTTTCCGATTTGCTTGATACTTTGTAGCAAGATACCATTTTGCATAGCATTTTAGATTGGAGATATTTTTGATCACTAGGTTTTTGTGGCCAGTGAGATGTATGTATCTTGCGACGATATACGCTACTTTTCTGTTTATAAGCAGTTTTTTTATGCCCCAGGTTGTGAATGCTCTCTATTCGATATATTGAATGAATGAGATACGGAAATTAAGAAATAATCCCCTAAAGCTTTTATTTATAGAAATAATAGTAGTAATAATGCCAACCAAAGCCTTTCTTTGAAGGCGCAGAAAAAATGTACATCGCTACTACGCAGGACGGAAATAATATATACTCATACCATAATAGGTAGAAAAGGGACCGAACCCCCAAAAATTCAAATATTCAAACAATTATTCAGTCGTACACACCCTTTATCCTCTCTTGTAAATAATATATATGGAGGAAGTAGAACTTCGAACCCTCTCTTCTCTCTAACCCGTTCCGTTAGATTCATAATCATACACATTCATAAAACCCCACGAGCCATCCAAATCAGGTCTCCCAGGTTGTCCCAAGCTCATCAAAGCCATCGCTGGGAACCCCTGTGCATCACCCGCCAAACTCGTCATCTGCGTCAAATACTCCTTCCAATTCTCACTTGCGCCGTACCAGAATTGACCATCCGCGGCTGCAGCCGCGGTATGCGGGATATAATATTGTTGATGTTGTGTCTGCTGTGTTTGCTGCTGCTGCGCTTGTTGATGTGGATGTGGATGTTGATGTTGTGGATGTTGTTGATGTTGTTGATTGTGTTGCTGCTGCTGCGCGGCCGCAGCGGCCAATACTGTCGCCGCGGAATGAACCGAATCTTGAGCGCGGAGGTGAGCTGCGTCGGGATAAGCATTCGAGAGGTCTACATGGCTACCTTGGCTCATTTGCGGCATGGTATTCACATTCGGATCAGCGTACAACGACGCCTGTTGCGAGGTTGACATATGCGACTCCGGTTGTGATTGAGCATATGTATAGTGTTTATTTAGCTGGGACATTTGGTTGATGGCTGATTGCTGCTGCTGCTGCTGCTGTAATTCGTGGCTACCCGGAGGTGCAAATGTTTGAGCTGATACGCTTGCCCGTCTTTTGGCGACGGAGCTGTTTATGCTGGTGCTGCTACTGCCCGGGTTTGAAGCTGCAAGTCTGCTTCCGTGTCGTTCTCGTAGCATTTTCATGGTTGCTTCTGTTAGAGACAGAACGATGTCTCCCAGTTTATTGTTACCACCTGGTAGGATGTTAGCATTACCTAGTTTTATAGAGAGGAAGGGAAGCAAAGATTAGTCTTACCGAATATTTTCCCGTAATCTTTCATGACGCTGACGCTCAACGTCATATCAGCCTTGACTCTTGCGATCTCTGTCTGTGTGACTGTCTCCCGTTTCTCCCAGATGGCGAAGAGAATAGTCATGCATGCGAGCAACGGTACGCTGGTGGCATACCATGCCGGGTCCAGATTGTTCTCCCGTCGTAACACATCAGTCATTTCGAGTATCGTTCGTGATGATTCGACACAAATCGTAAGGTTATCACTGCTAAAGCTCGGAGATACCGATAGATTCAAGGACGGGTGCCGCAGGAGAATCCGCAATCTGGTAAAATATCTGTCAATATTATCATTGCTCGAGGGTTTTGAAAATGGTAAGAGCTTACTCGTTGTACCAAAGCATGAGATTTCCTGCTTGCATTCTGATATTGAGATCCTGGCTGCTAGGGTCGTACTTGAGATGTGCCGGTAGATTGTCCTTCCAAGATGTCATCTTGGCTTCTATACTCTCCACGATTGGCTGGTACTCAGCCTTAGACGGTTTCACTGCACCGTAGAGTTTTGTGTGAATCTCGATCGTAAATTCTGCGCATTTTATCAATCCGAAGGCGACATCGAAAGAACAAGGAACATCAGGGGGAGGTGGATCCTGGGTGAACCCTGATTCTGTTATGAATTCATCCTCGATTCTTTCTGGGTATTCCACGTCATAGTCGCTAGTGATCACCCCGATCGGCCGATTCAGTTTCGCAGAGATACCAACGTCGACTGACACTCCAGTCCAGAATACTCGTTTCCGCATTTCATCTTCCAAGACATTCAAAGGAGTACCCGTCCTTTCGTGTTCTTTTTTAAGAGATCGATGAAGACGAAGCTCGAAGATCGTAGCTGTTGTGATTTTTGAAAGAAGATATGCTGGGCCAGGACGAGAGAATCCTCTAGTGAAAGCGAGTAAGAATATCATCCCCTGACAATCTTCCAGTGTTCCACCGGCGAGGAGAAGGTTTAGGAATGAGAGGGAGAAATGGTAATGTCGGAAAGCTCGGGTGAGATCTGGTTGCTGAGGGCCATCTACTTTCATTTGACGTTTGGCGATGAAAAACATAGACATGGCCAAAATCATGTGGGTTATAACTAGGTGGCCAGGACTGGTTTTATAATCCGGAATATCGTACATTCGGTGAAACTGGCTAAGATGTCAGTCTATCTTCTCGATGTTTTAATAATAAGAAAAACGTATACATACCTCGGCCATATATGTCGGTCGATGAAGAATAGGTAGGTAAGGTTGAGTTACAGCAAAGTTCCATTCTACGAGCATGAGGGCTTCTTCCTTTGAGGGCAGGCCCAGTTGCAAGATTGATGGCGGAGCATATCGGCTGACGCTCATAAGGAAGCTCCGAAGCGAATCATCCAGTGGGTTGGCATCACTGTAATCGAATTTGGCGTCAACGGGTACATAGTTCAAGACTCTAGCAGGTTCAGGCACGCCTTGTATATCTGCAAGATCTATCGAGATGCCCAAAACCGAGAGTGCAGACGCACGAGTCGATGCCATGTATGAGTTTCCAGAATACATGTTAACATGTTGAGCTCCCGATTTGCGAACCAGAAATGATGGTCGTCCATAAGGATCAGGCTCGTTCAGGCTGGGAGATCTTTCATTTGGATGATTATTGGTAGGACTGCTCTCTTGATGAGGGTTATAGTCCATCGAATACGGGAGCGTATGCTGCTCTAGCTTGACTGGTGCTTGTTCGACAGGTTGCCATTGATCCTTGTTGTCAACTTGACCGCTCCAACCCAGAGTCGATCCACTCGCTGATGAATTGCCATCGTGACTCTGCTTTCCAGGACTCGCTAGCCCACCAGCATGCAAGAGAGCTTCCATATCCTTTATTTTCGCCTCGTAGTCGGCGCATTTTCTCTCGAGTTGTTCGATATAACCACGCGGGACAGCACGATGGGAGATCCGATCCGTCGTTCTACATTCGGTATTGTTCTGCCGGCATGGTGAACATCCGCCGGACAGACCGTCGCACCGGATTTTGCGTATCTGTGGGCAAAACACGAATTTGTCAAAACGGAGCCGCATTAATTTATTTCAAGAGGCACAGATTGAACTTTGGTCATACCTTGCATCTGTCACACGCCTGACCGGTTCTCGTAGTGTTTTGTAGACGTTTTCTCACAGTCCGTCCAAAGTCTTCAGAACCAGGCTGTTTGCCAGCTGCCGCAGCGGCAGCATTCGCCTGCGCGGTCAATATAGTTTGCTGGCTGGAACTGCCACCATGTTCGTCAATGAGCGATTGGACAGCTCCATCGCCAGCGGCACCACCACCGGCGGCAACACTCGCCGACCGTTTCAAGGACATTTGCTCACTCGCAGCGGCAGTTGTAGGTATGGTGGGTATAGGCGTGCTTGCGTATGCGGGCGTATATGCGTGTGCTTGCTTCCTTATGGGTGAGTGTGTGCCCCCAAGACTTTGAATCCGTCAGACGACCCACAATTTGGGTGCCGATTTCCCGATGCCTCGGAAATTTTGAGCTACCAATCTCTTGTCACGGTTACAGAGGGCAAAAAGCCAATGCAAAGGATACAACTTTGTCGGTCGCTTGGATCCAAGGCGCTTTACTGGAACTGTGGCATGGGAGGTGAGAGGCTTTCGAACATTCAGGTGTGGACGGAAGCCGTCAGGCCGACGACAAGTTATGCAACGATTGGGACTGGCTTGTGTTCGATTTGATCCTCCCCTCCTCTCTCTCTCGCTCTCTTCTTTCGGAGGACTTTCTGCTAGCGGATGAATGGATGAATGTGTTTATTGCTTATCGGCAAGTGCTGTTGTGCTCGAGTTACCTACCCCCTTCCCAAGAGAGCGTTCGCACAGCAAGGGTTAATACGGCTTCAATGTACGAGCAACGAAAAACGATCTCACGAGATGTCGAACAGGGAACAGGGGAACCAAATCAAGAATGGAGAAAACAGAAGAACGAGATCCATCGATATCGAAAAGCATAAGATAAAAGGAAAGTAAGCGAATATTGGTGGAGAATATGCCAATACTCGTTGACAAGCAACAGCTGCTGCAGCTGCTGCGAACTATTTTAGTCGGGGATGATTGAGAAAGGACAGTCTTGGCTTTGTCTCGCCAATTTGGCCCCAAAGGCTAAGCTGAACCTTCAGAACCGGGGGCCCACCCATTTGAGACATACATTCGTCCTTGGGTTTGGGCTCTGCGGTCTATGCTTTCGATTCGTTCGACAGTCCGGGTTCTAGCCCGGGCCTTTAGGTTGTGCTCTAAAGAGCGTTTTGGGTAAGGAGGGCTGACAACCTTCGAACTCTAAACTCGCTGTCCAGTTTGGTGACTGTCCTGATATACTTTTTGACCAAGCTGCCAAGTAAGGTTTAAAGTCTTCGGACATCCTCGATCAAGGTTAACCTCCTGCATCCGCCGGAGTTAAAACTTGCCAGCAGCAGCAGCAGCAGATCAGCAGCATGGAAATGGGGAGAAATTGTAAGAGGGTGGAAGTGGGGGGTGTGCATTTCCGTGGAGAATGTGAGAACGAGTGTATGGCGTGTCAAACAAGGGGCAGTGCGAGATCACATCAATTCGATGGATCATGTTGGGAAGCCCTTGCTGTAAGACTTGCAAACGAGAGTAATTAAGTGTATATATCTCGATGGATTTGGGTTTCGAAACGGGGATAGAAGGTGAAGGCTAGAGAGTATTCGAATGCAAGAGCGAAAAGAGATTTGGAATGCATGATTGATCGCGGCTGCGTTTCCAGTGCGATAGGACAAAAGTAGTAGTAAAAGCAGTAGGTCGGAAGGGGATTAAAAGGATTGTATGTCGGACAGGCTTAACGAAAAGCCACCGCTGCGAATCCAGTCGTCGTCGTCCCAGGAATTCGGGACTGATAGAACTGGGCAATTTGGAAATAACAGGACGACGTTATATAATATGTGACAGCAGGAAAACAAGGTAACCTGCCCGGTTATCGCGTAATCTCATGTCGATGGCCGGTCTTCCGTACGGAAGATGCCGCGAGAAGTGTCGATGGCAAATTCCAGGTTCAAGCGACACCCGTAGAATCAAACAGTGAAGGAGAAGGAATCGAATCAAATTAAAAGGTTAACACCAAGGGCCGTAACCGAGCAGTATTCCGTACCTTAATCTCCAATTGATCAAGCTTCGTGGTAAGTTGTCGTACAATTGCTCAATGTTAGTCCGTAAAAACCATTTCAAAACTAAAAGGCATAACAAGAAGCACCGCCGGACAAAATATATTTTGTGATCGATTCGGATTCGGTAAACTGTGAAGAAGGATGATGAGTAAGACGGGAGGGTGGGGACTTAATAAGCAAGCCGCATAGTGACAGTTTTATTTCCCAAGACTACCCCCAAAATGTAAAAAGTTCAGCTGGACTCCATTTGAAGAACACGTTGGAGAATTAACCAATTCCCCTTTCTTTCGGTTTCTTTTTCCTTGCCAAAATGCACAAGTCAAATCACGCTCTCAAATGCACCCCAACGGGCTGTCGAAAAGTGCGAGCCTGCCAGCACAAACTACGTCGAATGAAGGAGAGCAAAAGGGAGCGAGGACGCACGGACGGATGCCCAGCCTTTCTTCCCTCGACCGTTGAAAATCCCTGTTGGAAGAGATGGTATCGAAGAGGCAAAAACCAGCAAGCTTGCACCGGTCTAGGCTAAGCTGCTTGGATGAAGCACTCGTCCTCCAATCGCAAACGATTAGATTGACCCACGCTCACTCCACCCCTCAAGCCAAACATGTCGCCTCTGTTGCAAGGCTCCGACGTTGACACGGCACCAAACAGAAAATGGAGAAAGAAGTGAAAAAAGAGGCAGAAACAGCTCCGCTTTTCTGCAGAACTGGCAAGCCGGAGACGAGATCTGGTCCGCTTCCCCGGAACCAGATACGAGACGCATTCTGCGGTGTAATTAAGACTTCAACGTCGGGATTGAAGCAGATGCTTCACCCGCGCGCTTATATCGCTTATATAACAAAGTGAGCGAGTTGCTGTGTTGCCTTCGACGTCGACGACGCCTGACGATCCGACAATCACTCAACACCGTGGTGCCGATCACAGACCTCTCCTAACCCCCCCACGTGCCTCCCAGTGCTCCCTTCGACCTCCCTCAACCTCTCCCGTGACATGGCTCTGATATCGTAGCCTAACCATCATCATCAAAACATCCAATCGCCGTCCTCTACAGCTCTGCAGCTGCAGCCCTAGCTCTGTAGCTCTGCGCCATGCCGACCACTCTCTCCCTCGTCTCCCTCCCTCCCTCGCACAAGCTCCACATCGGCCTCTTCGAAAACGTCACCAACGCCGCCCACCTCCACTCTCAACTTCTCGCCAGAAACACCGAATACGAGTACGCGTTCATAGACGCCTCCATACTCGTCAGCAACCTGCAACCCCTCTCCGCTGCCTTTCGCGCCATCCACGATTTGCTCGATCCCACTGTGGGTCTCCGAACGCCCAATGTCCACTCCGAGACCGTGTTCAGTCTCAGTCCCACACACAACGTACGTAACATAAATACATGCACAGACCCCCCTTTTTCACATGCACCACAGCTATCTGTCGTTTTAGACGCTCGGGTCTTCCATTTTTTGTGTCTCGCGTATTTTAAAAAGGCCCCATATGCGGATAGCGGACGGCTCTACTTCCAAACGAGCAACGTAATACGAACAAAAATAGAGACTAAAGGAAATAGATTAAATAACTAATATGCACCCACGTCCATGCGCAAAAACAGATAACGGACTCGTACCGCCGTTTCGGCATCTCCCCATCCTCCACTGCCATACTGGTTATTAAAATCCTCGATACCACAAATCCAGAATACTCTGAAGCTGAAACCCTCAAGCACCTCATTTCCATCATCTCTGGAGACGAAATCGAATTCACAACGGAGAATATAAGACGGTTTACAGACCTAGCTAAGGTTAAGAAGTATTATAAATTGAAAGATTTGGGGTACGTAGATGAATTGTATAAGAAGAAAGGGAGGGAGGTGAAGAGCAAGAGTGAAGAGGAGGGATGGCGGGATTTGGAGGTTGCGGTTTTAGGACAGATGGCATTGAGGAGTTTGGTGTGACAAATATCTAGTATTTGATGTTGAGGGGTGTGAGCAACCTCTAGCTTCGAGGTTGAGACGGAGTCTTGTTGCGGACTGGCGATGACCTAGAGAAGGATTTATTGGAATATTAGACGTGGGTTCTTATCGACCCATGATGGGGTTATATTGATATATATACCCACTATAGCCGCTAAGCGCGGTCGTTGATATAATTACAGAATTCAGTGAATCATCGAGTCTTTGAATGCACATTGCAGCCATATAATTTCCTGTTCGTTTTCTAAGACAGGGAGATCATGGTCTATATATTATTTTTTTGAAGAGGTGCAAGCAGGTCGAGCACATTCCAGGTCTGTTTTCATAAAGCATGTGTCCATGATACTCTATAAAAATTATTCTCACACGTGATAGTAAACGGGTTTTTAAGACGATATCGAAGCTAGATTTTTTTGTGGCGGTTTCTTTGTATATATAAAAGTTTATCAATCAAGAAAGAAAGCATTACACAATTTAAACTACACAACATAACAAAAATTATTACCCATCCGAAATCAATTTTAAAACAAGACGAAAAAAGAAGACGACGCGCCAATTTATAACGATGTAAGAAAATCTAAAGAAGCATGCACGTTCCTTTTTAAAATTCTTTCACCATCCCATGAAATCCATTATCCGACGACCAAAGCTCTTGACACCTCCACTTCCATTATCACCAGTACTCTGACTCTCACCTACGAAATATCAAAAAGATTTTACCATTCAGTGAAAAAACCGGCCATCTCGTAGTGCTCGTCTGACATACCGGCGTATCCTCCCTCCTGGGCTTCTCCCTCTTGGGCTGCAGCATCAGGCGGCGATGACGCCCCCTCTTGTCCTACCGCATCGGTTCCCTCTTGAGCACTCGGATCGGTTCCTTCCTGAGCTGCTGGATCGGTTCCTTCTTGTGCTGCGGCTCCTGGGTCTGTTCCTTCTTGGGCTGTTGGATCCGATGGGGCTTCCTGGGGTGTTGCACCTTCTTGGCTATCACCTTCTTGCGCTGCAGCTTCTTGTTCGGCTGCGTAGGCTCGCATACTCTCTTCTAATGCGCGGCGTTTGATAGCGACGTGTGGTGGGACTGGAGCACCAGGTGAGAGTGGTGGAGCTCCGGCGGAGCTGACGTCTCGACGGTGCCAGCGGTGGCGGTACCATGGTCTGCCTGGACGGTAGATTGGTCTGTATATAGGACTTATCACAGTTGAGTATGGGTCTTCTAGCCGTAACCGCTCTTCTAGGGGTAATCCGAGCCGTATCCTCTCTTCGATGGAAAGGACAGGCTCCCATCTTCTAGCAACGCCAGCGCGGATTTTTGCACGTTCCAGACGGAGACGGGCACGTTCTAGCCTTTCACGTTCGATACGTTCCTGCTCTATAGCTGTTAGAGGTGCTGTGCCGCCGACGATCCCTACCGGATGGTCCCAGTGGTTCCATGGCTGCGGAGAGCGAGCCTTGATCTTGTTACCATCGTTTTCCTTTTTCTCACCGTCCTTATTTGGTTGGTGGTTCGCTAGGAAGGGAGATTCGGATTGCTGAGGGGGTGGAGGGGGGAAGAGGAGGTCTGGCTGCTGCGGGAAAGCGTTGGCACCACGGTGCATGTTACCCATATGATGGTAGGAGTTGCGCTGACGGTGATGATTCATTGGCTCTTCCCACTCGTAATGGTGCCATTGGCCTGGGTAATTTCCGTGGTGTGGACGCCAGTTACCGTGGCTGTAACGGTGACGGTGGCCCCATCCGCGTCGTGGATAGTAGTCATCATCGTAATCGTCGAATCTGAAGCGTGGGACTCGGACCCTGGAACGGCCACGCTCGTAGTCGTCAAAGTCGTGCATGTGGCGGCCACCGTGGTGGTGTCGCCATTGATGATGGCTGTGACGGTGGCCGTGACCCCACCTGCGTCGTGGCATGTAGTCTTCGTCTTCGCTGTCATAGTGATGATGTCTTGAGTGGCGACCTCTACGGGGACGGCCGTACTCCTCTTCATCTTCGGAGTCATATCTTGGGCGACGTCTATGGCCGCGTCTACGAGGGCCGTCGTATTCAGACTCGCAATCGGAGCCGGAATCATATCTCGGACGACGAGGGATGCCTCTCCTTGGACGGGGGTATTCATCACCGCCCTCGTAGTTTGGCATGCCGGGATGGCGACGTTGGCCAGGGTAGCCACCAGGGTAGCCGCCAGGCATATGACCGTTCATGTTTCCTGGCATATGGCCATTCATATTTCCTGGAAACGGTGGTCTACGAGGTGTTCTGGGACCGTCTGGGCCATTGATCACCTCGAATCCTGGAGGTAGGTTTGGAAGACCCAGCTTGCCCCTTTCACCATTATTCATGCCTGGTCTCATCATTGTTGGTGCGTGTCCAATGAAGGGCTTGTGATGGGGAGGTTTAGAACCTTCTTCTTTGTTGTTATCTGCTTTATCCTTTCCGCCATTTGGTAACATGGCGGTACCGTCATTGATCACGATGATTCCCGGGCCTTCTCCGCCTCCTTGTTGGGTAGCGTCGTCTCTTTTTTCAACAAGTCCGGCAATCTTTGCGGCGTCGGAATCGCTTACTTCTCTTCGGGATAAGTCTAGAATCGTACAGTTAGAAAAATATGTTTTAAGAGTGTCAAGGGCGGAGGGCATGACTTACCATTTCCGTCCATAAAGTTATTGTACAGAGTCGCTTGAGCGAGAGTGACGAGGAATGGGGCGGTAAGGAGAGTTGAGACCTTCATCTTGTGCTTAATTAAAAGAAAGATGAATAAAACCTTGTTATGTTTATGTGTTTCTTATTTGTGTAATAGATAAATCTTCCGTGACGATTTGCTTTGTGATATTTGGACCAGCCGCATATATTTGCATACAATGAAAGTTTGATCTTTGATTCGACGAAGGAGAGAGAAGAGGGGAAAGATTTCTTACAGGGTAAGAAAACTTTGGGTTATAAATTGGTGTATCCTTTTTTGAGATATTACCAGAACAGCTCAAAAGCAGATTTTAAAGAATTGAAAAGGGGAAAGAGGGGTAAAAAAAAAGGACAGATGAAGGAAGAAAGAAAAAAAAGGGACAAAGGGAATGATAAGATGGTGATGTCGAATAAAGAGGGGGGGAAAGTAAAAAAGAAGGTACCTGGATACCGTGGGCTCTCGGGTAGGTTTATATCCCCATCTATACCGCAATACCCGAACATGATATCGGGACGTAGCACCAAGACCCTAGGGATCCTCTGGGTTAATTCTCCAGCAGCAAACATGGGCGTCATTATTGTCACGGTACACTACGGAAGATAGGAATCGGATTGAGACAGGTGTAAGAGGTTGAATCCCCCCAAACATTAGAAAAATGAAGAGGCTAAGGTGGATGTTGTGTTGAGTGGTGTGGTAGAAATGACTATGCTGTATTTGGTGTTGCATGCAATACCGTATTGGGCCTCAGGATTCCTAAACGGAGGATATAGTCCCTTTAAGAACCGGAGTTGATCCACCCCATAGTTCAAGCAAAGATGGACTTTAGTATTTAATTCTTGAGGAGGGCAGTGTCACCGTTGTTTCGTAGCCAAATTTGGGTGCAAAATTGGTTTGATCGTTTAATCAGCGTGGCCATACGTATATTGGTGCCGTCCGTGGTGTATGCATGAGCTGAGGACCTCGCGTATAAACCGACTGTACGGCGCCATTTGACGAACTCGAGCCGTCAAAATGTAGTTCAAGATACGCAAAGGGTGAATAGATCTCGGAAGACTGGATGATACCGCCAAAGCCGGAGAAGGGGTTCCGCATGAGATTCCCTCTACGCTCTGAAACGCGGATGTCGTTTGCTCTTCTGCCATAAATTTGTTCAACTGTTGAAGCCAGCTAAGTCAAATTTCGAGCTCGCCAGACATGCCTTGAATCCCGAGCAGCCTAGTCGAGTCAGAATAGAAGTTTCGAACTTTTAGTGCTAGGATTACCGGATCTCATTCCGACGATGTGACTGTCGGGATATCTTTTGATAAACGGAGGTCAAGTGCGTGAGAGATTTACGCTTGGCGCTTACTGAGAGGGCTATTCGTTCCAGCCTCATGATGTCTGCCACGCCGGATATCATGAATATGCAGCGTCGACGGGCGGAAAAGCTTTCGACCGGATGGCTCGGCTCCTTGGTAGGAGGAAAGACATTTTAACATTTTCTTTGCCATACGTCTCCAAGCGCTAGATATTATAATATCATCGTATCGAGCATGATAAGATGCATATACTCGATACCATAAGGATAGGTTTGAGATATCTGAATTCAATCTTGTTCAAACGTGATCCTACAATGATCACGCTCCCGATTTCACTAGCCGATGATAGACTATTACTTTGGAGACACTGTCCAGGAACGTCAAATTACATTGTAAACACTTAAACATGAACAAGCCGTCCTTTTATGAAACGCACTCGGATTTCGAATATTTTCCGTTATCGACGAGGTCGCATAGACGCCAAGGTGCAATCTCTCCGGCTTGGGCATTTTAGTATTCTAGAATGAGGATTCTTTCTCTCATACTCGCCGTCGTACCTAGATATCTCCTAAGCTAAGATCCGGGAAATTAGTTAATCCAAAAGGCTCTCTACATTTACAATATTTGTGAGTTGTCGACGAGATCTGACATATTTCGGGGTCTTGGCTTGGTGTTTTGGAAACGGACGAAATGAATGCCAGTACAAGGCAGCTCGTTCGGCCCGTCCACTCTACATCTCGCGGGCTGGGCACGCCCATCTCAGCAAACCAAATTGTGCCGCGCCCTTAGATACGGTACTGACCTACTTTGGAGGATGCCTAATTGGCACCGAAATGGTTCAAGGCCACGGAAAAGCACGTCCGATTGCGGACCGAAATTGGGTTTCTGATCGCGAGAGCTCTCGGTGTTCTCTCAACCAATCTGAGAACCCGAACGGTTGTGCGAAGAACAAGGGTTGATCTTATCAGGGATGCAGGTGTACCCCCATCTCTCCCCATTTCCCAGCGATTGGCGGAATGGCGGCCGTCGCGAGAACAGGCACTTAAGCTTAATCTTTCGTGTCTTTCGGTTTGGCTAAATTAGCTAACCGAAACCAAGACACTGAGGGGGAAGAGAAGGGCGACCGGGACTCGGTCAAAGTTCAGGACGCCTATTCTGAGCTGCTGCTGGGCTCCACCGGTCCAGACAAGGGCCTTTGATAGCTGCAAGCCGACCAGCCAGCCTGTCTGCAACCATGCCTACCCCCAAATTAAGCGTGCTGCAATAGCAATCTATACGAATGATGATGATGCGGGGAAACCTGCCAGCCCTTTACCTGCTGAACTGCCTGCCTGCGCAAGTACAGTGCTTGGAATTCATCCAGCATTGAAATGATAACGCATACCCTCCACCCTCCACCCTCCCCCAAAACACCAAGCCTGAGGAGCTCGATGCAGAGGGGTGGGATAATATAATATAAAGTAGCGGCCTCTTCTTCCACCTCCTCTTTCTGTCTCTTGCGATTTTGTTCGTTTTCTGTATACTCTGGATATCGATACACCATTTCAAGTTAGTCAAAAGTCTGTTTGGATATCCCGGTGTGGTTTCAAGCCGTGTACAGCCGCAACTTATCAGGAACTCTGATAAGTAGAACGTGTATCTTTGTAGACTCTCCCAAGTAGCCGTTTAGGGCTTCTATAATATTATAGCCTCATCAGACCCATCTGTGGACATCTTTTTCTCGCATCCTGACATCATCCCATCTTGATATCGATACATCTCGATCGTCTCATCTCGAAAAACAATCCCTGTCTGTCAACACAAGCCCCGGTACAAGCCTGGTCAAGTCGAACGACTTCAAATCCGAAATCATGACAGCAGTACTTGGTTATATCTTCAAGGGAGGCGGCAACAATGGGACCTCGTCACCCGTCGTCGCGCTTCCAAACAACCCAGCGACTCAATCGGTCCTCCACCTCCCAGAACTCCTCAGCGATATCCTCCTATACCTCCCCTTCGAGCAAGTGATGCGAACCCGCGGGGTCTGCCAGCACTGGAAAGCCGTCATCGACACGGACCCGAACATCCTCTGGCACACCTGGCGCAGCACCACTGCTCCGATCACACCCCGCAAAAAGCTCTCCAACCTCGAGCGCCTCCTCATCAAAGAATCCCAGCCTATTCAATCCTCGCCAGACGACCCGTCTCCAAAAAATAAAAAGAAGAGAAGGAACAGCAGCAACCTCGCCGAACGAGAATGCTACTTTGAGCCCTTCCGCCCTTTCTTCGAACGAAACCTCATAAACACCAACGAATGGATAACCCCGCTCTACGCCAACATTGACCCCGAAAACCCCACCCAGCGCGCCCCGCCAATCCGCACGATGCAGCGCACATTCATCAAAACCTCCCTCGCCGAATTTCTGACCCGTCATGCTACCACGCTGAGTAGATTCTACATCACCCGTCCGCCGTTGAAAAAAGTAGAATCCAGCATCCGTGTAATAACAGCGATGAGCGGTACCCGTGCGAACTGTGCGGCTAATACGCTGGATAAAGGGTTTACGATCGTAGACGAGAACGGGATAACGGTGTACGCGTATCTGAAAGGTTTGTTGGAGTGTCTTGAGAGTAGTTGGGGGAGGATTAGGGTTCCTCAACCGATGCCGGCCATGTCACTTGATGAGAGGTATTTGGTGGAGAATGGAGTTGAGGAGTTGTGTTTGCCGAAGAATTTGCAGAGCAAGCATCGTCTTGAGGCGCAGTTGGTGAACATGACGAAGGAATTTGTTGATTATGATGATGACGATGATGACGAAGGGGAGGAGGCGGTAGGTGGTGATGGTGAGAGCGAGGATGGAGGGGAGGATGCTGCGGTTGCGAGATTGAAGGCGACGTTGGAGGAGTGGGAGAATGGGGTGATGAATTCGACGTTGATTATGAAGGTGCATTATAGTGTTGTTCCTGAGGTTGCGCCGAGGGTGCAGAAGAAAGGATGGAGACAGTGGCTTCTTGGGTGGTAGGTTTACTGACGTCGATATCACCTCTCTTTTTTCTTATCTTTTACTACGAATTCGTCTGGTGCATGTTTGAGCGATTGGGGAGTATTCACTTTACGTTATCGTTATATCATTTTCGTTCTTGTTTTTATATTGATATGCGGGCTAGATTTCATCGGTGGACCTTTTGTTCTTTCCCTTCTTCTTTGCATTTTTCAACATTGCGGGCATGGCGTTTAACGGTATATGCATTGGGATTACACACTGTTGCATTACTATTCCAATTATGACTATGGGATTGAAGGGAGCTGTACTTTTATTCACCTTTCTTTTTCGCTTCGTGTTATTATTATCTTCGAAGGATAAGAGGATGGGCATTTCATGTTTTTTTCTTTGTACGTACTTTCTTAGCTATCACTATTATAATACCAATCAATCTATTCTCAGAAACCAACGAATATAATCGCATTATGATTCTGGGCCCAGCTGGGAGAAACAGAAGAAGAATACAACCAACGTGAAACTGGACCAACATGAAGATAACAGACGAAAAAACGAGTTTACCAGTAGTCCATTCCTGTGGCTTGAGGGGAGGTCATAGGCGAATTATTCAGGCTGCAAGTCCAAATTGGTATATGCTCAAGCACTTATCGTTCGTAATGTTGGTCCTCGTGGCTCCGTTGAAACTAACATACCATTGATGCATCTAGGTGTTTCTGCAGAATTGAATCCAACAATTAGGACCAATTCTGCACGGTATCGTCGTTCCTGTGCTAGTTTGGACGACTAGGCTATTTTGGGTATCGAACGAAAAGCACCTGAGGAATACCAGGCTAGCATGATGAGAAAAAAAGTTTGGTATCGGTGAAATCGTCGGTGGATAATCAATCCCAAGTCTGCACAATGGGTTCGTGAGGAATTATGCCAGAGAAATTCATACCAAGGCACGGGCCAGTTGGTCTTGAGATTCGTTTTCTGGCGATTTCAACCGAGCTAAACTAAAGAGCTCAATGGTGATGCTTGTATATATGCAGGTATGATCCAATCGATCTCGATAGACGGGTTCAGAGGGTGATCCGATACACCATCAATGGAACTAGCAAGGGTGTTTAGATGCATTCCAAGCTGGAAATTCTCGCATATCACTGAAATTTCAAAAATCGATCGATCAATGGGAGCTAGTTGGTCGATCTGGTTGGGACTAACGATCTAGGCGTGGATTCTTCGAATGCAATACTAGGATACTGAGCTAAGGACTAATTGATACGGGAAGATCAGAGCACTCCTCCGGACAAGATTTTTAAGATCCGAAACACCTAGATCTGAGATTTTTGGAGATTGTCGTCACGGTACAGCTATAGTATATCTTTTAGAGTTGATGCATCGGCGGAGGGTAAAGATTCGGGAAGGCAGCCAACCGGAAAGTGGGTTTGAATCGGGCGGATTTGAGATTCTGACAGGTCCAGCCGAGCCCTTGTTTTTTTTTTTTTTTTTTTTTTTATGCATGGCGAACTCATATTCTGCGGCAGATGAGCTCGCTCGCCAGATCGGAACCAGAACGTCTCTAGCTAGCTAAGCTTATAGATTTAAGCTCTGCCCGGCTGCAGGGTCGGTGGTAGGAGAGAGAGCGCAGTGGAAAAAATGTTTACAACTAAAAAATTTCCCGGAATATTGCGAAACAATACTATTATTGCAATATTGTATACTATTGTTGTCGTCCGTCTCCTCTAGCTCGGTCTGATATTCTCTGATGGTGGCACATGATAGATCCTGTCTGAACTATGTATACGTACCTTGGTAAGTAAGTGAAGTATGCATACGTGTTAAAGAATTCGATAGAAGGATGCATGATATCGTATATAAAGAATGGAAGGGACCGAAACCGCCGTCCCTGTCCAGACGATCTAGCTGCCTCATCGATGCATCAGTCGGTCAGCCAGTCAGGGTGATACAAACTAGCATCAGCATTCCTCACCTTCCATAGCCATCGTCATCATCATCATCATCGCCGGGCGCCGTATTCGCCTTCTCGTTTTCCGGTCGTATACATCTACACTTGTCCCATTCGCAGTCCGGGGTTTATTCGGTTGTCCATCGTGACGCCATAAGCAGAGGCTAAGCCGACCAGCCTTTTTGATAAGCGCGGGAGATTTTGCCTTTATTCTCGCTATTCTTATTACCTTTCGTATTGAAATTTTTCGAATTCGGGAGCCGGGCAACCGAGCTAATCAGCACCCAACAGTTGAGAGCTACCATCCCCCTGGCTATTGCGAGGACAAGCTGCAGGACCGTCTTGGTTTCGATTGGTCGAAAGGGGTCAGCTTTCTGCAGCCTGCAGCTCAAATATCTGCGACCTGCGAGCACATCTCTCAGGTTTTTTTGCAGTCTGCTTTCACAATTGAAGTAGTAGAAGAAGAACTTGAGAGGCCGACCGGGTGCAAGCTCCTCGCTTTGGCTGCAAGTCGCAAGGTGCTTTGCATTCATCAATTGCAATTGATTGATTCGATTGATTGTGCACAGATTTTGTGTGTGTGCTGTACAAAGGCCGTATAATTCTTTTTTCCTCCTTCTTTCCCCCCTTTGCTGGAGCTAAAAGCTAGGCAGAAAAACAAAAAAGCATCACCGAATTGAAATCGAATTGATAAAAAATCGATCTAGTTTATTTGTGAGACAGGAGAAGACTTTTCCTAGTTTTCTTTCTTCCTTCTCGATTCTCTCTTCTCACTTCATCCGGCTCGTCTCTTTCGGGTGGTTCATTTAAAATTACCTCCCTTCTTCTTCTTTCTTCTTCCCAACGTCAACAACAACACCTCGGGGCAAACGCCGACTCACATCAACCGACTTCAACCTCAACTTCATCATCTCCATCGGCTCTCAACAGCCTTCCTCCTTCCTCCTGCTTCTTTTCATTCTTCTCTCTTCCCAATAGACAATATTCTTTCAGAGTACGCTGAGAAAGATATAGAGATAGAGAAAGAAAGAAACTAACAGAGGCAAAGATGATCATACCGACTCATCTCCTGCCCTCGGCGCCCCCCAAGGGCTTCCCGGACCCGTTCACCCCCTTCTTCTCTCCTCTATCCAAGAGAGCTTCAGCACATCCCATTCACACAATTGTCGCCATCGCCCTCCTCGCATCTGCTACCTATGTCGCCCTGCTTGAAGTCAGCTTGTTCGAGACTAGATCCGACGACACTATCGGTTGGGGATTTGGAGGTTATAGATCCAAAGACTGGACGAAAACCGCCTTGAACGGAGCCGTTTCTCTTCAATTGAACAACAATGGCGATTGGCAAAAACTTGACGGACTAAGGGTAAGATCGGATTTCTTTATTTATATTATTCCTACACTTCTATTGTTAAAAGGACACTGGATTTCAATTGTTATATATGTATATTTTTTCGGTGTCACGTTCATTGCTTGTATTCGTCTGTACCTGTGTTGAGGCGCACCCGAGCTAACTTTTTTTCAATAATTTTTTTATGCGCGATATTTTAGCAATCCGAGTCCTCCCATCTGTCCCTGGTCACGCTATCATTCCCAGCTGCCCAGCATTCCGTTCCCACTCCATCAAACGTCACCACAAAAGCACCATTCAAATCTCTCCCTGCTACGTCTCCAAACAGCTTGGTCTTCTCGCTACCATTCGAAGAAACAACATCCTTTCTATCGCAAGCCGGCGTCATCTCAACTGGTAAACACATCGACTCTGATGGAATCCCTGCCGAACAAGAGACATTTTGGGTCGCAAATGAAGCTGGGGGGAAAAACATCTCTGATAGCAGCCTCTCCACATTGGGTCTTATCGGTTGGGTTAAAAACAGCTGGGAGAGATTTGTTGATTTGCTCAAGGTATTTTAGGCATATTACTTTGAATTCTTAGAAATATGCTAATTGGTTGAAAGAATGCCGACTCTCTTGATATCGCCATCATGGCATTCGGATACTTGTCCATGCACTCGACCTTTGTCTCCCTCTTCTTATCCATGAGACGACTGGGCTCGAATTTCTGGCTCGCTAGCACCGTCCTCCTCTCCTCCGCCTTTGCTTTCCTTTTCGCCTGCTTCACTACCCATAGGTTGGGTGTTCCCATCAATCTGATCCTGCTCTCCGAAGGACTACCCTTCCTTGTGGTTATTGTTGGCTTTGAAAAGCCAATCATCCTCACTAAGGCCGTTCTCGAAGCTTCTGCAGCTCAGAGACGCAAGGCGATCCAAAACCAGGACCGAAAGACTACTAGCATCCAAACCGCCGTCAGTGATGCCGTTCAACAGGCCGGCTTCTCAATTGTTAGAGATTATGTTATCGAGATTACAATCTTGGCCCTCGGCGCTGCATCCAGTATCCAGGGCGGTTTCCGTCGATTCTGCTTCCTTGCCTTGTGGATCCTTGTTTTCGACTGTATCATGCTCTTCACCTTCTACACCGCCATTCTATCCGTCAAACTCGAGATCAACCGCATCAAACGCCACGTCGCACTCCGCAAAGCCCTCGAAGACGATGGTGTCAGTCGTCGTGTTGCCGAAAGCGTCGCCCGCGAGAACGAATGGCCACGAGTGATTGATAAGGATGGCAAATTGATTTCTGATGATGAACTATCAAAGGATAAGACTACCACCATCTTTGGGAGAAAGGTCAAGGATAGCAATGTCAAGGCTTTCAAGGTCTTGACCGTCGCTGGCTTCTTTTTGGTCAACCTTTTGAACACTGTCATCCTACCATTCAGAGAACACACTAAAGCCGTCACACCTATCACACCTAGCCTCCTCAATTTTGAATCCGTCGCCCAAAGAGGTCTCGAGGCCATAGCTCAAAATGCGGCACCTGGTACCATCGTTGATGTTCTTCATCCAATCATCTATCGCGCCATCGTTCAGGATGATTCTGATCTCCCATTTCCTGGTGAAGCCAAGCAATCTTCCAATCTCTTTGCTGAAGACGCTGTCGGCTCCAAAGTTGTACAATCCCTCCTTAAATCTCTTGAAGACCCCGTCCTTAGCAAATGGGTTTTCGTTGTTCTCGCGATGAGCATTGTTCTTAACGGGTACCTCTTCAATGCCGCCAGATGGAGCGTTAAGGATTCCCATGTTGGCGAAGTTGATATCGTCAAGGCCCCCGTTCAAGCCTCGCAAGCCATGCCGCCGCCACCAGCTCCCAAGGTTGTTGTACCACTGCCAGAAATCAATACGACTGAAGCCCCGGTTGAGAAGATCGAAGGTGACAGGAGTGATATCAACACCCTTCTCAGCATCTTGAAGACCAACCCTAAGGATCTCACCGATACCGAAACCCTACGTCTCTGTCAAGTTGGAAAGCTTCCCATCTACGCCCTCGAGAAGTCGCTAAAAGATTGCTCCCGCGCTGTCGCCATCCGCCGCCGTGTTGTTGCTGGTACAAAGGCCACCATTTCTAACAGCCAATACCTCGCCGACTCAAAGCTACCCCAGGAAAACTACGATTACGCGCGTGTTCTCGGAGCTTGCTGCGAAAATGTTATTGGTTATATGCCTATTCCTGTCGGTGTTGCTGGTCCTCTTGTTATCGATGGTGAAAGTTATTGGATTCCCATGGCCACTACTGAAGGCGTTCTCGTTGCCTCGACACACCGCGGCTGTAAATCGATCAACTCTGGTGGTGGTGTGACTACTGTTATCACCGGTGATGGCATGACCCGTGGACCTTGTGTATCATTCTCCTCTCTCGCTCGTGCCGGTGCCGCCAAATTGTGGTTGGATAGTGAAGAAGGCCAAAAAGTCATGAAGGATGCGTTCAACTCTACCTCACGATTCGCCAGATTACAGACTTTGAAATGCGCACTCGCCGGGACATATCTCTACATTCGATTCAGGACCACGACCGGAGACGCTATGGGAATGAACATGATTTCCAAAGGCGTAGAGCACGCTTTGAACGTCATGACCAACGAGGCTGGATTCGATGATATGGAAATTATCTCTGTTTCCGGAAACTACTGTACGGATAAGAAGCCTGCGGCCATCAACTGGATTGAAGGACGTGGTAAATCTGTCGTTGCTGAGGCCATCATTCCCAAGGAAACCGTGGAGCAGACGTTGAAGATTACCGTTGATGCTTTAATAGAGTTGAATGTCTCCAAGAACTTTATCGGTAGCGCCATGGCTGGTAGTGTGGGTGGCTTCAATGCTCACGCTGCAAATATCGTTGCTGCTGTATTTTTGGCTACCGGACAGGACCCCGCTCAAGTGGTTGAGAGCGCTAACTGTATCACTGTGATGAGAAAGTGAGTTTCCACTAAAATGATTCTAGTGTAATTTTGATTGCTAATATTTCTTGATACTATAGGGTCAATGGTAATCTACAAATCTCTGTTTCCATGCCATCTATCGAGGTTGGTACCATCGGTGGTGGTACCATTCTTGAACCACAGGGTGCCATGTTGGATCTCTTGGGTGTTCGAGGACCCCACCCAACAAACCCAGGACACAATGCGCAGAGACTGGCAAGAATTGTGGCTGGTGCTGTTCTCGCCGGAGAGTTGAGCTTGTGCTCTGCTCTTGCGGCAGGACATTTGGTAAGGTCGCATATGCAACATAACCGTAGCGCTGCACCAACGAGAAGTAGTACTCCTGCGGTTGGAAACGGTAGTGCCAATGGATCTGCCACTCTTCCCGCCGGTTTGGCGATGACGAGAGCTAATTAGAGAGACGATGAGAGGTAGGGTTCTAATTCCCTGTGGTTGAAAAAACATTTTTTTTTTCTTTTTCTTGATTTGATATATTCATCCACTAGTTTGGAGGCATTACTATTTTTCTTTACCATTTTTAAGCATATACCACACTGTAATCGTCTTTGGTTTTATTTTCTTTTCATCACCGTTTTTTTTTTTTTTTTTTGGGGAACATAGACCGTCTAGACTGTCGTACGTACGGGATTACCGACACTTTTATATTCTTCAATTCTTTTCTTAAGAGATAGATGACTTCTTTCTTTTTCCTTCTATTTATTTTTCTAATAGGAGAGTTTGCCGCATATGGTAGTTCTTCTGCTGAGATGTTGGGGAGTGTATGCACTTTTGTTTATATCAAGGAGAGGCAGGTAAGAAGGGGATATAAGTAGCTCATTGAGAGTGTTTCTATATATCATGTACAAATATCTGCTGTATTTTATAGCGTTACTTTGTAGTTTTGAATATCAGGATTTGATATTCATGAATATAATATCAGGGTTTGATATTCATGAATATAATATCATATCACATGTTTGAGTATACGTTTTTCAGAGAATCTTGTATATGCATTTCCGCATTTCCGTCCATGCTTGCATTCACTGGATAGAAAAATCTAAGATTTATACACATGAAAAAAAAGGTAAAAAAAAAAAGTAAAAAACTGATGATGATACAACGCCCGTAAATAATTGAGTTCCGTTATTCAATGAAACGTTCGCGTGAGTAATGTATGTGTGTGATATTATACGTTTCGTACGTAATAGTAAGAAGCTTCCGCCCTTCTTCCTCCCATCTTTCTCCAACCAGCATCGAGGTTGAGGTTCATGTCTTCAATGTATATATCTCATATGTCATATCCAACAGTTCCCCATTCTCCATCCTCTATATCCAAATCAATATACTAAAACAATAATTTAGATATATATTTGATTTAACGCTGCTTCGTCGCCGACCAAACATTCTTCAACAATCCATCCCGCTGTGCCAATCTGTTGAACGAATCATCCGATTCACCGCGCGATCTGACGAAGCCGCAGAGAGCATAGGTGATGTGTTCGCCGGGGATCGAGCGGCCGTTTTCGTCAACCTTTGCGACAGAGATTTGGACAGAGGCGTGGTCTTTGGCTTTGATGATTCGATTGGTGGCAGAGCATTTACGTGGGACGTAACTTTATAGATATCATTGAAAAGTTAGCTGGTGTAGACGATTATATGGCTATACAGAGGGGTGGATTGAGTGGATATATTGGGGGTGGGGGGTATAGTACGTACAGGTCGACGAGTTCTCCTTTGTCGTTTTCCATTTTGGCGGTTTGGGTATGATTCTCGACGGTGAGATTGAGATATATGGGGAGTCGTGGATTGAGGTTGAGGATGCGGTGGTGATTCTTTGGAGCTTGGAGCTGTTGAGGATGGTGTTGAGGTCAAGTCGAAGAATATTTTTTTTCCTTGGTGGCAGCTGGAAAATGAGCAGTCACGGTGGGCGCTCAGAATGGTAATTTTGGGTGGGCAAACTGAGGACTCAACGCAGGCAGTTTTGGGCTCTCGGCGTCGGATTGGGAAATGCAACAGAATCAACACTAATTGGCTTCGCGTTGGACGCTGTGTTTAATTGAGGGTAGACGCTAAAAGACTAATAATAGGTCGTGATTGCTTTCCGTGTCTAAAATACAGGCTATATATGAAGGCCATACGTTATTAAACCATCAAACTAACATCTAACCTTAATAGATAGATCGGGTGAGCATGCTGAATGTGGTGTATGAAATTGTATATGTTTCGTGGAAAAGTCTGCCCAGGCAGTCCTCTCTCCCCAGCATTGACGCAAATCCTACACCTCCCCCATCTCTTATTAGCTGACAAAAAGCGAGCAGTCAAACTTTGGGTCACAGTAAGCCATAAGTGGCCCAGATCGTATTGCCTAATAGTCTTCGGCTGACCCTGAATCCTAGGCCCTAGAAGATAAACAATCCCCATTCGAGCCACTCGCTCTATAACTTCAGATGACGCACGATCCGTTTGTCCCTCCGCTGGACAAAATAATTCCAGAGCCAAGATATCTTTCCCTAGCCTGGTGCTGATATTACTACCGGTGAGATATGCTTCGAGACGGTCGAGGGGCACGAGAGGACGCAACGCCGCGTCATATTCAGCCAAATAGATGGCTCGAATGTTGGAACGAACTCTCTCCAGAATATCCACCAAATACTCTCGATTCTGTCTCGCCCCTACCAAAGGCCCGATAGTGGGCATATGGTCCCCAACGCATTTCTTCCAATCTATCAATCCGTATGTGGCCTTCACATGTCGAATGACAGATGGCAGCCAGAATACATTTTGATATGTTCCAGACTGCCTACTAGCGTTCATATCGAACCCGTTGTATAGGAACTTAAAACTTTGGAGGCCACTCGCAACAGGATCGAAATTCGGGATTCTCTCCACAACTTCAGCAACTATAGGTATTGAATCAGTTAGTTTCCCAGCATCATTTTCATTTTAGAGTATTTCCTAACTTACGGACGACCCGCTCGTCCATGCAATCTGGGCAGATAATTCTTTCGCCCAAGCATTTCCGAACCCGCCCATAACGAGCTTTGAAGCACAACTCGCAAGTTGTGCGAATCTCTCCTCTTGCGACGCGCACGACGAAGCGCTGGTAATCTACCGTTGGCGCATAAGGATACCTCAAGAAGTCACGGTGGACCTTTTTGTCCCGTGCGACTTTCCACCAAAAATGGTTGGAATTGAGGATCTCCCGTTGGAGAGCTCGACAGGTTGAGCCCAGATGGACTGCGTCACCTGGGTCTGGTAAATAATTGATAATTTCGTTCAGGATCTCAGTTGGCAATCGATCAAGGTATGTTTTTGCGGGGGAAATTGCTTGTGTGAGAGTGGCGGGCGCAAGTTCCGAAGCGCTTTGGCTGGTATTGGTAGTATCTCTTAACGTTGCCATTTGCGACGAGTTCTTACCACACCATAGGATTGGAATATATTTGTAGAAGAGAAAGATATTATTATGGATGCAGATGATTACTTGTAAATATGGGAGAAGGTAATTGTAAAGCTCCCAGACTTGCATTGAATCTTCATATAACTAGGTTCTTATAATCAAAAACTATTGTATTTATCTGAAGTTTCTAGAACTCCCACGTTTTTTATATTCACAAGTCTCAGATAATTCCTGAATGTACGATTGGAGTCTTGCGTAAAAACTTCAACTTGAATTTAAGATCTATCATGAAAATTATAATATGGGAAGATCACAAAGTATGTACATCGCTATTGTGTCGTAAATAGGCGAGAGGTGTCTGCCTCTTCGAAAACATTTCTTCTAAAAAAAACACAACAAGAATATTGCCCTGTTTCGGTATCGCGATTTTATAGTGAACTAGCTTTATCCTCCGGCTTCTCGGTTCTTAAGGTTCGGGTAGGTATGTTCGGTGAAGTATCACCATCACCGGATAGCTCAGCCTTTCCATCCGTATTCTCTCTCAATGGTTGACTAACAGCTTCAGGATCGCTCCTCTTAAAAAATTTCCCTCCAGCTCCTATAGCTCCTAGTGATATTCGGATACTTGGATTGAGGTTCTGTAGGAAATTCCAGGTCTCCTGGTGACCGGGGCCTTCTAAAAAGTAAGGTTCCTTTATGGAAGGGTCATCTACTAGAGCTCTATTATTGCTTATTGAGGGTTCTAAGTATTGAGGGCCGAGGATGTCATCCTCATCTCCTTCATACCATTTATACTTGAAGTTTCTGTTACTTTCACTCCCCATTCTAAATGTTATCGGTATGTGATCAAGGGCCTTTTGCCAATCATCGAGAGTGACGTCGGTTGGTTTGCTGGTCGGTTGCACCAAGTCCGCCGTGCAATAACATCCTATATTATTATCAGAAGAAATTCTTTATTAGCTTTATAACTTTATTCAGCAAGCCCTGAGTTTGAAACTACAAGAGAAAAGCCGTGATTATGCCAAAGGAAATGGTATTTCGCATGAAACGCAGGGAACGGCTAACCATATAGTATTGCGCACGTATCTGCATATTGTTTAGTCGGACATCTCGGGTTATTACCCGGCCGCCTGACACCCGGCGGGTAGACCCACGGTATTATAGCGCCGGTTTCTTGATCACAGTCGCAATTGTCGCAGTGCCTTCGCCCCATTTCTAAACGAATGTATCACAGCTGTTCTGGCTTGACCTGTAAGGCCGGCAACTCTATTAATAGCGTAATGACTTGCCGGGATATTTGGGAAATTGGGGTTTGGTCGAATGTGCTCAATATTCCGGAACGGAAGGCATTCTATTCTCAAAGTTCCCGCTTGGTAAAAGATGGAAGGGGGGATGGGGCCATCTTCAGCCCGTTTCTGTGGTAATGATTTTATTGTATTTGTGGGTTCCTTTCCAATTTGCCCCGGGTTTCGTGCCGTTTGGCTCACCATAGCTTCATAAGTAGGTGTACGGATTGGTGTCAGATTCGAAGCTGATAGAGTTATAGGGACATAGTCTTTTTTTAGCACGGAATATTGATTGGCAGGGGACCAACTTTTTTCAGAGATTGGCCGAATCGCTCTTGCAATTCCACCTTCGTCAATAGGCAGTGCTAGTAGCACTCTTGGATTGCAGGCGACAACGATCATGATCATGCATGCTAACCTTAGACTGTTTCGGACTCTAGCGATTGGAAGATTCATCGCTTTTCTATTTTGAAGACTTTACTAATCAGGGAGAAGAAGGCATTATATGTCGCTACAGGCTGACGTGGAGTTGTGCTGTCTATAAGAGATATCTTCAAGCAGTGGAAGCATATAATATATGGATTTTATATGCGTCACGGCAAAGCAAATAGTAATTACTTTTGAAAATAACCAAAGCCTAGTAACATATAACCGGTTAACTAGAATCAGTGGTTGTTTTGGACACGCATGATTAGCACTGGTTTTGTCTGGCTAACGAAACCCTATTTAACGGTTACAACTACCTGTTGAGTATTCTATTGTGCTTGCTCACTTTTCCGTGCCGGACCAATTCTTGGTGCCTCGTAGAACACACGATACTACATGGGATATAGCTCTTTTATGTGTTTTTCATGTTGGAAAGTATCAGGTTCATTTTTGTAGCAGTACTTTTACGAGACCCCGTATTGTTGACATTGATATGCACACTAGAATATGTTGGCTCTTGTTATATCGTTTGTTCAACAGTATAACTGTTTTATCAATAAAGACGATAGAGCAGTCCTCATACAGTTTGATCATCGTATTTAAAAGTTAGTCACACATTTGTAGTCGCCAAATCAGAAAAAGTCTTTATATTTTCTTAAAATATCAATAGCTGTAAGGAGCTACAACCACCGAGACCGTCCGCAGTTAGATAGATCAGAGAGTCTGATATACCTGAGTTAACTATATCAGGACCCAGATCGAACACGATGTTATGTTGGTTCCTTCGACCCAACTTTAACTGATAACGAAAGTAACTTAGATGTATTGGAAACGCTTACTGCCAGCCGTGAACCGGACGTTATGGCAGTAGCAGCAGTCTGAGCCTTTCCCTCGCCACAACAATAAATCTAAAGATAGTCATCTACTGGATCGGGTTGCTATTACGCAAGCTTGAGTAATAGCGCAATGTATTGTAATAAGCCACGTTTATCTCGTAAACCAGCCGCGAAGCACGAAGACGGTACAAATATCAGTCACTAAAAGGTCCACACTACTCATTATCTCTGGAGTTTCTGGTTCGATAGTTTGCCAGACCATTTTGACCCGATGTTAAACATCTGATATATGGCCCAGTCCATGCGCCACTGGCCCCGAGTTTCATGTCTAGATGGCTGGTTTCCTTTGAAGTTTGCCGCAAATTCCAATATCAGCGTTCAACTGATCCTTACCTCAACATCTTTTTCACAGCAATCGAACAGAGCTTCACAGGTAAACTTAATCTAGTTTAATATCATTCCAAAAGTTCTACATTTCTATATACCAAAGCAGTCCCGTTCCTTACATATTCGAGAGGGAAAAACCCTTTTATAGTCCAAATATCCTCCGTGAGGACCTGCGAGAGCTTTACAATTTCCAGTCCCAATTCAAATACAAAAGACGATCAGGATGATAGTTTTGAACATGATCGATGAACCCATCCGCAGCAAAGTATACCATGCTAAACGAATGGAAATAAGGACTTGATGATCTCATACAAATGTTACAGAGGCTCAACCTTTGTCCGGCAGATGTAAGTCGATTTATCAGGCCATTATACAGCATACCCCAAATGTGCGAACGGGAGTAAGTCCGAACATGGGGCGGGTGCCCGGGAACCTGAGGACCGAGCATTCCTTGGATTAATTCCTTAGCTCTATCATGAACCCAGTCATCGTCTGCGGGATTTTCTTGGTACCCGGAGGGCACACCGAGGGCTGAGATTTGATTTTTGATTGGTGTTATTGGTAGTTGATCACCCATGGCCTCCAAAATTACTCGAAAAGTATCCCGATCTAAGAATGGCAGATATGGTCTCAAAAGGTTTTCATGATGGAGCCGGAAAATGCTGGTGGCCGCTTCTATTACTCTTTCCGTTTGGTGATTAACGTAATCTGTAATTTCTGTAGGTGATGCGAAGTTCCGAATATCGAAGAGATACTGCTTCATAGCGTGTTCCCAAGAGCATCTATACCGAGCTTCGATTATTCTCTTAACCACTGGTAGCCAGAAATAATCATTTAGCGGCGAGTCCGCCCCGGGGTATCTGACTTTGATCTCAATGCATTTCGAGAAATCAATAGCTGCGATATCAGTTATCCGCTCTACAGTACTTCGTACTATGTGATTTCATTGACGCCAACCATTAGCTATTAGAATGGTCCCTGAATATTCGATGATCACCCGGCAGCGCCTTTTAAAAAGACAACCCAAAAGAAACTTACAAATTATATTTTTATACAGGCAATCTGTACAAACAACATAGCCCAACTCTTTCCTCACGACCCCCCGTCGCGGCGTCAAACAAATCTGACAAGTCGATTTAATCTTCCCCGACTTTGCCCTGACGATATAATCATGATAGTCGAAATTTCTGTTAAACTCGCGGAATCTTTTAAGATCTCTGTTCCCATAACGAAACCAAAAGTATTGCGAACCGGCGAGACTTTCGTAGAGAGATCTACTCGCAAAACTTAGATTCAAAGCTGACCGAACGTCGTCTAGCTGACATGATACCTGGAGTAGCAGTTCTAGCGGGAGGTTGTCGAGTTTTGGTTTTGGTTTTTGGATGTAGGGGTTACTATCGACTCTGGTGGACAGCTGAGCGAACTTTCGAGAAAGAAGACTCCCGTTATCTTCCATGGCTGCGATCTAGGGATGCTAACAAGTTTAGGATTTAGTTTGAGTCGAAAATGCCGAGTAAAAGTAACCACAGATGGGCGAGGTTTTGGCAGAGAAGTGAGAAATATATATAAACTTGAGTATCAATAACCAATTTATCTAGTAAATTCATTTAGGTTCTCATGTTTCTATTAGCCATACACGGTCTGATACTGAGATAGTACGTATGCATTAGTATCAAATGGCCACTGTGCTCTCGGCACTTGCGCTTAATAGATTTATCGATATTCCAGGATCTTCTCCAATCGTAAGAATTCTATAGATATTAATTGAAATTATCGCATCCAGCAACCTCGACGGACTTTTTAAAATGTAACTATAGTGAGTTTAATCGCTGAAATGAATGGGTGAGCACTATCATGTTATCACTATATACTCTTAAGACCAAAACATAGGTCCTAGAATGTTTATACTCCAACAAACTACCCGAGTATCCTACAAATATATTATCTTTAGGACCAAAGGAGAACCGATCGAATACCGCTCCCACAAAGTTACACACTTTTCGAGCACAGACCAGTTCAACATGTACCGAAACATCAAAATAACGAATCACAAGAAAAGGTATATAAGCTCCGTTTATATAATAAACCTCAAACGATAGTTTTTCGTCCAACAAAGGCCAGGATATATCCATACACACATCACCACAATCACCCCCAAAAAATGGTATAAAAAATGTAAAAAAAAGCACAAACACCTTTTGATAACAATAGCGGTAAGTGATGAGAAAAATAAATAAATAAAAAGTAGTAAACCGGTCGACTCAGACACAACCTAGCGGACTATATCGCTTGTTTGTTTTTGTGATCAAAAAAGAAAGCCCCCAAGAAAAGTGGTATCCTTCAAGATACTATAGATAATAGAATATAAAGATGAAACGAAAGACAAAGACTACCCGAGGCTATGCTAAGTAAGTGCGTAGTAACTAGACTAATAGTAGAAGTAGTGGTAGTAATAGTAGCATTACATGATCGGCTTCCTTTTTTGCTTAGACGGGGCATTCAAGTTGCGTTTGCATTCGCTCTCCAGGAATCAGCTGGATTGTACGCGTGCGTAGGGTATGATATCGATGCTTGGTGGGGTATGGTATGTCTGGTATCAAGAGGATAGATGGTACAGTAACCCCCCATGATAAAACGAAAGGGGTGGTTGCGAATTATTGGTTATGATGCCATAAGTAAATGGGTAGACACAACGAAAAAAGTAGTAAAAAGAAAAAAGCATAATGGGCAGATGACATTCGTTCATAACGGTCATATATTTTTTTATTCAATTCATTAACCCCCTTATTGATCCTTCATTTTCGTCCGTAAATTTATCCTTGCTTTCATATATTTCCTTATCTTGTTACCTATAGTTGGTATAGGTTTAAGGAGCTTTAGAAAGCTTCCATTTTGCCTGTCTCAGCCTTTTAGCCAGGTCGGATCGGCGTGTTAGAACTCGAGAAAACGGTACCGCCTTGAATAGTTGATACTATCTCGCTTCTACAGCGGGGCGCCCTCTGCTTTCATCTGTCGCCGCTGGTGGCTTTGGGGTTGTGGGTGTCATCGCTGCGTCGCCGTCTTTATCTTTCGTCGTTACACCTGTGGCTGGAGTTGCGGGGGATGCTTTCCCGGACATGGAAGGGGATTTATGATGCAATGTTTGGTATTCCTCCTGTTCTCCTTTTTCTTTTCCATTGAGCACTTTTCCGCTCTCCAGTTTCCGCTGTTGAATAGCGAATAGTTCACGGTCAATGGTATTAGTAGTGTTACCAGTCATCGGCGATACGAGATCGATATCCATCGAATCGCCTTTGGAGTTTCTTCTCTCTACTGCAGGGCGGGCTGTGGGAGGCGGTGAACCTAAACGATATGAGGGGTCTAGGAGTTGTTCCGTAGGATACCGTTCCAGATCTTTACTTGATGTTGAGAAGTGCGACTGTACGGCTTGTGTATGTGTGGGAGAGTTTGATTTGGCGGCTTGTGGTTCGGCTTCTTGGGGGGTAAATTCGTCAGGGCTATTTTCGAAGGGTGTCTCTTTGAACAATCGAACGTATTCTTCTGGAACAAGACCAGATTCGCCTATATGTATGGATATTTAGTATTTGGTATCAATCAATCGCGCGATATTGATATAGTGAATAGATAATACCTGTTCTAGGGTCTTCGGCAACTAGCCAACCTTGGCCGTGTCGGTAGCTCACCCAAATCACCTGCCCTTCAACCAA
The DNA here is from genome assembly GCA_036971675.1 of Orbilia ellipsospora. Taxonomy (NCBI): domain Eukaryota; kingdom Fungi; phylum Ascomycota; class Orbiliomycetes; order Orbiliales; family Orbiliaceae; genus Orbilia; species Orbilia ellipsospora. The sequence continues at coordinate 463,843 of JAVHJO010000006.1, forward strand.
TTCCAGCTCATTGTCGTTTTCCCGCCTAAAATCGAATAATGCCACAGCTTTGCCATGCATTTCCTCATCCGGATCTGCGATAGAAAAGTGGTAGTCTTTGGAATACCGCGATTCATCTCCTTCAAATTCCTCATCAGATTCTTCGTCATCGTAGTCGTCACCCTCAGCATCATCTTCGTAATATTCTCCAGTTGCTGGGTGATATGTCCCACCGGGCTCGCCGATATCCTCCGGCATCTCAATACCGTTGCCATACTCCCCGTCCTTCAAATTTTCTGATATTGATGTCATCTTTCCATCCTTGCTCAGTGTTCTCCCTGAAGGCAATCCTAGCGACGACTTGTGCTTTCGGTGTTTCTGGGTTATTACTACGGGGCTAACGAGATCCTCGTCTTCAAACCATGGAGGCCCATCTGCAAACTTGAGCGGCGGTGGGTGGTTCGAAACAGCTCTAGGATCACGGTTTAACGCAGCGGAATCGCTCATACGTCGTCCGCCGGGAGATCCAGCTGCGATACTGGGGTTCCACCAACCGAGAATCGAGCCAATGCCATTAGCACCGAAGAGGCCGGAGTCTCTCGCCGAACCTGGTGTAGAGCCGATGCTGGGTACTGGAGGCGGGCCATAGTGGAGCGGATGAGAGATGGGGTATGCGAAGTCTCGTACTTTCGTGTACGGCAGGGATTGGAAGGCAGGTTGGGTCGGAGTTAGCTGGTCATGTATTGGGTCCTCGCGTACTACGGGTGTCGCAGGCTCGGACCTTGCCTGCCCCTTCATAGATGCCATTCTTCTACTTCGTCTACTTCTCTTCCTCTGCTACCGCTATCTTCAGACGAACTTTCTGATTCTCGCTTACTTTTTCTGAAGTTGCTACCAGTGGCTATATTTTGATACCAAGAGAATAGTGGTAGATATGTGATACGTAGAGCGTCGGAGATATTTGTGATATAGGTCGGGAGACTGTGCTCTAGGGAATGAAAATCCTTGCTTGAGTGTTAATGCGACTGGGAGGAAGAGAGAAAGATGTCTGAAATAACGTTGCTTGCGATTTTCGTATCAAACGAATATTTGATAAATCCTGGGTATATGGCGGTTAGCAACCGGAACAAGTTGGAATAGTCTTTCGGGAAAGGCGAGCCACAGTGGCAAGAGAGAAAGCAATCGTATAGAAACGGATGTGAAGACTGGATTTTGGTTTCGCTCCCTGGGAGATACTGATTGCAGCCGAAAACAAAAAAGAATATATAGATAATCTACTGGGGAGAGTTTCTAATAGAAAAAAGCCGGCTGGGACTAAAAATAAAAAATAAAAGGTTCGGATTGGATTCGGCAATGCACAGCAAACGTCAAGCCGTATATTTTGATTGTAACTTTTTCTTTCTTTCTTTCTTCTGGAAGGAAACCAGTTCCTTTGAAAATTTGCCTTCTTGGGCGAAACGAAACTAGAGGCCTAGAAGAAGGTCAGAGGATACGGAGGATCTTTGATTTCGTTCCTCCAGGCAAGAGCGACTCTGCTTTTCGGGGAGGTTTGGCGGTTTCAGCGTTCGCAACCGGTGAGATCGAAGGCAAGTGTTTCAACGGGGCTAGTTCGGCGAGGGAAAGGGGAGAAGAGAAGGAGAAGAGAAGAAGAAAAAAAAGACGGGGGAGATGAGGGAGCCAAGGATTGAAGTCGAGGAATGGAAGAAGAATATTTGATTCGAAGAGAGCAGCGGAAGAAGAGAACAAGCAGCAGCCAAGTCGGTGAGCAAGCAGAGCAGAAACGGCCGGCAGAAGAAGAGAGGTGGAAGAGGAAGAAGCAGAATCGAAGGGAGAATGGAAAGCAGGTTAGTTTCGGGGCTGGTGGTGGTGCAGGTGCAGGTAGGTGCAGGTTGGTGGTGGTGGTTAGCGAAGAAGGGCGGCGGTGGTGGGGTTCAAGAAGGAACTAATCGAGTAATTACTCCTCTTACTCCTCTTTTTTACTCTTATTATTGCTTGCTATCGCCGACAGATAGTGAATAATAATGAGATGAATCCGTCAATTCGATCGAACTCGAGCCGAAGCGGTGGCGGGTCAGTCAACTGTAATCTCGTCTGTCAAACTCGGTTCCGAGCTGAAATGAAAAAAAAAAGTACCTTTCTTTTTATTTATTTCCTAAAAGTAACAATAATATAATGTTTATATGTTTACACACGAGCAACTTGACTTTCTCAGGGGTGACATACACCCGGGGCACAGCAAGGACGTAGTTAGGCCAGACCCATAGCTCAGTTACTAGGTCGCAATGCAATGGAAGATTAAATTGCAGGTACAGCGAGCGGCTCGAGAATTCGATTTCAGTGCGAGGGACCACGGCCAGAATAACATGACACAATAATAATCTCAAAAAGAGCGTGGGACCGACCCCAATAGAACAATTAGCAATTCAATTAGGGGGATTGATAATCAGCCTGACTTCAAGAGGGAAAAAGGAAAAGGAAAAGGAATTAAGACCCGCTTGTCGTGCATGGGGGAACTGTCACCGGCAATAAAGAAGAATGTTATTGTAAACCAGATATGGTAACGTAAACGCCTACTTATTACGTCGACCGAGGACTGTAATCAGAATAAGATCGAATAGCCTGATATTCGCGGTCGAATAAAGGATCCGCAAAAGACCACCAAAGGCCGGACCACGACTGGAACCGGAATAATAATAATGAAAATGAATAAAAGTTAATATGACTACTGACAGTACCGAGAACGCAAGTGCAGCACTCACCAACATGAAACGCCGTATCGATAACGCTCGCACGGCCATTCGCTGGGTTCCTGTCTCTGCCCAGTCAGTCGGGTCTAAGACGAAAATTTTTTGCATCATACAAGACATTCTGGCCAGAATTTTTGGTACCATTCGAACAATGAGCTCGGTCGACGACGGCGGCGGCGGTCACTCGAGGCATTTCCTCCTTCTCCCTGGCAAGAGAGCACAAGCCCTTTTGATCTGAAACACTGGCTGCTCGATTTGGGTTTAGTCCCATCGTTGCTTCTATTTTTAGCTCGCTCGCTGGATATAAAATTTTAATTTAAAGTAACGTGAGCGGGAATGCGTTTGTCCCGGCATTCGTTTCGAAGTCTGAATTCTCTCGGCGTGAAATGTTCCTTCTCATTCATTCATACCCGAGTATACAAAGTATTACTTTGCAAGTATGGAAGGGGGTGGGGAAAAAGAAGAATTATAGATCCGGGGCAAAAGGAAGGGTATTTGCATCCGGTCTCAGGTTCCCAAAACTGTGCCAGCCTATCAGGCTCCGTTCGCTCGGGTCATCAGGAAGCCAGAGGCGGCGGTTTTAGTCGCTAGCGCCCTCGCGAGAGGCCGTTGCTCGCGTGATTGGCCGGCTCTGACCACCAAGATGAAAAAATCCTTCTTTGAAACTTTGAAACCAATTCTCGGCTTTATTCTCTCTTCATGTCATCATCATCCATCACGTCACCCTCCGTCGACAGAGAGACAAAGCCAGACAGACAGCAGCAGGTAAGCTAGAGTTCCCGTCGGTGTTATTTTCCGTATTCGAATATTCTGTTCGTATGGTCGCATTCGCATGTATATCTTTTCTCCCTATGATGAGACTATTATTAATATTGGAGCTGTCCTAGCTGCACTTCGCAGTGATGAGGACATCCATAATTACATACGCTTTGAACACTCTGATATCTTCTTCCCTTTTCTTCTCTTTGGCTCTATCTTTGCCTGCTGTGTATCTCTTGCGATGACTCAATGATTGCTGGTTTGGGACCCGGGCTAATGGTAGTTGCGATGGCAGGTTGTAGACAGACCTTATTTTTTTTTGATAGACGACAGCCCACTAAACGCGTGCAGCATCAACACTTTCACCAAACAGCCTCCTAACGACGTTGACTCGCCTCCATCGTAGCAATATAGTTGTTGAATCTTAGATGACCTTGCCCTGATATCTTCTTGGCTTCTTTCTTGTGTTCGCATATTTTATTGTAGTATTGATACATAACTTCCATCGTTGTAATCGCTCACGTGCTCTATTTCATCTCTCAAAACCATCCTCTAAACTCACGCGTCTCCGTGCCGCCGTTGCATCAATTGAGCCTTGTTCATCGTGACCCCGACAGCACAGTCAACGACGCTCTCCATCTCCTGCGCAACTGCACCAACTCGATCGCACCACTCGTTACACTGCTCCCCCAAGCTCCCAGTCAGGCTATGAGCAAACCGCGGTCTACAACTCCTCCTGGAGACCCTCCTGCAGAGGTTCTAGCCCTCTACCCTCCTCCACGGAATATCAAACCGCGTACCCCGCCCCCACCACCCGGCATTCCCGGACGTCAAGGTGCGCCGGAGGATTTTCCTCTCAAATTCTGCACTGTATGTGCGAACAATCAGAATCGGTAAGTATATGTGCGATGCCGCAAATCAGGATGTGTATGTATCCGTGGATATATACCATCACCAGAGCTTTAAATAAGAAAAGCAAAATCTAACCAAGCTATATACGTAAATCTAGTTCAATGGAAGCTCACCTCGTCCTCTCCCAAGCTGGCTTCCCCGTCATCTCATTCGGTACAGGTTCTGCTGTCCGTCTCCCCGGTCCTTCGATAGATAAACCCAACATCTACGCCTTCAATGCCACATCCTACGATGAAATGTACACCGAACTCAAGTCGCGCGATATACGACTATACACTGCCAATGGTCTACTAGGCATGTTGGACCGTAACAGAAAGATCAAACGGAGTCCCGAACGATGGCAGGATTGGCAGGTTGGGTTTCCGAGGACCGGAGCAGGGCCGGTTGATAAAAGGGGAGACGCAGAGAAGACGTATAGTGATGAGGTTGAGAGTGGGGTTGTTGATGTTGTCATCACTTGCGAGGAGAGGTGTTGGGATGCTGTTGTTGATGGTATGTACAATCCTCCCTTATATTTTGGTTAGTTGTTATTCGAAGCTCAGCTGTTAATTTTCGGTCCGATGGATAGATTTGATAGCTCGTGGTGCGCCGTTAAACCGCCTGGTTCACGTCATTAATGTCGATATCAGAGATAATCACGAAGAAGCCGCCGTGGGAGGGAAAGGAATACTCGAGCTTGCGAAAATGTTGACCGCAGCAGCTAAGGAGGAAAAGGAAAAGGCAGCCAACGAAGCCAGGGATTTCGATAGGAGTAGCGTAGATGGGAGGGTCCCTGAGATTTTGGCGGAATGGCAGGAGAAACATCCTACTTTGCCAGTTTTATGGACCGCCAGTTATTTTTAATCATTATACTGCAGTCATGTGTATGATATTGAGCGGCCAAGGGTTGGAAAAGTAGCATTCCCAATACCATGGGATAGAAATTCTGGCGTCCTTTTTTGGTTATTCGGTCATGATAGGTGTTTATTGGATGGGATATATACTTTGCCATGAGATATGAACTTAACAATATTATAGTCTAGTCGAGCATTTAATAGAGACTAATTTTCCCATTACCTCTGCAACTAGAGCAGAGTAGCAAGGCCATAGGGTATTTGGTAGACTAATGCAAGGATTACACGGTTATGTCTGTAAATTGAAGTTACTGTGGTGGTCTCTTAAAAAATCCTTCAAATCCGATATCATTTCACCTCATTTTGATCTATCCTCATTACCCCCATATATATCTGATAAGCAAATAAATCCTCGAGATGGAATCTCAATCTTCTCAGCCCGAGACGGCAACAAATGTTGCTGGTGCTGGTGCTGCACCCTCTCTTCCCAAAAAGTACTACCATGAACTGAACCTTTCCTCCCTTATCACTAGCCAATTAATTAATCGGCATGGTCTGACTTCTAACAAAATTATTGCATAATTTTCTATATACTATATGCTTAGATTTATTGTAAGGGGCCCCATCGAGCTCTTCGGCCCCGAGCTTCCAATCCATACTTTACTTCTTACCGATCCTTTTTTTTCATCTGATTGTACACCTTCTTTAGTTGACCGACATGCTCGAAGGTCAATTTGGCAGCAATATCTTCAAAGTTTGGAGTACGGGAAGGATGGTGGGTTGGGAGATCTCCCTGACAAGAGATGCGGGGAGTTGGGGCCTGGTCTTGAGGCTAGGTTAGATCTCTTGTCCAAGTTGTTGAAGACTGAAGACAAAGGGGATAAATGAAGTACTGCTGCATAAGTGGAATAATAATAGCTTCGAGTGCGAATTTGGCTCTGGATACAATCTCTGCCGTGGATATATTTTATTTTATAGAATGCTAAAGTTACTTCTTTACGGAACTTTGTCTCCCAATTTGTCTCGAGAATAAGACTACTAGAACTTTCAACAACAGATTATAATATGCCCTAAGCTTATCGACTATTATAATACCATACTCTCCCAGAACATTATTTCCTTTGTTACCAATACCACTTCCACCACCAAGAACATTCCCTTCTCCATGCTCTATCCACTAGCCCATTCACTTAAAACATCTAGAAAGCTGTAAACTTATGCATGTTTCTCTCATCGAGCTATCATCATTTCAAAGCTCTCTCCAAACTTATCACCAACTTCACCCGTATTTCAAAATTCATACAAATATTTGGCAGATTTGACCTGCTGGAGAAATCCTCTTACTTACACCGCCACCTACCCTCTTCTGCTACTTGCTGTCTCAAAATATTACCATAAAGGAACTCTAAATTGAAAGGCATGTATACAGAGACAGAATCCACCCAGGAGCCAACTCAAACCAGCACCGCCGGCACATCACTAAATCTTAGTCAAAAGACCTTGGAAATTCTCGCAACCGTTGGACAACACGTCGATGTACATATACCCTCCCTTCGATGATTACTTACATATTCAAATAATTTGAAGTATGAACTTTATATCGTGTGCTAATTTAAGCAGACTTCAACAATCCCATGGGACGCTGTCGCCAAATCTCTCGGTTACAAGAATGCAGAAACCGCAAAGAAGAGATATCAACAGGTCAAAAAGCAGATTTTAGATGCATCTGGTACCAATATTAGTGCTAAATCAGATAAAAAGGTGGATGGCCTCCGCGAGACGGATGGGAGTTCTAACAACAATAAAGAGACTCCAAAGAAGCGGGGACGTCCACCGAAAAATACTGCTACTTCTAATAACAAAGAAGATAAAGAGAATAAAGAAAAGAAAGGAATAACAAAGCGTATAAGCAAGAAAGCAAAGATCGCGGTTAAAGAAGAAGAAGAAGAGGGTGAGGAGGATGAAATTGAAAAATATGAGGGGAGTATTGATGGAGACAGGAAGCTGAAGGAGGGAGAAGAGAGCCTGAAGATCGAAGCTGAGAATTAGTATGATTAAGATGATATAATTACGATCTCGTCAAGTTGCTGCTTAGTTTTGGAGAAACCAAGATTCTTCTTCTTCTAACTTGACCAAGTCTATGAATTTTAACAAATGACAAGAAAAAAGTCAGGAAACTAGCGTCGCTTGTTATTAAGGAATATTGAGTCCATAACTCAGACAGAATCTGCCAAACTTGTAAAGGAAACCTATTTCTCGAGTTTGATTCTATGAAACTTCCGGGTCCTTATCTGGATGAATAGAGGTGTGAAGATGTCATAACGCAGAAAAACAAAAGTATTAATCAAGCCTTGCCAACTTAACAAGCCAATAATCATCCAATTGACGACAAATACGGGAGTCATAATAAGTATTGGTGTCGACGCAATAAATAACAAGCAACCAAGACCCAAAAAAATGCTGCTCACGATGTCCTCATCCCTTACTGCTTGGTTAAATTCGCGTTCTAAGATTCCGAAATTCTCAAAAACCTTTCCAGAAAACCTCTTGATATGGGTATAGAGACCCTTCATTATAACCTCATGCCTGTTGTGTCTCATAGTTCGTTTAAATTTATGTATTTCCTTATCCGCTCGTCGTACTTCGTTGAGGTGAGCCCTTCTATCTCGTTCTTGCTGTCGATATTGACTCATGAGGACCTTTTTCTTGGAACTCTCCTCGGCTTTTATAGCAGATATTCTCTTCTTCTCTTGGTCTTTGATCGCCTTCAGATTATCTTTCTGAACTTTCCTGATATTGGCAGTGTTTTCTTGAATTTCCATTTCCATCTTGCTCTTTTTCTTCGTAAATGGAAATACCTTTTGATACCACGTCTTCTTCACACTAGTGTTTTCAGACGCATCGAGAGCATGACTCGCCGCCGTTTCCTCGATTGTCTTCCCTTCAGCCACCTCCTGTTGAACCCGTAGCGTGACGGCCTTCTTCTCAGCAAAACTAGCTAAGACTTCTAATCCGCAATCACGACCAGTCCAACTGATCTTTACCATCCTCGAGCCCTTACTAAGCATCTCACCCCAAAACTCCGGCGTCTCAGCCAATTCGCACTCTCTCCTTGCAGCCTCTTCAGCATCTGCCATCTCCCAAAATGTAGTACCCAACACCACATTCTGCAAAGCTCTATCACCGCACAATTTTCGAAATACATGAAAGTTCCTGAGCGCCGAGCCCTCCATGCGTACATCCACTATGCGGTGAAAGTAGATGATACCCGACAGCCTCGTCCCGGATGCGAAAGATGTAGCCAGCCATGATGTTATTTCGTCTAATATTTTGCGGTCCGTGCGGTATGTGTCGTTGAAACCTGGGGTGTCTACCAGAATGTAGTCGGTGTTATTGTGACGGAGGGGGTAGGATACGATGGATTGCGTGCAAGATTCGAGGTCGTGGCCGATGGCGATGAATGGGTTGGATGTTACTAGTTTTGCGAAGGAGGATTTACCGGAGCCTGTTGGGCCTAGGAGGGCGATAATTATCGGTGAGGGCTCAGACATGTTGACATATTGTAGCTAGGTTATCGATATCGATTCATCCCGAGCTTGTATGCAAGAGTGTGGGCATAAATATATATACTGAATCTCTACAGAACCCCCAGATATGAAAAAAGTGGGATTGACTTCTAATATTTAATTTTCAATCCTTCGTTGAACTGTCTCGAGTCGCCGATTAAGAAATCGAGGCGGGCGGACAGAGCAATTCTTCTAATCGAGTTAGGTCGCTCAGATCTTCAATGCGCAGATGCAAACCAACGTGTACAGACTTGTCGCGTACCATGACATCAATTCGCCCTTTGAACGGCGGAATATTAATTTGACACCCATAGTATATTATCGGGACCAAAATATCGATACGTGAATCCACTTTTAAGTACCGGTACCCTTCTCCAAAATTGCCGTCCTCCGAATATTATTAGCCTTCCCCCTCATTTGACATCGGATGCATGTTCGTCCGTTGTGGTGTTGTAATTTCGGAGACGAAACCCAGCCAAAGGAGCCGCAGGGTCATAGCACTGCTAGCCTCCTCACACGGAACACCATATTATGCACAGGGTGTATATATACAACGATCCGTTCTCGCTCAAGTAAATCGAATTCGCTATCTCGCAGATATTCTAGAAATCTTGGGTTTGAAGCCAAGCTTCCTTACCATCAATTTGCAAATAGTCATTATCCTGATACCTAACCATACACAATTTACCTATCGAAGATTGTAGGTATAATACATATAACTCGAAGTCATGTTTCGAAAAATGTCACAAAAGCTGGGCAAAGGTCGAAAACAACCACCGTTACCACCAGGATATTTACCGCCGGTATACAAATCGCAAGCAAGCGTCACCTCAGCAGATGATACGTCTGAAAGTACCCAATCGATAGTAGATGAGGCCCAACGTCCGCGAACAAACCCATTTCGGACATCTATGGGACCTACGCCAGGGGGAAGAGTTGTAGATGCAGCCGGCCACAATGCAAATCCAGAAGTGGAAGGCATTTTAGGGTACGTTTAGTGTTTTGCAGTATTCACTCAGCAGGTTGGAGAAGATGGTCTATATTTTATTGCGGATGTTCAATATGGAGTATCATTTTAGACCGAATGCCATTGTTATCGCGGTGATGGGGGTAACAGGTAAGTCAGCTCTGTATCCTGTAGCATCCGCAATAAAATGCATATTGACAATTCTAGAGGCAGCGGGAAGAGTACGTTTATTGCAAAACTAACCGGGCGATCCATTGAAATCGGCCACGGTTTGCAATCTTGTAAGAACCTAACTCACCAGATATCGTAAAAGTCTCAATTGCTCAGTTTATCTTTATACACAAATAGGCACAGGAGAAGTTGCAGTTTACTCCTACCGCGATGAAGAAACTAACCGAATAATCTACCTCGTCGACACACCCGGTTTCGACGACACAACCAGATCTGACACCGATGTTCTCAAAGAAGTAGCCTACTTCCTCAGCGTCTCCTACTCCTCAAAAATAAAACTATCCGGGATAATATACCTCCACCGTATAACCGACATACGCATGCAAGGCTCCACCTTAAAAAACTTACGCATGTTCAAGAAACTGTGTGGAGAGAATGCGCTGCCGTGTACCATTCTCGCTACGACAATGTGGGAGAGGGTGGATCAGGAGACTGGTGCTAGTAGGGAAAAGCAACTAGTCGATACGGAGAACTTTTGGGGGTATATGGTGTCACGGGGGAGTAGGGTTTTCAGACATACGAATGACAGGGAGTCAGCGCTAGAGATTGTGGATTATATTGTCGGGTTGCAAACGAAGGTCGTACTGGATATCCAGTATCAGATGGTCGACCAGCATAAAACACTCGATCAAACCGGTGCTGGTAAGGAGTTGGAGGCCGAACTTATCAAGCAGAGGGAGAAGTTTGCGCAGCAGTTGAAGGAAGTACAGGAAGATTTGCAGAGTGCGTTAGAGGAGGCCGATGAGGAATCCACGAGATGTCTGAATGCTCTGCAAGTTGATTTCGAGAGAAAGCTGGGAGAGTCTGACAAGGACCGACAAAGGCTAAAGACGGATATGGAGAGGCTACACAGTGAGAAAGAAAAACAATTGGCAGAATTGAGGGCGGAGATGCTACGCCAGCAACAGGCCAACGATACTAAATTACAACAATATCAAACAAAATTGGAACGAATTCAGCAGGAGAGAGACGAAAGGAAAAGTCAGTGGAAAGAAGAAAAGCGAATTCTAGAGAAGACACGGCAGGAAGAGAGGGATCGATTAACAAGAGAGCTCGAGCAACAAAAACAAATCGTAACTACAAGATCGCAATCGAACGAGACTAATAATTCTAATAGTCATTCTGTTTCCCATGCTAGCTATAGCTATAGCTACTGCAACCATCCAGCTCCAGCCCCGGCACAGAATATCTATTACCCAGCGCCATTCTATTATTGTCCTATGCCGGCATACTACTACGCTCCAGTTTACTACGCTCCACCGCCAATGACCTATTATAATTACGCACCGGTGACGAATTATTATTATTTCTCGAATTGCACATTTAATATACGGTAATTTCTTTTCGGGGTATGTTAACAGCAGGTTTGTTGTTTAGTTTCATTTGGTTTCGCGCTGTATAAATTTATTGTAAGTATTATATTGCAATTAGTGGTGTTTTTTTAGTAAGCTTTGCAGACTTCCTTTCAAATTGTATACCTAAGATATCCTCTTTAAGTTCCTACTATCAAAGCACCAACCTACAAGAACCGTCAAATGTGATACCTCGTATTTAAATGCATTTTTGTAGTTCACTGATTAGCGTAATCAGACGTAATCCCGGCATTTCCAGCCCGCTTTTGATCTTAGCGAAGGCGAGAAACCTGGGCAGCCCCGCTCTTGTCGACGCTTCACAAGGATCCGACCACCCTCAGGTCACATTAACATTCGCTACAAACGCTCAATTGAGTTGTCATAATAATTATTAAAATCCTAAATTAATTGAATACCTGGTCGGTTCTCAGATTTTTCCAATGTCGCAAAATCCAAACCGTTGTCGTGGTATTTTGTCCTTCTTCACCTCCGTATTTAGCCTCTTGTGTAACCTATCCGCTTTTGTCTTCATTGTCTCCTTGGTATCCGCATACAGGTCTATCAGCTCGATTGTGCGACCGGGACAACGTGTAAAATCGACAGAAGATAGCAGCAGTGCGGTAGTTCAAAAATCGCAGACGACAGCTACTGTGAGATCCGTATCCGAGGCCGGTAGTAATAGCATTATCGATAATACCACCATGCCGTTACTCTCCCTCCCGAACGAATTACTCCTCCAGGTTCTCTCCCACGTTCGGGACCGTAAAACACTCATTTCACTAGCTTCAACCTGTCGTTCCCTACAACGCCTCTCTGAAGCGTTTCTTTACTCCTCGGTTGTATTCACCCAACGCGCAGAGGTACAAAAACTCATCGATGCTACGAAATTAGACCCACAACGGCTGCGATATGTGAGGAATTACGAGTTGAGGTTTTCGGTTGGCGAGCATGAGGGCGGGACGGATGAATTGTTGGATATAACGACTATGACTAGTCTGAGGCGGTTTGCAACCGAGAGTCCGCTTTGCCAACCTTGGAGTGATCGTGATTTTCTGAAGCAGTGGAGGAATGATATGACGTATTATTTAGAGACATTCAAGAAGGCGTCCTTGTTGGAGGAAGGGTTGAGTCCCAGGCCGTTGGGGCAGTTGAGGAGCTGTGAGTATCTTTTATCATCCCAATCGTGTCGCATATTATTATGTTCTTGTGTTTATTATTTATGGTATATGCTAAAATGGCGATTATTATTTTTATAAACGCAGTGACAATGCATTGGACCGGTTGGCGTGAAGACTACCATCAGAGATTCTGGTTGGAAACAGAAGTGTGCCCGATATTCCTCATGCCGACCCTCGAATCTTTGGATATATCCTGCGGGGTCATTATGCGACAGGATGGACGTATACCAAAGCCACAAACCCTAGTATACGATTCCGATGCCTCAGATGATGGCCACGTTCTCCCGCGCTTGGTTGCAAAGACTACGGTTGACGAACCAGCATCAACGATCCCAATTATTGATATCGAAAAGTTCAAGCACACAACGAACCTCAAAAGCCTCACCTTGACGGAAACAGTGATCTCGGTGGCCGCTCTGGCCGCCATATTATCCTTCCCAAAGGCGCTCGAACGGCTAACGATCCTCGAACCAGCCCGCGGTAGTATGAATATACAATACCCCGTCACTCTCGGTTTCGCCCTCAATGACATGGATGCCTTCAACGCCGCCATCGCGCAACAATCAAAATCATTGCGATCCCTTTACGTGAGCCGCAGACGGTTCCTAATTAGCCTGCAACCGACTCTCAAGCTCGACCTATCGGACTTCAGAGTCCTCTCGTCTCTCAGGCTGCACCCTGCGCAAACCCACGGCCGCCAGCAGGACTCACATTGGGAATTGGCCGATCCTCCGCCGCCTGCTTTGGATAATTTGCATATGCAGGGTTTGCAGCTGCACACAATTACGAGTGGCGGAGCGAGTCAAGTGATGTCGAGGATGAGGGTTTATCAGTTGGTTAGGAATGCTGCTTCACGGGGGGTGCAGTTTACGCTTGACTGTTCGACGGCACAGAATGAGACTGGCTATGGTACTTGGAATATGCCGGTTAGGGATCGAGTTGGGTGTCTCGAGCAAGCTTTCTTTGGCGGTGATCCGCCTGCGCTGCCGAAGACTAAGCCAAACGGCACCGATAATGCTACTACTAGTGGTGAAGGTGGTGAGGATGCAACCTTCTCGGGCTCGAGTATCATCGAGCCGAGAAGTTTCCCAAGGTTAAGAGTCATGACTTCCAAGTATGTGAACTTTATTCCACCATTTTTGCATACCGAGTTGATACCGCCAAACACTGTGCGATACGACGCCTGGTGCGCGGATCGGTTTTTGGCATCGCCGTATTTGGTTGAGAATGGGCAGCTGGAGGCGGAGGCGGAGGATAAAGAGTTAGTTGATGAAATGATGCTAGCGGCTTTTGCGAGCTAGATTGGAAGGCCTTGTTGAAGTGATACATGTCTAGGAATATTATAAGGGTGGAGTGTCATTAATGCATTTTTATCGATATCTGGATTTTATCTATTCGGTAGTTGGGTCTCATGCCTATTTTTATAGTTTGCGTATGTGTAGCTTCTAAGAAAGGTAGTTGTATCCATCGACGATTGCGAAAGCGATACTATTTCTCCGGATACCTTGAGGGTACCTGGTATATCATTAGCATCTATTTCAAGGGCGATGGCGTGAATACGCGTCGAAGGATTCAAGATTTAGCATCCAGATTTGATCAATTTGTGGGGGAGATTGTGACAACATGTCTTGGTTTTGTGGCTCTGGTTGTTTTAAATGTTCAGTTGCTACCACGAACGCATGATTCGCACAATAGTCCGTTGGATTTCGGAGCATGCGATACGGGATATTAGCAAGGTAATCGATTTCTTCCCGCTCATAATATAATACAATGCATGATATAAAATGAAATAGACGAACGATCGATTTGAGGCGCTCGACGGGCGCTAATATAACAACCCACGGGCGACATGTGTCCGCCCACAAACATGTCAACAGATCAGGCGACCGGAACTCGACAGTTGAGGGTGGAATGATATTCAGGCACGGGCGCCTGATTGGCCACGAACGGGGAAGCCACTCCAAAACCTGGTCCAGCCAACGGAACACGATTACGAGGCCTGGCTGGGCTGGGGTGGCCCTTGCCAATGGAAACAGTCTGGGGTTATTGGGCGATGATGCTCTCCCCAATTTCGAAACAAAAATTTTTCAAGTTTTAAGATTGGGGAAGGTCGCGATGGAGTTTCCAGAAGGACCAGATTGGGGAATTCCAATTGAACGATCCCTTTGCATGTGGCATGAGAGCCGGATGATGATTGAAAGAAGGAGAAAAGAATCGAGTCTGGAAGGGCTGGCTGGCTTGGTTTCGAGGCTAAGTGGTTGAAAGGGTGCGCCCTTGCCGAATGCATCTCGGTCATGATGGAATGGATGCATGGCATGGCGTAGATGTCGGCTGGATGGATCGAGCACGGACCCGGATACTGTTAACCTGAAGCTATCAGCCAGTATTGCCCATCGATCCGTGGTTTGATAATATGCATGCAGACCCTCCCTTCTTCCTCCCAAGATCTCCTTCGTTCGAACGAATTCGCTTTTGTGGAAGGGGATGATGGGATGTTGCTCGGTTTGAAGACCGGGGCTTCAAACACTGTAAATTTCGCTTGCAACGGGGGTCCACCCGACATCAAACTGTCAACCAAGCCTCATGTCATCGTGGATGATGATGATGGATGGTAGCATGGAATGCATCTTTATATCTCGACGGTGTTATTATCTAGATCTTGATCGTATGCATGTTAGTTATTATAAAGTTGTAATATAAAATATAAAATATGATATAAGATACCTGCCCGATGTGCATTAATTAATTTCTCACCCAGCTCGCGGAAAAAAGAAGCCAGACAGACGACGCCTTCCGAAACGATCCAATTTCGAGTCGCATATTTTGCTGATTCTTCTTTCTTTCTTTCTTTCTTTTCTCTTTCTTCTCTTTCTCTTCTAGAATTTCTTATATCATCATTGTCGTTGTCATACTGATTTCTGCTGTCATCAATTCCGAACGGCATTCCCTGCAATTTCAACACGCACATGTTATAACCCACCTCTCTCCGCGATCCTTCACCAACAGGACTACATCTACCTACATCAACGTAGCTAACCCCCCCTTCCATCCACATCAAGATCCGATTACGTATCTATACGTTCGGGCTATCTATTCCATATTCTTATATCTATTGAAGTGTATATACATCTCATCGAAATTGACAATCGGCAAGCATTCTCGAGCATCTGGAATTTGAAATTTCCCCCGATTCGAAGTCTGTGCCATCCAACATCTATCGTATATCGTCATTAAAATAAATACACACATCCTTGATGCATGATCGTCATCATCAGCTAACTCATGATATACTCACAATATTGACGGCCTCATTAACAATAATATCAGCATCATTTGAATCAAGAATTCGAGACCAACCAACGAACGGTTGTAGAAGCAATCAACGTGGAATCGAACCAATCTTTCTCGCATTTTGATTCATTCAACATATTTTGCATTCTTTCTCGCCGTCGGCTGGTTTCCCTCCCGTCAGCTGCTGCTGCTTGCTATCATTGCTGCTGCTGCCATAACCGCTAACTACTGGTGCTTCTGCTGTTGCTTTGCCCCTTTGCATGCTCCAGTCATCATAAATTATCAAAATTGTCGCCTAGTCAAAACAGGGTTAACACCAAGTTTGGACTGGGCCCTTTTTCCTTCCTGGCTCCTCCCCAGCCAATCACTGCGCCAGAACACTGACTAAAAAAAAAAAAGAAAGGGAAGAAGAGGAAGGAAGCGAAGGATACCAAGCAAAAGGGATAGAGTGAAGTGAGTGAGCGCAGAGAGTTTCGGGACCCATTCATGTTTGAGCGTTTTCGAGGAATTAATTTGTTAAATTCCAAAACTCACCTGCATCGTCACCTGCATCGTCATCTGTCATCTTTTTTTTCTTCTCCTTTTCTTCTACTCCTTCTTTTGCGTTTTCAAGCAAATCATGAGCAATATCGCCGCCCGACCGCCGCTTCTCGACTATCGTCCACCGCTATCGCCCATGTCCGTAGCTGGAAGCGACTGGTCCGGCATTAGCACCTACAAATCCCCAACCGAGTCCGGCAGCACAATGTCCCGTACTGCCTCGTCTAGCGGTCCAAGCATGGGTCGCTCATCGAACACCTCACCTCCATCGTCCGTTGCTAGATCCTCGGACGGCATGAGAATGTACGACGACTCACCGAACGCCCCCCGACCTCGTCTGCGAAATGGTCCCCCTCGGAGAGACCCCAACCAGTCCATCTCTCTCGATAACGAACAGCAAGTTTCCCGCCAACACGCTGCCCTCAAGGCACTCCTCGAACCGTATCTCAAGGTCGACAAGAACAGCGTCAAGGCCAACAAGGCACGGGACAAGCTCCTACGCCTTACCCAGATCCAGTTCCAGGAACTCTCCACCGATGTCTACGACGAACTCCAGCGCCGCCAGGGCGCTGGTGACCGCCTCAGCAGCTCTTCCAACATCACGAAAACCGGTCCGGCTACCGATCTGCCGGAAGGCGTCGCCCCCCATCTCATGCCCAGAACAGAATTCCATCCCAAGAGAAATCAGGCCCGACAGAAGCTCAGCACCCTCCCTACCGTGAGGTTTAGGGACCTCGCGACGGATGTCTTTTACGAGCTTGAAAGAAGGTATCCTCAATTCACCGGTGCCAGCATAGATCGAACCGGCAGCCCTGCCAGCAGTCTCCGCGATACCAGTCCCAACAATGAGAAACAAGAAAGACGTCCGAAAATAGCCCCTTTGAACGCCAATGGTGCCCCACGTGCTATCCCTGGCGGTGGCCCTTACGGCATGCCTCCAAAAACACCTACTGGTATGGGACCCGGCTCTAATTCGCTCGGAAGACCACTACCAAAGAACCTACCCCCGCAAGCTGCTACCAACGGTACCGACAAAGACGACGATGAGTATGATGACGATGACGACGATGCGGGCGGAGAGCCATTCAATTTGGAGGATAGGTTTCGTCGGGGTTCCACAAGCACCAATAAGAAAGCAACCAACACCCGAGAGAGTTTAGCCAGCAACACCAGCTTCTCTCGCAATGAGGTAGCCTCGCACGACTCCCGATTGAAGCTCTGGAACCAGACGGTTTGCTAACTATTACAATATAGGGCGATAAAAAACTTATAACCGACTACCAATCCCAGCTCTCAACCTTACAGAAAAAACTAGAACAGATGGAATACGCAGCTAAAGACAGGGACCGCGAAATTAGCAGGCTAAAAGACGCGGAACAAAACTGGAAAGATGACGAAGAAGAATTAAGATCAGTGCAGAGTCAATTAAAGACTCTGCAAGGACACAACGAACATGTAGGAAGACTTCCACAATTATCAAAAGATATCCTCTAATCATCCTGCGAACAGGCCCTTGAAAGCAAAACCCGAGAATTATCCGACCTCAAGAACTCCCTCGAAAACAAGCTCGCTAATGCACAGAATTTAAATTCTTCCCTACAAAGCGAATTAGCAAGGTTACGATCCGAAAACAGAGCTATGGAGGATTGGCGGAATAATCACCAATGCAAAGGCAAGGGAAGTGGAGGGCCTGGTGGAGATCCCGATCTTCTACGGCGGTACAACGATCTACTCCAGGAACACGAAGATTTGAAGGTCGAGCTAGGCAATCAGGAAAAACTCACCGAAGATGTTCGGAGACAAGCAATGTCCTTTTTAGAGGAGATGAAATCCTTATCTGCGAGTGGGGATACGGTCCAATCACACGATCAACTCACCAACGAAATTGCGAGCTTGAGAGACGAAGTCAAAGACTGGAAGGCTAGGTACACAAAGACGAAAACCCAGCTACGAAATCTACGAGCTGCTTCCATCGGTCTACAATATGCTACAGAGATCAACATCAACAAGGCAACTGCACACTCTGATCCTAACGGTTTGGTGAAGGATATCCACATCACAAGATGCCAGCTTGCAATAGACGAAATTCTCCGAACTGCGCGTATCGACCCGAAGGGTACAATGGTGCATATGAAAGGTGTAGCCACAATTGTCCGAGCCATTACGAAGGGTGTCGAAGCATCGAACCCATCCGATGAAGTTCTCAGAATGTCGATGAGGGTAGAAGCGACGGGTCAGAATCTCATCACCGCGATTCGAAATCACGCTTCAGCTGACGGACTCTCCCCGGTCTCTTTGGTCGACGCCGCCTCTTCCCACCTTACGGCCGCTGTTGTCGAATTAGCCAAAAAAGTTAAGGTTCGACCTACCCCGGCAGATGAATTGAACGACGAAGACGTGGAGCCTATGAATGATGACGCCGATGGCGAGTTGCTCAGCGTACCCCCTAAATCGAATAAATCGACACCTGCGATAAACGGAAACAGCCCGGCTCGCACCAGTATCGACTCGATGTACAGTACTTCGTCATTCTCTTCGAGATATTCGAACAATCGTACCTCTGCCAAAAACCAAAGTGGTACTTGGAGTTCTAAACGAGATGGCAAGTTTTCAGCCATGAACCCGCTCGGAATCAATTCCCTTCCGACATTTGAGGTCCAGGAGGAGCATAGTGAGGTTGAGCAACTTAAGGTGAGTAAATCCACTTTAGAAATTGATATATCGATGATACTAACCGTGTGAATGTAGAACTTCCTAATCAGCCAAACCAATGGAGTCATAGAAAGTATACAACGACTTCTCCAAGAACTTCGATCGGATGCATCGCAGCTTAAGCACTTGCGACCGCTCATGGACGATGTTATCCTGTTTGTTGGTAAAGTCATACAGTCCACGGAAAACGCCATGGATTCATCACGATCAAGCAAGCTGCTTAACCGGATTGGACATATTGTAAACAGTCTGGATGATTCGAAGAATAAGATGCTAGGCATGAAGGTTGAGGATATTGAAAACGAGGGGGCTGCTTCGAAAGACTTCAACTCGAGGCTTGCCGGGTATTGTTTCGCTATGGCGAGAGAAACAAAGGTGGGTTTCACATCCAGCAAATCTTTCATTATCGCAAGGCTAATGATAATCGTGTTTTAGGAACTCGTCCGAGTTGTTGAGGAGATTGATAATGAGGGCCGGTAAACACGATAGTTTGCGTGGGTATTTATAAGTTTTCCCTTTTTTTATTACTACTTCCCTTTTTAATGGTATCCTCGGATCATAGCATAATGGTAATAATGAGTAAAAATAAACACATCTTTGCGTTTGTATAATGATGATAACACTTCATGTAGCAGCACGATTCCTGTTTCTTAGTTTCATAGCACATACCCCTTCCCCTTTTATTTCTTATTTACTTTATTTCTTGAATAATATTCATTGTGAGCATTTTCTACTTCATCATTTTGTTTCGTTTTACACTTTTTGGGGATCTTTTTGGGTGCTTTTATAGTATGTTTTGCATTTTTTCTCTCTACCCTTCATCCATCAAACCCACCCACCCCGAGCATGCCTCTCTCCCCGTTTCTCCTTATTATTCATTTAAATTCTTCTATCTATTTCAGTGACTGGTGGTTTGGTGAACGGAGCGGTTGTTTCTCATTCATGCATGGATTTTTTATTCATACCTTTTTTTTCTTTTTCTTGGGAGCATCCTTTCCATACCCCCCTTTATCTTCGACTTCAAGTTCTACTACTACTACTATTTTAAATTCCCCTTTGGACTTCTACTTGTATCTTTTAAGTTAAAGAGAAAAAGCATGTCGATTGTTGGTTTTGGGGAGATACCGGCACGTATGTCATATGTATTATATATATTAAATACCATTGTATTGATTTTTTATTACATTTTGATTACTTTGATAGTTAGGCGATTTTATCAAGGTGGAGAGTGATACTGTGGACTCTGCGGGTCTAAGTCTCGAGACCAGTTATACCCATCCGTATGCATCGTATATGTCTGTCAGGTAGTTGAGAATACAGTCTTGGGTGATTGATCTAGGAAATAGGTGGATGAAGGAATGAAGTAGCCTCTTTGTTGTAATCTAGGAGGTAACAGTGTGCGTATTGGAATTGATATTCAGTTTTCCTACAAGGAATATATGACTAGAGGACTAGAGCCTAGGGACTGCTATATTTGTCATAATATGTCTATGAGCCTCAGGCGTGGGGATATGAGCACGAGGGGTCCAGACAGAAATGCGGGGCAAGATCAAATACTCTACAATTGTCTGATTTTAGAACCTCCCCTCCTCTACGGCATGCCAGTTGACTTTGAAATGATGCAAGAGCGGAACCGATCGAACCCTACGGAAGGAACGGCAGCAGGAACGCTTTGTTCTCTTTAAATTTGGTGATTCTTTTTCTCTCGTGCAGATGGAACTGTGTATTGCATATGCAGCATTGCGATATAACGGTTTACACGTAGAGTGTTTTTTGTTTTTCGGAGCTTTAACGGCCTTTTCGTTACGCCGAAATGTAAGAAGGGAGACGATCTGGAGACGGTGTATTGAGAGAGGGGAGGTGTTCCGATGACCTGGATGCCGGCATGGGCGTGAATCGAATCATGCAATCGGTCAGGGCAAGATGCATGAATCGATCCACCCTGGTCCCTCCCTTCTTGCATCGGAGCTAAAATATTATAAGTTTAGACCTGATAGGCGAGTAGCGGAGAGCTAGACTCTGAAACGAAGCAGTGCGGGGGTGATAATCATTCACTCTTCTGGATATAATGATTCCGTGGTTTGTATATTGTAGATTGTATGTGCATGTCAAGTGTCAATCGGCGGCCATCTTGCTACTCTTGGGTTTGAAGTCCTGTATCAGCCTAGAATATTCCTTTTTTTCTCTCTTCATTTTTTGGTATATAGGTTTACTTTGCTTTCATACATCAAATCGGATTGCGGTGCGTGCTGTCATAAAATGACAACAAGGTATGGAATAAGGCCGGTCTTGGCTACACTGGCAACTAACGATTATCAGTATCGCATTGCATTGTTTCAAATCGCCGACTGCTAACTCGCTTTGTATGAGGCCCTTGTTGATCAATTGTTAAATCAAGCACATGCCTTGGCTAGCTGAGACTTCTTCTTCTCGAAAAATAATACCAATATCTCTAACATTCGGGATCAGTTCGTTTTGTGTGTGGTAAAGCTAAGTTTGGTAGTCGGGCGGGTCCGATGACGGCAGCGGCCAGGGACCTGGCCAAACATTGGCGATTCACCTCCCCGTTTATTCCCGGCATTAAGATTCGTGCATTAGCTGGTTGTTCGCCTAAATTCAAATCCACAGGCTACGATTGGATACCATAGAACGGCCGTTTTCCCCTCTTGTTATTTGATATTATATTTGCTGCAGGTGGGTTAACGCTTGAGTTCCTTTTTGCTCCGAGGCCGTGAGGTATCACGAACCAGGCTACTCTTCGTCCAGTAATTGTTATCGTAGATCAGTGGGTTTGTACCTTACATCTTGTGAGGAAACTTACGCGTAAAGATGGTTAATATGACAGAAGATATTATTTATTTGTAAATTCCTGGACTTGTGAGAGAGGAGGAAGCACGGCAAGTCGAAATGTCCTGTGATAGTCGCATGTATTCCTTTGAATTCATATGCTCATTCATTAGAACAATAATTTTGAGGAAAATGTACCGAGGAGAGTAGAGCTAAAGTGAAAGTGTAGATCCGGCAGCAGCGGTGGTATCGAATTGGACGATTTGATCGAGTAAACTTCCAGACGCCACCGAACCCAACCCGGGCGAATCAAAATGCGTCGTATGCTTTTATGGCGTAAAGGGCGTGGACCACATTTCGTCGGCGAGGTTGGTTTGCATGGGCTGGGGTAGCTTCAGACCACGCGACAATTATCGCTTTGAGCTGAGTGGTTGTCAAAGCGGGTGATCAGAAATTGAAGTCTGAAGAAAAAACTCTTCACTATCATAATATCAGTTTTTCGATATCTATGATCTTCTCTGCACGTCGGCTACACTGCCATCAATTGATTTTTTATCTATTTATTGATATCGATCAATTCAGAGAGAAACCCAGATCTAAAAGCGAGAAAGATCTACGCTTCTAGGGTCTGGAACGCTTCTGGAATGGCATCTCGATATCGATACCGAAAACATTTTGCTGCAGCAGGGTCGATATTCTTTGACTGTGTTATGCAGGTAGCTGTAGTGAAAAAGGACTGGTCGGCACCACACCCTCTTCACGAAAAGACAGAAAACCGACATGCAAAGAAGCTAGAAGGTCTTAGTTGGTCCCGATTTCCACTCGTGATGTTTGGCTTTTTGCCATCCAAACTGACCAAGAAGCCCATGGTAGCCGAATTTGCAGGCAATCGCAAATTAGTGTGGGGGTTCGGGTGGCCGCATCTGTTCATACTGCCCGGGCCTAGAGATCCCAACCGCTCAATTTGAAGTGGGGATATCCTAAGCTTCTTCTACTTGGCAAACCCATCTGTCTTACCATGTGGTATTGATCTGACCGGGTAGACCGTTTTTTTCCTTATGTGTACACGTTTTCGAAACGAAAAAAGACAGTGATGGAACATCATTGATATCGGATAAGTGCATGGAAACATGTTCTTTTTTAGAAAAGAATCTTGTGCGACGACAGCAATCGCGCAAGCACGCTTCGTCAGGATATATATATCTCAAACGACAAGAGGAAAGTGAGAGCACCAAAGTTTAGTTTCAGAAGCTGGGTGCCAGAAATTTCTTGAGCAGAGGAAGGAGGCTCGTGGTCCACATCAGAGACAGTGGATAGTTGCATGCATCTGGCGAATGCGAACCTTTGCATTGGTGCAACCGACGATAAACTTCGTCTGAAGCCAAGAATTCGATATATTCCCCGTCAGCCGTCAACTGCGATCAGTTAATCCAATCTGCAGGAAAAGTATTTTGGAGGCTGGAACAGGTGATCTTGTGTGATATCAGAAAAGTTCTATATGCCAATATTCACAATTCGAAAATGCCAATTCGATAGGAACAGTGTTCTTGGCTGTCAAATTGAGGACCCTTCTTTTTTTTTCGTTTTTTGCCTTTTCTTATCGCTAGCATGGCTGTCTCGACTGACGAAAGTATTATGAATTTTTGAGGCTTCCCATCGTCCTTATCTTTTGGGGTCGGCCGACATGCTTTTCTTGGGCTCGGGACACCGAAATGATGGGCGGATGTGGGCCTACCCTGGACCTTGACGAGGAGGGGACAAGCCCAAGAGATTTGACGAGCAGGAAAGTACGAAAGGCACCAGCTGCATGTCTCGCGAAGTATTCCCCACCTCGCGCAGCTGCACAGCACAAGATGTCGTTTCTAGTGCAGGTATCAATGGTGATCTCTCCCCCCTCTTTGCTTCTTCCTCGTTGAACCGGCCGGTTTAAATCTGATTCGCTTGGTGCATCCATCTCGCGCGCCTCTCGGACACGGGCGATTCCCTTTGGTTGAATTTCGTGAACCTGCAAAGTAACGATGACGCCCCCAAACTTACTTTCCAGTACAACCTCCACGCATACGTTTCGCACTGATCTCGCGAGTACCTCAGGAGGCAGCCGTCCTCCTGTTCCGGGCTAACCAGATTTCCCACGTTTCGCTCTTCTATCGTTGGCCCCCGAAAATATACACCAGAATGCTTATCAGTGGACAAGCATCACTGGCCTGCATGAGGTCCCAGCACACCCATTGGACGCCATTTGCTACCCTTTGCTCTGGTCCGTCCATCTGCCCTTTGCCCTTGCGATAACCCAGGCTCTTTCAGGTCTAGAGTTTCCTCTTTCTCCATGGCAAAACGAGTGAATAAACGGGAATAAGTGAGGAAAAAGAAACGATGCGTTTTGTCGACCCCTCCAGGGCAAGCGGACTTGGGCGTGCATTGAAACAGCGCTGCTTGATTACTGCCAGCTCCGAAAAGATGGATTGAGGGTACCTGGCGAGTCCGATATCAAAGACAAATTAATGTCAGGTTTAGAAGTGCGGAGCTATCGCAACCAAAAAAATAAAAAATAAAAAAAACAAGCTGATGTGGTGCGCACACCCACTTTTGCTATATTGGAACATGCTGGTATGGTATATACTATAGTGCAGACTACGATTTCGAAGAAAGAAGTTAAATACTTCAGGAACCCCTCCAGCTTCAAGAGGTTCCTTTTCTGAGATCCAGGCGCATTACCTCACAGCAGAACATACCAACTCTCAAGTTGTGGATAGGACCAAGAAACGAGGGTTCCCTGTTTCTTCCCCCCTTCAAAGCTTAGCTAGGAGGGCCTTCTTTTTGTTTTATCCTCCTGTCTATTATCCTATTTGGGAAGCTTCCGCGGGCTACATCCCGTTTAGCATCGATTCGGGTCGTCAGTTACCAATAGTCGCAGGCCGAAAGAGATCGAAAAGGTCAAGTTGAGAAACTTATCCCTGGAAAAAGAGCACCGTCCTGTGGTTCTTTCCTGGTTTCTAATTTCGAGCCTGGTTTTTTCCCATCTCGAAAGATCTATAAGAGACCTCAATTCACTCGACAATCCATAAATATTTCAATTGGAACGTTACCGCACTGGGAATTTTAGCTGTATTCGGAAACCCAACACATTTTCGACAACATGTCGTTCGATCAGGATGTCGAGAAGCTGGACCAGAAGAGAGGTTCCGTTACCGGAATCTCTGAGGAGGATACCCATGCCGTCCATGCGGAGACCTTTGAGGTTGGCGATTCGTTATACGCCAAGCTGATGCGATTCGCTGGAAAGTATAACATTGAGCAGCGTGGTATCGAAAGAGTATGTATCCTATTTATTCAATATTACCAATCACCTCTTGCATGCGAATTCTAACAATCGATGAAAATGTGTAGGTGCCAGAAGCTGAAAAGACCGATACAAAGCTGTACAAGGCCGGTACTATGTGGCTCGCTGCCAACTTGGTCGTCAGTTCCTTCGCTATCGGTGTTCTCGGACCCAATGTCTTCTACCTTGGATGGTATGACAGCGTTCTCGCCATCATCTTCTTCAATCTCCTCGCTATCACCCCGGTTTGCTTCTTTTCCACTTTCGGCCCAGAATTCGGTCTTCGACAGATGATTCTCTCCAGATTCTACTTTGGTCCATGGGGTGTCCGACTAATCGCTTTCCTAAACTGTCTGGCATGTATCGGTTGGTCGTCTGTCAACGTCATTGTCGGTGCCCAATTGATCCACACCGTTAACCACAATGTCCCCGAATGGGCCGGTATCCTGATTATCGCCATCTGCACATTCATCATTACCTGCTTC
The DNA here is from genome assembly GCA_036971675.1 of Orbilia ellipsospora. NCBI lineage: Eukaryota > Fungi > Ascomycota > Orbiliomycetes > Orbiliales > Orbiliaceae > Orbilia > Orbilia ellipsospora. Next base: position 489,501 of record JAVHJO010000006.1, read on the forward strand.
GGTTACAAGGTTGTTCACTACTACGAATTCTACAGCTGGATCCCGTGCTTCGTCGTCTTCCTCATCACCGTCATTCAATTCGGACGTAGCGGAACCTTCACTGCCGCTCCTGCTGGAAAGGGTCTAGGTGAAGCCGGTTCGATCTTGTCCTTTGGTGGCGCTGTCTACGGTTTCGGTACTGGATGGACCTCCTACGCGGCGGACTACACCGTCTACCAACCCAAATCCGCCAACAAATATCTCGTCTTCTTCTACACCTGGCTCGGTCTCATCGTCCCACTCTTGTTCACTGAAATCCTCGGTGTCGCAGTCTTCATGGGCACATACACCAGCAAAGTCTACGCTGACGGTTACGCTAACGGCAAGATCGGTGGTCTCTTCGGTGCTGTCCTCGTGCAAGACTCGCTCGGAAACTTTGGAAACTTCTGTCTCATCATCCTCGCTCTTTCCATCATTGGCAACAACTGCCCAAACATCTACTCCATCGGTCTCTCCGTCCAAGTTATCAGTTCCCACTTCCAACGCGTTCCTCGCTTCGTTTGGACCCTCATCGCAACCTGCTGCTACATCGCCATCGCCATTCCCGGTGCATCCCACTTCGAAACCGTCCTCGAGAACTTCATGTTGCTCATCGCTTACTGGCTCGGTATCTACGAGGCCATCTCGCTCACTGAGCACTTTGTCTTCCTCCGCGGATTCAGCGGTTACGAACCCGCCAACTATGATCAACCGCACAAGCTACCAGTTGGTATCGCTGCTTTCGTCGCATTCTGCGCCGGTGTTGGAGGTGCCGTTGTCGGTATGAGTCAAGTATACTGGATCGGACCGATCGCCAAGTTGTGCGGTGAGCTTCCATATGGTGGTGACGTTGGATTTGAGCTTGCCTTTGGCTTTGCTTGTGTTACATACCTCGCTCTGAGACCTTTGGAGAAGGCGAGATTTGGAAGGTAGATGCTTAATCTTTTAGCCTTTTGTATCTTTTCGTTTGAATTTTGGAGTTTTTCGTTTACCTCGTTCGCTTGTTACATTTTTTCTGAACATATAGTTTCTTTTTATAATAAAATTGGAGGATTGGAATGGTTTAATTTTTGTTTATAAGAGGGGTGGCATGAGTTTGCGAGTATGAGAACTGTGGGTTTTGGCTTTTTTGGTATTCAAATATGTCGCTAGATACCTATACCGTTGGGTACGATATTATAGCATTAGCATAATAACATCTTTTTCAAAAAAACTTTTTTATGATCTTCGTGCAAGGGTGCTTGTGATAATGGTGCTTACTATCAATGCTTAGTCTTATACAAACATGCGCGTGCCGGTGATATTCATAATATTGGTCGGGAAAGAGATCTGACTCGCGACACTACTTCTTTCCTATTGGATAAAGAATACAACGTGCTCTGTTCAAAGGATCATATGAACTCATGAGACTCGAATGTCATATTCGATGGACAGATATAATCCAACGCTAGCACTAATACGAGATACATGGTAGTTTAAAATCGTTTGTTTTACTACAATGGAGAAAAGCCACGAATAGATGTATATATATTTGACAAGTTAGAGTGTAACATTCAACCTTCATTACATTAAGGTATCAAAACCGCATATAAGCTAGCTAAGCTAATTGTGTATCGTAAATTCCCAATAAAAAAGAACGCCTACCCCTACAGGAAGAAACCAGGGAAAAAAAATATTACCTAGATCGAAAAAGACTTTTAGTTATCGACATCGATCTTAAATCAACCGCAAACATCAGGATGTCTGAGATTCAAAGCTTGTCCGGTAGGATTGATTTTCCTAATAATACCCCAACTGAACAACTTTGACATGTTCCAATCGTCATTCTGGTTACCTTCCTCAGCCTTCCAAGTCCAAAAGATCCATCCGCCTTTAGTCTCCCACGAGAGCATCTGAGCGGAGATATACTTGTTCAATTGATCCCTTGTAGTCGCGGTCATCTTCTCCAAAGTACCCCAGTTCGCACAGCTCTTCCTCAGGGTCGAGCCATCATACCTACCCTCCCATCTCGACCATCTGTTGAATCCGTTCAACCATCTAGCGCAATCGGTCATAGCACCAGACCACTCTCCCACAATCATCAACTTATCGCTGCCCGAAATCTCCGCCCCTCGCGCGGCACACGCAACGTCAACTTGCTGCTGGAAGGTCCTGCTCAACTCGCCTTGCGAGAAAACTTGATAGTGATGATGATCCAGAATGATGTTTTGCTCAAAGAATCCCTTGGCTCCGTTCCAGTACGTCACGGGCTCGAATGCATCGTGCACCGCGATCCACGAGGGACTGTAATTTCTCACATTGCCGTACGCATCGTACATGAACTGGCGCAACCTCGCCAGGTCTAATTTCGGACCCAACGGTTCGTTCAACAATTCAATACAAACGACCACATCGGTGTAGGCCGCTTGACCGTACTTTTGAGCGATTGTTCGCAAGATAGCCACGGTGCGGTCGACGTTCGGGTCGACTGTGCTCTGCCAGTTGATTTTATCACGGTATCCGGAGTTATCAAACCCGTTTTGTGATCCAGGTGCGCCGTGTAGATCGATCCAGATTTTAAGGCCGTATTTGCGCGCCCAGACTATAGCTTTATCGAGGTATGCGGCCTGGCCGCCGATGAAGGGACTAGGTTTGGAGTCGAACGCCCACCAGCCGATTGGGATACGGACGGTGTTGAGGCCATTAGCGGCCATGGATTGGAAGTCGGCTTCAGTGATAAAAGTGTCCCAGTGATTCTTGAGGAGGTTTGTGCAGGCTGTTTTGCCTAGCTTTTGGCAGAGATGGAATTCGTCGACGGGACCGGCTGCTGGGTTGCTGTTCCATTGGGACCAGAGGGATGGAGTGATCCATGGTTCGAGAACGAGCCAACCGCCTTTTTGTTATTCAAATATATGTTAGTTATGTTGACGTTGAATATTTTATATGTTTGTATGAATGATTGTGTGGTGGAGTTAAGCGATTTTGATATACCGATAGGGGCATATACACACCTGCATTGACACCTCGAGTCTTCATTGTCCTGAAATTCCAAGTGGTAGCCCGCAGCTGCAATATCGACGACGGAGCCGCAGAAGCGCAAACGGCCAGCAAAGCGCTGGCGAACAGTATCGGCTTCATTCTTCTCGTTCTATAGATCTTTTGTCGTATAAAATGTTCTTGTAGTAGTCGGCGCTTCGTCCAGAAGTATATCTCGGACGCTTATCACTTCGAAATAATTAAATTATAGCGAATTATAAATGGTAGACTTTCCGAACAAAAAAATAAATATGTTCAAATGGAAAAGCCCTCACTTAGATTATAGGAAAAAGGATAGGAAAGATCGATACCGAGGACATATCTTTAAATAGAGGGACGAGGTGAGATATCCTGGCTCGGAGTCTGGATCTATAGTTCCACTTATATAACCCGTAACCAGAGGCTTTTTTATTTTTATTATTTTTCGCTGGTCGGGCAGGCATACCTAACACCACACCCCAGGAGAACTTCAGCCTACTTTTTTCTTAAGGCCTTCGCGATGCCGTGGCACCCAACCAAGAAAAGAAAAAAAAGAGAACTTTTTTTTCAATTAATTGTATCGTGCAAATTGAGCGGGCGAACAAAAGGTGGTGCTTTGCGGGATCCATCCGGAAAGCAAGACAATATTTTGACCCACCTACGCCCAATGTCAAGGTAACCTCGCATTTTGATCACTGATCAACCCACTTTTTTTTCTCTCTCTTGCAACCTGTCTCTGCGGTAAAAGGAGAATAACACCGCTTGGCACAATTGGCAGACGAAAGGGCGTTACTATCGTGTGAGGGAATCATGAAGGACAACAGCAGCAGCAGCCTTGTGATTGAGTGGTTGGCTCCGATTTGCTGGGGTATAACTGGCTGGCATGGCAGGTATCCATTTCTTTTTTCTTTGGGGGATTCCTCCGAGTCAGGGTTTGAGGTACCTCTTGCACTTGAAAAATCGAGGGGGAAGTGAGTTATGCAGGTCAATTCAATTTTTGTTCGATACAAACGGTTAGAAACCCCGAAAGGGATATTATTATTATCGAAGATCCCTTTGACGGCGGTAGGCTAGTACCCAGCACGAGGCAAAAAAAATGCAAGGGCCAAGGTGCCAGGATATTAAAAGGCAGGCAATTGACGAGCAGGAATTAACTAAGCCAAGGACTGGGTAATAGCTACAAACACCACCTCAGCGTGTCAGCGCTGCAGCGCGGATTGTAGACATGACAAGAGCTCTTCTGGCTTGTGATCTGGATCGTGTATCGATACATATCTCTCCGTCAACGGCTACCACGGCACCGAAGAAGAGAACATGCATTTGTAAGAATATATATAGTATACTTGCAACTGTCGGAACCCAAGACGGAGCGCCCCAGCCGTCGGCCCCGTTACTCGCCTGGTTACAGCGAGAGAAACCTCAAAATGAACAATGTCCGGTTCCGAGAGGATACAAGACCTGTCCAGAGTCTCAACAACCATATGAATTAAGCCGAGCTTCAATGGAAGATCGACAAGAATAATAAACCTCAGGGACAAGGGAGACCCAACGCATAGTGGGGAATATACTTAAACATATAAGAAAAGGACACGCATGAATACGATATAGTAGGATCATGATATCAAAGGGAAGGGATTAGCTCAGCTTAGGATCATGGATGGAGAGAGAGGTAGGTATCAGGGAATGGATTTCCGAGGGATCACAATCGTAAAAAGCCTTCTCGCTTCCGAATTAAAGCCGGAAGAAAGCACGACAGGCGAATCAAATACCTCGCTCGTCGGTGTGAGGAAACACGGCAAGTCGATTGAATCTCGTCGAAGATGGGGAAGGAGGGTCCGCACTTGGCAGATGCAATTATCTTCCCGTTGGCATTGTAACACAACAGTGGCTCTTCTGCTTCGGTTGTGTTGGTCGACGGTCTCGAATGCGGGCTTTTCCGAATGAGGAAAGCCTTCCATCGATGGTTAGACCACCGCCATCCCTCGCCTCCGCAATAAAGACAGTCCTTTCAGATCGAATCACGGAACATATACAGCATATTCAAGATTCATATCCACGGCAAGCAGCTTCCGAAACCCCAACCTTCTGATACATCTTGACATACCAGTCCTTCTGCCATTTTAAAAATTTAAAATTTAAAATTCACATTCTCTGTTTGCCTACCGGCTACGACCAATGTAATGCTGGCCGCGACCGGTCGACCGTTTCGAAGGAATGCATCGAGATGATTCGATTCATGTGCTTCATCGTACATTTGCCCTTGCATCATCGGATGACCTTTCTCGCTCCGAGCTACTGCATGTATGTACGGTGACGCCAAACCCTAATTAAGCGACAAATCATACTCGCATGCGCATGATATAATCATAAGATCTTCTCTATGCCGATGATAATTTAACAATGATATTTTTCTCGTCGAGATTTTCCAGAAAGACCCAGTCTGGACAGAATACCGAATACGAACTTTATTTTTCTACACAGCGAGGATCATTTCCCCGCATTCGAGTTTGTGAAAAAATTACCGCTGTCAATGCATGTCTCGTTGTTTCGTGCAGGGTCCCAGCCTGCTTTTACATCACCTAACCCGGAAAACCTGTTTTCGAGCTACTTGAGCTGTAGTCTGGGGATTGAGCTGCATGACTGAAGCAACCGAGATGGGAAGCTCAGAAAGAGCTACCGCTGTCAATTGAACAAGCTCGTCGCCTAACTAACACGAAAAGAAAAGGACCACCTGAGCTGCTAATATAAAAAAAAAAAAATACATGCTAGAAAAACAATGAATGGCGGTGGTCTCAGAATCTAATATCAAAACCTGTTATAATGGTACGGAAACAAAAGTTTTCATAAACTTAAAGCCATATAGAAAGCTTGTCAGACGTCGCACCAACAGCGAGTCACAAGCGGTGCTAAATTCCGCTAAATTAAACGTAAAACAGTCTCGTCTCACTTGTCCACCTGCCCTCGTTGCAAAGCCGTTAGCATTTCTCGCACCCGCTTCACAAAAAAGAACCGGTAAAAGGCCGGTCGCTCATCATGGGGCAAAATGACTTTTTCTCACCTCAGCAATTGATTGTCTGTGGATCTGTGACTTTTGCCTTTCGTTCCGGGATACGCGATAGTAATACTCCGTAAATTGATTGCATTTCATATCCCTCAAGAAATCCTCGTCGTGGGTGATAACCTATAGTGGTTTAGATTATAGTTTATTCTGATGTAAAACGGCACATGAGTTAAAACTTACGATCAGCTGGAAATTCTTTTGCGCTTGGCGGTAGTTGATAATGTCGTGTAAGGATTGTGCGAGCGCGCGTGAGTTATCACGATCAAGGTTGGTGGTTGGTTCATCCAGGGCGATGAGCTATGTCACAAGAAATATCTGAGCGAACGTTTGAATGAAATATTATCACATTCCAGTCGGAGAATTCCAAGCATACCCCACAGTTCGTTCCAAAGCACTCTGCGAGTGCTAACCGGATAATTATACTCGCGAGGACCTTTTGTCCGGCGCTACAACGTCCACGCATATCCAATTCGGCATCTTGCTTCAGCATGCAAACTCTGTAGTTGTAAAGTCGATTGCCTTTGGCGTTTTCTTGTTCCGACCGAATCAAAATGGTATCAACGTCTGTGCCTTTGTATGTCTTCTTCCAAAGGTCGTCGATAATTCTATTGACTTCCTCCATTTTGAGGGAATGGTACTTCATAACCGCTCTATAGAGGCTCATTAGTTCAATTCCTAATAAAGTCTCACGGCGATAACACATACTTATCTAGAGCGGCCTGATACTTCCCGAGGTCTTCATTAGCCACAGTGGTCGTTTGCAGTCTAATCTGTCCCTCATGGAAGTTCTTCTTCGCATCCTTGAAATCGGTTTCGTACTCTTCCATGATTTCAATCAATTGAACATCAAGACTCTTGAGTGTGGCGAGTTTCCCAGTTCGCTTGATAATCATGTTAGTTTTAAGCTTAGATCATATTGATATCAAAAACTTACTTCCGTAGCCAATCCATCATGCTTTCTTTGCAACTTCTCGGCATTCATCCTGAAGCGATCGCGTTGCGCTTCCGCATTCTTAGACTCTAGTTCTTCGATTTCCTCTTTCAATGTCTGATGCTCTCTCTTATTCTTCCTCAACCGTAGATTGTCTTGTATCGAGCGTCTGAACCCATCCGCCTTACCACTTTGCGACCTCAACTCCACTAGTTCAGCCTCTGCAGTCACCAACGACTCATCTAGTTGATTAATTCTGACTTCAAGGTCCGCGGATTCTTTAACAATATTTGCTAGTGTCTCAACTGTATCACCGGACTCATACTGCTGGATCTCACGTTGCATATTTCGCAGACCCCGGAGAGTATCGGAAGACTTGTGGGCGATTCTTTGCAAAGTTTGCTCGCTGTCTTCCCACTTTTGCCTAACCTCTGCCTCTTTAGCTTTTGCTTTGATGATTTGAGGCTGGATTGATTTCGCCTCGTCGTCGGCTTCTCTTATCTGCAATTGCCGTTGGCCGATCATATCTTTGCAATCCGCAAGGCGTTTCGCTTGTGTCTGCTTCTTCTCAAACTCATGCTTCGCCGAAATCAATTGATTTTGATGTTCCTGAGCCTGTCGCTCCACCACTAACAATTGCGTTCTTGCCGCTTCCTTGTCGGACGAGAGAGCATCACGCTCGACTTTGAGTTTTCCGGCTAGTTCGTTGAGGGTCTGAAGAGCCTTTTGGATGTCGTGAACAGATCTGGAACTGCCCATTGCCTCCAGTCGCTTGAAGAGACTGCTGATCTGCTGTTGATTCTCACGAACATCTTTATCGTACTTCAAAATTTCGGAAACAGGATTGCGAAGTCCTTCGGCTTCCCGCTTCTTCCCAACCTTGTCCTCAACATCTTTTTTACGCTATGAAGGGTTTAGTATCGTCGAATTAACAGGGTTAAGATGATGCACTTACATTTTCAAAAGCGGCAAGAAAAGTCTCATATTTCTTTTCGAGCTTCGCTTGCTCATTTTTGATCTGTGGGAGTTCCTGCACTTGTATCCGAGTCGCAATCTCGAAGTCAAGAGAGACGTCTTTCAACACCTTGAGGTCCTCAGTAAAATCAATTATCTCCTTTTCAATAATCTCAACGTCCTGCTTTCCCATTTCGCCTTCCAGACGGGCGATAAACTGATTCAAGTCATCTTCATCGTTATAACTTCGCCTGCACATCCGGCAGGAATGTCTATCACGCGCCACTTTTAGCGCCTTCTCGTAGAAACTCCTTGTTTGTTCGATCATAGCCCTATCGCGCTGCACATTCTCCAAATCCTCTTCCTTGTTTTTGACAGCGGTGAGATAGTCCGAACACTCCGCGAAGCCATCCCTTCCCATCGCCTTCGCGACCAATGCGCTCGATCTGTCGAATTCTTGGTTCTTCTTCTTGAGCAGGTCTTTTTGTGTTTTAAGTTGCGACTCGGTTTGGGTCAGTTCAGAGTTACTGCTGTCAAGCAATTTTGTCGCTTTGGATACATCTTCTTCCTTTTGCTCCAGAATCTCGTGGAATGTGTCGTCGAGGTCCTGGACGTCCCATTTGCCTAGAAGCCGGTCGAATTTGTCCGTGTTTGCGAGTATCAATGACTCCTGGGCGGACTTTTTCGTCTCCACTTCCTTCTGCAGAATCGAGAGTTTGGCTTTGGAATCGGCTTCTGCCGTTCCTTTGGTGAGTTCCGTCGTTTCCCGGGCGATATTAGCTACTATTTCTCTAAGCTCTGCGTCTTTAGCCTGGATCTGCTTGTCCCATTGTTGTTGATCGTAAGTGGCATTCATTTCTGAGAGCTTGGAATTGGCATCTGAAACGGTAATTTCCAGTCTAGTGATTCTGCCTTCGTCGACTTGTAATCGATCTAGTCCTTTTTGAAGCGTGCGTAGCTCGTCATTGAGACGATCGATTTCGACGATTGCAAATCTTTTGGCTTGTTCAAGGGATGCGAGCTTTTGATTCAATGCATTCAAGTCATTTGAAGCCTGGAGCTGTTCCTCACGGCCGTCCCTCTGTACGAATGGTTAGTGCCAACTCAAAATAACAGGTAATATGTAAGCTTTACCTTTGCGCGCTCGAGATTTCCGAGTTGCTCTCTATTGAGCCGCTCAATTCTGTTCATGAAATCCGAAACCTGCCTGTCATCCAGATCACCAGCGCTAAAGCCCCGGATTTCATGTAAAGCGCTCGCCTCTTTGATCATCTGCTCGCGGTTCAACAGCTGCTCTTCATAGTGCTCTTTTCTTGCCTGAAGGGTACCCCTCTGATCTGCCTTCTTATTCAATTTGACCCGTAATCTACCCTGCTCGGTCTTGATATCGACTTTCTCCTGTTCTTTTCTATCTATCCGATTATCGAACTTGCCCATTTCGTCCTTGAAGTTCGCTAAGCGGTCTTCGAGGGCATCATCGGAGTCTGGGAGTAGCTCGATATCATCTTCGAGATCATCGATTAGCTCTGATATCCTCTGTGCATCCCCTCTTTTAGCCGTCAACAGGGCGATATCTTGTTCAAACCCCGCAGATGCGTCCCAGAGCTTCTTTATTTCGTCGTGAATTTTTACGATCTCCCGGCTAAGCTCTTCTCTTTCCTCTCGAAGCGTTTCAATTCTGGCGGAAAGGTCTTTTGACTTCTTCTCTGCTCTTTCGGCCCGCTCCTTGTCAACTTTGAACTGAGTCTGCACGAGCTGTAGTCTCTTGATCTCTTCCGCCTGTTTCTTTCTCAACACTTTGATATTGTCAATAGCTTTTGTGTACTTCTGCGCCTCGAAGATCTCGTCGAACTTTTTCTTCAACACGGATGCCTCACTCAGAGGCCACATGCTCTCCTCCTGATGGCAAAATATGACGTTGTCAAGAATACTCCTCGACACGCCCAAAAAGTTTGGAAGCATTGTATCTAGCTCCACGCATTTCGTGCTGACCGTGGAACGTTGGTTGTCTTTGTACATGAGTAGCTGTCCATCCAGCGTCTTTTGCGTTCGGGTGGTTTTTTTGACGGTAAGTTGTAACGAACGGGTGCACACCATTCGAGCGCCGTTGGTATTCACGAAGGATAGCTTGACTTGGGCCATGACTTCCTTTTCGCCGCAGATTTTAGGGTCGTGGATGAATGCGCCATTTTTGCTGTTCGGTGGCAGGTCGCCGGTTGTAGCGTATTTGAGGCATTCGATGATAGTCTGATGAACAAAGAGTTAGCTGGAATTCAGTAGAACGAGGTGGTGGGGAGGACGGTAATGTACGGTTTTGCCGGATCCATTGTAGCCGACGATGAGGGTGAGGGGTGTATGGAACGCGATCGTCTCCTGGCGGGTATTATCGAACGATCGAATGCTTGAGGTATACGTTAGCACGTAGTTTCAAGCTATGGATTGTATTTTATGAATGCATACCCCAGAATGGCGAGTTTGTCGACCTTTGCTAGAAGGAAGTTAACACCGCAGTCTAAGTGGGCACCAGGAAGCAACTACATACACCTAGGACCTTGAGTCAGCAATAGCTTGATATAGATAGGCAGAGGAATGAACACACATTATGGAAAGGTATTACTATTAAAATGCCTTGTTATCCGAAATACATAAGGTAGAAGCTTCAAAGAAGGATGTGCATAGGCTGATGCAGGACAGTATCGATACGGTCGTCGACGGAAAGCTAGAGGTTGTGTTTTGTCAAGGTCGCAGAAACGAGGCAGCCTTGCGCTGGGCACGCGATGAGACAATAGCAAGTGGGTCACGAAGTCACGACTGTGGCTGATATCATGTGGCGGTGCGCAATCGCGAAAACCACACGCCCAACACGCTCAACGCATTGTGGCATTTGTGCGATGCATTCCAACGCATCCAACATTCAACATCAAAAATTCGATTCGAATCACCAGTTCGAGGCGAATTTTCTCGGCTCCAAACTCTTCTATTGATTGGAATGGGGGTTTCCGGTAGCGCGCGCCCTCATCCGCTTTTTCAGCCACTGGGGCTTTTTTAGTTCGGAGAGGCTTTTTTTGCCGCAAATTGGGACCAAACATGGGAAACAAAGGCTCCTTCTCGCAAAAGCAAAATGTCGTCCCGATCTCCAGGGCCTTTAACAAAGATATCAAGATCGGACCAAACACCGCAAGATTTGCGATTCAGAGAGCACCCTCCCAAACTCTCGGATTCATGATTGCCAGGGACCGGTTCCTCAGGCGGAGATATCCTACGAGAATATACGATTGAGACTTGCCATCGAAATTTGTCAAATTTCGCTGTTGAAACGTCACTGGACTTTATAATCCTGCTCCTGCCCGCAGAGCCACAGTTCCATAAAGTCTTCTACCTACGTTCGGCTTGTTCCTTTTTGCAGATTTGTGGGAATCGAATATATTTCAGGGCCCGTCTATCTCCTGTCGAGATGGAAATCGATCCTTTTGTTCCTCCTTACTTCACGTCGCTCCCGGATTTCCTTCCCCTTGGATAGTCCATATATTTGGAACGGACGGGAAATCGAGATATATCGACCGGTGCGCCGGCTTGGTCTACCAGAAACGTCTATACGCCGAAGTTTCACGAGCTGGAGGAATTCTCGCGCCAACGCACCAAACTCCGCTAGTTGAAGGTCCGACTCTCTTCCCGCATATCCAGCTACATTCAGCGTGGTTTCTTCAACAATGAGTGTTTATGGAAAACTACCAGAGAAGGAGCGAAACTCGAGAAAAAGCTTGCTTTTTGTCCCCTGCGAATTGTGGATTCACGCTACGGAATGGGAAAGTACACAAAAGACAAACCGATTCTGGGCGACCGAATTTGCCTTTCAAAAATGTCGTGGAAGATCGAAGGGAAAGTCTGAGAAACACTGTCGGCCACGCGGCATTTTCCAGCATGTCAATAGACCCTGAATATCGTACATCGTACAGGGTGCAGCCGCTGAGTGGAGAAAGAAAAAAAAGGTCCCTTTGAACCAGGAAGTCCTGAAGATTGTTCAATAAGTTCGAAAAGTTTGACCGGGAAAAAACGAGGTTAGAGAGTAAAGTATACCTAACTTACGCAGGAGCCGGTCAGCCATTAATTGATGGCGCCCGCCAACCGAGTTTGGGTCACGGTACGGTGCTGCCCATAAGCCAGGAGGCCTGTTTAGTCTCGCAATCCTGTTTTTGTGTCCTTTTAAATGAAAGTGTGTATCCCATGAGGAGATAATCCCAAAAGAACAAAGGAGGACTATTCGATTTTATATTTCCCTTTTCCTAATCTTTTAAGCTCTGATTTCTTTAATACTAAAATTATATTCTGATCTCGATAGGCGAAAATTTACGAATTCGAACGGGGCCTTTCTCAGGTTGGCTTTGACCGGTTACAGGGAACCTTTGCGGGGCAAGGGGAACCAAGGGGCTGACGCCGGACTCGCGAGGCAAAAAACCGTCGATAACACTACAAAACCTCGATCTCACCGAACCGATCGAATTCTGCAAAATTCCCAACTTTCCCCATCTTGTGCGCAGAGTTTCCCATCGCGACTCCCGCAGCATTCCACCTCCGCCCAAATAAAAGGCACCTTTTAGCGAGGATATAAAACATAAGTTCAAAAAAGGCTCGTTCTTAACCGTGGCCCTTGCGTGGGTTTCGTGGTTGGCTTGGGAGCCTTTCCCTCCGAGGCCCTACACTTTTCGTTCGCCTGCCAGGCTCTCGGGCCCACGTTGTTGACATCTGCGTCGGTGTGTAGGTTTGTGAGAAAGAACAAACGAAAAAAAAAGAGTGTGAGTCGGGCGTTTGTTCCATTGCTGGTCGCCAGCTGCTGCTACCGCTGCTGCTAATTTACTGCAGCTGCCTTTGCTTTGGTTTTGCAAATTCGGGTGGCCAATTTGCCCATGCGAAGCAAGCCTCAGTGCAGCCGTAGTGGGTTCAGCCATAGTGAGCCATCATGGACCAGCAAAATATGAACGGACGAGCTCGCCAACAGCAGCATCAGGACATTTCGTCCTCGTCCGGCTCACCCGATGGTATCAAGCAAAAGCTACAGCTACGGACCAACGAATCCCTGGAGAACCAACTCGCCCATTTATATCACCACCACCAGCAAAATAATACCCACAGTCCGTATATTGACTTTCAAAACGTGCTTTACTCACATGGTATGGGAGATAACCTCGCCACCACGTCCGCCCTTCTTGCGTCTATGTATAGTCCTGTCCTGCCCTCGAACGCTTTGCCCAGCGATAACAGGCCTCATCTGAACCACAATAATATGCAGAGCCGCACCGGTCACCAACAGCATCGTCTGGGCTCCACCAACGGACAATCGTCAATCAAATCCCCGATAGAGGCAGTCAGTCCGACGATTCCAGTCAAGCGCCAATCAGATGCTCTCCATCAGAGAGAAAAGGTTGCCGCTTCTCCCTTGGACTGCTTGGCGGCCTCGCCCACAGGGCGGCAGGGAATAAGTTTGGGTCTGGCGCAAATAAGCTCGAAATCTCATTCTTCCTCGCAATCGGAGTTTCAGACGCAGCCGGCCCACCAAACACCAGAGCAAACCCAGCAGGGAGCGTCACAAACACAGAACAACTCCAAAAAACGCCGAGACAGCGTGCCCTCTCTTCCGTTGCATTTAGACATGGACATGCAAGTGGACTCTGGTACGCGATGCCCATATTCCTACAAACCGGTGACGCCATCTTGGAAGAAGCCCGAGGTGGCGCGCGGGGATTTAGGTCGCGAGAGATCTGTCGTCACTATTTTTATCTAATCTCATCTTCGTTTTAAGTAGGGCCTTTAGTCTCAGGAGCAGGCGGAACCGGAGGCAGTACCCTTACCGAGTTCACGAAACGACGAAACTGGTCGCAGAGGATCATAGAGGAGCTTCAAGACTTACTATGCATTCTCACGCCGAGTGGCAAAATCCGTTATTCCTCCCCAAATACGAAAACGATTACGGGATACAGTACCGACGAGCTGCTGGGGCGCATGATCACGGATTTTGTCCACACAGATGATTCGCACATGTTAGTACATCTAGATCATTCATCACATAGCATTGCATGACAGCGCACGCGAGTGAAACGTGCTCACAAGATGCTCCAATTCTAGATTCATCCGGGAGTTCAACGAATCGATAGCATCCAGCCAGCAGCTCAATCTCTACTTTCGCTTCCGTCGAAAGGATGATACCTACATCGTATTTGAAACCAATGGCCACCCCCACTTCTCAGATCAAAGGCAGATGCCTTCCAACACCACCACACCCGTCTGCAGCGGTTTCTTTATCATGGCCCGACTCTATCCGACCAAGAACACCGCCCTTCTGGACTCCTTCCTCGAGCACAAAGTCGAGAACGAACGTTTAAAACGGCGCATTGCGGAACTACGGCATGAGGAGTATGAAGATCAGCAGGCCCAGCTGAAAGCACGCAGCGAGGCTGCGAATAAAGGTACCCCCCTGCTAACAATGCCGATGCAACTTCAAACGACTGGCTGCAGGTTCCATCCACGGCGCCACGGTCTAAATCTGTCCTTCTTTTCTGACACAACGTTTAGAAAGCTCTAGAGATGAGACCATTCGGCAAAATAATATCAACAACATCAACAATATCAAAGCAATGCCACCCCCAGCCATGCCAGGCCAGTTGACGAGACAGAACCTTGAAGGTCTGAACAATTCGGCGATGCGGTCAGATTCGTTACGGGATAAAATGGCACGATACGAGGGCGTTACGCACGCTGATACCATTGAAATGCTCACGGGATTGAGGTATAACGAAGGAGAGAGGTCAAGAGGTATCAGTACCGGAGACACTTCACCCTCGCTGATTAGGGGAGATGTCGGCGTGCCAATGTCGGCCGATAGAGAGAGTCGGGGGAGTGGAGAACGGAAAAAGAAAATTAAAGTCACCAATGAATATGTCTGTACAGACTGCGGTACCCTTGACAGCCCCGAATGGCGAAAGGGCCCTACAGGCCCAAAGACGTATGATCTATTTTATTGGCGCTCGTGTACGAAACTATCACTAATTCTTCTAAAACAGTCTATGCAATGCTTGCGGTTTGCGGTGGGCAAAGTAAGTAGTTCGTGTCGGTATAAATCTCCAATATATGTTAATGAGAACTGTAAATTTAGGAAGGAGAAGAAACGAAATTCAGTTTCAGGGCCATCACAACCTCCGCCACTTGGAGGTCCTGTGCCCCCAATGCCGTCAATTCAGCAGCAAAACAATGGAATGCAATAACGAATACTATCCGAATCCTAATTTTAAGCAATTTCCGTCGATGCACGTCATATCGCTACATTTTCTTCGATATGGCTGTTTCGAACCCAATCACGACCTGAAGAAGCGTTCTGGTTGACGCTTCGTCTTCTTATATCATTATCCTAATTTATACGAGCTCTCCATATTTACGACATTTCAATGTATAAATGACACATTTCGGCTAAAAAAATCCTTCATATTCTTTCGGTTGTTTTACTATAACAGCGGCTTGGTTTCTGGCAAGGGCTGATTATACTCGGTAGCGTATATCCTTTTTTTCTTTCTCTTTGCTGTTGGTTTTTCTATCATTTATAAGGTGTAAAAGTGTGTTATCCTTTTTGACATTTCTTCTTTCCTTTCTCTTTGGTCATCTAGTTTTATGTGGTGTATGATTTGGATTATCATTACACTCTCTTCATCCGACTGACCGACTGTGGGGGGAAGGTCACGTCGGTATGCTTTCTAACTTTTCAGACTTTCCCCATTTGCGATAAGATAATGAATGTACCCCCCAAACCCCTTCTTTCCTTCTTAATATTTTGCCTGCGGAGTTGAAAACTCGGGCGAGGATTTAATATGACATATTTAACGCAGTCGATGTCAGTTTTACGCTGATGAGTCGACTCAACGTTCTGGGGTTGCAAGGCTTGCTTAACCCTATGCTTTCGGTTCCTTTGGAACACGGACTCCAGATGGAAGAAGAAGTATCTCTCACTCATGTATATATAAAGGAAATGAGCGAGGATGTGCGGATGGTCTTTGGCGATAGTCTTCTTTTTCAGTTTATTACTTGCGAAGGCAATATATAGAGAGCGACTATGAGGTCCTGAACGGACATTGTTAAATCAAATAATTGTTCGTTTATTACCGCATACACCTACCGCGTAAATCAATTATAATATATATTATTAGGATATGTCAAGTAATCCAATCTAGTTTGTACTAGTACTTTGAGGTTCACCAAGATATTCCCCTTTGAACGGTAAGCCTGACTTGTGCTTCGGCGCCGCTCGCCAAGATTAGCGACGGAGATCAAATCCCGCCGTCTGTGTAACGAAACCTCCCCACCAACCTCCCTCCAACTTCAACCATCAACCACTCCTCGATCGCTCTCCACATACGTCCTCCAAAGTCGCATACGTATAGATATCACATACCAAAATCATGTCAACGACAACCTCCCTTGCCGGCACCCCGCCTTCACTCTCGACAGGCCACCTCTCACCCTCTCCCCCGCGCGACCCTCTCGCATCCGGTCTCCGCAACCTCTTCGACCCCACTATCCGCCAGACGACCGAGAAGTTATGGACAGTACATCAATCCCAAATCGCACTCGCCGAGGAACTCGACCGTTTGATATCCCGTACGTCTCATCTGACTTGACTCAGGCACAAGTCAAATCTTATGTCAAATCAAGAGCGAAAGCTGACATTATATAACGATACCATGTGAAGAATTAACACATTACCTCGAAACCACCGACCCACCGGCTTTAAAACCGACGATTGTAAAGCTGGCGAGCGTCAGTAAGCGGTTAACCGCTGTTAATGGTACGCACCTCCATCCTAGTTCCAGTCCTACGTCTCAGCCCACCTCATCGTCGCACTGCAGTATCTCCTCTGTATATATAAACATGTCAAAGAGAAAAGAAGCTAACCGACATAAATTTCATGAAACAGCGTCGCTCCACCAAATCCAAGGCCGCGTGAACCGTCTATTCATCCAATTGAGCAAACAAAAAGCTACCAGCAATAACACACCAAATACAAATACAAATACGATACCCGGCCCGTCTACCTCTTCCGTAATAGCAAGCGGGAGTAGCCCTGCAGCGGCGGCGTTGGCAGCAGCGGTCGCTGGCTCGTCGCCGTCGAGTGGAAGAGGCAATACTTGATCCAATTTTTGAGAAAAACAAAGATATAACGGTTGACTTTTGAAAATATAGATGGATGGATGTTATAAGTTATAATATACTCGTTTGAAGCCACACGCTGGGCCGGTTTGATATATGGATACGCCAGGGCCGAAGTGACACGCTGGTTGGTTGGATCTCTGATCACATATACCAAGTATTTCTAAAGGAGAAAGAGATAGGAGAGATATATTGCAGGTCAGCACGGGTCTTCCAGAAAAAGCTTCTTTAGAAAGGGGGAGGTTTTGGAAAGGAAGGAAATTTTACCGGTTACCATGGCAGGAAGAATAGGGTCTTGGGGGCATGATAATTGCTTGGATTCTCCACTTGTAGTTCTTGGGTACGACCGACCGGGTTTGGCAGTCTCGTAACTGGGTTTCAAGTTTGGAAGGTAACAGAAGCGCAAGAGAACAACGTTAACTCGGGACTTTCCGAGGAATACGACCAGGTCGGATGGCGTTCAATATTTTTGTTGGTGAACTCGTGTTTGGTATCATATATTCAAGGAGATGAGTGAAACCATCGGGTCTCTCGAGTTGCTCTGAAATGATAATGATAATGATAGTAATAATATTCAACATTCCTCTTATTCCCTCATCTACATACCCTCCTTCAGCTAATTAGATAGCTGTGAATTCGCAATATTCAAGCGTATATATTTTTCCGAACAAAAGGATACATTACACATCCTACTCCGTACACATGTAACGTATATACCAAAGACCAAAATTGTCAGATTCGAATCGGCAGCGAGAGCAATCACCCCACACGTACCAGCTAACCCACATCCCCAAAGTCGTTATATCATGATCGAAAAACGAACTTTTATACAAATTTGTATACACTAAAAAAAAAAAAGATAAAGAAACAAAAACCAACGTCTTCCTTCGTTATCGTGTGGTTGTTCAAATTTCCCGTCCATATTAATTACCTTCCAAATTCTTCCATCTTATCTTGTAACTATTGAACTGCGCGAATATATGCAATACTGCGACTCTCAAAAAAGAGAAAAAAAGACCGATAAAATAGATAAAGAGGGCTGGAGTAGTAATGAAAGAAAAGAAAGAAAAAAGTACGCATGCCGCTCATAAGAAACAAAAAACCTACTTACTTAGGTATATATAAAAGATTCCGACGCTCAAACCAAAAAGCAAAAGGAATGAAAATCGGAAAATTGAGTAGCAATAAAAAGAATTCGAAGCCAGAATTCATAAAATGTATAATCAATAAAAAGGGTGTACTAAATAAAAGTATTTCTTAATTTCCTCCCTCATAAGATCCTGAGGAGGAATAAATAGATGGTATAAAAATCGATATCTCACGTCAAATCTCCATAGAAAATCCAAAGTACAAAAAGGGGAATTCTTTTTTAAAAAACGCAGGAAAAGCAGAACAATAATAGAAGCAGCATCCACCACGGCACCTGAAGTTTAATCGATTTCCATCCTAGGTGGTGGGTTGATTTGGTTGGTTCCCGAGTTGAAGTCGGCCATCTGGTGCTTATCTTCAACATCCGCTACCTTCCTTCTGTTCACGTGCTGCTTTAGGCCTTTGTCAAAGTTCATCATGCATTTGATGGCGACGCCGATAGTGATGATGAGAAGGATAACTGTAATGACTGCGAAAATTGTGAGGGAGCGTCGGGCGAGTAGGTAAAAGCTGACTCTGTCACCGTGGTACATTCGGACGAGTTTGAACAGGAAGTACGAGAGACCGCCAAAATAAAGGACCTGTGATATCAAGTTAGCAATCAATTATTTTAAGCAGGGGATGCGGGTATGGGAGGACACGTACAATAACGATAGAAGCGCCGATTTTGTTTTCCCTCCGAGTGAACCAAGATGCGGCGAGTAGAATGAGAATAGTAATTGGAATGACAATGATGGTCAGGATGAACTCAATGTCGGTGGTTCGAAGCAAGATAACCACAAACTGGATGGTGAAACCGAGGAAAAAGAAGAAGTCGAACTTGAGGAGAGCAATGTAGATCTGGAAGATGAGATATCTTCGCTTCATTCTCAGATCGGCGGAAATGTGCTTATAAATTGTCCATGCGAATTCGTCGTGTAGTCTCCAGGCGACAAAGCTCATAAAAAGCGTGATAACAGCGATCACAACGGGGATGGCGATTAAAAACGGTTTAACTCTGGACCAAAGTTTGGACGGGTCGTAATTGCCCGGGTTTGCTTCCGTGTTTCCACCCGATGCCATGAATATCGCTTCTTTGATCTGGTCGATCTGGATGGCCGAGTATAGCAACATGAGAGCGTTGAAGATACAAAGACCGAATATCTGGATGGTGTTTTTCAATCGGAGAGCATCATAGACAAGCACGAACTGGAATACCCAGGCAAAGATAAACAGGGTTAAATATCTAGAAACAATGCGTTAGACAAGCGACCATAAGAAGCCGGTCGGGCTGGAGGAACGACGGGATCATACGTTGTAATTGGTTTTCTATTATCTGCCACCCCAGGGTGTTCGATATTGCTCGGTATGCTCGCTTGAAAGGTGCCAAAGATGTAACTGAAAGATGTTTGCCGTCAGCCTCCGCGTTCCTTCGGAACCGTGATCGCGATGAGCGGCACGTCACTTACCATTCAAACGTTAGTACGATGGCAGCCTCGATGAGGACCAGAGCCATAAAGGCCCTGGTCCAGGCTGTTGTCGGCCAGTACATCAACCCTGGCCGTCTGAGATCCGTATTAGTGTGCCGTAGATAGCCTGCGTCCCCCAGGAGAGGGTTCGAGTCTCGTTTCTGGTGGGCCTTTAGGAACGGAATGGTGGGCAACTGATGAAAAGGACCCCTCTAGAAAATAAAAAGGATGGTGCTGGTCGAAACCAGAGGAAGGAGAGAAGGGAGAGGAAGAAGGAAAGCGAAAGAGGGCTCCCCGCTTCCTGGTCTGGTTTGGCGTGCGGATAGGGCTGATTCCAGGGGGGTCTGTTGAGAGATGAGTGAGAAGGGGAGAGGATGATAATAAGGGATTGTGTTGGAGGAGGTTGTTGTTGTTGCTGGTTGTTGTTGTCGATATTCAGATCGTCCGCCACTCGCTCTGGCACTGACAAACACTTTTCCTTCTCTGCGCCGAGGCTCGTCTTTTTGGTGGGAAGACGCGCGTTGTGACAGCTGAATATGTCTTCCTGCTCGATGTCTGGTGATGGTATCCCCTATTCCGACTGCTATCACGACAGTCCGATGAAGAGAAGATGTAAATGTGAAATGGAAAAAATTATTCGTCTTGTTTCGTCAAGGGAAAAAAAAATCCTGTGTATGGGCGGATTGCGTAGCTGCTAATTGTCGGGGCGGGTTTTCATGTAACGTTCTGCAAGGGAAGCTGGTTTAAGTTTGAAGGAACGACGATAATGCCGGTTTAAAAATAAAATAGCAAATTAAGGAAAGAAAATTATTAAGAGAAAAACTATTCCAGCACCTCGAGTCTTTTTTTTCTCTCTTTCGTCGGGCACTTAGTAATAATATATAGATATTATTATATTTATTGAAAGAAAGAATTGAAAGAAAAACTTTATAGCCAAGGTCAAATGACGAGCAACGTTGAATGCAGGAGGCGGTGAAAATAAAGGAATAATGCCCAAAGCATGCAAATATGCGAACGACTGAAAGCGCTGCCGAAGGTAGGCAAGATGGTATCAGGTGGAGCGTCCTGAGAGTTAGTCGGTGGTAGTAAGCGTAAGATATCCGATCGGGGCGATGTTGCCAGCCAAGAATCCCTCCCGGTTTATATCATTCGGTCGTGATGCCTATTCTTTACGTCTATTGGTAGTCCTTGGTACAAAAGGACGTCGACGAGGACCGAATCGTCAATTCGCGAATTCGGTCAATGGTGATACTTGGAAAAAATTGAGGATGAAGAGAGAGAGAGAGAAATATCAACAAGTCAAGGAGAGGGAGAGCATGGGGAAATAAGGAACCAAGCACTGAGAAAATCAGAAACTAGTAGCGTCGTAGCAGTCGTTTCTTTCCTTTCGTTCATTCTTTTGCTTTTTGCCTGTCTCTTTCCCTTTTCTTTCTTTTCTTTTCTCTCTTTTCGCCTTGCCTGGCCCTGCACCACTTCTGCATGCTGGCACAGGTGCTAGGGGAGGCTTGTTTACGGGGACGGCGTCTGGGACGGCTACTAATGTAAGACAGCCCATTTTTACGTTACAGCGGCCAGCTTGCCCGCCTGGAAGGTGCAAAGGGGTCTGCTTAGCTGCCCAACAAACCGGTGAGGAACGAAACTAACGAACGCAACGAACAGGCCAACCAGACACTCCTGGCTTCCATCGCATGCCATCACAGGGTCCAAAATATGTGGTTTCCATATCTACTCCTCGGGAACCCTTCTTTGTCAGTTCGATTGATTCAAACCGACCGCGGGAGGAAAGCGAGGGGGTGCGGGTTCACGTTCAACGAGGCTGCTACGAATACAGCAGAGGAAGCTCAAATCCTCTGCTGCATTGAAACACCCAAGTTTCAAGCAACTCCAAGAAACGGCCAAGCGATGTATCGCCAGTGTCTATCGTTGTTCCTACCTGCATATGCATGCCCTGGGCGGCGGCAATTTGAACCGGAATTCTCCTCGATCTCTCTTTTTGTTTTGTTTGTTTCGCGCAAGCAAGATCGATAGATCCCAAGATATTTGCAATATTACCTCAATGTTTGGCTTGTTAACATGTCGACAGCTCTCGGAAATCGCAGGAAATTCCGGATATTTGAGCAAAGCTAGCTAGCTCCGGGAGCTGAGCTTACATCTGAAGCCTCTAGCGAGAGGGCTGAAAGGACATGATTTGGCACGATATGCATAACACTTGCATGACCAGATGCTCAAGCTCGCACTAGCTCGCCATCCATCCGGCTCAAGAAACCCCATCTTGCATCCCACATTTCATCCCACTCATTATCCACCAGCACCACCTACATGATGGCTATAAGGCTATCATAATTCTTTTGCTGACAACCAGTGTGGTCCAGACTACGGTCTCCGGATGCTGTATCACCAGATCCTGTGAGTCTCACCGACCCGGGAGCAAGTTGCCTTGCGGAATAAGCAGTGACATTCTCTCTTGGCCCAGTGCAAAGCCACGACCGGGTCATTGACTTACTTAATTGATTTAATTTTTATCCACGGTCTCCTGTTCGCTGTTAGATCGTATGATATCATCGAAACATGAAAAGAAATACATCCTATCAGTTTCTACTAGCTAGCTGGGATCGTGGCCGCCACCAACAAGCCAGGTGGACCCTTCCATGACGGCCTTTGCCGCTCAACCTAGATGGTTTGACAGCAACGTGCGGTTTCTGGCGGCCAACCACAAAGGGGGCAATAATTGTGATATATTAATATAAACAACACAAGGTAGGAATTTTTAGCATCACGAATAAATCATCTTCCAATGGATGACGCGCGAAAGATCAAAAGCAGGGTTTGGTCTTTTCTCTCGGCCTAAGTGTAGATTGACTCTCTAGTCGATACTAATAATGGCGAGGCCATGACATGACGGTTCGAATGTCCTTCCTCAGAAACCAGCCAAAGAAAAAAACACATGAAAATCCTGCCAGGACTAGGAAAACCTGTCGCTATCCTACAACCGCTTGTGGTAACAGTAACCTTCTTTTTCTTTCACGCGAAAGACGGGGATGGTCGCTCGGTCGGTGCCTCGGCGCGCGACCCCAGGGAATGAACGAACGAACGGTTTCCGAATGGAGTGTGAAATCCCAGGGTAAGCTTCATGACAGTTTCAAAATCACCAGTGAACCACACAACGCCAGAGACTGCCTTTCGGGTCAGCCTTAGAACCTCTTGTTGCGCTAGCCTTCGTGTGTGTGCGACTACCACTCCTCTCTGTAACCTCAGAAGAATCGCTTAGCGGGGTAGATTGCGGACAAATGTACAGAGCGGGGAGGAACCGTTTCGTCGGGCTCTCTCGGTCACGCTCTCTTCGTCCAATATCGTGGGCTTGAGCTCTTGACTCGCCTCCGATTTGACGAGATTCCTGAAGTGGTTTTGAAAGTCTGAGTTGCCCCGGTTTGGTAGATGGATATCAGCGCCACGTTTTTTTGTTGAAGAAACTAGGAATCATGGAGGGGTAATTTAAACACAGCCATCCAAGGACCGACCGTAGGAGTTACAGAACCAAACATTTTGGTTATCTATCTGGTGATCACGCCGTTGTTTGAAGGGAACGATGCGATCATTGGACATGGGTTAACTAACCAGCCACACATTTAAATTAGCCACTTGCGCCACATTCGGCATTATATATCCCGTTGAAACGATCATACTGTTACCTTGACACCGGAACTTTAAGTATATTGTATACAGCTCTTACACCAAGTTATTAACATGGGTCCCATAGGTGCATATGCGGCTGTGTATCGCGTGCGTATGTTGAAACTACTTGTGATAAATGGCTAAACATGATCAACATTTGAAGATTGTTGGCTACCCGCAAAGCTAGTATGCCTTGCAACTGCGAGTGGGAGCTTGCAGAATATGCAGTCATATGAGAGAGATTCAACTCATCATATAGAGCAGCGGGTGGCTCAAGATGAATTGGCTACAGATGAAACGACTATTAAATGCACGAAATGTGAGGACGAGTGCACATGAGAACCCACTGCAGATTAAAATGGCGTTTTCGTAGACCGCTACAATTTGAGTGCTCAAAGCTTCTATTATTCATATTTCAGCCATGAGAAGACACTAAGGATCTGTGACTGTCGATATTATATAAGATAGATAGATTTCTAGGTGATTCCTCTATATGCACTAGCTCTAAAAATGTGATGCGTAGAGTGTAGTAAGACTATAAACAAGTCCAAAAATTGATCGTAGTGCCGTGAAAATGGTTTATATAATATTTGATGAGCGGCAGTCACGTGTATGTCACACGTGTTAGAATACTCCTTGAGTTTGGTATAATTTTTTATTCTAATTTGTGAAAATATCTATTTAACCACTTTGACTTGATAAACCTTAAGTGGCTCATCATTTCGGCAGACGCTGGATCCGAGTTTACATCAGATGACTAGTTGCGTAAAATATACTTTTGTCTCCACCGTTGAAAGTCGTTGTTTGATGTAACGAATAGTTTCATGTAAAGTTCTCTAAGGGGAAGAAGGAAGCATAATGATTGGGAACCGAATTCCTGATCAACTGTATGCTTTCTGAAAGCTCGTGGGCGGGTAAGTCGTCTATCAGCCACTCTTAGAACCAATATCTATCCCTTCATTGGAGTCAGCAGTCGATATTACATCATTATCATCCGAGGGAGACTCAAAAGGGACATTAGAACAGGAGGACTGGCTGTTAATGGCAGTATCCATGGCAGTTTTATTCTTTCTTTTTGCACTGCTCGTACTCCTGACACTTCCAGGGGATTTGCGCTTCTTTGGAACTGTTGGTACTTTCTATTCACTCGATACTAGAAGCCAAGAACTGATCTTGAAAAGGTTCGACCCTGCGACGTTCATAAATATATACTGCCCTCCTTGTAGATTTTCATCAAAACAGCGATGTTGGTATCCCAGAAAGATGACCCCTTATTTAAATATAACATGCGAATCGACGACAGACTTCCATATAGTTGCTTCTCTGATATTCAGAGGCTCCGGCGTGTGCAGAGCCTATTGAATGTTCTGTACGAATTCGATGAAGGGATTGTAGAATATGCCCCCGACTTAGGCATCAATCCAGGTCCGCTCTAATATATAGACCGTCTCTAATGACGATTCACGGGTTGATTAAGAACGGGAGCTTCGCTATCAGAGTCAGAATTGACTTTAAGGAACCCGTTTTTCTCTCCCCAAATTATAAAACTTTCGCACTCGCAATCAAGCTTGTACAGAAGCACTTGACTCTCCTTACTCGCAGCTTGGGATGTCTTGAATAATTGGAAGTACTCGAGGCAGACGCTAAAGATAGGGATAATTCCCAACGAGAGACCAATGGGCTCCATCAATTCAAGGGCTAGAGATTATACAATAAAGTAGACTAAATCAAAAGATAGGAAAAGAGAACCCTAACGGAAATTGAAAAGGAGCTTCGGACTCGAAAAGACGGCTAGTCTCCTTTATAACCCGTTGTACGACTGTCGTCGAACTATGTTGGTTGGGATATTATATGAAGTTGGAAAATAATTGAACACAGTAAACATAGCCTCACTGAAAATGAAGAAAGCGCCTCTCCGAGTGCCTTCCGAAGAGCCTTTAGCAAGGGAGCAAAGGCTTCAGCCTTCTTTTCTACTTTTTACTGGCGTTTTCTGCAGCATGCAGTGCAGCGGTAATACATATGATGCATTTGCATCTCGTTCGCGTTGTGTTGCAGCCAACGACGGGAAGCTTGTGGCGGGAGACTTCCCGATTCGTATTTCGGATCGAAAGCGCGACAGCAGTCAAGCCTCCAGACCTTAAAGCTCGAGGGCTAGATAACGCCCCAACCTACTCTTAAACAACTGGTGATGCTTCAATCATGAGTATAAAGTGTATATTCTACTCTTACTTTGATGCGGACAAAGGTATTCCTATCCACTCACAACGTCTCTCCGGGTTACCTTTACTGACGAGAATTGAATCTCCAAAAACACAGGTCCCCGCGTCCTTTACCAAGTCCCAGAAAACTCCGTCACACCCTCAACAGAGAATCCCTCCCAATCGCCCAGCCTATTCCACTTCGATAAAATATCCGACTACATAATCCCTAAACAGCAGCTCTGCGACCGATTGATCACATTCTGTCGCAACCACTACCGTCTCCTCGGATACCCGATATGTCTAGAAGACGACAAATACGACCGCAACGAGTTCATCTTCAACTTTGTCATCGTCCTCGATGAATCGGAGGAATTCAGCTCATATAAACCCGTGGTGAAGAAGTTGGCTAGGCAGTTTAAAGCCTTAGAAGAGCAGACTGGGTTCTTGTGGAATGAAGTCACTCGTAGTTCGGTTTACACTCTTATAGAACAAGTGATGGAAGATCTGAACAGCTACTGCGAGTGCATGATTCCAATAAGTAATTCTGCCCTAATTCCCTAAGTGATACACCCCACGATGCTAATTACCATGATGAAATGACTAGATGAAAGTAATACTATCAACCTCAAACTCTTTCCCGTAATACCACCTCCGGCACCGATAAAAGCATTCCACGTCCCTATTTCCACCGTCCGCTTCGAATCTATAATGGACAGCAATTGGGATCTCACAATGCAACGTATCATACCCTACATTGATGGTATCAACTCAGTCCGCCGCATCTCCGAACTCGCGGATGCAGACTACACGCTTACTAAAAAGTGTATCTCCGAGCTACTCTACTACGGCTGTATTATTATTGTAGACGTATTCCGTTTTGCGAATATATATGCTGTCAATAGCGAGCTGTGCGCTTTCGTCAACGATTCGACTGGGTTGCATGAGGAATGCCAGGCCTATATCAGCAGCACCGGACGGATTTTGGACTTTCCGAGTATTCTAGAGCTTTACACCAGTTTAAGACAGGGATTGAGCGTGGCTGAGTGGAGTTTGGAGAACGCGGAGAGGTTGAGGGATGTGGATGTTAGGAGGTTCATACAGTTTGGGATCATAAAAGGATTTTTGTATCGAGTGCATAAATATCCGGTCAGGATCGATGACGGGACTGGGGCTGTTGCGGCAGTGAACCCGCCTTTGGCTGCCGGAGCTGGGAGTGCGGTATCTCTGCCTGGATTGATGATGGGAGGTGGCTTGGGAGGAGCGGATACTATGGGCAGTCTGGTCGCGGGGAAGACAGGGAAGTCTATCACCACAGGAAGTGGGATTTTGATGGCGGATAAGGGATTGCCTCTGTTGAGGTTTCTGGATGGAGCGCACCATTTCGATTCCATATGCACGGATTTACAACAGAGCGAGAAGGAGGTTTTGAAAAATCTAGCAGCATATCCGATTGAGATTGTCGATCGGTGAGGAAGAGAGAAAATACAAGATATCGACTGAGATGACAAAAAGGACTATTCTGAACCCAACCATCTCGGAACATAACCGTTTAAGCATCGGCATATTTAATCACAGCCTTTCCAAAATTTTCACCTTTCAACATTCTAACCAAACCCTCTGCCTCGTTGTCAATACCAATGGTTACATCCTCGGTATAGTGGATGGATCCATCCTGCAACCACTTCGCAACGTTCTCATTAAATTCGACAAAATACTTGCCAGCAACATCACCAGTGAGGAAACCCTGCAACTTTAGCCGTTTGGAGACCACCTGTTCGATATTTCTGATGGGATATGGTTCTTCATCTTTCTTTCGGTTACTAGTGGTAGAACGTTAGTAGATGCGAGAAATACTGGGAGACTCGAAAACGTACTATTGTGAGATCATTCCACACTCGACGAAACGAGCTTGTGGTTTTGCGTTATCAATGGCCGCTTCAAGGGTTTCTATTCATAACAACCAATAAGTCAAACGGTTCTCATACTGGTATAAGAGATCAATGGAAGAGAGGAAGCTCACCGCCTCCGACGTTATCGTAATAGATGTCGAGACCCTCGGGGATATATTTTGGCAAAGCCATCTTTGGCGGCTCAGTCTTATAATTGAAAGCCGCATCGAATCCCAAATTTTCGACCAAATATTTCACTTTCGCATCCGACCCGGCGGAGCCCACAACCCTCAAACCCTCTCGTTTCGCCAATTGTCCGACAAGAGAGCCCACGGCGCCAGATGCAGCAGAGATGAATATCGTTTCTTTCTCATTCTTGTGCATTTCGCCAAATTCGTATATGGAGCCATATGCTGCTAGACCTGGCATTCCGAGCGCACCAGTAAATCGCTCCAACGGGAGGCTGTACGGGTTTCCGAGGGCTCTGATGTTGAGGGCCTCGATCACTTCGGTGGCGTAGACGATATATTCGGAATGGGACATGAGGCCGCTGACTATATCTCCTTTCTTGAGAATTGGGTGGCTCGAATCGAGGACTTTGGCGATACCGGCGCCTGTTATGGGTTCGCCGAGGGGGAAGGCAGGCTATATATTGGGAGGATATCAGTTAAATCGGTCGAACAGTATAAATGGGACTTGATAGTTGAAGCAAGTTCATGCGTAACCAGAATATTATGCTACCCTGAGCGATCTCCACAGCTTGTCTACAAAAGGAACATAAGTATCATGTTACGAGATCGGAGATAAACATACATTGTCGCTCTTGATCTCAGGGTCGCGCAGGAGTCCACGCATATACCTACGCTCGTACCCATTCGCAAAATTAGCACTCTGGAAATGGACTGCGACCATGGATAGACATAAAAGTTAGTTTAGCTGGAGGGAATTGGTGCTTACGGGTCAACGGAGGCAAGAAGAACTTTGAGGACGACACCTCCATCTGGAGCTTTCGAGATGTCGACTTCGTTGGTTTTGACGACGAGATCTTTACCCGGGATTGGGAAGCCGTTCGGGACGGAGCTGAATATCACGGATTTGGATTGCACCATTGCGATGAAATATATGGCGTATAGCTAATTTTAATTTATAAATTTAGGGTATTTGAAATTTTAATATATAAATATTTGAGAATTCAGAAGAGGTCTTTCGTATTTGTTTTGTGCTTGAATGGTGACAAAAGGGTTTTGTAAACTGGCTTTCAAGCTATATTTATATCTTTTTCAATCATTTTGTATATTATTCAGTTCCCCTTTACCATCCCTTGGTTTCCTATTCTAATTAAAATATAGGGACTGTATTTGCGTGAACTGTCTGCACCCGCAGGTTTGAGCGTTGAAGCTCAAGCTCGCGCAGTTGTCCAGTGTTGAAGTTAAGTAATTGCACCGCGATCCGAGTCTAGCACCGATCCGGTAATAGTTTACTCCGGTTTTCCTAGAGAGGTTAGTGCGATTGGTTGCTATGAGCTTCGAATGACGGTCCGGTCCTCAAAGCCGACTCCGTTGTTGACTATGGCTAGCGGTCAGCGGTAGCGCACATGAATGTCTCTTGTAGCACCAGAATAAACCTCGGAGCTCGCATCCTGTTGCATCGCCATCATCGAGTAGGTTTGGTTGGGCAGGTGGGATCGAATCTCGAACAATGTTGTGACAGGTCTCTGACCGCTAATGTCAATTGTAGCAATTAATAATCCGACTGCGCGCTGAAAGATTGGGCGGACTTTTGCCAAGACATTCGGCCAGCTCCATCGACCTACCGCTGCTCCAATGCAACCCCAGCTCGACGTCAACTTCAACTTCAACTTCAACATCGACTTTAGAGATTATAACATACCGATCTGAATATATACCTAGCTTCGTTAAGCATCTCCGACCGACTCCAGTTCATCTTTCTCCTCCATCTCTCATCAATCAACATGTTCAGCTGGTGGAATACCTCAGAAAGCACCCAAGAACCACCGCCCCCTTCCTACCGTGACGAACCCGACAACCTCCCGTCAAACCCTCACTACGCCCAACTGGCCAAACGCCTCCGCCCGCTCGACCTCCCATGCCTCAACGTCCTCCGCGGCAAGCGCGTGATCCTCGCCTCCGCCTCACCTCGTAGAAAGGAACTACTCTCCCAAATCGGTCTGAAAGACATCGATGTCGTGCCGAGCGATTTCGCTGAAGATTTGGATAAGAGCAGATACACGGCTATAGAATATGTGATGGAAACAGCACAGGAGAAGTGTGTGAGTGTCTATAAACAAGAGGTCGGTCCACAATAATCCAACAAAATATCGCTGAAAATGAAAATCTGTGCGGTGATTGACGAATTGGGAATTCATATTGTTACAGATAGACTCGGATGACGAGCCGGCATTGGTAATCTCCGCCGATACGATAATATGCTCCTACATGGGCGCCATCGTGGAAAAACCTTTAAACTATCCAGACCACCTCGCCATGCTGAAAGGTTTGAGGGATGACGAACCGCATAAGGTTATTACGGCGGTTTGTGTTATGAGTCCTACACCCGACGGTAGATCTCCGGGTTATTTGATGGAAACACATGTTGAAGGTACGCACAGCTTTTCCTTGCTTCGTAACTTTCTAAATTATTTCTTTGTGACCTTTCAGCTAACCCTTCTATAGAAACAGTTGTAAAATTCGACAAGAATGTTACAGACGAACTAATTGAATCGTACGTAAGGACAGGCGAAGGCGCCGATAAAGCAGGCGGGTATGGAATCCAAGGTCTTGGGACTATACTCGTTGAATCGATAAACGGGAGCTTTGACAATGTGGTAGGGTTGCCTTTGAGGGGGACCTTGAAAGCTATCGAAGCTGTGATATTCCCGCAGGAAGTAGAGACGGATATTGTCTTGTAATTTTAGCATCATCGGGGAGAGGTCGTCCTGGTGTAATAGCAGGGATGGGGGGCATTGGCACTACGGGATGGTCTTGGTCATGCGGTATTTGGTGTTTTAGAGGGGTTAAGATCTTTTTGTATAACAGTATGGTTCATGGGTATGTATTTTTTTCCTTAGCTATAGACTTTGAATACTTTTCTTTTGGCAACTAGAGAGGCACAGACGCAGACTGCGAAATGGCACGAGTGTGACTTGACTTTTTGAGCTGCACAGCTGAGAAAGTAAACCGCGAAACGATGCCCAAGCAGCAAATTCCGCGGAAGTCGCAGTAAATGTGCTCTCGCGGAAGTTGAAGTGAAAACGTACTAGCGTAGTTCCTGTCGGCCTTGAGCAAACTGAACTAGTTAATTGGAAGCTAAATGTATCAATGCAATGCAATGTTAAGTGATAGTACCAGGCTAAGCCTGTTAGCTAGGGTATTCTCTCTGGCGCTTTGATTCGATTCTTTGCACAGTATACGAGCATAAATTGAAAACTGACAGAAAATTTGGAGGGTTCCGTTCGTGGGGAAGTCGGCTGCGCTACTCCCATTAGCCCTCTCGTATTAGTGTTCGTTTCGATGCCATGGTGCAATTAATTTATTCAGTTGGCGAAGCAAGCCTTTGGCTGCGCCGGGCCTGCTAGCCCCGCAGCTCCAACAAAGCTAATTACAAGTGCAAACCAGCCGCTCGACGCGAAGGCTTCCAACTCAGAAAATACCACAAGCTGCACCTGTGCCGCGGGAGTGCGTCGACTAATGTCCCCAAATCCCTCTTTCATAGTAAGAAAAGAGCGTTAGGGCTTCCTATATGATATATTCCGGTTAGAATGGCTGTCTCAGCTCTCATATTCAACCGACAAAATAACTCCTTGAAGTGTGTGCTCGAATATTCCAACCCATGCCCCAAGCCTGGATACTTCTGAGCTCGAGAAAGAAAGAAAAAAAAAACCCTCTTGATTGCCCATCTCAAGGGATATTACCGACAGACTGGATACAACTTCCACGTGGCAACACCCTAAATAGCTGTCTCCTCTCGATCCGCATGTTTGAGTAATCCCATGGATCTAAAGCAATCTTTGAAACTCCGAGTCCAACATATCACAACCGAACAAAAAAACCCAACAAAAAGTGGAGACCATACGCCTTTTACCCTCCGTTCTCGACGAATCGTTTTTATTTTCACGGGCTAGAGTGTAACCTAACCTGAATTTTTCGTGCTAAAAAGCCTCGTGGGCGTGATGTATAATACCCAGTGATATAGTATGTGGGTACATGCACTGTGGTATGCATACGAGTTCGTACAAACCGGCCTGCCGGCATTTTCAAAAAACTTGTGGTGTGTGAACATTGATACGCATGTACATATACATTGTTTTATTTCAATATGGATACCCTTGAGCGGCTGAGTAGAGAAGATTTTGGGTCGGATAGATACGAGGAATATTGGGGAGAAGTTGGGGTAGAATATCCGTTGTGAAAACGTTGATGGAATCGATTAAATTGTATATTCGGGTTTTGTTTAAGGTTCCATCGGGAGACGTACTCGAGTATATCCATTTATTTCTTTCATGATCTTAATGCTACCTCTAGGTGATTAGGCAGCAGTTCGCCAGAACGAACTATATGCGGGTACGCCTTTAATCTAGGTCTAGATCTGAAGTCAAGTCTAGATGTTGCGGAAAGCTCCTCCGGACGCTTCGGACGGCCAATGCAAAGAACTTCCCCAAGAAAACAGGATTTTTGGGAAGTTTAATGTTAAGTAACGTATGCGCCTGCGAAATGCGGATGGACATAAGAGGGGAAATGCAAGTCGCTGCGGCGAGGGGTGAGTGACAGCATCGTCTTGTGGTTCGTTTTCTTGAGTGGTACCCTAGACTGATGACGGTGCCGCTTTGCATATTCTTGTTTTTCTCCCTCTCAGAAACTAAATCGTGGAGGAAAGAAATCTGATCTGCTTTTCGAATTTCTGTTGGGTGTCTGCATCGAAGAAAGGAAGTCACTTGAATCATCTGTCGACTCCAACCCTCCCCGAAACCAACAACCGGGATTCTGGGCTAGTTTGGATCTCCTAGCATGTATATCAAGAGTGACACAGAGCATTTTGTGCCTTATTTGCCACTCGTCATTTTTGGTGGTTTAGAGAGGGGAAATTCAGATGAGAGATCTGCTAACTTACACGGGTTGCAAAGCGAAGAATTGGAAATTGACGAAATCTCTCTTCCAGGCTGATAAATTTCCCAATCAAGTAGTCCGATTAACGAGGAGCTCCTGTCGGGGGAACTTCCCAGAACACTGGTTGGAGAAGTCTAAAGCATGCTCCTTATCAGCCATCAGTGAGGGCAGAGTGAAAGTTCCAACGACTCTTGCATTACAGCTGACTAGTAGGGTTGGGGTCGTCGACCGGACGCCGGACGTATAGGTCTCGAGGCTGGGATGCATATGCAAACGTGATCTCTTGTAACATGTAATCTCCTCCCCACTCGATCATCAGGATATTAGCATATCCTTATCGATAAGAAAACGGAAAGAAGAAGAAATAACGTGCACCGCGAAGGTACGATGTTGCCTCGCAAACCAGGTGTCTTACGGGGTAAAACGTCTGATTTACGAGACAATGAAGGGCATAAAGTAGTTGTATTCTCTTTATCTAAAAGTACTAGAGCTAACTATCAAGCTATTCTAACTAAGAGCGACTGACTAACTGCTTGTACATCAAGTACGGGTTCATCTAATATACAAATGGACTCAAGCCATGGTAACTAATATCTAGATCTAAAATTACTCTTAACAACCGGCCAGTCCATTCCCTTTACCCCATATGATCTTAGCAGTTTCTGTGCCCCCTGAGCCGAGGAAAACAGTGCTAAGTGTGCACCAGCGACTTCCCACCAGACATTCTTAACATCCGCAACCAAAGCATCAAATATTCATAGCTTATATACAATCCTAAGCACTTTGCATCTGAACATTTTCCTCCTCATTCCTCTAGCTCTCAGCCATTTATCTGTACAAAATTTGCGAAGGCGATATAAATATGCAAATCGATGGCGCTGTTGTTGAAGATAGCCCCGGATTGATACTCGAATACGACTTCGCAGATTTTTTGAGATTAGGATATAAAAGAGAGAGAGAGAGAGAGAGAGAGAAGTAAAGATATAATGCTATGACGAGAAGAATTCGCACTTTTTGTAAGACTTTAGAGTTAATCGAGATTAAATTTTAAGAATAGAAGAGGCAAATAAATAGAGCTCGAAGGCTTGCTGGATGCATGCTGAGAAGTCAGATAACAGGAGGGGAGCTGTGGAGGTCTTTATATATTATTTTTTCTTTCTGTCAAAAGAAATTTCATCTCAATATTCGCACACGCATGGCCCAACATCACAGCCGCAGTTTACACATTTTCCACGCGCACGAGTCATTATCCGGGTGGGAAACCACCCTGGAACCCGAGGATGAGGATGTTTCCTAGCTGTTCCACAGGAATATTCCGTGAAAAGCCGCCAGCGAAAAAAAAAAAAAAAAAAAAAAAAATAATAAATAAGAAGGTCTCAGAATGCCAGGAACCCCGAGACCAGGTCAGGACCTAGAGTGGAGAAACCGGTTGGTGCTGGCAAAGCAGCGGGCGAGCGCCGCTAGCAAGAAACACACGCTCCTGTGCCGAAACAATTAATTAGCCCAAGACAGGCCCACGTAACACCAACATACATGCGAAATTTTGAGAGATCGCCGTCCTTTTTCGTTTCGCTCAATTGGGGGGGCTCTTCCTTGTTGAGAGGAAAAAATTGTCTCGAACACCTTGGGGAGTTCGAGGCGGGAACTTTGTACAACATACGTCTAGTCCTCGGGCATGGATTTTTCTGGTACTGGTGAGGATAGTCCCAGTCTGGAGGACAATTGGAATTACCCGATGCAGTAAAGCGTTGTTTGCCCTTCTGCTCGATTTTGCCTGGCTGTTGGAATGTTATGGATACAGCCGAGGATCTCCTTCGAATCGAACTTTCAAAGCCTTTGGAGTCCTGGGGACAGAGGTTAAGCGCCTTTTCGGGTTCACAAATCCGACAATTGGCTCAATGTTTATTGGCGTTTAGGGTTCTAACATTATGCTACGCTTAAATTTTGGCATTGAATCACGATTAGCTTGATTGTTTGGTTTCTTAGGCAGTCGGGGTAGGAGCTAGTGATTCGTGTTATATTTTGAAAGGAAGCTCGTTAGAGGGCCCGAAACCCACACTATCAACACTGGGATGCTTGTTTGTAAGCTTACTAGCAAAGTTTGCTTAATGCAATGCCTTGAGTACAGTGATAAAACCGCGATATTTTCTTCCGGTGATGTGCAATTGATATCCGTCGACAGGTATTCATGCCCTTGTTATTTTTTCCAACATGCGTGCGCTGGAGCCTCCTCCTCCTCCTCCTCCACCTCCCTAACCTTGATTCGATTCCGATTTGCAATATTTGAAAATGAAGACGAAATATTTCGGGCTCACGGCACCAAGCTTTGCTAAGCCCCAGAAGTCTGATTCACCGGGTTCGCGATGCACCTAGCTGGCCTCTAAATGGTGGTTTCTAAAAAAGCAAGGCAGAAAGCATAAAATGTTAGAAATATGCATACTAACGATACACGTGGGCGTCCGCAAGGTAAATTGGCCGAGAAGCTTCGACAGATCCACCTGCCTCAATGCGTCGACTTTCGCCTTTAAGCCTCTTTTAGATTCATAATATTACTGCCTGCTATCAAGGACAAACGAGGCCATACCTGCCAACATGCTCCCTGGAAGGATCTCGGCTAATTACGTTAATCAATTGGTATCAGTCTTTCTATTCAGTTACTAGGTTAGCCATGGAGTTTATGTAGCTAATTATTGAGATATCGCTATACGCGGCGGTCAATTAAATTTTGTGAGACCGATAGGGTCCAACTTCAGCTACGTCGATTCAATATGGCAAGTCGCTTAGCCTATGTACCCTCCTTTGTTCCTCTCTTTGATAAATTAGGTTATTGTTGTCTAAAACTTCGAACCCTTCAAGAAAGCTTCGAATTTACGATATCAATCCAATGCACTAAAAACTTAGACTAAGCAGGAGTAATATAGGTAGTTAGAATTGTGGAGAGTTCCGGCAAGCCCAATGCCACTAGATTTGCCCTCGCTCGGGCAGCCGAGTTGCCAATATTTGTGTATCTAGACAAACCAGCCCACCTGGTGATCCAGGATCACTGATCTCAAGGTTTCTAGTCCTACCTTGCCTGAGCTATGCTGATCTCCATGTAACCTTCACAATCACACATTAACATGATACAATGTTTCTGTCTTCCGATATCGCCCTCTCACGATTTCATATATTTTTTCCATTTAAGAGACATTTCGTCCCAGCAACAACCGGAGTCGATTGCACCGGGATGCATATGCGTGCATAAACTCTAACGCTGCTCTCTGAATCAGGATCCAGCACTGGGCCGCTCCACTGCAGCTTTACTTTTGGAATACCTAAAAAATTCATTTTCCCGTCTTACTTGCGTAGCTGATAGGTTAACAGAAGCGTCGTAGGAACATTTCGTGTTTGCTAGAAGTACGACGATGGTGAGCCTTGGGCGGTCTGGAACCGAAACTAGGTCAATAAGATACCCAGAAGTCTCACCTGTGGTGCGGTAGAGGCCTTAGATCGCTACATCCTTCGGTTTTGCATTGACGCTACATAGCCCCGTCGAGCATGCGTCGACATGTTTTCAAGGAAAATCAACTGCAACTCAACCCTGCTCGCCATCTACGACGAATAGAAATTGCATATCCCCATGGGCTGAGAGCTCCGGAACTTTGGTTGGTCATATTCGATGCAAATATGGCGGTTACCAAGATGGATCATCCGATCCACTTTGTTCTCAGTCCGGTGATGAAACATCTAGGTGGGTTACCCGCTCGTAGGGAGGTATATGCACACGTGGCTCACCCATACTTCCGCATCGAATCTCTTGTTTCAGGGCTTAGTCCACGAGACAGCGTTGCAGTTATTCTGTAAGTAGGATTTACATGTGTATATACGGACAGATAAGTTGGTAATATCGCCGAAAGTGCACTTTTGCCATCACTTGCACGGCAGGTATGGTTCTACAGTCTTCGATTGAGGCAAACTTTGCCCCTCTCTTGAAGTATATTACTGTGTAGATGCCGAAATAACCGTGAGACCTACCAGTAATGTTTAACAGACGGCGGCTTACAAATGATTATCACCCACCGATAGACGCTTAAGGACCAGAGGGTCCACAGCATACTTTCACCCAATAAGTGCTCGCCGAAGGGAGATTTCAATCTCGAAGAGGTTACTAAATATTTTTAGGATTTGGCGGTTGGTTACACATACGTAAATCTGCTCAACGGCATGTTTTGAAACATGCAAGGAGTTTCGAAGGTCGAAGGGCGATTGGATCTTATAGCAAATTGATGTCCAGCTGGCTAATATTTTCTCTATTTTCTATTTTTGGTTTTATTTTTCTAATTTTTTTTTTTTTTCTTTAAGAAAAACCCTCAGCTTAAAAATTAACAAGTATTCATGCATATAGTTGGTGATTGTTCAGAAATCTCGCGGCTTGTTCTCAAGGCGCACTTGTGGGTCCTTTAAGCCTCACTAACACTACATGCAGCATTCACTTTAGACTCTCAGTAATGACTCCACGCCGAGCGCCTGAAAATAGGCTCCCAATATATTTCTATTATATCTAACAGGATTCACATTAATTCAATGCCATATTGCTACTATCGTCCCAATTCCCAACGTAGGCACCAATGTTGTGGTATTTTTTGAGTTGCCTAATTCTTGTGCCACTGTTGGAAAATAAAGAATCTCGTTGTTGTTACATTCTAGACTTATATTGTAAGCAGACACAATTACGTGGTTCACCGGTCATGCACTGTTTTGCCATTATCGCACAGCTGGTACGTCCAGATCCGTTACATTAATTAATTCAAATACTATATAGATTATCGGTTCACTAATATTTTTATTATTATATATCTCATATGTTATTACTTGATATTACTTTAATCATAAGAGTTCCTGATCTGGTATTTTTGTTACACTTTTACACAAGTGCGTTTGAGTAGAGCACGTTTCACTCTGTGTTCGTGACCATGCTTCACTGATTTCTTACCCAGCCGAGTCGCAGGGGAACGAGATCAGATCCATCCCACCGATAATAAAACTTGCAGTATACATTAGACTAATACCATTGCGTTTAGGGTAACTAAAAGGAAACAGAGCATCGTATTTCGTACACTCGATGCACACACAATCAAGAATATAGATCCGAGTCTAGTATAGGTCCTTACAATTCAATATTCTCAATAGCGTTAGCTTGTTGATCGCTACTAGATTTAAGTTTAGATCAATGGTAGTGCCAGGTGCTTCTCGAACTCCGAAAAGCGGAACAGGGGCCTCTCTTTGCCATTCCGGAACTCAATGTAAACAGTCGCTGATAGGTGTAACAGAGGGTTACACGCATCTTCATCTGCGTTCGAAGCTAGGCCTGAGAGTAAGTAGACACACCACATAAAGTAAAGCTTATAAAGGCCCTCTAGCCCTATATAGAAAACTGTGGACAGTCATCTGCAGTTAGCGGATTTCTAATCCGAAAGGGAGGTTAGACCGGAGCTTGCTTACTCGGAGAAAGCCAGACACTCCGTGACCAGACGCAATGTTCTTTGCTTGAGGAGGAAACCGAACTGAGTATCCGTAAACTCTGGCTCTTCGCGTAACTAAAGCAACCAATATCCAAGACTCCGTGTTGCTGCGTACCGGACTATATCCAGAAAGGCAACTCTAACTGCCATCGTGAAACTAGGGATATTTGATTTTGCCTTTCCCTGCCCGAAAAGAGCAAAAACACCGATAAGAAATAAATGACGAATATCTTCATTCTTCTAGTGGGCTACAAATTATATCATATCGTCCGAGGCAGCGATGCTAGTATATAAAAGATGCGCTGACCTCCCATGAGTTTTGATTTCATTCAATCAGACAGCGAACTTTACATAAACCTGCGGGTCAGGGAAACTTTCAATTCTTTCATTCTCTCAAAAATTCTTTTTTCATACAGGAGCTGCGGGCCGGCTTCGTTTTATTTCTACTTTCATTCTATTTTAATATTTACATTCATTTCTAATCATTTTGTTTAAAAATGGTGAATCTCAGGGTCATCTCATTTGCTATTGGGAGTGTATTATTCGGGCTCGAGGCTCAAGCCGGAGTCATAAGAGCCTCAACCCCTGAGAAGATAGATGGCGAGGTCAATTTGCTGCCGCTTCGTGAGAGAGACTTGTATCCTCATATGCAAAAGCGGTCTGACGACTACACGGCAATGGACCTCCAAAGCTCTATCAAGATGAGGTATCTCGGTATGGATCGTAAGTTGAGCCCCTTTCATCCAATATTTTGAGACACCCGCATACTAATGACATTTCTAGAACAAAAAGGAGGCCGAGGTGCCTATTATGCAGAGGTTGACCTACACCAACCGCACGAAGATCATCCTATCGTGCTCTTAGAGAATTTCGACCATTTAACAAAAAAGATCTCCTGCACGGGTGATAAGATGTCTCTTAAATTCAATGACGGGTCAGCACTAGAACATATCGAAAAATCATGGGGTTGGGTAAACCGGGACGAGGTCAGCCATTTTTACATGGTCGCCCATCACCATCATCAAGGGTGTGCCGCAGATGAGGAGCGAACTCCTTACAAAATCATGTCCATTGATTACGACCGAAAATCTGCAACAGCCAGTCTCATTCGACAACCCGTTACTTGGAAAGAGGCAGCACAAGACTTTGATCTGAAAATTGGAACTATCAGCCATCAACCCAATACGAAACGCGGCCTCAGCATCTACAACAAAAATGACGCTTATTGGGCTTTATTCAATTACCTTGCCCGTGAGACACCTGTGGAAATACCGGTTCATCTGAACCCGGAACCCTTCCAACACACGTGGAATAAAGATTTGAAGCAGAAAGTGCTTTACGAACATAAACCGGGCCCTCACTCATTCAAACTCAATGTCACTTGCGAAAAATGCTATCTTGAGCTCAAGTTAGACTTTGAGGCGACCATCACACATCGTCGCAATAATGTTATGCAGGTCGCAGCGAAGGTTGTCACAAGTGCTAAGGGGAGAATCGATATGCATGTTGATGGTGATATACCTGTCGATAAAGATTACAACGCCCTTGATCAATTTATCGACTACTACTTGAAGAAGGCGAAAATATCCGGCTTTATCAAGCTTGACCCTAGGACATTGCCTGGTTTTGGAGTTACTGTCGGCGGCGGTCTCACCACGAAATTCAATATGGGTTTTGAATTCGATACA
This sequence comes from Orbilia ellipsospora, assembly GCA_036971675.1. NCBI lineage: Eukaryota > Fungi > Ascomycota > Orbiliomycetes > Orbiliales > Orbiliaceae > Orbilia > Orbilia ellipsospora. Next base: position 529,319 of record JAVHJO010000006.1, read on the forward strand.
GGTAAAATCGAACTGGACGCCGATCTTTCCTTCGATCTAGACACAAGGAACCTCAACATATCAAGGAAAGGTTTCCGTGAGCTAAAACCTCAGATTAAGAACCTTAGCGGTCTGGAAAAATTAGACGTTACTTTACACGCAAATCCTTACCTTCGGATCAGCATTGGATTGGGGATCATTCTTTTCGACAGTCCCGGGGTCCCCGGAGCAGGCCTAGCAACCTCTAAAAGTTTTGGGGCCCTTTGGGGACTCCAACTTACTCAAAATAACACAGTAACTCCAAAAATGCACCCCAAACCCGGCTTTTGCAAAGAAAAAGGAAGGGGTACATTTGGCTTGAAATGGGTTCCCAGTTTCACTATTACTGGTGGATACAAGGTTTTCAACGATATCTCATTGTTTGGCTTTAATGACTTGATTAAGCCGAAAAACGAGTGGAAAGATTTGATGAAGCCGAAGCCCCTTGCGGAGATATGTCATATTTGGGAGGAGTCTACCAAGGACTTGAGTTCTTCTAAACCATATTCTGGAGAGAATCAACTCAGGAAAAACGAAAAATGGGCCGACAAAGATCGGCTTCAGATCATTGAATACAACGCCAATAACGAGGCAGTAAGGGTGTGGAACACCCGGGACACTATCGATTCGGCGTCTGGCTTGGTTGTTCCTGACAAGAGAGAACTCATGGATCCGAACGTATTCAACGATGCGCGTAGACGTAATGGTGAAGAGATTTTGAAAACACTAATTGGATATGATCCGAAGAAAAAGGTTCCAGAATATCTCCCACCATGCTATAAAGAGAAGCTCACGGACGAGGATGGTAAGCCATTTTATACTTATGATGAGAAGACGCATTGCAAATGGTGCAACTCGAAGGATAAAAATGCACCGAAAAATCTTATATGCGTAGGCACGACAAAGTCAGGTAAGGGTGGATCCGGACCAAAACCCCAATCTGATGGATTTGAGTTTGAAAATTCGTTAGAAGATTTCAGAAAACAAGCGCCCTTCGTGTGATCAATCCCAGAAGCCATTGGAGAGTTGTAAAAAACAAGCACTTATGTCAACTACCTATGTATATACTGTATATAAAAGAACGGATATCCGTTATGACGAAATAATATGTTATCTAGATAAATAATACAGTTTCGTAACAAAAAACAACAAGATCAATAAAATATATTATGGTGTGCGGCAACGAGACTATGTATTACTACAATATTTTCTTATACTATTAAAATAGCTATATATCTTCTCATATACAATATAAGTGATCCCGTATTTGATGCTTCAGCAGCGCAAAGATATGAGCAAACGCTTCGATACCTGCAAGGATCCTCCGGTCACCGAACAGTGGGTTTTCAGAAAAAGCTATCTTCAAGAATAAAACCCATAGGCTTCAAATTCAAGTTGCATAAACAAATATAAAAATTTTGTATTTAGGTTTCACATATACTAATTACAAAGCGGGACCCTCCGATTCTCAGGCCGACAAAGTTTAAGCGTAGGTAAACTATTCTATTTCTCAGGTCTCAATGATGCAATCAAACAAGAGCTTAGAATCCATCGATTCAGATACATATTAAGGACTTGTAACTTTACAGTGATCACAGGAGCCTCCAGGAGCCGTCGGTGTCGAATCAGAGGGTACATACCAATCATATTCCAATTCATCCTATACCACAAAGTTATAAATGAGCATATACTTTATAAAACTTCAATACAATGCAGAAAATCTGCTTCAAAGAGGTTGACTCACCACCCATCCCCATTTACAACAAAGATCATAGACCATCTCCCTACTATCGCTCGAAGTCGATAACAACTCCGCCACCGCTCGAACTGCACTATTCAAAGCCCCTATAACCCACGCATGTCCGCTAGAAAGCGCTTCTCCGGCGAAAAAAATCCGATTCTGAACCGGTGTGGCAATACGAGGCATAATGGTTGAGAATTGTGACGGCGTGAAAAGCGCAAACCCGCCAACGGAATACGGGCTGTCGTACCAGGAGTAGGCGTGCATATCTACGTACAAGTCTTCCAAATATTCGTATGTGACATTATGAGTTTTGGATAAATCTGTGAGAACGATACGTTTGAGTGATTCGAGTCCCTTGCTGTCGTGCAGGTATGAGCTTAACCGGAGGGCGTCTTGGGACCAAGTCTTATTGATCTTAGGATTAGTAAATCGCTCCCATAGGTGAATGCTGATCTAGGATAGCAAAAGTTATGTGAGGAGACGACGCTTACATAGCTAGCAATCATGGTTCCTGGAGCATCTGCAACATCCATGCCATAGGAAGGATAGTCATGGCGTCTAGACGGTCTATCCGTGTACGACTCGCCTCCGAAAATATGGTACGGAAGATCTTCTTGCCACCTGGAAATGTCAACAGGTTTAGTTACCTGCAATTTTAGAGGAAGCGCGCGTTGGATGGCCTACCATCTGTATTTGAATTTGATGCCGACTTTAACAGAGGCATCATAATTCAACTTTCGGATTGCGCTTTTCCATTCGTAAGTCAACTTGAGCGCGGGATCGGTCATATCTATCGCTTGAACAGCTCCTAGAGGCGCAGTATTGATGACATGGCTGTATATACTCCAGGGTTTATTCGGATTCGAGGTTGAGACATTTAGACCGTTTTCTACCTGGCCACCTACGGCTGAGATCTTGGTAACAGTGGTGTTTGTGTAGATGGGTTGGACAATTTTTGAAAGAGCGTATGTAACTCGATCCATACCGCCTAGGGGTTGAACCCTTATCATGATTCATTAGAGGATTCTCGATCCAACGTTTTTGAGGAGAAGACTTACCACTCTGATGCAGAGAATAGCCATTGCTCTACTGCTAGTTGTGCCACAGATAGTTCATAATGCCCGGTAGCATCATTCACTGTCTCCAACCAATCGATCTCGATATCCGTGAGTCCCGCCTTCTCACGTAAATAAGTGCGAACACTCATATCGTCATACTTCAACACTTCCTTCCATCCATCTGCGAAACTTTCGTCAAATAGTGTTGTAAAGCTCTTGAATGCATCTCCATATACTTCTACGACATTCTCCTTCGCGAGGTTTTCAGGAACGTTCCCTTTTTTAGGAATCCCAACCTTGAATGGATCGCCCGTCAAGCCTTGAAATCTCCAACGGAAAACGTCATTGTAGTTGAAGGTATTATTGTCCATCGTGAATACATATTTGATCAAATTAACCTTATCCTTCTCCGTAGTCTTAGGATGGTTATTGATGATGTTTATGAGGGAGTAGTTCAGCGCGGGATCGAGCAATCGTTTCTGCCAGGTGATATTTGGCCATCTCATCGCACCGAGTTCCTGACCAAATGGAACCGAGTTAGCCATCCATCCGATGAATTCTATTAGAAGCAAATCATGTGCTTACGAAATAATCATAATAGTCCGGTTCACCAGGCTTGGAGTTTTCCCACGCGGTCCGGTTAAACCTATAAGTCCACATCCGCCCTCCCACATGGTCCGGATTCGCTTCAAGGATCTCATAAGCTATCCCCATGGAGTCCAATAGCAGGGCAGTATACAACCCGCATATTCCGGCTCCGATAATGCCAACCTTCTCGATGGTAGAGTTTCCATATTCACGAGCGTTGCGTGTAAATTTTTGATAGCCTGGATCTCGCTTTAAGGCCTCTTTTGCTATATGGTCTCGGTATACGGGAGAGGAAGATGTGCCTCGGTTTGATGGTCCATCGGCACGTTTCGCTGAAGAAGGGATACTGATGGATAAAACGCTACTGATGAGGCTGTAAGTTACGCCTAGTATCAGGACAGCCCTGAATAGAACCATGATTATTAACTCGTGTGACCGATTCGATCGGAGGGCACCCAGTCATTTGAGAATTATCCGTTGGTAGAACGACCAGGATAAGGGGCGATAGAACCTATATATATATCCATCATATTTTATATGGTCTATGCTTAACTGGAAAGGTTTAATTTATATCAGTGTTATTCAAACCGGCAATTGAAGATTGAAGTTCGTTGATATCATGTGTGAAAGAACGTGTACGCGAATGAATCGCGGCATTATGCATGGTCAGCCTAATACAATCATTTGTTGTCATATATTATGTCATTCGTGAGCGAAGGTTGAATATCGTCTTGAAGTATAAATCGTTGAGTTCTAGTTGATCGACCGGGAAGCTAACGCATGCTGAGAATGCTATAAAACCGAAATCGGCTAGCGTACCAGCCATAGAATTTGGAAACAAAAATAACAAATGACGATTCTTTGAAGTCACAGTTTCTGGGCGAATTATAATATACCTTCTACTGGTAAACGGGACTTAGAATAGGAAGAAAAGTTGATAATCAGAACCCATCAAATCCGTTGTGTTAGTGAAAATATGCCGACAGGACGGCACGGGACATTCCGAAGATTCGTGGAGCCAAAAATGATGCATCGAGATCAGGCACTCTGGGGTAAGGTAAGATGAGATGGAAACTAATGCCGGAAAGTGGAGCGAGGGATGGCATTGGAGGGTGTGAATCTCGGAATTCGATCTCTCATACAAAAGTGATGTAATCTGCACGGATTACGGATAACAAATACTTAGAAAAATCCCAGATCTGAGGATGTAAAAATGTAATCTTGTAACCAAAAATAATAATATCAATAAAATACTATGACTATTATTACATTTGTTTTATAAAATCATGATAGCTGTGTATCTTCTGATATATGATAGTGGTCTTGCATTTAATGCTTCCGCAGTGCAAAGATATAAGCAAATATTTCGATACCTACTGTTTTTGCCTATTCACTTAGGCTTCCCCTCGCCTCAATCACACACTTCTCAATAATCTCCGCCCATCGCTAATAAAAGAACACCTTCAGTCAGCACATCCCCAGATTTCCGAAAAAATACTAGATTTTCTCACTCACCATAACATTCGTCCAATTCCTCGCCTCCACGCTCTCCAAAATCCCGGGAAACACAGCACCAGCGTAACCCGTCCACAACCCAGGCGCGAAAACAACATGCTTAAAAACTTCTCTACCATCTAACCCATCCTCGTACACGAAATTCCTCTCAAAGAACTGAATCTTCTTATTCAACTCCTTCGCTTTCGCCCAGTAATGCACACTTTGCCACCATTTATACCACGGTAATTTAGGGCTCAAATCATTAATCTCCTCAGTCAATGTTGCTGATTCCTCGTCGAATTCGAGTGTTGAGGATTTGAGCTTCTCAATCTGCTCGGAGAGTCTTACGAGGGAGAGGCGTGCCCATTTAATCTCGTGTACGACAGATGCATCGGATGCGTCATCCGCTTTGATGGTCTTATTGAAAAATTCATATGCGGTGGTGAAGTGATGCGCGAGGAAGTTAGAGTAGTCTGTGAGACCGAAGGGGATGACCGCGCTTTCTACGAGTGTTAATGCCATATGTCCGATGAGTTTAGTGGCTGTAACGTGATATTTGAATCCCGGGTCGCCGTATTTCTCCATCCAGTCGAACGAGTCGTAGTTGGAATGATCTTGAAAGGAAATTAGCATCTCTGTCTGATATTTGAAAGCTTGTGAAAACTTACAGTGGTAAACCGCGCCGCTGGCTCCTTGTCTGAAACTGAAGTCTGCACTTGGTACCAAAGCGATATCTTGAAATCCAGTAAAGTCGCTTCCAGATCCGATAGGCCTCATGTTTCCACCGGCTTTATTCCAGATCTCGTAGACACTCCCAAGGTACTGGCTACGATCGCGGTCATTGAAGGTGTTAAAAATTTGAGCTTCCGGAAGTACTGGCATAAGGGCGGCAGAAACTGGGAGCATTGATTCTCCCTTATGTATAAGATCTCTCTTTTTATCCGCTAGAGGATCCTCGACGGATTTCATGGCGTCTTTGAAGACCCTGTACATCAAGGGCGCGGCAGCTGCATCGAGCCACGGTCCTGAGGTCGCTACATCAAGGTTAAGGTATGCTACCGCATTTTGCATGAGATAAGTCCTGTGCTCTTCCACCCATTCTGTCGACCCGACTAAACCGTACTCCTCTGCATCCCAGCTCGCTAGGATGATAGTTCGGAGAGGTGTCCAGTCTTTCTTGATCATTTCGCCAAAGGCTCTCGCAACTAATTTTTACCATTAGGATTAATGGGGAATGACAACATGGCTTGGGTCATACTTACGCTCTGTAATAGCCGTGCTGCCGGAAACTGGATCTCCGGCTCCAGCGCACCAAGCATCGCGATGGTTTCCAATAACCACAACTTCGTCACTGATAGAGCCATTAATGACGCCTATAAGTTGAAATGTCAATATATATAGTTCCTCGAATAGAGAGCATTATACTCACCGATGACATCCCAGATCGGAGTGAGACTGTATTCGACAATATTTTCCAAATGTAGCAGCGTTTGCGTAGACGCCGTCTTTGTTGGTTTCAAGACATCTACGCCGTTGATCTTTTCGACTTTATATCCCACTGGACCGGTCCAATACTCAACGCCTCTGTCTTCAAGACCACCTTTCTTCCACCCTTCTGGTTGATAACCCCAGCCGTTAAGCACCTTCAAGATTGGTGCAGCGTCCAAGTAGCTGATCGGTAAACTGGGAATTTTCGGAATTGCTTCGTGTTCATCCGTTCGAGGAACACCAGGTTTGGAAGCATACCCTGGTGTAGTCGGGTCACCAGGCCGGATTGATAGAAATTGTACGGATCCTCTTTGAACACTTGATGGCTGTCTACCGCTTCCTTTCGGGTATGGCTTCCCATCGCCATTTCCACCGCCGGACCATCCATCGGGATAATCATCCGCAGGGTCGGTATATATAACAACTCCGACAGCGCCTCTATCCTGCGCACCCTTAACCTTTAGGCCTCTAAATATGTTACCATATCGACATATGACAATATTGCCTTTAATCGGCACTTTTAGCGCATCCAATTGCTTGAAAGTCTCATAGTCGCAGTACCCGCCGAACACAAACTCGGCCGTAACATTGCCGTTGGCGGAGTAGCCGTGGAAAGTGGGTATTCTGTCCTTCAACTGGGAGTATGCATCCTCGGGGAGTTCGTCTTCCTCTAGACTAGCCTCGAATAACACCTTTTCTACGTCTGTATCCTTCCCAGACTTATCTTTCTTTCCAGTTTCGTTAACAATACCCTCTTGATCGGTGGTGCTAGCGCTAGTGGTATTGCGTTCCACCAATGCTAATCTATGGCTGATCGGGTAATTCAACAAGACCTCGTACTCTACAATCTCCGATTTGATCCCATAACTCTCCCACTTTTCCTTTGTCCAGACGGCTTGCGTGTGATTCTTGCCAGCAAGGTGCGGTCCTGAAGAGTAGTATTTACTCCACTGTTTCGCTTTGTTGGAATCCGGCGTACTTTCCAATATTCTGTAAATATTTTCCAGCCCTAGATTTTTGTTTCTGGGTAATGGGTATCGATCGTGCGGCGGGTGTACGTCCTTCCATTTGAGGGGTGAGTGCCATTGGGGTATCAGACGCAGGGGGAAGAGGATGAGAAGGTAGAGGATGGCGTAGAAGATTGTGACTTGGGCGACGATGTAGCAGAACCGGGCGCAGGTGTTTGTGCGGTGGCTGCGACGGTGTCGCTGGACGGGAGCGACAGCGAGGAGAGGGGTGGTGGATGTCACTCGGGGCCCTCGGTTGGAGCCCGAGACAGCGGCCGCGGTTGTGCGCGTGCTGGCGTTCATGGTAGTAGCAGTTTTGTTCTATGGGTTCCTAGTATTTCCGCGACGAGGAGGAACCATCTCTTAGGATATAGTTCCAAGCCTAATATAGTTCAAGAAAGAATAGAATAATTAGATTGTGGAGAGTGAAGTGGGAGGGATAGAGATGGCTTTGTCACCTCGCCGGGAGTCGCCTTGAAATGATGAGCTCATCGCTTTTCGTCGGCTCGGGCCGACTGTGCCAACCGCATTCGTCCAACACGCCCGAATTTGTGTAACGACCATTCCAACAGACTACCAACCTTGTCATATTTGAAGATAGCATATTTATTACTTCGGTACTTATAGAATTCAAAGTCACTCTGTACCCAACTTCTGGTTCTTTATTTCGAAGCCAGTAGTGTAGACAAGGCTGTAAGTTATGAGTCTCAGCTCGTCGTTTCACGATAGAAAATCCGATCCATAGATCGAGATCTAGACGCGAGTTATGAGACATTCATACGCAAATGTATATCTAGCATACAATTTCAAATTGGGGGAGCTGATATCTTCTAGGCAGAATCAAAATTTTACATCATTTTCTATCATACTATATCCTTCCAGTTCCGAATAAACCAATTTAGCTAGTTAAAAATGTAAAATATCAATAACTCAGATCATCCTCGCACTGCAAATCTCTTACATCCTCCTCATCCAGCTGTCTCTTCCTCGACTCCATCCCATTCTCATTCCACAACCCCTCGAGATTCACAAACATATTGCTCTTCATCTCCACCCCAACCTGCGGCCTCACATCCTTACCAGCCGTAAAAATTATCGTATTCCGAACAAACTTCTCCAACCCCCTATCATAAGACCACTTTGTAAACACAACCTCCTCCAAATCCACCAGTCCCTGCACAATCCACACGCCCACTGAATCTCTCAATTGGATCGCTCCCGCGTGGGTACTTCTATTCCGGGGCACGCTCATACCCAAATCAGCCTCCGAAACCAATATAGGCCACGGTAACTGCGCAGAACGCAGGTTCTTCATCTTGGGTATTGCAGTATACACCACGCTTTTGTCCCTTGACCACGTTCCCGATAACAGGTATGTTGCCACCAGTGGGATTTGCGCCACGGTTAGGTCGACGACGTTGGGAAACACCCGTGCTATTTCCTCGAATATTCTGGGGTGACACTCGCCGAGGGTTAAGTGTAGCTTTGTGACGTTGGCGTATATCCTAAATTTAGAGAGCGGTGACGATGGCACGTCTCGTGGTAGTGCAAAGTTGTAGTATTTATTTCTCGGGTACCGGCATGATATATTGAGATGTTTCAACGTTGTGACTGATCCCTGAGTGAGATAAAACGTATCCTCCAGGTCTCCTCCTAGAATTGGACACCAATTGAATAGAGGTCCTTTGGTGGAATTGTATTCGTGGTCTTCGAAATGGATCTTGGCTTCTTCAAGATTCCACGGAAATATTGCAAGTGTGTGCGCGATTTGTCGGGGCTTAAGATGTAGGCGCAGGAAGGCTTGGTTTTCGGGAGAAAGAAGGTCTAACACATATTCAGGAATATAATACACGGGTTTCATACTCCCGGTTTCGACGGTGAATTGTTTCAAGGTTCGAAAAAATGAATAGTTTGATATCTTTGTTAAAATTGAGCGGAACACCATATTGGGGAGATTTATAACATGGCCGGTACCTAAGACAAAGGAGCCATGGGGTCTTGTGAGGGAGAAGCCTATATCTAAACTTTTGATATTTGGGAAAAGGGAAATATTGGAAGCAAAGTAGCGACATCGGGAAATTGCGATTTCGAGGGTTTCACTGTCAAAGTCTTCAGAATCCGGGTCTACGACGAAAGGTACCATTTGGCTGTAAAAGTTGTAGAGGGAAACATGCCTATTTACGACTTGATCAGTTTACCCTACAAAATGACCTTGATTTTAAAGATGGCGCGTGAGAAGAGATAAAGAGGCTCATACGGTTACCAACTTACTTTACATGTTCTCTCGCGTGAGAAAGTCGACCGCCATCTCGGAACGCATTGAGCAATCGTTTAGAAAACGACACAGAGCGGAATAGAAACGGAATGGCTATTTCGTAGCATCCTTTTGAACATAGCGAGAATGATGATAGATCGCTGACTCTCAATTGGGAGAGGATACCATCTTGTAGTTCCCTAGGAATGAGTAGGAGGTATCGTAATGACTGATTTGATTCCATCGCGGTTTATACCGCTGAATTTGATATTCAAGATTACCAGCGCTGGAGATTTCAGCTTTGAATAAGCTAAGAACGGTGTATACCCAAGTGCTTATAGCTTAGTATTACTGTATATTCGTGGATCAAGTCATGCATTTACGCTCACTGGGGAATCATATCTCTTTCCCCACCAGAAACCGGGTGTCAAACATCTTAATAGTTTGTCCATGATATTAATATGACTACAAAACGGTCTCAATACCAGATATACCATCCCAACCGTGAAGCCATGTTGCATATAAAATCGTCAAATCTATAAATTACTGGGTATCATCTTACAAAATCCTAAAAAACATAAATCGCCACCTTAAATAACACCATCCTTACCCCAAAAGATCACAAAGAACATGGCGCCCAATAACTCGTCTCTCCTCCCTGCTCATCAACCCACAGAAACGCTTCCGCCATCAAATCATCAACCACTTGCTTCGCTCTCGGTGCGATCCACCCCAAATTATCCACCAGCAAAGGTATAGTAACAAATCCTAAAACCTGTATAACCTCCAACACCTTTGCCTGATCTGTATTGAACTCCTTTGGCACAGACCTAATCATCATCGTCTTCCCTATCTTCATCATCTCAAATCCCGACCCGAGCGGTTTTAAACATTCAACGGACCGTATGATATCATCCTCGGATATCTGCAAGCCTGCACCTCCGCCACCTGTTGACCGATCCTTCTTTAATATCGTCTCCTGCACTTCAGTCACAGAGATCAGCCCGCCATTCTTCGTCCGTGTCTCACGACACACCTCGACAATCTTGACCGCCAGTTCAAAGTAGAAATCGTTGACGCTGTTTCCCAGTAATTCGGCCCACATGTTCCCTCCCTTATCTTTCTGTCGGGTGGACGAGGCGGCGAGAGGGTCAACACCGATGGCGGTGCACATTCTGGCGAACTCGGAGCGGAATTTGGGGTTCTGACGGATCTCGGAGGCATATTGGGTGCTGAAGGTTGAGAGGGCAGCTTGGAAGACTGAGAGTTGGGTTGTGAGCTCAGATTCGTGGGTGCGGCGGAGGGAGGCGCCGTGGGAGGTCCAGGTTTGGGAGTCTTGAACTCGGCGGTCGAGAGCCGCGAGGCCTACCCTGCGCCGCATATTTTATTATTCGATAGGGTTGGAGGTGGTAGATGGGATGAGATCTATGGGTTCAAGGCTAAGGTAGGTGTAGATGTTATCGATAGACTAGATGCCCTGTGATGGATTTCGGTTGAACAAACGTCACCACACGCTTCGGCTGCGTTGTCGCCAAACGAATTCGGGTACCCAACGACGTCCTAACGACGTACCCGTCCACGAGACCCGACTGGACTATGACTATACCCGTTCCATAAAAAGCTGGAGATGGAAGGTCAGAACGAAGGCCTCGTGCGTCTTGCGAATTTCAATTTTATGTCTTCCCCCGCCATTCCTAAACCCAATGCGATCTTCCATGCGCCGAGAAATGAATGAAGGAAAAATTTTATATCGCAGAGCTCTCACTCAGCTTTGGGCTGAATTTTGCCGCCCGAGATCGAGTAAGAGCTTCAAAACAGAATGAACCCCGGCGAAATATACGAACAAAGGCGAGGGGGCAAACCCAATTTTTAGGTTACGAGCTAAGCAAGGTAAGAATGTCGTACTGCGACGACGGCTGGCGGACCCGTCCGGCTGGATAAGTATTTACCACCGTACATGTCTAGCTTGCTGGTTGAAAATGGCAGAGGTCTCGTGTCCCATCTGAAAGAAGCTAGATATCATGATGTTGTGGATACTGCTTCGTCCTCGTCGTTCGAATTTTCCAGTTCTAAGCTATGCAATCGTAAAATTTTCTCCATGGGTGGTGCATCTGGATCGAGTAACGTTTTTTTTCGTTCATGTATGCACTCCGCATTTTTTGTTCCTTTTCCTTTCGACCTTCTCGTTCTGCCGATTGGAGGCTAGGAATTCGATCGGGTTTTCTGGTCATTCGCTCGGTAGATCCCAGGAATTGGAATGGCGAAAGAGACCACGGATAAGACGACCAATTGCAAAGGTGGGGGTTTCCCTGACCCTTCGAGCTAGCCGTGATAATAACCGCCTATCAGGTCGTCGAAGGGCACCCGGCATCCCTGGTCGCGGTGTGGAGACCGCATGCACACCCATCTGTTTCGCTTAAAGCTTGCTGCGTCGTCCACAGATACGATACGATATGATATGATAGTGACATCCATTGCAGATACGCCGATTGATAGTGGCTGACCCTTTTCGATAGAAGATAGGGAGGCAAGACTCGAGATAGCCGTGAACGATCGTGAATGCTTCGACACATGTATTACACATGTGTCCAGATGTTCGTGGTCAACCATGGTTGCTGTGTGACGTTACGAACCCGCCGAGGTGGGAGAGAAGGGAGTGGGAACGAGTCGGGTCGAGTCCTTCCACCAGCCCCTCACATATTCTATAATTATGGCTTTTATAGCCCTGAGGTATCTTCTTCTTCTGATCGTAGTTAACCTTTTAGAGTCTTCCCGATTTCAGGATGGCGGTGTGATTCAATCCACCCTTGCCAGACAGAACGAGAGCCCAGACAAAAAAAACTTCAAGTTTATTCCTTTTCCTTGCCTGCCCCGTCTGTCCCGTCTGCCGTCCAGCAGCACGAAAGATAATTAACCAGTGCACTCCCCTCTCCCACCGACTGGCCTGGCCACCGCTTCGCACTCCTCACCTCTTCCCCAGATTTCCATTCCATCTCCCATCTGCTTTCACTTCTCCCTTAAACTCACCCTGTGATATTCCAGTGGGAGTGGCCTTTGAGTGCAAAACAGAGGATATCGTTAGATCCTGCCCTTCTGACAGAATTGCAACCCGAGTCGAGGTGACCATCCTTCCGATCTGCTCGATTAGCCTTACGTAAACAAAAGCCCGCCGTCCGTTCACCAACCAACCGTTTCGCAACACCAAACCCAAACTTCTCTTCAACTCTCGCGCGCAGGCTGGTGGCAGTGGAGGAATTTCAAAAATGACAATCGGGGCTTTCGAGGTCTCCAAGGCCAGGCGAAAATGGCAGGTCGCGCTCGCGACTATATACTGTCTCCTCAGCGCTGGAATCGTCTTTGGATATGCTGGTAAGTGACGCTTCCTTAATGTCGTGCACGTGACCTGTCTGCTAACTTGCGATTGATTGATTATAGCTATCAAGCCGGTCTTGATAGCTGAGGGAGTCTATCGGGATCGATGCACACCTGAGGAAATAGACGAAGGGAAGAGAGTCTGTTTCGGACAGGAATTACAGTATGTTTCCACTCTGTACCGTTTCAACAGAATACACCGCTGATAATATCGCATAGTTTAAATTTCATGTTTACATGCGCCGCCGTCGCTACGAACGTATGAGAAATCTCCAGAGTTACAAAGCTAGAAATCGTCTTACTAAAAATCATGTATAGGTCTGCGCGCTACCAGTTGGCACGATATTAGATAAATACGGTCCTAGAATCAGTGGTATAATCGGTTCCGTTTTCTTCGCAACCGGATGTATCTTGTTCGCATTTGCTTGGGAACTGCCCTTCGATGGTACAAAATAACTCCTAGATTCACAGACTGATTCGATGCACTCAGCTAACTCTAAACTCACAGCCTACATCCCCGCGTACCTCTTCCTCGCCCTCGGTGGTCCCTTCGTCTTCATCTCCTCCTTCCAACTCTCAAACACCTTCCCCACAAACTCCGGGTTAATTCTCTCCCTCCTCACCGGCGCATTCGATGCTTCCTCCGCCGTATTCCTCGTATACCGTCTCATCTACTTTGCCAGCAACGAAACATTCTGGCCCAAAAAATTCTTCCTCGTCTACCTCGTCGTGCCCGTCTTCACTTTCCTTTCTCAAATTTTTGTAATGCCGAAGGAATCGTACAAGACTGTTGGTGAACTAGTACATATGGTTGAAGAAGAAGGATATCATTCGTCAGACGAAGAATTACCGGATGAGGTCCGACATTCAGTACAGGAGGAACGTAGGGCGTCTGTTGCCAGTGAGATCGATCTACTTCTAGGACCGAAGGGAGGTGAACGTCATCAGAAGCGCGAGGAGGTCAAGAAGGATATCTCAGGCGTTTGGGGGGCGTTACACGGCAGATCTGCTAAGGAGCAGATTATGAGCTGGTGGTTCATCCTGATTACCATGTTTACGGTCGTGCAGATGACTCGAATCAATTATTTCGTAGCAACTATCAGGCCGCAGTATACGTATCTGCTGGGTAGCTTTGATGCAGCTGTTGAAATCAACAACTTCTTCGATATCGCTTTGCCGTTGGGCGGGTTGGTTGCCGTTCCGTTTATTGGTAAGAAAATCCATAAATCAAGTTCAGTGTACCTTTAAACCCGAAGCTAATGTAGTTTTAAACAGGCGCATTGCTCGATAGGACGAGCACTACATTCATTATCGGATTGTTGGTCACTACCGCGACATTGATCGGAATATTGGGTGTCCTGCCATATAAATGGGCTGCTTACACCAACGTAATTCTCTTCGTCGTGTATAGACCGCTCTACTATACCACCGTTTCGTAAGTTACGCAAATCAACCCCTTTAAAGATCACTCTTCTAACAATGATTGTGTTTATCTTTGAAATAGTGACTACGCGGCAAAAGTTTTCGGTTTCGTTACGTTTGGTAAAGTTTACGGCACGATCATCTGTCTTGCCGGAGTTTTCAATTTTGTTCAATCCGGATTGGACACGCTTACGCATACAGTATTCGGAGGCAATCCTGTGCCGGTGAATATGATGCTGCTGATTTTCGCACTGGTTGTCGGGTCGGCCTTGGTGCTGTTCTTGCACGTTCAAGCAAAGGGCATGAAGAGGGATGAGTTGGTGAGGGAGGCGGAGAGTGCGGAGGAGACGGTGATGCCTGGAATGGGTATTAATGGAGGGATGGGAGAGGGAAGCTATACGCAATTGTGAAGATAAATTTGAAAGAGAAAAGTGAACGTGGCGTATAATTTTTATATACAAGACATGGGTTTCATAGGAGAACGGGTATTGCGAGTGGGTTTAAGCCCCAACTTGAGTGTTATTACAAGACTCAAAAGAGATTGACTTCTTTTGTAAGTATTTTTACGAGAAATGTCTATTTTAAAAGTGTGAACACTGCGTATTTTTTTTGGCAATTGCTTTATAGTAATATACAATTCGTTTTTTGTATGTTTTGCATTTTAAATTCTTTTAGAATTACGAGTCGGAGAGGTCTAGAGTATGAGCTTCGTCTTGTTTTGAGTGTGATATAGAATGGAGTTATCAATCTTTATACCCGACGTTGGAACTATCAAGTGGGACCAGTGTCCCTTGTCAAGTAATGTTACACCGGACCATGCATGCAGCGGCATGGTATACTATAGGCAGCTAGTCGAACTTTTTTGACAGTTTCCAACACTGTAGGCTTGATGAAATCTCATTTACTGCAAAATATTTGCTATCCCGCATGAGCATTGGATATTTTAGTAAGGGCGAATTATAAGATTTTAATACTCAATTGTATCAATTTCACACAGCTAAGTAGAGAGCTAAGCTAACAGGGCTAGCCAAACTAGCTAGCTTGGTTATGTCGCGTTTATCATTTTCCAACACGTCCACTCGCCAACCTCAAGCCAACCTCGACTCATCACTATCGCGCATCTTGATATCATGAAGAGTCGGACGACGACAACAAGGACACAATGCCGACGACGACGCAACCTCCCACCCCGTCGGCAACTGGTCCCGTCTTCTCTGCCATAACCTCGTCCACCCGTCATATATACCTCCTCTTAAGATGCATCGGCTTCATGCCCACCGCCAACGTGAGCATCTCCGCTGACAATATCCGTTTCTCGGTCGAGGATTCCCACTCCATGCAAGGTACCGTATGGCCCCACTTTTCATTCCACAGCTCCCTTTGACATAAATCACTAATATATCATGACGTATACCGATAAAGCGAATGTCTGTTTGACACCCGACCTCTTCTCCTCATACAACTACACCCCCACCACGATCCACCAGCAGGACGATGAAACCGGCGCACCCCCATCCTCCGCCGAACGATTCAACCTCGAATCCGAAGACGACGGAGTCAGATTCCAAATATCCCTCTCAGCGCTCCTAGAATGCCTACAGATATTTGGCGCTGATGCGAACAAAGACAAGCAATTCGGCGGCGGGAACCGCGATGGAATGGCATTCGGTCGACCCGCTGCTGCGAATAACTTGTTCGACCAGAATAGTCTCAGGTTACCGGGTACCTGTAGATTCGTATACCAGGAACCCGGATACCCTCTTTCCATAATGTACGTACAACCCACCCAGCTCTCACACAATAAACCTACAGTAACCGTTCATATATTAAATGTGTATGCGTGTGTGAAATGCAGCCTCGAAGAATCCGGCGTAACCACAACGTGCCATCTAACAACCTTTATAACACCGCCAACATACGACCTAATCCCCTTCTCCCGCTCCACCATGACCCACAAAATAATCTTAAAAGCAGCATACCTCCACGACGCCCTCAGCGAACTCGACACCCTCTCCCCGGAAACCCTAACCTACTCCACCTCACCCTCAAAACCGCACTTCTCCCTCACCGCAACAGGAATCCTCTCACAGGGTACCGTTGACTTTTCGCACAACAAGAATATAATGGAGACGTTTAGCGTCAGCGTGGAGAACTGTAATCGGTATAAATTCGCGTTGGTGAGGAAGGCGATGCGGGCGATGGGGGTGGCTAGTAAGGTTAGTTTGAGGGGTGATGAGATGGGGGTGTTGAGTATGCAGTATTTGATCGAGATGCCGGAGAAAGGCGGGGCGCCGACGTTTATTGATTTTAGGTTTTTGCCGTTGAATGAGGGGGACAGTAGCGATGATGATCGTGATGATGGAAGGGGTGGGGAGAGCGATGATGATGGTGGTGGTGATGGAGGGGATGAAGGGGAGGAGATGATGCTTTGATTCTGTAGTTTTTATATTATTTTGATGCTATATATATGATACCCATATTCAAGATGTACTCGTTTCCTGAAGACTACTAGCAAAATTGAAGCTTGTGCAATGAAGGATTGGTTGGTGGAGTAGAGTATATATATTCGAACCTTCCTTTCGGTCCCCCTGCGGGGTTGGACGCTCACCTAGCTGCTATATACTTTGAGTATTTAAATAACAAACCGTAAAGCTCCCACCTGAGCTGAGCTCCCTTTTTATATGATATCAATATAGATGAGAACATCCAGCGACTCAAACTGGGGATTCGCAATCTCTTCCAGCAAAAAACGACTCAAAAGACAAGAAATGCAATACATGATGGGCTTTTATTTTTCGGCCGCTGTTCCTTTCGCGCCAGATAATTAAAAGGGAGTACAAAAAAAGCTTTGAAAAGACTGAAAAATGATTAGATATCCCGAATCAATAAAGTAGGTATATACCAAAACACGCAAAAGCAAATTTTAAAAAAATAAACAAAGAAAAGAAGAGAAGAAGAGCATATTATACATAAAGAACGAGAAACTATGTCCTAGATTCGAAAAAATATGCAAAACCCGCCATATAAAACAATACAATGTTGCTCATGAAGGAGTTCAACTTGAAATTTCAAGAAACAAAGACGTTTGGGGACTCGCCACGCATGCATGCCCTTTTTGATACCGATAACAGAAAATTTTATTATTATAAATTTTTTGGAATATGCTGAGAGAGGAGTGGTACGGTGCATTAAAATCGTTACGGTCGTGAAAAAGTACCCAGACATCTTTCCATCCCGTCCTGATATCGATATCCCCTTCAAAAGCCATCCTCAATCCTCCCTATCTAACTGGGAGGCCAAGGATCGAAAAAACTTCCACCACCTGTACCGCCACTCCCATCCCCGAATAGATTCTCGGTATTGATATTACCGCCTAAGAAATCAGGGAAACCCGAGAACGGCGTCACTCCCAATCCCTCTATCCCAACGGACAATCCGAACCCGAGCTCTCCCATCCCGAACGCGCTCATATCCAATGGATTCGTCATCCAGTTGTCGTCTAATGGGGAATCATATAGTGTGTTAACACCAGCACCGAACCCGACGTTTCCAAAGTTCGCGCTGTCGATGTTCATTAGGTTTGGGTTTGCGGATGTGGTCGAGGAATCTTCCGTCGTCGTGGCGACGTCGCTGAGCATGTGAAGCGGCGTTGGAGCGTCCGCTGTGACGGACTCGTTCGTGGGTTGCGGTGTTTCTGCGCCGCCGGGGAGACTGTGCGGTGTAGGTAAGTGCATGTTATTCGACATGTTGTCGAGTTGTTTGAAGCTCATGGAAGGAGAGCTGAACTGGTTTCCTTCGCGTTTCATAGCCGGACTGCCGGCGTCTTGCGGTACAGCAACAGATTGCCGTCGTCCGGGCTTGTTGCCGACTCGCTGCTGATAGGAATACCAGTGGCTGAGCATGGTGAGGATCATTTGGAATTTAGCGGCCGGTTTGCTCTTGTCGTCGGCCGCGGCAGCTTTAAGTAGCGCTAAGAGTTTGTCAAAGTAGTAGTCGAGTTTGAGCTGCGGTTTATCGATCACTTTGCCGAGTTCGGAGTTGGCAGCGGAAGCGGAGAAGTATATTTTGATGAGGAGAACGATGGAGTAGGCTACCCTGGCGAAAAATAGTACGGGAAGACACCGGAGTTCGTCCACAGACAGGTTCAGGAAGCCGTCTAACAGGCCGTGCGCTGATGATAGACAGCTAAATAGGGCGTTGATGTGGGTTTGTGTGAGCTGCGGCATCGCTCCGGGCTTGACAGAGTCCGGCGTCCGTATTAATCTCTCAGTGAGAAACGGAGGCCGAAAGTCTTCCGCGGAGTGGTCACCGTGTAGTGCAACTTCGTGCATGAACAGCGATAAGGTATGACTTGCCAACCGTACGGTTTTAGTCTCGCACTCGGTCGGCAGGTTCTTCTCCCATTCCTCCATCTGTCTTTCGAAGCCTTTAAGAGCAAATTGGATTCTGGTTTCTGCGAGGTTGACTTTAGCCACCGCATCTTCATAACCAAATGCTATTCCAACTTCTTCTGTTATCCGCTGCAGTTTTACCCACTGGCAGATTATCTTGTCGTTGAGGGTTGCTTCGGGCGATTTTTCGATGAATTCTACGCATTCGCCCATGTATGCGGAGTACCGTAGAAGATTCGGCCGTCGAAGAGACATAGCGACACTAAAATAGTATCATGTTAGTAAAGAAATTTTTTAACTAAGTTTATATGATTACTCACTTCGAACACATCCAATAGCAGGTAAGGTACGTCCGCCTTGACTCCAAAGTAGCCGGATCTGGTAGCCATGTCTTCTTCCATTGTTGGAATTCTCGTGGCCCTGGTTTCTCCTTCTCACCACCCGGGTTATTCATCATCATTTGCTGTATCCTGTTCAAGCCGCCACAATCAGCGCTGAGACTAGCACTCCCTCCACCTCCACCTCCAAACCATGGAATTCTCGCTCGCCCACCCCGTTGCGGCTTGTTTATACCACAATCTATCGCCATAACCGCCGCAATATGCGTGAGTTGATAGAACTTTAGTTCTTCGAATTGATCGGGCGGGTAGTACCACAGAGTGGCAATGTTGAGAACTTGTATTATTTCGAGACTCTTCTCTCCCTGAACAATGACACGGTCTGCGATCCCTCGTATCACTTCTTTGTTCAATAGTCGATTCAAATCGGGGTCGAATATTGCAGATGCTGCTGCAAGTATCGCCAAAAAGAGGAATGGTTTCTGTTTTCGGATATCCTGAGCGGTAGTCCCGTGTGAGAAGGTGACAGCTGGGAAGTGCGGTGCAAGGTTATCGTTGTAATGGTTGAACATCTTGACCGCCATATCCATGGTGAGGAGTTTCCTGTCGATAACGTCCAAGTCACCGGATCCTTGAGCTGGAGAAGTAATAGAACTGGGATCAGTTTCTGGTGTTGGCATTCTATGTTTAGCGTGTCGCGGAACTGCGAACTGAGATCTCGGAGGAGCGGATGATGAAGTTAGATGGTCCATCCTAGCGCCGAACATTGATGAAGTTTCCGCCGATAGGTCCTCCATGTGATGATCGTGCGCGGAGCTGCTCCGCCGGCTTTCACCATCCTTGCTCATCAGTCGCTGGCGTTTAGGTTCAGACTCACGATATGATTCCGAATCTCCTCCTAGTGCCATACCCGATCCAGTCCGGCTTTTGGGATACTTTCTAGATTTGAGAACGTCTTCTTCCGAGTCGTCGGTGTCGCTGGTGTTAAAGGCCTCACTGTCACCCCGACGTTTCGCGTTCAAAGTCGCGGTCAGTTTATCGATCTTCTTTTCGAGTTCGGCCACCCTGGAGTCGGTTCTCTTCTGGCGTTTCCTGGTCGGCACCGTGAAGATGCATTCACGGCGCGCCTTCGCACAGCGACGACAGCTGCCTTCCGGATTCGCGGTGTCTGGTTCGCATCTGACTTTGAGAGAGCGGCAAGACTCGCACGCTCTCGTTCTCTTCTGATCTTGGGCTGCTAACGCGGCAGCATTGGCAGCGGCGTTCGATCCACCTTGCTGGCTGTCCGGTGTCGCGTTCGCGCTATGAGAAGTCGCCTCTGGCGAGACTCCAGCGTTAGAGGGTCTATAAGGAGTTGAAAAACTCGCCATGGACCTCGACGTGCTCGCGGAACTCGGGCTTACGAGATCACCAGCAGCCGATGGCATCCGCGGATCGACCGGACTGTCGTCTTCACCGAACAGATACATATTATCATCTCCGTTGGCGTCCTTGTTAATGAAGAACGCCCGTCCTCCGCCTCGGAGGGTTCCCGGGGGGTCCTGAGCGCGCAGCACTCCAGAACCCTTCCTGTTGTTCCCGAGTGAAGCCGTGATGAACAACGTCGGTCGGCGAGGATTATATCCTAACGGCCGACCGAAGAATTTATTTTCTTTGGATTTCTCAGCTTAGACACTGGGTCCAAAAAGCAGATCGCGGATCCACAGGGGGGATATTTTGTTACCACGATGCGACCCAGGCCTGAATAGATGTGAACAGATTATGTCAGCACACAAGCATACACATATTTTGAATCAAAAAGGTTGTTAAAAAATAAAGCTCCGTGAGGATGATTAAGACAAAAGGCAAAAAGGAACAAAGACGAGCCCCGAAAAACCAAAAGGGAGTTGCTGAATAAGTCGGGCCGACGTTGAAAATAACAGGAAATAAAAATAAAAAGGCAGGATCGGGCCATATAAAGGTCCGTCTTGATTGAGGCGAAAAAGAAAGGGAAGAATTTTTTATAGGAAGTGTTATTTTCAGAATTCACTTACCAAGTTCACTAAAATAAAATGGTTGCGAGCAGGGAGAATGGGCTATGATTCACATCTGTGTGTGTATTGAAGGAGGCCTTGTCTGTCCAGTCGTCCAGTTGCAGTTGGGCTGGGCTGGCTGCGCAGGATATAATCGGAGTTTGAGTGGACTAAATCCCCGACGCTCGCACTTTTGAACCCGAACCCGTGTTTATCCCACGAGTGCTCAAGTCTCTGCCGTGAATTCGGGGTCGCCTATATTTATATGGCTGTGGGATGCAATCGAAAAGGGGATTTCTTTCCTGTATCTGGAAGAATATAAACGTCCCCGAGAAAAGAGGATCGAAACCGCAATGCGGATTGTGCTGCCTTCGCTTATGAGAAAAGAATGGAGCGAATGAGCAAACGGACAGCCTCCAACGTCTTTTTACTTGTTTTCCTTGGTTCCTTTTGTTGTTGCGTTTTTCCAGATGCAAGAAATAAGAATAAGCATGCACCTGGGTGAGAGAGAGAAGAAGTCGAAAAAATATCTGAGGATATCCAATTCCCGAGAGAACACTTTTTCTCTAACAGGTTGTGGGGCGATCCTGAGAGCTATTGGAGGTTAACGATTTCCGACGATGTGAGCTCAATGGCTTTTTTGGTGTCTCAGCAAAAGAAGGAGAGTTAAGTTTTGACTCGACACTAAGCACGGTCTCCTGCGAGGGTTTAATTCTGTTTTTCTTCTAAAAACCACACAACAGGATAAGCTTTGTTAGTTTTGATACCCGGCCTTAGAGCATTCCCTCTTCTGGAAAATAATATTCTCATAATCACAGCGGCAGGGCACGAGAGACAGCCTCAAAAACTCGGAGGGGCAGCAGAATGTATTCCAAAAGGGGGTGTGCGTAAGACTTGGAGCTGGACTTGCGTATGTAATCACGCAGGCCCCGAACGTTCGATACGTTTCGGAGCCACGAGCATAATGTTATAGTTCCCAGTTCATCACGAGGCCCAGCTGATTATCGCGATAATATGCTGGGAATGAATGCACGGAGCCTTTTTTCTGCGCCGAAAGAAAACTCAACTCGGACCCGAACCATTAGGGCAAGGTAGATTCTTCGGACCCGAAATCCCAAATTAATGCGCCGTGCAGTTGCGGTTACGCAAGTTATAAAATATCAACTGACTCGTCGAATTGGTACATCCTCTTTTGAATTCGTAAACAACAGACGACGGCGATTTTTATTTTGCGTATTTGCGTGCGTGTGTAAGAGATGCATGTACGAAGTCGTACGTACCAGTTATCGATTTCGGTCGCACCAGGTCACAGCCATGGGACTCGGAAAAGAAAACAATAAGATGAGAAAAAAGAAAAGAGAAAAAAAGCCCTTGCCAATATCACACAAATTCAACAATATAAACATCAAGGGGAGCACTTACGTACGATATTATTAAGAAAAGGACAGATGGATGATGAAGTTTTATGGGAAATCTCGAATGCGCCGGCTCAACTCAGTTCGAGGCTTACTGCTTGGTCCTAAAAAGCCTCCGTTCAAGTTTGACTAACAGTTAGGATTTGAGGAAACGATGACTTCAATTCGTCCGTTCTCTTTGAGATGATGCTCTCACTCATGGCTTACAAATAAACAAGTACCGGCCTGAACAGGGACCAGCATTGTTCTAGTCGCCAGTGCGGCCCTTTCGTATCAGGAAATCAACAGGGCAGTTCGCATCATGCCCCGAAATTGTTATGATTCGAGGTGCTTGGACAGAGAAACATTTACGAGCTCAGTTGGACAGTCTAGCAACAAACCCGGATTAACATTAATATCACGCGGAATATTGACGACTCAGAGACGAACAAAGAAAGCCTATGGACATACCGTTCACTCGTGGAAACTCGTTTGTTCCTGTTTATTATTAATTCAAAAGGCCGAGATCATGGCACGGAACCTGCCGCCATCTGCAGGATCACAGCTTGAGTCTATTATCCAGTGCGGACCATCGTCTAAAAACCATCAGGAAGGACAGACGAGTTCCCTTTCGCCAAACCTGGTAGAATGGCGAAGTTCCAGCGGGGATATGTCCCGACAGTAGGCGAAATTGGGTGGCTTTGTCTTGTCCCTCATGCCGCTTGCTTGCTTGGATGCTTGCTTACATCAGAAGGACGTGACCCTCCTTGTTCTCTCGGCCGGCATGGAGCTCAAACTAGCTCCGAGCCGATCAGCATCGATGCATCGTTCTTGCATGAAGAGCGCTTTTACCTTGGAGGCCACGTTCGCTGACAAAGTCACTCGAGCTGCTTGGGATTGCCAATGTTGCACCAGAGCTTGGTTTCTAAATCACAGCATGTCAATACTACACATGAAGGGAGCAGGTTTTACAAAGAATAATATCCCTCAATCAGGAAAGTGTTGTTGCCCTCTTATATCGCAAGCAACCTTTCAAATGTTTGACCTTCGGGTCACATGGTCAATTTGAAAGTAGGTTATCACATCCTCCTAAGTGAACGCGAGTTCGAACCCGATGGCTAACATTCCTTCCTCCAACAGCGATACAGAGAAGATTAGCATGGCCCCTGCACTAAGGATGACACGCTTCAACAAAGAGTAGCTTAAAGTTTTTTTTAATACTTTTTCTCTTGCATATATACTTTATTGGACCTTTGATAAATTTTTGGAAAAAAAAAAAAAAAAACCATATAACAGAAGCTAAAGCCGAGTTCTCAATCGGTGATAAGATTATAGTCCTACTATTTTGTCGCATTCTGATTATGATCAGGAGCTGGATACGACGCAAATCAAGACCGTACCGAGGCAGGATCATCTTCGTTTTCTTCTTTTTTCTTCCCTGTCTTTCCAGGCCTGCATGCATGCTCTGTAAGCTTGTTTTCGGGGTCCGAGGGGCTCGAGGCTAGAGGGGCTTTTTGTCGAATGGATCACGTCGCTAAGCGGACCCGGTCAGGGACACCGCGGAGTCCGAACCACGAACTCTCCAAAAGTGGGGCCGCGTTTGGCGGCGGAGGGGTATGTTCATCCGGGACCCGCGGGGGGGCATGTGTTGCGTTCCATTGTCGAACAACAGCAACGATAGTTATGTCTAGATGAATTCATGAAACTGGCCTTATCGACAGAGCAGCATAACGAACGCAGACTGCATCCTTCACCCGCAATCCTGCAGCTAACCCGGACCCGGAAACACTCTTCTCTCCCCGTTCATTCTTAATTGAAACCTCACGTCACAAAAGATGTCGTCAGCAATCAATGCTTCGACGATCCAGGAGATCATGAACGCGTCAACCGTCCCAGGCGCACCCCTCCAACCTTATAGTACGCCTTATCCCATCTTCACCCGAAATGAAACTAAAGACATAAACTCTATCCCCACGACAGCCACCGTTCTTGGCTTCGCCGACAAAATCATAATTACGATAACCCAGTCAGGCCGCCTAGCACAATGGTTTCAGGTCCCGCTCGATGCTGCGCACCCAGCCTTTCTCGAAGCGAAATCAACTACGGACGATGATGGATTGCTCCCGCTCACTCATCTCACACCCAAGTGTCTGCTAGGCGCCAGCACGCCGGAGAGACAGGCGCAAGGACAGCTATATGCTGTGCAACTGGCCAGCCTGCTGGCGATGAGAAATATAAGGGAGACAAGAACCGTTCTCATAGGGCTGGGGTTCAACGAGGCGGAGCATACGAGCGACGTCTTTTTGGAAACCTTAGAGTTGGTCGGCACTTGTCTGCCCTGAAACATGTCCGGATATGCCTCAAAATATCGATCGAGCTAAGGAGTGGAAATACGCTTTCTGGTTGTGTAGCACAAAATCCATGCAAGTTGTCGTCGTGGATCAAAAAGAAATTTTGTTCTTGGTGGCCCATGGTCTTGGATCAATCGGAATCAAGAGGAAACGCCTGGCACTGATACTTTATGACATGTACCGGACGGGGTTGCCGAAAGGCTATGATATCTTTTTTTTTCTTCTTATGAAAGACATACATCATGACTATAATAAATAATAGTAATAATAATATTATAATGAGCACGAGGCCATTCTTTCGGAAAGAAACTCACCCGTATATACTGCGTCCACATTTACTAGTAAAGCCTCAAACAAAGACACAGCCTCTACGTTTAATTACCTCGAGGAGAAGAATGAATGCTTAATTTACATAAGCTTGGCCTCTCTCCGGCTACTTCGGAAAGCTTCATTTTCGATCGCGGTTCGCAGGTTGCACAGCCCTCCCCATCTACTCGTCTGGACATAAGTCTGTTATAAATCATTCTCTGGACCTGAAACACAAGTTTGCTGCTATGTCCGAGTGGTTAAGGAGTGAGACTTGAACGGCTATCATTGGCCTACTAGATATCTTATGGCTTCGGCCGCAGAGGTTCGAACCCTCTTGGCAGCGATATCTTTTTATATTTTTTAATACCTCTTTTCGTACAAATTTAATTTTGATTTTTTTTAAGATTAAGATTGGATACGGATGACGTTTTAAAATATGAGTCTATTCTTAGATACACTTTGCGGCTTGTGCATTTACCTGCTGGGATTGGAAATTAAAAGTTATGACTAACTTTCCCATACGTCTGAGAGCTCTTATACGGATATTTTTGGTCGCAATAGTGGAACGAGCGTGCGAGTTGTCACGAAGGATACGAGAAACTGTGAGGGATAGTGTTTGTCCATAGACACATTCCCTTTCGAGGGTTGATTAGACCACGTGATACCGAAGAGCGATGAGTCGCGAACCAGACACGTCTTCCAACCTCCACCGCCCCGCTCCGGTATAACCATTCCATTGCCTACCACAAGTTCTCTCAGATAGGGCTTTGTCGCGAAGACTAGAGGAATCGCTCGACACTCTTTTTACTTGCTGCGAGGGGAGCAATGTCTCGTGCGCGCTTCTCAAAGACCTTTGTGCCTGCGACCTCTTCAGAGACGGAATCAGAGGACGAAGACCTTGATTTCAAGTTTACATCTGCGACATTGAAGAGTACAAATGCACGAGGCTCAAAATCTCTAGCGGTATCTTCTAGTAAGTTATAGCTTGATCAAACTCGATCTACGGTGCTCCAATGAAAGTACTAACATATCGCGAATTAAGAACAGGCCAATCATGATGCAGCGGAAGCCGACAGCGGTAACGAGACCAGCGATCTTGATAACGTCAAGTCGAAAGGGAAACCCGCCAAAAAAACCACCAAGAGAGTAGTGATTAAGAAAGATCCGTCCATAATACGCATATCATCTTCCCCAGAAGTTGTACCAAAACCAATCCCCTCTGCGAGGAAACAACGAGAATCAACGGGCACCGCCTCTGCGAAGAAGCGCAAAAGACAAGCGGAGAGCCATGCTCGGGCAAAATCCTTGTCGGACGCTGAACAGATGCAGCTCGATGTTGACGATAGTAGCAGCGATGGAGATATCAGAAAGAAGAAGAACCGTGACGAACAGAAAGTTCGCACCAAAGTGGTCGGTGGCCGTGAAAAGGTTGTCATGACGGACGATGAGGACGACAATCCTTACCAGCGATTCAAAGACTCCAAGAAACGAAAATCCGGTACCCGAGGCAGACCGAAGAAGGATGCTGTTGCTGCCAAAAGATCTTCGATTCCCTCGGCCTCCTCTTCTAATCCTAGGCCGCGTCCCACGAATAGTCAGCTTAGAGATCTAGCTATTGATCGGGAAAACGGGTTCAGATCGGAAGAGGAGCAGGTGGTCGATTATCCTCTCCACTTAATGCTCAAAAAGCAAAATCTTGAGAGAGCGCAAAAGGAGAAGAGTAAACCCTTGGAAGACATCTACAGATTCCCACCGAATTCGGATATCTTCTCAGACGACGAAGAGGGACTCGAAGATCTAGAAGAGAAGCCTCAGTTTCCCGGCGCATCGCCATGCAGAGACTATAAAGATATCATTCTAGAACGATCGAGGGGTGTCATACCCGCCTCGATCTCTCAATGGCTAAGAGATTATCAAATCGAAGGTGTGAGGTTCATGCATAATGCGTTTATTCTGAACACCGGTGTCATCTTGGGAGACGATATGGGTCTGGGTAAAACAGTTCAGGTGATCGCTTTCCTCACTGCTGCGTTTGGTAAAACTGGTGATGCGAGAGATGCGAAGAGGATGCGAAAAATGAGATCGGAAAGGCCAGACGAATGGTACCCGAAGGTGCTGATAGTGTGTCCTGGCACGCTTATATCGAACTGGGAGAGAGAGCTGGATACTTGGGGCTGGTGGCAAGTGTACCCTTACCATGGATCGAAGAGGGCGAAGGAAGATGCCTTGACGGCAGCGCAGACGGGATATTTGGAGATCATGATTACAACCTACGATACGTATAGTATGCATTCACGATATAAGGCCAGGCCGAAGAAAAGAATATAACTAATATAACGATTAGGGAGGGACCAAGCAAAGATCAATTTGATTGAATGGGATGCTGTGATCGCGGATGAATGTCAAAAGGTCAAAGAACGGAGATCTGGGATCACAGAGGCTATGAACGTTATCAACAGTCTTTGTAGAATCGGTCTAACAGGGACAGCAATAATGAACCACTACGGTGTATGTATTCCCCACACAGAAGGCTTCGTACAAAGAGCTTAATTTGGTTATTATGGATCTAGGAACTTTGGAACCTGTTAAACTGGATACGGCCTGGTGAACTCGGCAGTTACAGTGACTGGAAAAATGATATCGAAGATCCATTGAAGATTGGACAAGCCCACGGTGCTACCAATGCAGAGCTAGCCAGGGCAAGAAGCACAGCAAATGATCTAGTCAAAAATTTACTCCCGCGAATGTTTCTTCGGCGTATGAAATCGCTCATAGCCCATCAACTTCCAAAGAAGACAGATAGAGTGGTATTTTGCAAACTTGGTGCATTGCAACAAGAGGCTTACGAGAACTATCTCCAAAGTGATGTGGTTGAGCTAGTCAAATACTCTACAGACCCCTGCGACTGCGGTTCAAAGAAAACAAGGGGGAGATGCTGTTACAAAAGACTTGAGGATGGTACAACAGTCTCACAAGCTGTATTTCCGTGCATCACAAACATCAAATTACTATGTAATCATCTTGCAAACTGGATCCCTCGAGATGGCGAAACTTTAGAAAAGCAAGCAAAGGATGTTGAGAAGCTTCAAATCGGATTACCCGACACCTGGGAGAAATACTACCGCCGCCAGCCGTTCGAAAACATCATGGACCCCGAGTTTTGTGGTAAATGGCAAGTCCTACAAAGGTTGCTTGCATTTTGGAAAGAGAATGATGATAACTCCAAGGTCCTTATTTTCTCTGAGAGCAAAAAGTTGCTCAAGATGCTATACATGCTCTTGAACAATACTCATTACAACATCTGCTACCTAGACGGGGAGATGTCTCTGGAAGATAGAACAAAAGCCGTTGAGGACTTCAACACCGATGCGAGCTACTTTGCATTTCTAATTTCAACGAGGGCGGGCGGTGTGGGACTCAACATTGTATCTGCCAACAAGGTTGTGGTTTTCGATCCCTCATGGAACCCATCTCATGATCTGCAGGCACAAGACCGTGCCTACCGTATCGGCCAACGTCGGGACGTGGAGGTGTTCCGTCTCGTCTGCGCCGGCACGATCGAAGAAATGGTCTACGCTCGCCAAATATACAAACAACAGCAGGCAAACATTGGCTACGAAGCCTCCTTTGAACGACGTTATTTCACCGGAGTGATGAAGGACTCCAATCGGCGAGGCGAGCTCTTTGGTCTCAAGAACCTTTTCACCTTTCACCAAGAAAACGTTGTCCTTCAAGAAATCGTTAACAAAACAAATGTAGCGGAGTCAAAAACTGGCATTGCGATCCTGAACATACCCGACCCTGCAGCAGACGAAAAGGTAAATTTTGAAGAAGAAGACGCGGCGGACGATATCATTAGCCAGATACAAGCTATGGTTAACAGTCAAGATGATCCCACCGCCGCGCCTCGGCCTCGTACGACAAAGCTTGACCCGATCCAAGCCATCCTCGCTGATGCTGGCGTAGAATATACGCATGAAAACACTGAAGTCATTGGAACTTCTAAACTTGAAGAGAACATTAGCCGCAAAGCCGTGGAAGTTAACGAGGATCCCACAATGCGGGTTATGACTGCTTTCCAAAATGACATGAAGAACGATAACCGGTTTAAGTATGGCGACGTACCACATAAAGTGAGAGTAAGGCAGTTTAACTCGTTGAGAAAGGCATTTGGCTATGACTACGGCGAGAATGGGAAGTTCGCGCTTGAGGTCGAAGGTTGGAAACCAGAGAAAAGAGCGACAGCACTAGAGAAGGTAGGTATTTTACTTTCAAGTTCGCGTCGTTTTGTTACATGGTGTTATGAATGATGATACTAACTTTTATGTTAGTTTTACAGATCACGTCGGGGAATATTGGCGGATAGAGGCGACTGGCATGAGAAAGACGGGGGTCTCGAAGGACCTTCTCAGCACGAGATAATCACAGTCGATGATACTGAAGAAGGAGAAGAAGAAGAGGAAGAAGAGATATATGATGATGAAGATGAGCTGGAAGTAATTGATGACTGAGGTGCGTTGATGTCTGATGATCTGTGATGAAATTTATGAATAGTCTTACGTTTTTAGTTGGGAAGTTTTCTGGCGTTTGATGATAATATACCAGGAGATAGAGCAAGCAAGCAACTGAGTTTAGAGTTTATGTTTCGTTATAAAGGCTACTGTCGTTTTCGAATTCACTAGTAATGAATGTTCACCTGCTCGTAAAAGAAATGTGATTTAATACTATTATACTTGCCCTCTTCTGCATAACTAGAAGTTTAGTTTCAAAAGCGAACTTGGTCAGTCTGTGCTCATTCAGTTAATTAGAATAGTTTAATTCATCCCAATCGATACAATCCTTAACCAAAGATCGGACTTTTATCGCCTACATAACACAGCGCTGCTTTTTGAATACACCACAGCGTTAATCGTCACGTGATAATATATGTCCATAGAAATTGGAATGCTTCCCAGTCGCTCAATTCGCTAATGTCGCCTCCGTCATTAATAGCAAATATTCCATTGTAGTATACAAATAAAGAGGTTGATAATTATCTCTGGTTATATCGTCATTGGAAAGTGAGATACGTCAGCGGCATGTCTTCCTCACACGTAAACTCCACCCGCGGCCATTGCGTATACCGAGCCGATCCTGTTCGGAACAGTTAGTCGATACTAATATCCTCCAACTACAAAACAACTGTAGGAACCCACCCGAAGGCAATTGATGCTGGAATTGCTATTACTGGTGCGAGAGCAAGCGATTTATCTAGACGTTCGAGTGTCAATTGCGGTTTCTTTTGATTACGTATGCCATATATGCGATATTGCTCGTAGTGTATCGTACTTATGGAGAAGATGATTGTGAGAACAGCGCCTAAAGTAAATTGAATGGTTAGCTAGAGTAATTTAAATCCGGAATGCGCTTATATCGTACCAATTGCTAGAAGAAAGAACGCAACAGTGCCGTGGAGGCTCTTTCCGATTACTGGGGAGAATGGGGTGTTCGCGGAGGCGGTCCATAGCTCTAAACTTGGTGTCGACATGGTGATTTAGTATTGTAGATTCGAATTGATTATAAAAGGTGGATTTATGAGGTTTTAGTCGCTATATTAGACCTTCGTGTTATCGACAGTGGCGGTGGTGGGCGGTCAATGGGATGGAAGGCGCGCTGATGAGGCCACATAGAACAGGCACGCTGTTGTTGATGACATAATCAACACCGCCACAGTTACCTCTCCACCTGCACGAAGTGGCGTTTCGCACCGATGGCCGCATATATCAACGTTGCAACCAATTATACACCCTCATCTTCATCCTCTCCACTTGCCCACCTCGGAGACCACGCTCAAAAGTCATCTCAGCTTGTCACGGGCATTCCGAAACGCGTTAGAAGCCACAAAAGCTTTCCCGTTTACCTTGCCGTGGACGGGTTCATCTGATCACGATGGCGCCCGGCGTAGTTAAGGACGACCGTAGGTTACTTACTCTCTCATTCGCTGAGCTTCCTGACCGAAGACCACCCACTCTCACGGTCTTGCAACGAATCGGTAAGTCCAAATTGCTAACCCAAATTCGCCGACAGAAAAGCGCAAACAATCGGAAGACGGCGACATCTCCATGTCGGAACCTTCACCTAAGCGGTTGAAATCCGTTGACCCGACATCGCCTGAAACCGCAAACAATACAGCTGGCGAGGAAGATGAAAAGCCAGCCAAAACCGTCATCCAATTCAAAGAGAAGCCTGCTGTTATCGAAGAACGAACCGGCGCTATCGAGTTCCGCGTAGTCGCTAATGACAATCAGCGAGAGTCCATGATTATCCTCACGGGTCTCAAATGTATCTTTCAGAAGCAGCTACCAAAAATGCCTAGAGATTATATTGCTAGACTGGTGTATGATCGAACGCATTTGAGTATCGCTATTGTCAAGAAGCCTCTGGAGGTGGTTGGAGGTATCACGTATCGTCCGTTCAAAGGGCGCAAGTTTGCCGAAATCGTCTTCTGCGCTATCAGCTCGGATCAACAAGTTAAAGGATATGGTGCCCATCTAATGTCCCATTTAAAGGTATTAACTCGATCCCTAGCAAATATTGCAAAGTAATTTCTAATCTTCGAGTTTAAGGATTACGTCAAAGCGACATCTGATGTTATGTACTTTCTGACCTATGCGGATAACTACGCTATAGGATACTTTAAGAAGCAAGGGTTCACAAAGGAAATAACGTTGGATAAATCTATTTGGATGGGATATATAAAGGATTACGAAGGTGGAACTCTCATGCAGTGCTCCATGCTTCCTCGCATAAAATATCTCGAATCCGGAAAAATGCTGGCTAAACAAAAGGAATGTGTTCATGCCAAAATCCGAGCTATCTCCCGAAGTCACATCGTTCATCTACCGCCTAAGCAATGGAAGAACGGTGTTACCAAAATTGATCCTCTATCAATACCTGCGATCAAAGAGTCCGGATGGTCACCAGAGATGGACGAGATGGCTCGGCAGCCGAAACACGCTCCCCATTTTGCTCAGCTCCAGCATATCCTCAACGAGATGCAGAATCATCCCTCTGCTTGGCCTTTCCAGCGCCCGGTCAGCCGAGAGGATGTCGCAGACTATTACGAGGTTATCAAGGAGCCTATGGATTTGGAAACCATGGAGAATCGTTTGGAGGCCGATCACTATGCCACGCCTGAGGATTTCGTCCGGGATGCGAAGCTCATCTTCAATAACTGCCGATCTTACAATAACGAAAGTACAACCTACTATAAGAATGCCAACAAACTCGAGAAATTTCTGTTTAGCAAACTGAAAGAGATACCTGAGTGGAGTGTAAGTTTTGAGGGCTCCCCAATTGCATGAAACCACGATAGCTAACATTGTAACGGGAATTCAGCATCTTGTTGAGTAGAACAATGCAAGAACGACACTCGAGGCGAAAAATGCGACTGCCGAACGCGCTCCAAGGCGCCGAGAAGAAAAACAAAAAGCACGCCTTCCAAAAGACCCTAAGATTTACCAGACTACCCAATTTTGGGATACCATGTGGGAGAAATTTGAATCAGGGCAATCTGAGGATTCTTTTTATGAGGATATATCCGATGCATTTAAACAAACTAATAACAAAAATGGACGAAATAGAGGAGAAGGGGAACAGGAGCTAGAAGTTATCATGATTGACTCTGACACGGAAGAGCGATATAACGAAGAACCGAAACACAACCATCACTATTACGAGGAATTATTGGAATATGAGCCGGAAGATGAAGAGAATGAATCTGAATCTGGACCAAACTTGGGTAAATTTGTGGAGCCTGACAATTCGGACGACGACGACTACCAAGGAGAAAAATTGACAAGTAACCATCAGCCCGCTCGCATCACCAGATCCCAAACCCTCATGAGTTCTCCTCGTACACCAGTCACTCGAGGGAATTCTATGATTGCTGTTAGCTCTCCAGGAAAAACCTTTGTCTCAACTCCGTTTAGTAGCCTCAGTGAAAACCAAAGGTTGTCTCCTAGCACTTCTCTAGGCAAGCGACCAGCTTATTCTGGATTGAGAACATGTACAGATCAAAAGCCTGCTAAACGGCGAAAGCAAAATAGAAGAGGACAACGATGAGTATCACAACGATTGAGGGCGGAGCACCAGACAGTCTACGGTAGTTTAGTCGTGTTCGCATTCTTACTACTTCATGAAATACATCTTCTCGATCCGCTCTTCTGTGTTCACCGCCCTTGTAACCCCGATTTTTCTCAAGTCATTCACTTCTTTTTCACACCTTGATGGTCTACCCTCAGCTCTTAGCTTTTCCTAACGCTTTTCCCCAATTCTATGTCTATGTTTATGTGTTTATTTCTCTCTGTAAATTAGTGACAGGAGTTTCCATGAATTAGGGTTTATTTATTGAATTATCAAGTACAAAGCACTCTATAAATCCCAGGTTTTGATACGTTGTAGATCAAATGTAAATTGAACTTTAGTTACCCTTGGTACCCCGGAAGTGTAGTCGTATTTCCAAGTAGACGGTCCGGGGATAATCCCAGATGGCATCCCGTCGACGGCTACCGGGCCCACCGCGGGAGGAAAAGTAATGTCGTGTTCATCAGTCGGACATTTTGTGTAACAGCAACAAGACGGGTTTACCCGCCAAAACTGAAAAGGCCCTGCACCGAGCAAACTAAGGATATCCAGCTGCCTAACAGCATGGAGCTAGCTGCAGCTGGTAAAGATCCTTGATCCTGAGAAGCAAGCAAGCAAGCTGCGCGAAAGGAAGATGAGAAGGGCTACCGTTCCATCCGCTACTTCAGAGCTATTGTAGTCACCGTCGGTGCACCGTAAATTCATCTTTTTTCTTTTGTGTGACACACAACAACATTACTCCATGCAATGGATCGTGCTGGAAGTGAGGGTGTTCCGCAGATGCCGCACATGACTTTCAGCTGTGCAATCGATGGAATTCCATAGACGAAAGCAGGAAAAAAACCTAACTAGAAGTCGATACTAGCAGGAAAAAGGTAATGAAGTCCGGCATCTGAAATGCGAGCTATAAATGTGCTGCACTATTCATCGGAGTAAGCGAAGTTGCGTGACCCTCCCTGTCCCTCAATCCAACCTACCACCACCACAAGCTACAAAGCACTGGTTTTTTACGGTGCAAACAAGGCTTGGAAACTTTCTAGTTGGAAAGCGAATGCGCGGGTGCATGACCGACTGCGATGATGCATACATGCATGATACATGGATTGTTCTAGCTAGCCCTTTCGTGTTCGGGGCAGCAAGCGCAAGTCTTGCTTTTGTGGCTCCACTTCGCAGGGCTGAATTGCATGATCATCGAGCCAGAAACCCTGCGCTTTTTTTTTGCCTCCGCTAACACGCCAGCAAGGGCTCTGGTTCCCGCTGGAGAACAGAACTTGGGGATTTTCTAGCTCAGACCCGCTACGGGATTGCGTAATTTTTGTTTCTACATTATTATCGTTTTATGTTTCATCACATTTGCGAATACTCTGTCGATATATCATATATTTGTGGAGGAAATTTCTATTCGGAACACTTTAAAATTTGGAAACATATCATATATTTGTATCTCCGAGAATAATTCTTCTATTGTTTATTGTACTGCTGTCTGAAAACAGAAAAAACGAAAAGAAAACAAGGGTGTACAAATTCGCATCTCAACATCGTGAGATATAAGTAATGGGCCATATAATATAAGCCCTCTGTCGTGTTATACACAGATGGAAAAAAAAAGAACTGTAAAAGAAGACAGAGAAGTAGTCGAAACAAAGAGGAGTGAAAAGAGAACCATTCTTCCTTCTATTCTCCCATATAGAGACGTCCGTCTCGTTCTCTATCCTTGCAGTATTTTAATCCTTCAGATAAATCCCCTTGCTGTAAAAATGAGGAGACACACCAGTTCATCTTGACCGGCGAAAAAAGGTTGTTGTAGAGAGTAATCCTCCTCCTAAAAGCTAGAAAAGAAAGCTGTTCATTAAACGTTACTTTGTTGTATGTAGAAAAAATCTCTCCGGTGTGAGTATTTTTTACTTCTTCTGCAAGGGTATCATCCTTATATACCGTAATAAAAGCAAAACAGGAAACCCGAAAAACTCAAAGTAGAAATGAACAGAAAGCATATACTAACAAGGCAATGATAAACTGTTTTTTATCTGAAAAGTAAGTAAGAAAGCAAAAACAATGGACTGATTGGGAACGGAAAGGAATACTTCTTTAGCAGAGCTGAGAGATGATGATTATTCGGTGGAAGTACAGGAATGGTTGTCGGGTTAGAAAGAAGCGGAAGAGAGAATAGGGATGCTCTGCATAACATATTTAAAAAAAAAAGGGAAAGATAATTTTTTAGGTGTCGAATGGAAAAGAAGAAACAGAATCAATCGAATTCGCCATAACAAATGATGGGGGAATAGAGAAGGGGAAGTTGCGGAGTCCCGGTGCAAGACAAAAAAAGTGCTGTTAACAATGAAGGGGGAAAGGAGAGGTCATTAGGGTCGTAAAGTAAAAGATAGGTGCCAGATAGAAAGCAAAAAAGGACAAATTATAGACAAAAGGCAGAGTGTCGCTCATTAAAAAGCAAAGTATAATAACCGGCTCCGTGATAAACGCCGCTGAATTCCATAAAAAAGAGAAAAAAGAAAAGTAAAAGAAACATTCTTTTGCGAATCGAAGATAATGAAATTTTAACATGCCATGCGAGTTTTTGCAGAATGTAATGAACGCCGATAGGTTTTTGTGCTTGTTGTGTAAGTCGATGGTTGCGAGTAGGAGAGAGTGTGTATGAGGATATTGATTAACTGCGGCGAGTATTTGGGAAGTTGCATTTGGTCATAATATTTCTTGTCCGTTTAAGACCTGCTGCGATGAAGGGCCTGTCAAAATCCTGATGGGACAAGGTAGTTGGGGGACCAAGCTTGTTGCTATTATAGGAGAACCAAGACGTGTGGAGACATTTGTCAGGCAAGTGGAATGTCCCATCTGTGGGTTTGGGGGGCTCTGGTTTTCGTTTAGGTAGCGGCTTGCGTGGAGCATTGAGGCACTCCTGAGCCTGTAACCACCTTTTCGTGTGTTTCCTGGTGCTTCTGACGATCTTTTGGATAGCCGATTTTGGTTGTGGGCCAGGCATTTCGATTTCCCAGGGTGGAAGATCCGCCTTCTTGATTCCCGCCTTTTTTGCTGCTTTGATTTTTTCTTTGACTTCTCTGACTTGCAGCTCCCTGAGTTTCTCCTCCCATGCATGAGATGCGCGCATCTTTCTGCCTTTCATGACCTGTTTGTCCATGCACCTCAATAAGCTCTTTGATAAATGAGGATTCTGGTGTCTGTACTTGGTAATCCTGGCATTTTCTTTCTCGCGTTCCGTCATTTCGGTTGATTCGGTCGGTGCTTCCTCATCTGGTTCGGGAGATGGTGAGAAGTTCAACTCTCGAACGAGTTGTTCATGTCGCTCGAACTCTTCTTCGTCTAGTTCGGCCAGTTCCTCCTCATCAGGTTCAGTCGGTTCTTCCTCGTTAGGTTCGGTTGGTTCTCCCTCATCTGGTTCAGGAGATGGTGAAAAGTTCAACTCTCGAACGAGTCGTCGATGTCGCTCAATCTTTTCTTCTGTGGTGAGGTTATCCTCGACGCGAACAGATTTGTCATCCCGTTTAAAGGTCCGTCTCGCCCACAATTGTTTAACGAAAGCTTGATATTTCTCTGGTGTCCAAGCATTATCATCAGGTTTCTCGGGCTCCTCGAGTTCCTCAAACTCACAATCTGACTGCTCCTCTTGCTTGATCTCACAATCCGATTGCTCTTCTTGTTTGATAATTATCTGTTTGATGTGTATGAATACGTACTCCCTTTTCTCTTGTTCTTCCTGCTTCTCCTCCTCCTCTTCTTCCTCGGACCCTGAGGATGAAGGCAAGAACAAATCGTCTGATCGATTTTGCTCTTCATCAACCAAAGATAGATGTTTGAGAGATCGGGAATCTTCAGCATCAGGGGATTGTTCTGGGGAAAACAAAGAGTCCAATCGGCGTTGGTCTTCGTCAGTCAAGGAAAGAGGCTCTGGTGATGGTTTAGGCGAAAACAAAGCGTTGATTCGATGTTGCTTTTCATAAAGTGGAAATGTGGGAGGACTAGGAAGCTCAGGAAGATCCAACTTATCAATATCAGCTTCGTCCTAAGAAGCGAGGACAGTGTGAATCTTGATTTTCAGTTCCGCCAATTGGTTATGAAGATCGATGACCTTTTTGATTCGCTCCTCTGGTGCGTTGGGGTCAGCACGGACTTTCTCATATTTGGTTCGATAGTCATCGTGAAGGCGCTTGTAAGTTGCCAACAGAGCCATATCTGTGTCTGGGAAGCGTGGTTTTCTATACCCGCCACGAGAGGATGAATCACTTGAGGAAGAGGAGAGACTGCTAGTAGTAGAAGCGACAGAGGAGGCGTAGGTCGCTCGTGGAATATCTTTTCGAGATTGAACAACCCTGTCGAAATCTTTCTTGGAGACACCATTTGCAACGGTTTTGATAGGTCCTTTTCGAGCTTTGGTTGCCTCAGATGTGGCAGACGTCTTTGGTGCCTTTCGGGCAGTGACGGGGCGTTCTTCTTCCGGGGCTTTTCGCTTCCTGCTGGCATCGCTTTCTTCAGACGTAACAGAGAGAACACGCTTGCGAGATCGAGCGGTAGAAGCCATCGGTGGTTCTTCAGCCTTTCGTTTGTGCTGAGGACTCGGTGACTCGTTTTGATCAGGAACATAACGAGGCTTCGAGGATCCCTTTTCGGTAGATGACTTTGGGGTGTGGACTGGAGCGGATGTGTAGGAAGCATGGAGATCCATCATTGGAGTACTGACGTCGTCCGGAGTAGCGATTTCAGAGAGCGGTGAGGATGAAGCGGTAGATGATTGACGAGCAAGATCAGAAGCAGTCATTGGAGGGGATGAACCGAGAGGAGACGGTTTCGCAGGAGATGCACTCATGCTAGCAGTTCTCTTGTGGCCGTTCGTTGCTGGAGAAGCAACGTTGTTAGCAGGAGTGGGCTCCGGTTTGTTGATAGGAACACCAGGAGGACGTTTAGAAGGAATGTTTGCAGGACGAGAGTCCGATTGAGCGGCCTTGGCCTTGGAAGATTTCTTGTAGAGAGGCTGAGCAGATGAGGAAGATGAGGCGGATGATGAAGATGAAGGAACGGTCTTGCGAGGAGGGGTATCAATTGCCATCTTGTTGTCGTCGTCGGAATCAGAATCCGAGATGAACTCCGCGGATTTGAATTCAGCACGAGATCGCCCAGCTGGCCTAGCTTTAGCGGATGATGAAGGAGCGGAAGATGTGGGCAATGGAGATCTTGAAGAGATGGTGGTCTTGCTTAGAGCAGCGGAAGAATGCGATGGAGGTGCAGAAGAGGAAGGTGGTGGTTGATGATGATGAGAAGAAGATGGTGTCGAGGTCGAAGTTGTTGGAGGCTTCTTTGCAGCAACTTTTATAGTCGACGCGACTGTCGACGACGACGCTGAAGAAACTCCAACACTTCCTCCTGCTGCCGCACTACTGCTGCCGCTGCCACCGCTCGAATTGGCCTTTGCTTTGGCCGGTGCCTTCTTGTTACTGTTGCCAATAATCTTCTTGAGCGCATTACTCTCCGCATTCCCTCTTTTCGACGTCGAGGTTCCACTCGTCCCTATCGGCTGCGATATCGACCTTGCCATTGGCTCCGCTCCCAGCGCCGGCGACGATGATGCCGACTCGTCTTTGCTGATCTTGATGGTTGGAGGTAACGCTGGCGACCCTGTCGCTCCAACGGGCTTCTTCTTCGCTACCGGTGCCTCGGGCTCGGGCTTCTTTCGAGGCTGTCGCGGCGGCCTCGGCTTCCCTCTGTCCTCAGGTCTTCGAAGCATCTCCCACTCCGGTGCGTCTTCGGGAAGCTTTAATCGGTCAAAGGCATCTTCTGCATTCTCAATTGCCGCCTCACGCATCTCCTGCTTGGGGTACTTGAACTTCCAGACGTCCAACTCCTTGTACATCCGATCGAACAGCTCCCATCGGCCTGATATGTCACGGTTGGCTACCTGTATCACGAGGCCTGAGCATTTGTCTAGGTCGGTATGGGTCTTCATCGCTAATGTTTGTTCTCTCTCCGGCCCTAGAGCTAACAAGTGTATTAATGGAAGAAATAGGGGGTCCTTTCGAAACGACTTTGGTTTCGGTGCGGATGTCACGTCTTTACCAGCAGGCGAATTTGTCGCCGTCAGAGCTGGCGATGTGGGCAT
The DNA here is from genome assembly GCA_036971675.1 of Orbilia ellipsospora. NCBI lineage: Eukaryota > Fungi > Ascomycota > Orbiliomycetes > Orbiliales > Orbiliaceae > Orbilia > Orbilia ellipsospora. The sequence continues at coordinate 568,810 of JAVHJO010000006.1, forward strand.
GGAGTCGGAAAACTTGGTCCTGCTATTGACCTTTGTCTTCATCGCAGAAGGTGTCAAGATACCAGCCTTCTTTGCGGCAATCAAGCCTCGTCTCCCAGATAGTTCTGGTCCAAGCTTGGATGGATTCGACACCAGTTGGACGCTAAAATGATATACCAGTCAACATCAAAGCCTTATCTTCTGCCGAGATTCCAAATCACTGAGATATACCTCTTCTTATCCTTCTGTTTCTGCAGTGCCTCCATCTGCTGCTTAAGAGCTAATAAATCCGCATCCACACCATTCTTCTTTTCTCCTACTTCCAGCAGCTCCAGCTTATCCCTTAACATTCCCATCGGAACAATCGTACCGTTATCGTCGTTGGGCTGTCGGTATAGTTCATTGTGGAATAATTCGAGTGTATGCATAAACTCAAACTGGTTACTTCCTACTTGTAAAGACTAATTTCCCGGTGAAAGAAAGGAGAAAAGAAAACTACGTTAGCAAAAAATAATACTTCGCCCTTCTTCCTTACTTAACTGCGCGTCATCTTCAAACACGCAATTGATTCGGAAATAAGAGGGAAACACACCATGCGCCCTTTGCCTGTGTTGAGTGTCAACGAGTTCAGCTTTCCGGCCGATAGTTCCTCCAAGAATCGTTCCGTCACGTTGATCTTCACAGCGAACGGCGCCGCGTACGCTGCTCGTGCATTAGGTTTTTCGTCGGGTACCTGCAACGACGGACCCGGGACGACCAGGCCTTCGTCAGGTATGCTAAAGTTCGGCATCGTTAATTCGTCAATGCGAAGTCTCGGGTATACGGTGTGGAGGTGAAAGAGTAGGCCGGTTTATCGAGACACCCGGCCGTTGTCGTCGTCGCACAAGTAACCGTCCCGTATAAGCGAGTGAATTTCTGATGATTTCCCGTCTGCAAGTTTCTTCACAGCCGCTGAGAATCGAGTTCTCCTCTCCCCTTTTTTGCGAAGTGAGAAAAAAAGAAGAACTGCGATATTCCCTCCCGAGGTCCCTGTAGGTTGGTACCCGCAGAGGACCTCTCGCACCACGTTTTTAGATCGTGAACTGCGCCAGCGTGAGAGATTGTCAACAGATCGGATCGGGTTGTTTTTAACGTCGAGTGTTTTTCCACGGGATAAAGAGCGTATATCTTTACTCGAATCGAGCGAGGGAAGTATAGGGAAAGAATGCGAGGTCGACAGAAGTTCCGCTTTGTTGATGGTGGATCGGAAATATGCTAACAGCCGCTGGAATGATAGAATGAGTTGAATTCCTATGGGTATCTTGGGAAGATCGGAATTTCAGGGAAAACAAGAATAGGTCGTTAAGGCTGGGTCTACAGAATTATGCGGCGTTTTCGTGACAAAGGATAATGAGACTCGTGTCAGATGTTTTGGTGGTTTCAAGGTCTATCAGGATCGGCTTCGCTCGACTTTGTGAATCCCAAGGAGGCCAAGGTAAACCGGAAAACAATGAAAGAAAATAACAATAATATAGGGACAGGAAGCCGACAAGAAACCAATACGATCCAAGAGAAAACTGACAGGACAAGTCGGAGGCCGCCGGCTACGAAGGTTTGGTACTGTTGGAAATCGGTAAATATGTTGGAACGGGCCAGGCGAGCGAGGAAAGACGGTGGAAGGCGGTAGTGAGGGAATACGACGTCGGTGTGGTTGGGTTGGAGTAGTTTCGGGTGAGTGGACTGAGACTTTGGGCTTGGATCCTCAAAAGGCAAGATCCACAACCATTACCAAAAGAAAGGACTATGAAGGAAGAACAATAACAGCGAAGAAGCGAGAACAAATCCAAAGCAAGCAAGTTGAATATTTGCGTCCGCCGTTGGAATGGCCGAGGACTCGAGAGGAGGAGAGGTTGATTCTGGAAAAAGGAAATGGACGACGAAGAAGAAGTGAGAGACCAAGAGACAACAGGGCAATGCATACAATACGTCCAATCTTGGGGTCAAGTCCAGTTCCTGTTGCTGGCTTGCCTGCCCACTAAGCGGACATGGGTCTGGTGTGAGTATGTAACAGGCCAGGCAGCGGAAAGAGAGGCTAGACTAGTCACAAACTCGAGTCCCACACCATCAGACAGCCGATGGGGGTGCCAGTTCGATACATCCTCTCTCCGGAGGCAGCCAAGCGGAACAGGCGAATACGTTTTCCCAATCTTCTTACACACTCCGACATTATAGCAGGTATCCATCACTGGCTACACAAACATGATTTTGGGGGTGGGTTTCCTCTCGAAGTGCTAATCCCGAACATCTTTGGGTGCATGCGACTGCTACTGGGCCGGGCCTCCCATTTTCTCCCTTCTAAAATCGTGCTCCAGTATTCTGGGCTGACTAGGGACCCGGTCCGACTATTTCCTTTTCTTTTTTTCTTGCTTTCTAACCTGAACTCACTCTCATCGCCGGTGGTACCCTCTACATCGGAGCATCATCCGATGCCCGTGGGCAAGGTGGAGGAAGGAGGCATGCCACAGCGCGGCCTGCATGTCCTCCCAGGTCTCGCCTAAGGCAATGCAATGCGACGAATTGGAAAGCAAAACGCAAAAACAGCCACGCAGGGAAAGAAAAGAAAAAAAGAAAAAGAATAGAACGAAGTGAATCTGCATCGGGTGTCTCCCTCGCTATTTCCTGAGCGCGACAGATGACGCCGAACTCCTTCGACCGAAAGAGGCACAGAGCATAAAAATATGAAGAAGGCAATGGCCTACGCATGACATCGAAAGCGATTATCCAAACAGGATGTATCCATATAAAGAGCTCTTTTTCGACGATAAAGCAAGTTTACGAAGTATTACCAGAGGAATTATAAACTACGCAATACTCGCACAGTCCCCTTCCTTATCCGCCGTGCAAGGACCCATCAAATCCAGAAAAGCATTAGAAAGAAGCAGGAACCGGTGTGTTACTCACGCTTAAGGTCTCATTAGCTTAGTATTCTTTGGAAGCCTTGTCGAAATGTCAGGTCACACGTTTCCTTCCTGATGGAACAACGGAATTAAACGAATTTCCGCCAGACCCGTAAAGGAAAGTGGGATGGATGGTCGGTGAACCAGAGTGTACACATACGAAGCAGCATAGAATCATATTCCAAGCATATGGTGATAGTGGACTGTGGAGTAAAAGTACCAGAAAGTTCTCGCTCCCACCCTATCAAAATAGGTACCGAAGAGCGAGGTCCCGGGAGGGTTGCTTGATAATATGATTGTCCTATAGGGCCCTCATCTGCTCGGTGGTTTCTTAGCTCTCGGCGATTTTTCTTTTGCACGAAAATATATGCCGCATTCGAATTTTTTATTCGATTGCAAGCCAAAAAAAGGTGTGCTAATTAGAGTGTCAGATTTTAAACTACTCTATGCTCGACGAACGACGACATCCTGATGGATTCGAATTAAGAGCTGACGCAGGTTTAACCTTAACTAGCGTTGAAACATTTTAAGGGAAGCAGGGCTTGGATACAAATTCCTGCTTTGTCTTTCCTTGCCGAAAAGGTAGGCCAGTATGTACATTCATCTCCTTGTAGACTCTCCCGGATTTACTTTTCCAATGACGGTGCGACGGGAGACTAAGCCTCAAATTGTACCAGCCAGGACGTAAGAAGCTTAGAGTCCGGTTTAGCTCCCTTTTGAACTTTCCATCACGTCAGGACTATCACCTTGGAGTTGTAAACTTACACTGATGCTTAAACCCAAACGACAGAAAATATCACCAGAACTTTTCGTGTCCTTGCTCTCGAGAGTGAGACCTCCGTGGAGGCTCGCTTGTGAATGTTAATTATTATTAATTTGCTGGTGCTATATGAAACCGGCGTCACAGCTGGTACCTCAAGCCCAGGTCCCGCCGCTGGCTAAAATGTATTTTCGGCAATAAAATTTCCATTATTAATGTTAATTGTCACGGACTTGTCGCGCTCGTATATTTTGCGCACATGGCCAGGAAACCAACCAAATGGACAGGGACGGACAAACAATCGCTTTCCCCTCCAATGAAGAGGCTTCCCAAGAATCTCAACAGGTCCAATGAAGCATGAGCTCAGAAGCTTTCCTTTGGCGAACCTCGGGGTTCCTTAGATCTTGTCCCGTGTTCAAGAAGCTCAGCGAAAATCTTGGATCTATCTATCATTGTCGATTTTCTCTCCCTCCCAATATTAGCTCCATTGCACAGACGCCACCTGCGGGGTCAGTGGGATTGAAGATTCATCATTAATTTATTTTATTTCACAAATCTCGATCGATTTGAAAAGGTCCGCTGAAGATAGGAGCCTTCTGATGGCAGACAATGGCACACTTTTTTAGATGCAACCACTTTAGTGGAGAGAAACCCTGGCATGCCGGAAAGAAGACCTACCACGCTCCCAGAGCACATTAGCATTACCTACATTTACAGACAGACGTGCTGCGGTTGCGGCTTTCTGCTGCAATCATTTGTCCCGCGCTTCCCGTTCTCGTGGGATCCGGGTTCCTGCCACTGACTGAAGGGTCTGACCACTGCTCACACTACAATCGACCAAACAGGCGCATTCGATGCATCACCTTTGCCATTTGATCCAGCGAGCATCTGATTTCGAGATACCATATGTATCCTTTTTCCTATTCAAATCAACTTTCTCTTATTTTAAAACCCCTGGACATCTCGCATCGATTAGCCTCCTTTCTTCTTCCCTGTCGATTATAATCTTCGAGGGTTGTTGGACGTGAGGTCCAGCCCATGTCCTGTCTGAAAACGGAAGGTTTGCCGTCGAAACAACAACCCAAACACGATTAGCGGTAAGACCTTCCCTCGACACGGCCGAATATTATCGATGGACACGGCTTCTCGTCCTTGGACCAGACCCATGGGATTGCCATTCTTCCCGGTTATTTTAGGCGGGAGCCACTGGCGCTGCAGAGAAGTCTCATTCCCTCTGTCTTGTTTTCTTTTCTTTTCTCCCTTCTCGCCATTGAATTGATCAGTGCAGAGTCTAGTTCGGCATTTGGTTCATATTCTTTAGTCTCGCCGAAGTCCTTCCAAGCCTTCGGACTAAGAAAAAAAAAAGTGGCGAGCAGGCAGCATCCTAAAGACCAAGCTCTATATGGAACTTTGAGACAAGAGAAAGAACAGACGAAGGACCAGATAAACTGTTCCACGGATCTAACTAACATATAAAGAAAGAGAAGATCGTCATCTCTGGACGCTAAAGTCTCCTTGTAGTTAGGTCTTCGAGGGTCTTGACCGTTCGCATCCCGTTCGTCTATCGGGCCCAGAACTGCTTGGTCCTGCGGGAGATTTTTCTCGGTATCAAAATTGGTCGAACGGAAGTCATGCCCTTCGATAACACCGAAAAAAGGGTTCGTTCTTTCCGGGGATGCTCGCATACAACAGCGGGTAGTCCAGCGAACAATGCCGCTCGGAATTCTTCGAATTCAATTCTAGCTAAAAGAAAAGAAAAATATTTATTTTTCTATTGTCAAAGCCACTTCACGGATTCGTATTCGGAACCTGCAATATGATAGAATGCAATGCAATGTGATTTTTCCTTCTCCCTTGCTGCTGTCTGCCAACAAAGGCGCAAATTTTCACCAAAAAAAGTCATGAAGACAAGCCATCGCTTGATTGGCTGTTAAATAATATGCAGACCTACCCGCATGGAAATCCCATTTGACGACGCCGTTTGAACGCCTTTTGGAATATTTTGTTTCACCTGAGAATCGTCATGCCTCATAACAAACAATAACCCGAAAGGCTGTGATGAGAAAAATCCATAGCAACGCTCAATTTCAAATTCGAGAGCCATGAAGAAATCAGAATATTGCAATCTCAGACTCCAAATTTCCATCGAATTGCGGTTGTTTAATTGAACCTCTCCTCTAGCTTGGACGCAGATTGCAGACAATCGAAATCGAAACAAACACCCGGGGAATCATGAATTGGATGCCAAGCGTCTAAGAACGCCCGCTCCACCCACACGCAAACTTGCTAGCGTGATTGAGAAACAGCCTTCTCCGTGAGGAAAAAAACGTGTTTTATGCAAGTCAGACTTACGAACCTCTCTTGCTACGAGGTTGAGGAAACGAAGAGGAACGAAGAAGAAATATCTTTGTGAGGGAAAATAACTACCATAGATGACGTTGCTAAGCCTATTTCTATGCCTCCTTCTGATTTACGAGATATCTAAAGTTGGTGCTCCTATAAGAAAAAACGATGGCTCAAAGTGCAAGCATAGCAACTGTAATATTGACTGTGAATACGATCCAACAGGGGTTCTCGATCGAAGCCGTAGCTTCCAACCGTTCGCTCTCAATACATTTATACATTTCCGTATGGAGTATCCTAAATTGCTTGCAAGGTCGTTTGAAGCGATTAAGGTGTGTGTGTACATGTTATATTAAGGAGAGATATACGATATATGAATCAATTAAACCCCGATGCCTTATCAGGAAGACAATGTCTACAATGTGGGTCTTTTTTTTTTTTTTTTTTTTTTTTTTTTGACAATTTTATGCAAATCGAACCTATCTCTCCGCAATTCAATTTCAATTCAGTTCCAAAATGTTTTATGAAATATTATTTTAAAATACGCAGTCTCTTCGAAGGAGCGCCGTTATAATAGCCCGCTCTATACCGTTTCGTGAATTTGAGGTTTTGAAGTTCAAGAGCAGCGCTGGAATTGATAACTCATCATGCCCAAACAACGAATGCACTGCAGGGGCGTTCGATACACGAGAGCTCTTTGTCCCTATTTTTGCATCAGTTACTTAAGCGCACCCCCAACTTAACCTTGTCACCGTTGGTTTTGTCTGACACACTCTTACACATGTATACACAGTGTGTATCTTAGAAATTGAAATTCAACCGTTTACTTTCCGATTCCGTTTTGCCTCGATTTTGATTTTTAATTTTAATTTTGGGAGGCAACTTTCGCGTTGTCGAGACTACACCCACACCGCCCTCGCTTCACGTGTTTGTGGACATCATAATCCTCAGTTTAGTGGATATATCGCCGCTTCGGAACGTATTAAATAAGTTCCGACTTTCATGTTCAAGATATTGTATGAAGCATACGCCCGGCCGAGAAGTTAGTATATGTCAATTTACAATAATAGAAGTTCCAGCCATTGTCTTTTTTGATTACTCAGATTTTCGAGAAATAGAGTAAAAACTGTTCTTTGTTGCTTTCCGAATTCGAGTGGACATACTATAATGAATATTAGCGGTGTCTCCGAATAGAGGTCTAGACGTTAGAAAAGCCTAGAATATAACAATACATTGTCTTAGATGTCCTAGAGCCTTTTTTTGTGCTTTTTCGGGTAGTTTGTTGATAGAACATCCGTGAGATATCACCATAGTGGATGCCCATTTTGATATACAGCTATTTAACCCGATCATTTAACCAAAACACCGAATATATCGAGCAGAAAGCCTATCAGAATTTGGGAACATTATATGAAGATCACTCGAGTACTTTTACTGATAAACTACAAAATTGAAGCATCAACCTCAAGCTGCTGAGACTAAACTAAGGACTTCGAGTCTAAAAGATAACATGCCCCGGGTATATAAAAAAACCCTTGCATCAAAAAAACCTGATCCAACCCCGGTTACTCTAACCCGATCATACGATCTCCAGCTATTATATGAGTATGTATACTTACTTAAAGAGTGCACCCTGAAAAAGACCAAAATCCCCGCCAAATATATCGATATGTACTTTTTTTAATTTTGCCGTTGGATATACCACGGGAACAACGAAGCGGAATGCCATGGTGCCACTCGGGATATTCGGTCATTTTCCGAGTGGACATCAGTATTTTGTGCATTTTTTAAGTTCTGGTTCTGCTATGAGGAGTGTTATATAGTGATATATGTGATTCATTGAGAAGGTTTTGTATTGTCTCGATCCGCGAACTGTAAATTAGAGAAAGAGCATCTCTGAGATAGTTATAAATTATACTATACATTTCAACTGTGATTTGTCAAATATTATTTATATAAAGGCTTGGTATCGAAGTGTGTCTATTGCTGTACTACAAGTACAGGCATAGGTAAGAGAAGAGCTTAAGAGCGAAATTTCAAAATCCATCACCTGTGCACCTGCATTTCGAAGTTTCATCTACACCGGCACCCCGCACTACACTCTCGATCTCTATGCCAATGGATCAATCCATGCAGCCTTGTTCGCGGAGCCGGAGCCGAAAATACCTTGTACCGAGGTACCTGAGCTCAAACGCGAACACGAGTTGAACCGACGAGCTTGGTTAATATATTACACCCATGCCCGATTATATCTACGTAGACACAACCTAGCTTGTTTATTCGCAACCTCGCCCCTCGACGGAAATCGGATGGCTGGCCGACTCGGTAGACGAACCGTATCGAGGGCGGATATAAAGGATTTATATTGCATCTATACATGAAATATGCATTTACGCAGAGTTGGACCGGTAGGCTTTGAGCTTTTCAAATGGTGGATTGACTTGCATGGAGGCCATATCGATCCCGGGAAGTAAATTCATGCGAGTCATCTCTTAAGTTTTGGAATAGATGACTCGAGATACATCTTGCATATGGTAATTCAGACGGTTACAAACCGATAAGGGTATAAAAGCACCTGACTACAGCCACGTCCGTTCTTTTTCCCAGCGTTCTCGAGTCGAGGTGCTCGTTGCGGAGAAGCTCCTCAGCTTATATATATTCCATGATTCTATAGCATAGCAGATATACCCCAGCTGGTTGTTAACAAGTGATAACCCCCAATCGAATACTCAAATATCAAATCTCATGACCAGGCTAATCCCTCGACTCGAGTCGAGTCAACTGCCCCAATGCTTATTTTTTTTTTTTTTCTACAAAAAAAATCTCACTCCATGTTTCCTTCCCCACAGCCAATCTATATAAATACACTAGTCCTCAGTAGAGCTCTTACCCCGAGCCACCATAACTTCGCCCTTTCGTCCCGGGGTATGACATTTATCCGATAACTTTATCCCAATCAAGGCGTCCTCGCCTTTAGGGTTTTTATATAAACCAAAATAGCCTAACACGCCATCCTATTTTTTTTTTCATCGGATATATCAGCCGATGCGTACTTCAGCCGTTTACCACCTTTTTTTTTTTTGCCCCTTGATATATGAAATCCACGGGGTGATGCGAGGCGTGGAAGAAAGAAATCCGGGGAAAAGAGAATTACGAAAATGGCGCATGCATGGGAGGCATGGGTGCGATATATACGCGCAACACGAGAGTGTGAAAAATGCAACATTTTGAGATTCAGGGTTTCATGGAGTGAAAGGGACGGAGATCTCACTCTCGGTGCTGGATACTTGTGATAGGTACGGTTTTGTGTGTATTTCGGTGGTGTCAGTGCACGGCGTGGTTGGTTTTATATGGTTAGGAACCGTACTCGAAATATTATATATCTCGTAGTTGTCTCGTTGCTAGATCTCATATTTAGCAAGGCAAAACTAGGGAATCTGGATTGGATAACTTAATGCCTAATTGTAAACATTCAGAGTTTGAGCCCTAGGAAGTATTTCACAAGGTTGGTTCGGCAAAATGGATCGATCAGGGTTGTTGGGAGAAAAGAATAACACCGTTTTACAGGATTGTGTACATATATGATAAGGTATTGTCTCGTAAACCGGCCGTACAGCACGAAGAATGTAACAGATGTAGTAAACATAGTAGGAGGCCAGAGGTTATGACCAGGAAATGATAACCAAGTTTAATAAATGGACCATAGGATCTTTTTTTGTTCATTCTGATTCGTGTAAAGCCTAGATTTATATACTTAAATTAGGATATGAGATACGGTGTGGGGGACTTTGATATGGTTTTTGTTATACCCCAGTTCGCGGGCGATTGGGCCACCTCAACAATATGGTACATCTAGCATATCGTAGGTGTCATATTTCGATATAGTTCTGAGTGTGAGCGATCAAAGCTTTGAGAGAATGTGTTCTCCTCACTGGTTCTTCTATTTCCCTTACGCTAATAGGGCAGAATACCACTGAACTATGGTGGTTTACATACCTTGTTTCCCCAAATAAACAGTATATCGTATATGAGTCGCTATAGAGGCTAATATTATAACATGGATAGGTGGCTTAGTGGTAAGAGCGCTTGTAAGGAGCCTTAATACAGCTGTTTGGTGCGTCGACCCATTGCGACGGTCTTTCTCTGAGAAAGGCTGATGAGGAGGTTTCGTCAGCGTTACAAGAGATCGTATGTTCGAATCATACCCTGACCGATTATCTTTTTGTTTTTTCGTTCCAATTTATTAATTTCCCCCCATCGCCTAGCAGTTTGTCATTCATTAAACCTTACCAGTCGATACTCATTGCCTGTTGGAAACCGTCCATGCTCTATGAAGAAACTAGGGTAGATATAAACTTACGACTTGAAGCTACGATTAATAAAATCTTAGTATGGTGGAGGCCACTTTCTTGTATGACATCTCGGCATGAATTAACTAGCAAGATTGCTACTCTATACCTTAGCTTATATTTCGGAAGACCCATTCCAATTTTGCATGATATCAACCAAGACCCGGAAAGCCTCGTAGGTCCTACAATACTACTGCTAGCTAGACACACGAATTGTAATCGCATTGCTAATCGAATCCATGGGCAGGAGTATCTTATCTAGAAGATGAGGTCACTGACCGAGGGATGTATGACCAAGAATGTTCTGTATCATCAACCTAATAACAGCGTTCATATGGTATCTATACAGAATTGAGCCTTCTCGACAGGTGGAGTACTCGAGTTTGTGGATAACACGTGAACCACTACGATTCAGATCTCTTCGTGAGTTCATGCATAGTCTTCCATACTGTGCTATAGGTATACACCCCTTGGCGGTCATTACGGTATCTATCTAAATCCGACTCAATCATCCATAGGTCAACCGTGACTTAGACCTCGTGGGCATACCCTCGCAAAGCATGGCATCAACATCCATCTCACGTGCTCACGACAATGTTCCTCTCTTGATCTAGTTAGTATATTAAAGCACAATACTAGTAGTCCTGTGCATGGTACTGTACTAGGCCAATTATGACACTACCAGACAAGCCAATACAGCACCACATGATTGATGGTTGATCGACCGTTGATCGTAGCTACTAGCCATGGGTTCATCGACATCGATTCTATATGCTAAGACGTCTAGACGCTACGGCAGTGATATAATGCATCACATATCACCATTCACTACACAATCATAATATTCTCACCACCTCGCTCACAGGTTTCAAGACGGTAGTTTAATTTAGGAATATTTGAAGAATAGATTGCTGACGAGCAAAAAGAGATTACCATCCCTCCTCACCACTCCACACATCACCAATACCCCGAGCAACATCATCCTAAACCAACAAAACGAAAGCAAGAAGACAAAAAAGCATCCATACACCATATGACTCGCAAACAAAGCGATGGACCTCAAGGCCAACTAGTTGAAGTAAAAGGTTAATTACGACATCACAGAGTGCAATTCAACAAATACACTAAAACGAGACTTAAGGAGGTCAGCTAAAATACACAAAAATTAAAATCACATCTCCAAAATATAAAAGGAAAAGGAACATCATATGAGAAAACAAAGAAGAAAAGGCAATGAGAATGAACGAAAGAACGAATAGATAATACATCATTAACGTGCCATCCACGGATAATAAAGCTCGCGCGATATAATATCTAAAGATACTATATCACACCGTACCGCTCTCCGTGACCACACAATATTAAAACAAGAGGAAATGAAAAAACGCCCTAGACCCTTCTATGCATAATGCTAAACAACAATTAAAAGTTTTTTGGGTTTTGAAGTAAGAAGATTTGATATTTTCCGAAACCACACCGACTCGAACGGATCGCATTACAGTCTATGACCGGGCACGAAAGTATATAACAATACCAACGCGGCATCGAACGCAACAATCACCAATATAACCCATATTGCTCGCTGTAGCATTATACGCTTGACATATGGTTCCTGCACTTTCATAAAGGTCATGAACGTGTATTCGCTGTAGCCGGAGAAAGCGAGGATAGGGTCGAGATTGTACTGGTGAGCCGCGAGACAGTATATTCCCACAGTGAAGGGGATTATGAGCTAGTTGACACAATAATATTAGCCAATTGTCCGTATTCAATATCAAGGAGAATTACATACCCAGAGTCTTGTTGCTTTCGGTTTGATATCCAAGAAGATTAAACAGAATCCGGCCCAGAAAGCACCAAACATGCCCAACAAGCCGAGAATCAATCGGGCCAACGAGGAAGGCGGTACGATATTGCCAAAGGCTTTAGCTCTTAGAAAGCCTGGGAAAGCGTCTCGTTCCATAGCTTGGAACACATAATCCTTCGCCTCATCGAACACTTCCGGATCGTCGCGGCCTTCGACTTCGATCGCATGCGAGATAGACGCAAGGATCGGTTCAGGGAGAACGATCTCTCGTTCCGCCCCGCGGAGAAGGTAGGTGTAGAGGACCTTCTCGGCCGAAGCTCTGATATCCGCACGAGCGACAGTATGGTGAGGGGATCCGGAGGATGTTTGCTCTGGGGTGGAAAAGTAGGAAGGGCGGGCGGGGTTCATTTCGTTGCCCGCGTTGCGAGAGCTACCGCCTTGCGGCAGGTATCCAGGAATGGTGACTGCATGCGTCGTATTGTCGTTACGGAGGAAAGCAGAGAGACGCTGATCGTCGTTCTTCTCGTTTTCATCATCATTGACGCCGAGATGGTCAATGATGCCGGAGGAGCGCTTGCTGCCCGATTTGTTCAAGTCGGGCGTGGAGACAAGAACCGACCGACGGAGTTCTCGCACGTAGTGCCGGCATAGCGACATGTGCTGGGAGACATCAAGCCTGGTAACATTTTAAAAACGTGGTTAGCACTGAAAGCGAAATGAAGTTTATGTTTATATGTCAAATATCGTGACGGATTGAGCAAGCATTTTGATATTGACACCTGCTCCCACCCCGCCGCGCCACGCGAGAGACGAATGGTACATGTATGCAGTACATACCAGAAATCCAAATAGTCAACCGATCGTTGCTGATCTCGCATGTAGATGTAAAAGGAGAATAAGTCGACTGGAGGTCGAGTCCTCCTGCTCAGAACCTCGAAGAGAGTGGGCAGTCTGTCCCGCTCGATAATCTCCATGCTGTCCGTATTTCTAGCCATGATGAAGTAGAATTTCTAAAAATGATATTCGAAAAATTTGCAAGAAGATAGCACGGTCCCCAATTCGTTCGGTTCGCGATAGCGACAAAAGCTGGAGATTGGGAGGAGAGATTGCCGTTTGCGGATTTTTAAAAAAAATATTGATGGCGTCAGAGCGGATGCGGAAACGTTGACGCGCCCCTGATCGGAGTGGGAACCAAGGGGAGGAACCAAGAACCGTCGGAAGTGATTCTTGGATCGAAGGAAGCGAAGGACAGAGAGAATTGATATCGACTGGAAGCGACGAAGCCGGTTTCAGCGTCGGGCTGGAAGGGAGTCCGAGGGCTGAGGGCTGAGGAGGGGTTGGATGAAGGTTCGTCAAAGATGCGATGGCGGTTGTTGTTGTCTGACGATGGGGAAAAATTGGGGCGAGTGAAGTTGGGTTGGCGTTGCATCGACCAATGCGAGGCCAAGTCAGACGAACTGCAATAATTAACAAGGGGCAGCCAACCAGCGTGCCCGGTTTCCTCAAAGTGAACCCCAGCAATGCAATTCGGCCAGCTGGGATGTTGTTAATATTAATCCCACATACACACAACGGTGCATGTTTCACGTAGATTCTCTCCCTCTCCTCGCGGAAGGTCTTTCTGCTTCGTCGACGGCCGACGTTTTTCAAAATGATATCGAAAGACACGGAGAACTGGTGATATGAAACCGTAGTAATAACGTAGATACTCAGATAATCAGGTTCACTTGCTAGAATATCATCTCGTTACTGCTATCGAAAGGGAATAAAAAGCAAGGGGATTTCGTCATTTTGATATATTAAAAAAAGGGAAAATATTGTATTATAGAAGTATACCAGTGTATATATATTACAAGGAATAGAAACCAGAAACAGCTTCCGTCGATAAACACACCAAGCCTTTCCCCTCTCTTCAAATCGCTACATAAAAGCGCCGTCAAAAAAGCAGAAGAAGCAGTCGAATCAGCAAAAAGACTAACACCCTCACGAACACAACATTTTTCCCACATTTTGGTAACAAACGTTCAAACTCGAATCGACGGCCCACGCGCTTGTTGGTTGGTATCGCAATTACAAGAAAAATATAATAAAAATTAGAAAAGTAAAAAGGGGGCGAAAAAATAGAAAATACCCCGCTCGTCTACGGGTGTTCCCGCTTTAAGATACTGAACCTCAAAGTCACCTCGCCTAATGTAACCATGATGGATACAATAATAAGAATAATGATAATCCACGTAATTCCTATGTAAACACCGCGATGATTAGTCTTCAGAACGCATTTTGTAGCAAAATTCGTATATTCGGTATGTGGAGAAACTTACTGGACATATTGCTATCAGCGATCGAATCTGCCAATATGCTCGCCAGGTCGAGGAAAACTTGACATCTCTCGTTGAGTATTAGCACCCGCTGCTTGATTTCGAGATATTCCCGCACGGCAGCGTAAAGTGGGTGGAGCCCGGGTTCAGCTAATGAACACCAGTTAGTTGGCACACCATCCAAAAAAAAGAGCGAAAAATCGCATTTATAACTTACAATCCCAAAAGAACTCTGGTGTGTCGAGTGTATTACTGGAGAGGTTGACATCCACGCGAAGCTTGAACAACTTGCCGCTCATCTTGAGAACGTCTTCTCTCTTCATACCCAGCGTACCGTTTAACGCCAGACTCTTGGGTACATCCTCAACCTCCTTCATGGTCAAAGCCATTCGCTCCTCGAACCGACTCAGCTTTGTGCTCTGAGCGATCGCGTGAGACATGGCTAGCTTGATCATGTGATTGCCAGACCTCAAGGTGATCATGTCGTTGAAGATACGGGGCCGTGTGGTCCTTGGGGAGTATTCAAAGTGGAACTGCTCCGTTTCATACTCATCCACTTGCAATGGTTGTATCATAAAGGAAGCCTTTTGTGGCGTTTTCGCAAAAGCCAAGTCCGCAAGAATATCCTGCAATATATCGTTAGCAGTGTGCACCATAAAATGAGATATTACTTCAAACACACCTTTTCCTGTCTCTCCGTAAAGTTCCAAAACACCACCACACCGTATGAGAAGATGTACAACTCAGCGAACGAGCTGGCTTCTGGTGCATCTGGCGGTTCCGGTGAAAAGGTATTCCTCGAGTGACCGTTGCTTCCGCGCCTTTCTTCAAACTCTTTCGGGCTCAATGGATTATCTCCAATAGGCGGACTGTCGCTAAGAGCTGAAATCTGCGTAGGATCCACCATTCCAATATCATCGGATACCCTTCGTCTACCCGTCCGACCTCTAAAGTACTCTTCGTGATAATCCCTTTGCTCATTTCTCTCAATTTGCATGTCCAACACTGCCTTCCCGCCGGGGTGCTTCAATATAGGACTGCTCTTCACCCTATAACCACCCGTCCCGGGCAACAAAGGCAGATGGTAGGCGCAATAAAGACACTCATCGTATAGTTTCGTCCTAGCTTGGTGTTGTTCCTTCATGAATTTCGCAATGGCCTGTAATCTCCACGATGAAGACGTGCAAAATGCCGTCACCCTCGCCAACTTTTCGGCACGTCGGTTCTTCGGTAGCCGTTCAGCGTAAGACTTTCTTGGTGTGCCATCTGGTCCACGTGACAGGCTCCTCTCCGAGGCTTCATCGTCTCGCAAAGGTGCCTGGTTGTTATCCTCATCGTAATCCCAATCCGGACGCGGCTTTTGTGAGTCCGGGAGGAGGACGAGCTTCTCTGTGAGCTTGGAAGACCGTAGGGGCAAGTTCGTCTGATTGACGACCTTCTGCTTCTTGACGGGGCGAGGCACACCGCTGGGTCTTCGGGTGGTGGGCAACGGGGTGTTCGAGTCTACTCGCGGGCGAGGGGGGGGTGTCCTCGACTGGCCGGATGGAATTTCGCTGGATTGTTGAAGAATGTTGTCAATTGTGACGTGCCGGATGGTTGGACGGCGAACAATCTGGGGACGGTTACGTTGATCTCGAGCGTCCGTTACCTAAGAGAAAAGCAGCAACCCGAAAAAAAACCAGGCGTTTCCTTCGTTAGTCAATTCGTCTTGAAAAAAATATAGGGAAAAAAAGAAAGGAAAATCGTTTAAGAAAAATAATAATTAATAAAATAAAAATGGTTGGTGAGGGAAGGAGTGTTAAAAAAAAACGGTTCCCGAGGAATTGAGAACAAATATGGTCACGATACCGGATTTAAGTCGGCATGAATGGTGACCATGAGTACCTAGGCAGCAGAGGAATGATGCAAGGGGAAGAGAGAATATGGGGAATAAGAGCGTACCAGAACAGTCGGCCGCCTCTTGGGCAGCGGTGGCTGGAGAGACATCATCGAAGGAAGCCTAAGGGCCTAACGTGGGAATCCGAGAGTGAGGAACAGAGGGGACAGAGAGAAGTTGGTGTGAGAGATATGGTATGTTCCGATGAGAGGCAGAGACGAAATATGGACGAGAGCCGCAGAAGCCGCCGGGAGACCTGTGCGAGAGACGATCGGTCGGTCTAGAAGAGAAAGAGGAAGGGGAGGCCTGGAGGAGGAGGAGAAGTAGGTCGCCTCGGACGGTAATACAATGATGAAGTCGGCTTTGGTTGGTCGGCTTTAGTTGGATGGTTGCAGTTGGGCGGACAGGCTTTCGGTGATGTTACAAGTCCAGACCCGCCATCGTCATCGTTAGTCGTGATTATTACCGCAGGGCGATGAACGGACGCTAACTTCGCAACCGCCGGAAGAGTGACGATGAAGAATTATTACTCAAACGATTGTCGAAGGAGGAGAGATGGAATTGCTGCCGCTGCTGAGGACCGATCGATTGATGGCATATGGATGGAGGTTGTGGTGTTTTTTTCTTTGCCTTCACAGCAAGCAGCAGCATATTATTCTTCTCATTGTTATGAACAATAATAATTAATTACAGCGAAGCCGGCCGGAAAATTCCATCTGCCTCAACCTCGCCCGAAGAACTAGTCCAGCATATGTTCCCGCGCTTCAAAGGGCCCGCAGAAAGTGATGCGGCATTCAAAATTCAATGGCCAGCGGACAAAGAAACAATTGTATGGGATAAAGAGGCAGCTGGATATCTTGCAGTTCAGGGCAGCCTTATCCGAGCCGGGCAGCTACGCACTGCAGCAAACTGCGGGAACTAACAAACTAACGCCGAAGCAGGGCTGGCCATTCACCGGCCGCCATTTTACCACACTCCTCCAACATGAAAATCTATCACAACGGTTGGAGATATATAACTTGCATCATTCGAGGTTCTTACAGTCTAGATATCTACGGCATCTTATCACGGGAGTCTTAGGCACATAGGACAGACACAGACGCGAAAACTACGTATCGGAGGGACGATGTATTTCAGTCAAAAAGGAGCTTGTCTTGTTCCTTATAAACTAAAAAAAAAAGTAATGTGACCATAAAAAACCGACTTTTTTTTAATCAGAAAAAGAGAAAAAAAGTTCTATGTTATGTACCAAGACCCCTTGACCTTGATGCATCCTCTCGTTCCATCGTATTGATTTGTCGCGTCCAGAGATCTGATGTTATCGAAAAAAGAATTGATTCATCTGTGAGGTTCGATTGTCGCGATTCAAAAAAAAAAAAAAAGCAGGATTGGTGATTAAATGATCAAAATGTCGAGAGAGTCGAAAAGCGAACTTTTTTGTAAAATAATAATTCCAAGGCATTTCTTTCTTTTTTCCTGATTAATTTTCTACAACGAGATGTTCTATTTAGACGGTACCCGACTTCGCGATGACCACCTTCTTCTTAAGAGCACCGCTCTTGGATCCGAGGCCCTCAATGGTCGTGACGATATCCATACCATCAACAACCTCGCCGAAGACGACGTGAGCGCCATCGAGCCAGCTGGTGACAACAGTGGTAATGAAAAACTGGGAACCGTTGGTGTTCTTGCCGGCATTGGCCATGCTCAACAAACCTGGCTTGGTGTGCTTGATCTGGAAGTTCTCATCGGCGAACTTCTCGCCGTAGATGGACTTGCCACCGGTGCCATTGCCCTTGGTGAAGTCACCGCCCTGAAGCATGAACTGGGGGATGACACGGTGGAAAGCGGAGCCCTCGTAGCCGAAGCCGTGCTCCTTAGTGCAGAGCTCACGGAAGTTCTTAGTGGTTCTTGGGACGACGTCGTCGTAGAGCTTGAAGGTGATGCGGCCGGCTGGCTCGCCGTTGATCTCAATGTCGAAGAAGCAATTGGCCATTTTGAGAAGATAAAAAAGATGGGTCTAGAATGAGAATAGACGGGAGCTAATTGAGTGAAGATGATATCACTGATTGACAGCGGGATAGATTTTTTTCGAGTGATTAAGCTTGGTGGGGTTGATGGAGGAGGGGAAGGGGAGAAGGAACGGAAGAAGAGGGAAAGGAGATGAGAAAATTCAGAGCGGGGTCATTTTGAGCTGAGCTGAGCTGAGCTTAGCTGAGCAGGGCACCACCGGGTTGACCGGGGCAATATTCACCATTACTATTATTATTACTGTCCTTCTACTTAGTTCTGTGGGCTCCAATTTGAGGGGTAAAAAAACGAGACGCGCGAAAAAAGGATGTGCCCGCCTTCGAAACCGACGTCACCCCGCCAAGCAGACATCGCCCGCAACACATCGCATCCCTGAAATCCAACAAGTTCATCTCCTCCATCGATTTCAACATCAAAACTCGATGGCGGATACCCAATGTAGGTGTCCCGCGGAGATGCAAAGTTGGATAAACCTAGGAGTCCTCGGTAATCTGGCCGACCTCTCTCTTTATCTCCGGATTATCGATCCCGCTGACTTGGCGTCGATAAAAGCATCCAGGCCAAGCTCACGGCTCATTCCATCTCGTACGAAGCAACAACAGAATCTCCAGCGCATTCAAAAAAAAAACATACATTCGCGTCTGCCTAGTTATGCCGCACGCTAGTGAAAAAAGAAGAACCGAAAACTAAAAAACCAGAAACCAGAAACCAGAGACTAGGAACTCCCAAGGGAACTCGTAGGGTCGGTGATCAATTACCAGGGTATCAAGGGACCGCATAGGCCGCTTTCGACTAGAGAACGTTGGCCGACTTTTGCCGCATCGCCCTCTCGTCGCATCCATCTACCTACTCGACGTCCTGTGATGCAAACTAACATTCCTATCCTGTTTTGTCCCGTACACGTAGGTAGGTACGATTCATGTCTTTTTGAAGTGCTTTGCTGATTCTCCTTCCATTGACATAATATCGCTGCATCTATAAAGAGATAGAGGAATTCGTGCAATTTCAAGCACCTTCTTCATTTTAGTCTAGGAAAACGGGAAAACTCAGTGGATAATTGGCATACAAGGTAAGAATACTTCAGGAGAATTGGCTTGGAAAAGGTCATGATATTCGTTAGATACTGATCGCAGGAAAAAAACACCAAGGCGCTATTCTATCTATGCTAGTTATTACAAAGGAAATAGATGAGAAAAGAAAGGGAGGTAAGACCCCGTATACTGCCACCACCCGCAATTAGGAAAGAAGAGAAAGGAAAATTAGAGAAAATGGTACATGTCTAGCCGGCGACGGCAATATGTCTATGATGTGACAATGAAATATGTGTAATGAAGAAAGGAAAACACCTCACCTTAGATGTAAAGAAAAAGAAAATTACAGACATCAACCCCGCAAAACACCAACGGTATGGAAAGGACGTATCTGGAGTAAGAAAAAAAAAGAGACAATAGTATGTGACACAAACCAGGACGCCGCACCGCGATGATGGGAGATAGCGTGATATGAGTGTGAGCAATAAAATTTTGGTATAGAGGGATCAAGGGAAGGGGGGTAAAGATGGCACGAGTAAGTGATATAAGGCTGTGTGTATGCACCAGGTCTAGTAAGACGTTGACGCGAGCTAGGAGAATTTCGGGGAATAAAAAGGGAAGACACACCAAAGATGCTAAATACATTATTTGTGAGGATATAGTATAAATGAGACATGAGACTATAATGATAATTAAGATGTTGTACAAAACGATATCAAGCGAGCTCCCGAGTATGCAAATGAGAAAAAGGAAAAGGAAAGACACAAACCAAGAAGGAAAGGGAAAAGATTAGAAGAATGTAATTGGAGCGACAAGGCAGGTCGAAAACGGAACATTTTGCACACTTTGAAGGCGCAGAGGCTAACGAGAAGGAAGATGTGCATGTGCGGGTGTGGTGGTAGTGGTGGTAGCCTGAGCACCGTGGCGTGCATGTGCAGTCGGGAAAAATAAAAAAAGAAAAGGCATGGTGCAAAGGAGAGTCACAAGCATTCTTTTGGGAGGGAAACTTGTCCCTTTCTTGCCCAAACGAAACTTTTTGATTTCTTTTTTTTTTATCTTCTTTGCTTTTAGTGCGGAATTTTGATAGCGGAAGCTTACTGCATGTTGCCCATACCACCCTCAAGGTGTTCTTCGCCGGCTAGAACTGGAAGCTGAGGCCACTGGGAAAGAAGTTCCGGATGCTCTGCAACCGTGGCGTAGGAGAAAGGAGGGAGTTGGTCGTAATTTTGGAAATAATCGACGCCAAGATCTTCGACAGCTGGTTTAGCCTGAGGTTGCTCTTGCTGTCCGAGAGAATATCGCAGACTAGACTGCAGAGACATATCCGGAAAGGTTTGAGGAAAGCTAGGCTCATCGTACGGGGTCTGCGGATACCCTAAAGGCGGAGTTGATTGATGATAGGAAGGAGCATAGCTGTCGACGGGAGAGCTGTTGGACCAGTTGCCAATAGCTGGGGTGTAGCTAGGCAGTTGGCGAGTATCAAAGGAGTGTCTGTTATAGCTACCGTAGTCTTGTCTCACACCGTCGTCGACCACAACCGGTCTCCAGAAAGTGACGCCCGCCTCATCCCGCTCCGCCTTGCTGAAGTCCCAGATGAACAAGGCAGCTCGCTGCTTGGCAAAATCGTGAGCTCCAGACCCGATCTTGTTCTCGCTGATTGCCATTTCCAATTCCGAAGATGGCCATGCGAAGATTTCCTGAATCATGGTCAGGTTGCAGATGGCGTCGCCTGCATGTTTTTCCCGTCGTCGCATTTCTTGGTCGTAATCCTCGCCGGGCTTCAAGGGTTCCATCAAGGCACTGACAAAGTTTCCAAAGTAAGATGACCAAAAGTTAGGGTTGAGGGAGATCTTGACCCGCTTTGGTGCTACACCTTGTGGATCGGAGACAATCAAGGCGGGCTCTTCAACCTCGTTGAATGTCTTTAGCCTTTCACCGGATAGGTAGAGTCTGGTAGCGACAGTGAACCCGTGATCATAGTAGGTTTCATTGCAGAAGCTTGCCTCGAACTGAGCCCAGAAGACTGTATTATCTGGTCTTTGAGTCATGGTCCTCAGAGTGCTGGAAATGTGAACCACAGGACATCTCAGTTGTCCTTCGCCAGATAACTTGGCCAGGTGTGGGAATTTGTTCTCCCACCTGGGAATGCTCGACATGACGGTGGGGTTGAGAGCATATTCGTGCGGGTAAAGCTTGGTGTAGTCGTGAAGATGCTGGATCGGGTAGTTTGTCTTGTCTGCAGAGTCTTGTCCCAACCACATCTCGAGAGTGTAGGGCTTGATCAACAGCTTTCCGTACGAGGAAAGAGCAACGGATGAAGTGGGGGAACCATGGTAGTCGTAGAGTTGGCTTGAAGGCCTGTATGCAGTCGGGGAAGCGGAGCTGCTAGCGATAGTTGAAGTTGAGTATCTCTTGTACTTGGCCTGGGCAGACGGAAGGCTGGAGTCCGACAGAATTGCAAGTTGGCTGAGCGTCTTCTCATCAAAGTTGCGATCGATAGTATCCTGGTCTTCGGCTACGACAAGTCTCATAACTGTGTCTCGCTTGTTAGCATCATAGTCCGTGCATTCCCGTGCTAGTTCTCGGTTGTTGGCTTACAGCTGGGGTCGTGCTTCAACAGGCCCTTGAGGACCTGGATGTGACTGGAGACCTGCTTTCTCTTTCTCTCTTTCCCGGTCTTCATGAAGATGTATTTTGAGATGAGCTCATTCCGACCGCAAGGCTTACCGTCAACAGTAAGCTTTCTCCGGCCCTGAGGAGGGAAAAGTTCAAGAGCTACGCACATTTAAATCTTGTTAGTCAAGTTCTAACGAAAAATACAACATATCGCACGCAGTGGTGTGGGTTTCCGCATACCTTCAAAGAACGCTTCTTCGACTTCATCATCCCAAACAGATTCTCCATCGGCACCAGTGCTTTCTCCTCGTCTCTGTCGCTGGCGATACTCTCTGTAAGATTCCTGAGGATCCTGCAACTCCTCAACACCGTAGATTGACTTTGTCCTGTTCCTCATTGGTGATGATGTATAGCGTTGACTGTTAAGAGTTGGGCTTAAGTGATCGTTCGACAAGAGTGTCGGATATAGATGTCTGGTGCTGCTGCTAGTATGGACTAATGGTCGTTTCTTAATACCGGCGTAGTGTCGGCTGAATCGGTTAATGCTGGAGTGATGGTCTGGCGATGGCTCGAGCACGCAAGGATAGCCTTGACTTGTGAGGTAGTGATGAGTATCGGACTTTTGTAAAGATTCCATCTACAATAACTTCTTATGGAGGTAGTATGGGATTTACTGTAATATAAAATCCAACCCCGCAAGATAGCCCTCTTGTAACCACACTCGTGTTTCTTTTTCTTATTTCCTTTTTCTTCTTCTCTGATCAAGTCTTTTATTCCCTGATCCTAGAATGATACTAAAAATTAAGTACTAGTTTGCGTAGAAGGTTAGATACTGTTATGCTCTAGTATAATGCAAATGTCTATCAGACTAAGTGCGGCTAGCAAAAGGCGAACGTTTTCGATGAAGGCGTCAAAGTTCAACTTTAGGGGGTGTCCAACGAAATAGTCAAGCCGGACAGCCGTGTCTCAAAGTTGGGGTATCCTCGTTTCGTAACAATAAAAACTGGTTCGAGCCGACCAAAAATAAAAAAGATTTTGAGACTACTCTTGCAAATCGTAACTTCGTGACAAGGGAATACAAGTGTCTGGGTTAGGATGTATTAGGTGGGGTAGTGGTGTGGAGGATATGATAGTATGTACGAAAGCAAGGCAAGCGCATGCAGGTATCTTTTGACGAAAATGAATGTAAGGTCTTTCGGACAACCAAAAGAAAAAGTTCGGACGATTTCACAAAAGGTACTTGATTTGAATGATACTTTCGTTTCACGTCGCGAACAGTGTTCTGGGCCGTAAAGGTTCGGATGTAGACAAAAGACGAGCGAGGTCGAAAGACGCAAAGGTGAGAATTGCTTTGTGTGAAAGGAATAGTAAAGAGAGTGTGAAAACAAATTCTCTGCTCGATGCGGCTTGCTTCGAAAAGCTGAACGTAGATGGAATGGTACGAGGGAGAAGGAATTGGGAACGAAACGGAACGAAGGTCTTCATATATTCGTCCGCTGCGTACCGGGTCGACGATGAAGAGGCTTGAGAAGATGTATCGAACGTAGCAATAAACTTACCGTTTTCTGTGAATTCGTAGGTTCTACTGTGTATTGTTATGGTGCATTCCACCACAGCATTTCGTAGAGCTGAGGAATCGATGGAGGAGAAGGAACAAAATATTTGAAGGCCAGGGTGGGCAAGCACGAAAATAAGAAGTAAGAATTCTTGACTGAAATCAGTGCAGGCATTCTGCACAATACTCTGCATGCTTTCGTGTCTGAGCTTATTTTTCTATGGGCAGGAGTACCTCTCCGCGATGGCTGATCATAGTAGTTACTTCGAAGCAAGGGGTCTTGTGGTGCAGGAAAGAATTCAACTAATAAGGTCCCAGGTTTCTGGGGGGCGCCCATCTCGGGACTAATGATATTTCACACTCCAGAAAGTCAGTAATTGACCCGACCTATGCTCACCGGGACAATGTGATTTGAAAGTATGCATCCCTTCTTATTACTCGCATTCCCATGCTGGGCGTCCTATTCTATGGGGATCGATCATCCGAGTTTTTTTTTTTTTTTTCTGGGGAGTTGTTGTCTTCGGTGCCCAGACTTTTTCAGGCTTTGCCTACGAACTACCCCTTCGCATGAATTCACTGTGTCTTCTTTTCGAGTTCTCTTGGTAGTAACGTGCAAAATCAAAGAAAAAAGAGTTGATATCATATTCTCATATGCACGGTTTGAAGACTTGCAGTGTGGTATTATTCGCAAGGCAACGCAAACATTGCATATTGACCGACCTTGTTTCCTTTGGAAGCCTTCCCGATTCGATTGACAGCTAGCTAGCTGCGTATGACTACATTACCATGAGGGTATTAATTAGCAAATAGCAATCGTGTCAAGAAAAGATGGCTTTTGTTCATCCTTCTTGGGAGATATTTGTTCCTCGATGTATTTTCTCGTTCGATCCCCAAGGCCGTTTCGATTACCATGGGAAGCCGAGTGGAGTCTCGAGGACGGGCCACCAAGCCTTGCAGATGGTGGGGAAAAATCGATCTCGATTTCTTTCACTTTTCTTGCATCAAATTCATGCAAGTTGAGAGAGGTTTACTCTGCGCACCGGAGTGGCGCGACAAGACGCACGTGCCAACAATCATGTTAGTTGGGAGGATTTTATATATATCTGCTGTTGTGTGCTTTTTCTTTGCCTTGTTTATTATAAACTGGAGTAATTAGGGTATGGCTTTGATACCGGATCCGTCAAGTTTAAAAGATGCTAGCTTCTTTTTCCACTTCATTAGCTTGGCGGTTCGATGACCCCTCTGCTACGGCAGAGCCGTTGGCCTTTTCCAGCCAAACAGTGGCGGGTTTTTGTTTTTGGGATGATGAAAAAGAGTGGCCCGGTGACATTGACATTCTCAGAGGGCGAGTTGGAGAGGGCCAGTGTGGCATTTTTGGCCGCCCTTGGGCGGTGCGAGGAGGTGAGGGCGGTGCGTTGGGTCCGAGTCGTGCGTTAGCTCGGGAGGTCCTTGCTTCGAGACCTCTCAATTGGTGACCAGGCTCTCGGTGCCCAAATTCGGCATCGACGCGAAATTTCGAAGGACAGGTCCTCGTTCGGCGAGCGATTCGGGAAACTTTTAGCGCCAGAAACGGGTACACCGCAGATACACTCGTCGATAAGTGGAACTGCTTGCCATTCGCTGGTTGATAGCGGACCAACAGCGAAGGGACAGTTCTCGGCCCACGGCAATACTAGCTCTATTATGCGTCGAGACGTCGTTTCGTGAAGGATCTTTTCTCGATCGAGTATCCTAACCGACCGAATCTTGAATACATTTCGAGATGCATCGAATCAATCGATTTGTCAATTACTAATATGTTCCAAATCTTGGTGAGCGCATACATCCGGCGACCGGCCATTATATCGGCAGGCTACGTGAAAATGAATTCGACCTACCGAGGATTTCTTCGCTGTTCCTTTCACTTCGAACTCAACCTTTTGTTTTCTTCTCTTGCAGTTCACGAGAATTTCAAATCCAGCAGATATGCAGCCGCTCTAGGACATCGACGGTAATCGAATTCCATACCAGCTTGTTGCAGGTTCTCAAGACTTTTTTTGTTTTTTGCTTTTCTGTTGAGGGCGAGGGTGAAGGACAAGCAAAAGAGAAGAGTGCCTAATCCCAGGGGGAACCGAGCAAGACCGACCACCAGCCTCAACGATTATCAGGCCCGGATACCGGCCAGGATCACGCCCATTGCAACTGACAAAAATAAAAATAAAATAAAACTATTAGAAACAAATATACAAAAAAGAAACAACAAGGGCCGAAAACACCGGTACACAAATATCAGCAGCCAACATGTCACAGATTTCCATTGGACAAGGTTAGTCGGGTCTAGTCTGGAATGTTGTGCAGGTCGAACACCAAAAAGTCACCCGGCGCCGCTGCGAGTAATCCAAAAAATGTTGGATTTTTTTGCGAGATGAACTTGACGAAATATACGCAGGAGACCTCAGACAGACACACATACACATATTAGTTGATGATGAAGATAGCCCAAGAAGCTAATACGCTAGTGCTGATGTAGCAATTTTTACCTCGATCAAGCCCTTGACTAAAGTTGCGGCCCTTGCAGGTGAGTCTGCACATCATGACGCAAAGCCCTCTTGCATGAACAATTTCATACACAATAGAACGGGGCCATGTTGAAACTCGGGAACCTCTCTCACGCCCTCTCTCTCGTTAGGCTGCGGCGCGCTTTTTGCAAAAAAGGGTAATTTTACATTAATTGCGCTTAAATATTTCCCGATCAGACGGCTAAATATCGATCTATCACTTTTTTTCTTATAATGCGGCTATCAGGCATTCTCGATGCTGCCACTTGCAAATCCATGGCTTCGGTAAGATTATACAATCCTCAGAAAACTTAAAAAGAGAGGCCCATAGCTCCGGAGACGGGGCCATGAGATGTCCATTTGATATTATCGTTATTATTATTTCACACCGTGTTGACACAAGAATGTTATCCTTTACATTCCACAGGTCGTCGTCAATGGTTTCCTGCCAATGCTCATCTTCGAAGCGACAATAACATCATTTTCTTTGCAAAACGTCAGCGAGGTAAAAAAAATTCTTCGTCCTATGCTTTGCATATACACTAGAAAAAAACCTTGGCGCTGGTCGCAGCGCTGTTGCATTCCATTGCAGCAAGGTAACTTTGGATCTTTTCGTAGGCGGGTACTGTGCTTCTCAGTGCAGCATTCTTTACAGGCAAGTGCAGGGCAGGGGCTTAACCGTCAAGCGCGCCTCGAACTTTCCATGCATCAGTTTAGCTGTATGCTGACTTCACAATTGAAAATTTTTTCAGCGTTCGGTCTCATCTTTGGACTACTTTGCCGCTTTCTGACACCTGTTGGGCAGTGGAAGATGGGTTCGTCCTCAAACCCCAGCCTCAATTAGTCTCATTGGGCTAGCTCCTGCATAGTCTCGATATATCTTGGCATCAGTACTGATAAATCGATGATGCAGGCATTGTTGCGAATAATATGTGGTCCAACAGCTCCGATTTGGTAATTGGAGTAATCAGTTCGCTCTCGCAGACCAGCCCTTTTGGTGGTCCGACAGATTATGAAAAAGGAGTATCCTACTCCTCAATCTTTGCGGTCTTCACATTTCTCACATTGTAAGCCTAGCGACTTTGGAATGCTACGTACTCGCGCTCAGCAATGACTCTGATCATCTTGAATCGAAACAGACAAAGATTATGTTTTGGCTGATGCTTCTTTTGTTGACCACGTCACAGATACAGCATGGGCGGGATCCAAATGATCCAGCGAGACTTTATTTCCCGGCCGTCTGATGATGAAAGTGGCGACAAGAAGCAGGATGACCCGTCGTCGGATTCGTCTGAAGGCCGTAATCGGGATCCCAAGGCATCAGCGAGCGCCTCTGAGCCTCCAGAGTACCAAGAAAAGGACTCGTCTCGTACGGCAACTGTCCCGCTCACTAGGCCGTCGAGTCTAGACATTACAGCGCCGCCTCAGATCCCGCCAGCGAATCGTACGAGGGGCCAAAAGATCCTTGACCATATGAAACTATTCATCACGATACCGTCTATAACATTATTATCAGCGTTGGTGATTTCCGTAGTGCCGTACCTTCGAGCGCTCTTTGTGCAGACCCAGGGTGTCAACATGCCAACAGCGCCGGACGGCAAACCGCCGCTCGATTTCGTAATACAGTTTGCGAGTTACGGTGGCCAACTGTCGCCGGTCATGGGTCTCGCGATGCTCGGAGCTGCGCTCTCACGAATCCGGGTGCGGCATTTGCCAGAGGGATTTTGGATAACTATTGTCGCCACCTGTGTTTTAAAGTTGATCATTGGGCCAGTTCTCGGGATACTCTGGATCGAAGGATTGAAGCATACGCCGCTCATCAGGGATGACCAAAAGATGATGCAGTTAGTTATCGCGATCACGGGAGCAAGTAAGATGACAAAACTATCACAGTCATTGACTAATGAAGAGTCGAGACTGACGTGGATTTCTGGAAATCAACAGTGCCGGCTGCTACTAGTCAAGTTTATATCACAACATTATATGCACCGGAAGATGCTCCCGAGATGTCCCAGTTATCTGCGTAAGTAATGTGTTTCGGAATGAGAATTCAGGTCCCGATTTAAGCGATCATTATGATGACTGACATTGCATGACATCTAGAATGTTACTAGCACAATACGCGATAAGTACGTATCTTATGAATTATCTTCTAAATAGTCTCAAAAGCCAAGGCATACACTAACAATACTCTCTTCTAAGTGATAATAACGTTACCAATAGTTACTACTTTTACATTATTGCATGTTATTCGTTGATATCACGACTGGCAATCCAAAGGAATGGCTTGTAAGATTTCTTTCTGAGACTCTGCTTGGTTTTTATCTGTAAATTGGATCTTGAGATTTTTGGAGATGACATTTTGTAATAATTTGGACTTATAACTGTACTAATTTTAATGCATATTTTACTTTCGATTCGAGACAAGTGATGATATATTGTGTGTTGATGCTGTCGTATATTTTCGAAGCTGGAAATGTAGTTTAAACTATCTAGCTAGTTGCAGCGAACTATCAGACCTAAGCAGTGATACCCTAGAGATCTTGAGATCCATAGATTTTTCCTTTGATTCAAAGGTAAGTGATGGATATACATTCGTTGATATAATTTCTAAATCACATATATACATATTGAAAACGATAAATTGGATATCTACACAAGTTAGGAGAATGGTAGAAATATTTATGATTTTCTATCGCAGACCGATATTATCAACTGGAGGCATCTCTCCAGATTCTGTAAATGAGTTATTTAATATGCCTTGAAGATATTTAATGCCATGTATCGGGATATATCTGTATATGGGGCACAGATTCTGAGCATTTTAGCACCTGCTCGAGGTACGTTTATTCCTTTTAGAAACCAATTACCATCTACTAGCTATGGTCGTATACTTGGCTATTGTTTGAATGACATCGTTGCATCTGTTAAGATACATATCTCCTATTAAGTTGAAAGCTTCATGCTGCAAAATCCGTAACCAATAATAGCCTTGAGCAAATTACATCTGTTAAAAACAGTTACCTGCATGTATTACTAACAAGCTAAGAAGATTTGAGAGCCAACAGCAGCTGCAAATGCAATTTCAAGCATCAAGCATCAAGTGATAATATAAACAAATAAATAAAAATGGGAATCAATAATTTCCGTCTTGAAGCAAGGGAAGATGCCGCTGCAATTTACAACTTTAGTAGAGTGTTGTGCGCCTTTCTTTCGTTGTTTGTCTTAGCAGCCAGTCATCGCGCAGGCCAGCCTTCGACCACCTCAAGCTGCAAGCCAGGTATATCGAGGAACCCAAGT
The DNA here is from genome assembly GCA_036971675.1 of Orbilia ellipsospora. Taxonomy (NCBI): domain Eukaryota; kingdom Fungi; phylum Ascomycota; class Orbiliomycetes; order Orbiliales; family Orbiliaceae; genus Orbilia; species Orbilia ellipsospora. The sequence continues at coordinate 598,248 of JAVHJO010000006.1, forward strand.
ACCAATTCTCCGCAATGTCAGCCTTTGACAGTCTATTCAAGGTAAGATAATATCCTTGAAGAATTAAAGCGCGCACTGGGACTGATATCACCACCTAGAAACCCGCGATCCCCACGCCAAGCACTAAAAAGCGAAAGCTCGAGCCTCCCATTGAAAGTCCAAGTACGTATCCTACCGCGCGCAAGCTTCCGTCACACGCAGACCCTATAGCTAACGATTGACCCACCGACGCTAGACGACAGATATAAAGCCACTCGTCTCGAGCTTAACGGCAAGGACAAGAGCCGCGCGACCACTGTTGAGGACGCGCCGGACGATGATGTCGACATGGACGCCGAGGAGACTTTTACAGCCGAAGCAGACGAAGATCTTGAGGACGAAGAGGGCGGGCGGTTCTTTGGCGGCGGGATCACACAACGAGAAAAGGAGATTCTAGATTACATGAACGATGATGAAGACGACCAGGGCGTATGTCTATACCTGCAATTATCCAAAACAAGGTGAAAGCATAAGCTAACCATATAATCGGATTCTATAGCCCGAGAAAATCGATATATCGTACCTCCGAAAACTCGCCCTAACGTTTGAAAAGAAAATCAGCAAGAACGGCGAAATGCGCGCCAAATACGAAGATGATGCATCAAAGTATATGGATTCGGAAGCCGAGCTCGATATCGAAATTAAAAATTTGGCAATATTGACTGAACACCCCGAATTATACGAAGAATTCGCAAGTATGGGATGTTTGGAGTCATTGGTTGGGTTACTATCTCATGAGAACACGGATATAGCAATCGCAGTGGTCCAGATCATTGACGAGCTCACGGATGATGAGGTAGAAGCTACGCCGGAACAATGGAATGTTCTCGTGAATACTATGATCGAAGCGCAGATGCTAGAGATGCTCACGCAGAATTTGGAACGGTTGAGGGAAGACGTCGACGATGACCGAAATGGAATATACCATACACTATCTGTATTCGAAAACTTGGCATCAAATCAAGCGGTATCGGAACGAGTAGTGAAGGAGACCAAGATTCTCGGGTGGTTATTGGAGAGGATAAAGCTCAAGGAATCGCCGGTCAGCCAGAATAAGCAATACTCTGCTGAAATATTATCGATATTGGTCCAAAACTCAGTGGAAAATAGGAGGAAATTAATTCAAATTAATGGGGTGGACGTATTGTTGGAACTATTAAGCTCGTACAGAAACAGAGATCCTGCAAAGAGAGGGGAAGAAGCAGAGTTATTCGAAAACATGTTTGATACTTTGACGTGCTTGGTAGACGAGAGAGAAGGGAAAGAGAAATTTGTCGAATCGGAAGGAGTAGAACTTTGCTTGATTATGTTAAGGGATGGAAAGATGAGTAAGGCGAGGGCACTGCGACTGATGGATCATGCCTGCAGTGGCGTCTACGGAGGGGTAGTTTGCGAACAGTTCGTGGAAGCAAAAGGTTTGAAGACATTATTTGGGGCTTTTATGAAGAAGGTAGGTTTTTCATTTTGGACACTATCATCTAGGTTTGACTAACACAGGTTGCGTATTATACAGCAAGATGCACAAACTACGGAGCACCAGCTGGGTATATTCGCCAGTCTTCTACGTAATCTACCAGCAGACTCGGCTCCCCGGATACGGACGCTTGCGAAGTTTGTAGAAAAAGATTATGAGAAGCTCGACAAAATAATGGCATTACGGGCCGATTATTCTCAACGTGTCTCACTAGTTGATAGAGAGATCGCTGAGGAGAGAGCACGGGCGGATGAAGAGGAAAGAGAGGAGAGGGAAGACGAATGGGACATGAGAAGACTGGATGCAGGCCTGTTTTGTTTTCAAGTAAGCAGACCTAATATCAATCACACTACTCTCATTTAACTATACTGATTTAACCCTGCTTGTTAGATTTTGGACCAAGTTATCAGTTGGCTAGCAGCCGAGGACGACGGCGCGCGAAAGCGCGTAACAGAGCTGCTAGGAAAGTCAAAAAAGTCGTTAGAGGATGTCAAGAGTAACCTGACAGAACAACTTGACGGGTTGGATGACTCGACTGAGGAAGGGAAAGGAACAAAGGAAATGCTGATGGCGCTCGTGTCTTGCCTATAACTGGTTATAGTTGTCAGCAAAGACAATGTTCACGTTGCCTTATTCGGCTCTCACCGTTTGATTTTTGAAAAGATTCGGAAGAGTATCCGTGACGTCGAAGCGCCTATAATTCGATGACCTCAGCTCTATCGTACAAATAGATAAAATTTTAGTGGCGAGTAATTCGCCATTACCTTAAAACCTTCGTATAGCAATAATTGATTCGTCGAGCCATAAAAATCAAATTGGAGATGCGTCTCACAATCTGGTTCCTCCAAATATCGTACGCACTAAATAAACCCACTATCTCCTTCGCTCCTCGGCCGGTGGAGTGGGGCTCCTGCTGACCTCTCTTTCATCCTTACCCCTAATTCTAAGCCATTTCTTAGTACTCAACTCCAAGTCTTTGTCCATCTCTTTAGTCGGTTCTTTTCGATGTATGAAGTTACAAAACCCTCCTCTTTGACACCCTTCGCCCGAGTTTAACCTACAGCAAGCTTCTCGAAAGTCTGTAACCGGTGAAAGTTCGCAATATATCGGCCGCGCAGCATACCAGCGTTGATTTAGGTCGTCGCAGGCCTTTTGCGCGTCTTCTTCGTATTTGAACCGAGCGTAGACATTACCGATTAGATCTAAAAGCCGTGTCAGCACCTCTGTAGTGAACGTAAGGAAAAGTAGTAATATCATAATACTTACGATCGTTGTTGTTATCGCACACTACTAGCTCTTCGATTTCACCATATTTGCACATTTCACACCAGATATCTTCGTAGAATGCATCGAAGTGGGTTTGAAGTTGATTTCCATTCATCTTGATCTTGGGATCGAACGCCGGGTTCTGGTACATGTTTGGGAGTAGGATGGTTTGCGAGTAAGACGGCTTGACGTGTTTACGAGAGCATCGATCGCCATGGCGGCAGGCACCAATTTTGTAGTAAAAAGAACCTATTTAATAGAAGGCGTGTAAGTATATGGGTGATCTTGCGACGTGTTTTATGGAGTTGTGAAAACTTACAGTTGACTTTGTCCTGCTCGGTACCAAAGATAGAGGCGAGATAGTTAGCCATTGCGAAGATACAGCAAATAGCGCGACTTCGGTTCAATTGAAGAGATTGTGGAATTAAGCTGTCGCTTTGTTCTCGCAGGATGTTGAGGGTAGGGATGATGCTATGGTGATGGTGTCGATGAAAGCGACAAGACAGAAAGGCGAGATTCTTGAGGTCTGGTGGCTGACAAAGCCTGACGCCGCAAATGTGGCGCGGTTCTCGAAAGTTCCAACAACCAACACAATTTGGGACTGAGCTTGAGGCATTTCGACTTGATTACGAGACTGATTTTAAGTTAATTTATTCGCATTTACGGAAGGGTTTTGGGTCTCTAAAGGTTTTGGTTGAATCTAGGCTCGGTTTAAATTACCTATGTATCTTGGAATTGTCTAAATGGGCGATAAAACCTGCGTGAACGTTTGTTATCGAATATAATGATTCAATAATTTGTGTCTCAGCAGCTAAAGTGACTTTCGCTTCGTTGTGATAATATTACTATCAAGTTCAATACAGCGTCTTATATCATTGGTAAATAGTAGCTATTAGACTAGAGTTTCAAGAGAGCTTTAGTTTTCTACGCAAGTTTTCTTGAAGTGGTTCTCTAGAGCTTTGCAAAAAATGACACCAACATCGCAGGTATATACAAGAATTTCATTTAGACTAGAACATCTCTGATCTATAGATTATCAAACTTGTGAACATTGATATCCCAAAATTAAACCGATCTCAGATACCAAGATCACCAGTCACAATGGCAACTACATTTGCAATGCTTCAGCTTCCACTCGGAATTACCTTCCTTACATTATTTTACTATCGCAACTAAGGCGAATCCCAAACATGTGCAATAAAGCTACAACTTTCACTTGCCGCCATACGACTACCGCTCGCGCACTAAACATACCATGCAGGCGTAGACGCTGTAAAAAGATCGCTTCTACACGATGGCGAAACCGCAAATGTGATTCATGCGAGTACATCGAAAATGAAGCTTACGCCGTCAATGCAATTCGTGCACTCGAGCACTATACCAGAACTCAATCTTTGGATGGATATAGACGCTGGACGAGGGTATTGACATTCCGTCCAGTTTGGAGATTTCCATACAAGAGAATCAATAGTGATAAATCTGTAAGTGACGCATATATTGTCCTAAATTTTCGTGTTATCAAACTTTTGAGAAAAATATTTTGGGGAAGCGAGTATTAATATGTTCTTGTAAGGTTACATTTATTACATTTACCTCGGTTTCTTCACCGTTTTGTATGGATGGAATGCAACAATACCAACGCATACCGCCTACTATCCGATCCGGTCATTCACGAACAAGAACGCCCTTTCCGGCCTTGCTACCTGAATCATGCAATTGCGGGCTTCTGCAATAAGAAGCAAAAGTATTCTAAATGATATTTGCCATGGTAAATATCCACAGCGGGGATCAAAACAAACTGGGTGCTTTAAACAAGTTGAGTGCTACTGACATCCGGTTCCTGAGTTCAATATTTCCACTTACACTCTCAAAAACCACACATCTAGTCATTTAAATAACGAGTATGCATACGCAATACTAAGGAGGATAATAAGCAGGATATCCTTCGAATCTCGAGTTTCACGGTTCTTCTCCGACCTGTGTTTTTAACACCTAGAACAGAGTCTATAATACCCACAATTCTCTAAACTACGTTGCTTACTCAAGCCAATTTCAAATAAAAGAAAATGTGCATCCAAATAACGACATACGGCTGCAACCACACCGACAAGCGTGAATACCTCTGCTGCTGCACTCCCACCTCCACAAACCACGAAATATCTCCTATATCACAAACCACACCTCGAACCCAACAAACCTCTCCCACGTCTACTTCGTTACTCGACTCTTCATCTTCCTGCTCGCGAGCTGTCGAACATATCACATCAGATCGGTTGTGCAGAACTTGTACAGAGCGGTATTACTATCATAATAGCGATGCGGCTGAGGTTGATTGTGAAGATTGCGCGGAGAGGTACGAGTGCAAAACATGTGTGCCGGCGCGGGGACATGATGCGGAGATGCCGTGTATGTGCGATCATAGACCGATGGCGTATTGTCGGGGCCGGGAAGTTGAGTGGATGAGATAATGGATTATAGAAACTGCTCCTTGGTTAATGTTCTTAGGTTGCCTGGGATTCATACATGTGCTCAAGTGAGGGCTTCATTGTAGTTTTATGAGATAATGGATCTGATTTTTAAAGAATAATTTTGTCGTTTTCGTTTCGCAATTTTAGCATTTTCCTCAGCATATACGTTTAATGTCCAAAGCGCTAGCCCTCTTCTAATTGCTCCGCATAGTTTGTGTATTGTATATAAAATTTCATAATTTACTGTTTCGCGCACACCATGGGTAATGGGCTAATTCGAGAATCATAATCGATATAATTATACTAAGCATACTACATCACAGGATAGATATCCCTAAAACTCCTCGGATAAAGTTCATTTATCATTCCTTCCATCTGTTATGCACAAAAGAGAGAGAGGTATCTATAATAAAGTATATATTCGTCGTGCTGGGAGAGGCCGATCCCTGCTATGTCGAACCAGGTCGGTCAAGGATGATATGTGGGTGTGTGATGCGTGAGAGTCGGAGAGAAATTTCGAAATCAGGATATATGAACACCGAATGAAAAAAAGGTGGTGGAGGAAGAGGTGATGGCGGTAGTCGTATGATATTACAACGGCAGAAGGAAAGGAGAAGAAAAACACCCGTATAAAATGTTCGTGAAAAAATAAAATAATGTAGAATTGCATTCAAAAACCGGCCAGCAAAGAACAAGGAAATCGGAAAACAACAAAACTATCCGTCATGCTGTAAATTTTCGAAATACGTTAGTATTTAGAGCTGAGATATACCACCCTTGAAACGATTAGATGGGGTAGAGAGGATAAAAACGTACGACAGTGGTCTGCAGTCCCTTTGGATTCTTGACGGCTACGGCCTCAACGAAGCTGTAGAGCTTCTCCTTAGCACCCTCCTCATCGTTACGTTTTCTCGAGATTCTGACACGCAGACGGTATGGGACACCCTTGATTCCCTGCTTCCAGACTTCCTTGTTAAGCTGGGGGTCCAGACGAACGTCGCTTGTTCCCTGTAGTGATTGTTAGTAGGTTGCGGTATATGTAGCATGCAGAGAGGTAGTATGTACCATCTGTTGATGTGCGAAATCCTTGATTTCCTTGATGGCCTTTGGCGCTCTCTTCTTGAAGGAAACACCGTGAACCTATTGACGAGAAGATGAGCCGTCAGCAGCCGTATTGATAGTATGTATTCTAAATCTCCCATGCCAGCCGTCCTCCATAGCGTCCAATTCTCATTACTTTATCGTCATAATTGGTATCGCAATACTCGGAGAGGTAGAGATGTCGAATTCGGTGTTGAATTGGTGCAAAGTTGTCGTAGGATTGTCTTGTCGAATACCATGATCCAGCACATTGTGGCAGCATTTCGATTCATCGCTACCCAGCATATTTCATTGTCGTCGACACTTGAATCCTCCACTCCTTTATATTCCCCCGTCCGGCATAAATCCAAAAACGAACATAAACAAGGAATTTAATTCTGTACCCTCTTGTGCATGTGTATCGTGTACTCTCTGGTGACAACGTCAGCGATAGCCGACCTGCCTGGCTTTGACTTTGGTGGTGCCATTATAACGGATTATCGAGGTAAAGGAGGATGAGAAGGAGGTCGATGTCTAGCAGCGAGGGTTAGTCGATGTCGGTTTCGAGATTTTGCTGAAGGGGTACGTACGAGTATATGTCGATGGGACTGCGAAGGTGGAACGATTGGCGATAGCTTTTCCGTGGTGTGTTGATTTGATGCTTCTTGGCGCTTCATTTGGGCGAGCGTCTGTTTGACGGTGGGGTTTAGGGCAAGGGACCGAATAGGCAGTTTCGATTAGGGTTTTGAACAAACACCTTCATTTCCAACATCAGGCAACACATGTATCTCTATCTCTAATAGATTTCTCTATATTATACATTATGATTATGAACTGCATCTCCATATGTAGCCTCGAGGCCACTCCATATATATAGGCTCGGCAGCCTCGAGACCTCGAGGAATTTAATAAAACTCACAATTCTTCTTCCTCCTGATATTTCCACCTCAAACTATTAAATCCCAACTCCCTGCTTTGCTCAGGCCACCTCCCCTCATTCACAATTCTCATCATATATCGAACCTTTTCTGTATCAAGGTCTTCAGCAATATCACCTAATGAATCTTGCGAGCTATCCATTTCATCGACCCTATTTAGCTCCTGTCGGGGTGGTGCAAAATCATCTAGCTTTCTCTTCTCCTTCTTAGTGGGAAAAGATCGATACTCTCCACCTGAGGAAGTTCGAAATGCAACCGTCTTCGTTCCATCTTCTTGGGCAGAACCCCTTATCTTCGTAGAATCAAATTGGTAGTTATGAGTAGGTAACCCCTGGTTTTGAGAACCAGATCCTAATATAGACTTCGAGAGAATCCTTCCTTCCTCCACCGCTTTCTCGACTTTAGCAAGTATTGTCGGATCGTAAGGATCGAATCTATCCACTTGAGTTTCTCCTTGAGCATGAGGACAAGTAGATGGTATAGTGGGAGGAGGGATATTTATATCAGGCACTAGGTTTCGTAAGGTCGTATCATCAGGTTGGGTTACTCCGTGGACATCGTGCTCCTGTGATTGGGATGAATGTACTAAGCGCTGTGAACCCGCCTGTTGTGATTCTTCCGCCATGCCCGCAGCTCTTTGCTCAGCAAGCTCATCCTCGTCATTTCCATGTTGCGCGTATAGCCGGTCGAAATTACGTTCAATATCGAACGCAAATTCAGTACCGGTACAGTATTTTCCGAATAGTCTACGGATCGAGTCTTTTTGGTACCACGAGCCATCTGCTGCGACACACGGGTAAACGTCCCCCGGTGCGAGGGCGCTGACAAATTCCTGGAGTTCGAAGAAAGAGGAATGGCGAGCGGCAGGGAAGCCCTATTCTTATTAATAATGCATCTAAAAACAAATGAGGACTTGAATACTTACAAACCATGATGGCAAGTTTTGATCACGATAGGTGGGTTGACCTTCGGACTTTACCTGATCCTGCTGCCTTGCAAGGATTAAAGCTTCGAGGTTCTTCTTGAGTACCTCTATGAATTCCTCGATCTTCATGTCCGACTCTGGTGTCGATGCATCCAATGGTAAGCTGAATCCCGGCTTAACGCCAGCTTGCTGGATCAGCTCCAATAGTTTTCCATCTTGAACCATCGATCCGATCTCCAAAAGTAGCTCGCCAGACACCTCGCCAACGGCATTCGCTATAGATTTAGTAAGTTAATGTTTCCCAAAACCAAAATTGTAGTGGTTTGATATATACCGTCAACGTTCTGCCCACCTTCTCCTGGCTCTCTAAGTACATACTCAACTCCACTCGAATCCCTATACTTCCCAACCAAAGGCGAGATCTCCACCAGAGTTCCGTCCCTCTTCGCCTTGTCTCTCCCCTCACATTCCAGCCATCTCTCACATGAGTGAAACCGGACGTTTTTATCATCCGTGAGAATGGCGTCGCTAAACGCAAGGCCTAGCAGAAAAGGACCGTGTTCCCAGGTTTCCTTTGTACCGATTGAACTATAGAGTCGTAGGCGGTAGTCATCAAGGTGTATTTGTGTATTAAAGTAAGACGCGAGAGCAACCCAGGCTTCTTCGTAACCAAGGGTCCAAGTATTCAGATGAAACGTTGTATTGGGTGGATATTTTGAGATTTGGGTCAAAAGATCGGTAATACCATCCGCCTTTTATGCAATTCAGAATCAACAGCTATTTGGAGGACATCTATGGAAGCGTACCTTAGGACTGAATCTCATGTGAGATGCTTCAAAGCTAGCATGGGTGGTGTCGAGATACAAGCAATCGAGAACTTTGATTCCACGAAAGTAAGGAAGTAGAATTGGATTCCTTTTGAGCTTTTCGAGCCACCAGGCTTCTGCTCTGATATCTCCAGTGTATAGTATCGCCTTGCCGCTGCCCTCAACCAGGAACATTGTCGACCCAGGACAGTGGTTTGCCTATAAAATCGGAATTAGCACGTGCCTTTTTCTTACGTCAATGTAACTGCTTCGTACATCGAATAGCGTGACTCGGATAGTGTAACCAGGACATAATTCGATTTCTGTCGGGGTTTCCAAAGGAAGCTCTCTCTAAGAAGTTTTTGTGAGTCCAGCAAGATCTTACCGCTAAAAAGGGAGCTTACAAGAATCCTATCCCGTTTCGCAAAATCTAGATACGAGTACTCATGACTCTCAACGAGCTTTTTGGCATAGTTGAGCCTGTGCAGCCGGCGCTCGAGTTTAAGTAGGAGATTCTTGGTTGCGGCAGAGCAGTAGACGAACGGGGCTCTATAGCTTTTTCCTGCTAAACCATTGAGATGGTCCCTATAAAATATTATTACGCCATTATATCAAAGGGCTGCACGATAGACAAGAACGGACGAGTGGATGTGGGATAGAAAGTTGGCGAGTGAGGGCTGTTCGCCAGCAACTTTTCTAAAATAATCAACTAGATTAATTTAATATTAGTCTTCTACGGTCAACTTTAGATGAGAGGCTGGGAATACATACATTGAATCTGAGGGAATTCTGCGCCAAAGTCAGTCATTCAGCGTTAGAACTTGGCATCAAACAAGGCGAGGCGAACCTTTCACGATGCCGTTGAATGTGGACTGGACGTAAAGTTAGAATATGCGAGTTCTTTGAGCAATCATGAAAATGAAAACTCACCATCTTTTAAATACAAGCTCGGTTCTATAGAGGTTGTATAGATTCATATGCAGTACGAGGAGTAAATGTGTATAGGATCGAAGGGAATATCCTCTCCACCCAAAATATATTCGAATATGTAACCAGACGAAGCAAGAATACACGAAAGAAAGCATGTGCTCAAGGAAAGCGCTTTGCTTCACCGTTCCCGTCCTGCTCAGAGAACATTTAATATCATCTGCGCAGCTCTCTTAGGACTAGTTCGCGTCCCTAAGCAAGCATCTTACATCCTTATTTAATAGTCTCAGCAGCATGTTGAATTTTGTGAGTTGTGTTACCTTGGTGGGCGACGCGTAGCTGCAAGCTGCTTTGGTTACAAACAAGCTCGTCTCGCTACAAACCAACGACCTCTCGTCATCCAACCTCATCCACGATATCACAGAAGACTAAATCCCAACCCCGCATTTCGAAACCTACATCATCTCATACCTCACGATGGAGACGAAAATAAAAGTCAAAGCCGGTCGATGTTTCCCGGATGTGAGTCCGCCATCCGTCCGCTAAGCACTCACAACCCCACGCTGACCAATATCACCTAGCCAAACAATCCTAGACGCATTACCCCATCCGACGTCCCCGGCGAAATCCAAATCGTATTCTCCCGCGATGAAGGTAAACGCGACCTTCACACTCACGTCTTAGCCACGAGTCTAACGCACGCCGTCTGCCAGAGCTATTACACTTCAAATGGGTTCCCCGCAGTGGCCGCACCGTCGAAGGCGAGGAGTTCGACCTAATCGTATTCCCGGGTGACGCCAGCTTTGTCCGCTACGACCCAGATGGCATCCAGCTAGACGGCCGAATATTAGTCCTCAAGTTCCTTAGTAGTGATCAGAGACATTTCTTCTGGTTCCAGAAGCTCAATAACGGGTTGGAACCGGGGCTCTTCACTTCGCAAGATACGTTGGATATGAGGAAGATTGATCGGTAGGAATTTTCTTTCCCGAATTTCTATTGGATTTCACTCGTAGAGTTGTGCTGTGGAATATACTGATATGGGTGGTGTTCTTGAATAGTCTAATTCAGACAGGCGGTGATCTCGAAGGTCTCACGGACGAGCAGTTACTCGCCGATGTGACACAGATGGAGCTTGATGATGACGCGTCGCCCAGCGCCGGGGAGAGCAGCAGACGGGGAGGTGCAGATGGTGGTCGAGCGTAGGTCCATTCATTTGCCCTTGATAAGAATAATACCGTATACCGTCTACACACACCAGAGGAGCTATAAACATAAAACCGTAGGGCATATGCCCGCCCTTTGCTCCGGTATTCCACCCTCCTTCATCCATAAACCTCCCCTTACTCAATCATCCAAGCTTCCCTCTTTCGTGGAAGGGTTATTTTATACAAGAAACTCCTTTCAAACTACAGAATCTCCCTATAAGCTTTGTAGCTGGAACAAACAAAAACGAGAGCAAACATACATTCAGAAGATTCAATATAGAATTTTCCTGTGTTTTGGAGTATAAAGGAAGGGGAGAAGTGTAGAACATTTTGTTTTGAAGATATCACTAGAACAAGCGATTGAACAATGAAGGGACGGCTGGTTTCTCACACAAACTTTTCTTCTTCTTTTCTCTTTCACATACAAAGCGGTCTACACAAAAAATGTTATTCTTAGCATGGTTTAAATGGAATCACATAAAGCTTACTCATCCCTCTGAATTGCCGACGGCATCTAGAAGTGACTTCGAACCGCCAACTACAATCCCTTCTGGCAACAAATCCCAATCACAATCCGAAATGCTCGAGGCCTTGATCCGTGGTATCTCGGTTCCGCAAGGTGCAGCAGCTGCAGGTGGCTCCTCCCAACAACGAGGATTCCTCACCCTCCCGAGTTTACTCCAACCTTCCGCGATATCCACAGTTTTAGAATTAAAACCACTCCGTCAAAAACTACTATCCAACCTCCCGCCCGCGTTAACAGCCGATGTCAAGTCCGAGTATGAGGAGAAGGAACTGTTGAGGAGGGTGTTACACAGTCCGCAGTTTTCGCAGGCTACGGCTATGTTGACGGTGGCGCTAAGAGAAGGTGGGTTGAGGGGTGTGGCAGATAGTTTGGGGGTTAAGCTTGACTTGGCAAATGCGGGTGCGCAAGGCGGGGTGGAGATATTTGTGGATAGTGTGAAGAAGGAGGCGGAGAAGGAGGGTGATGATGATGGGGATACCGCTATGTCATAATCGATGAAGATATTTACTTTTTATTTACTATTAAGGGGATAAGTTTTAGACTCTAATATCGGGGATAAGTATAATCAATTGGAGCGGCAATTCTTGTATATTAGGAGGCTTTTTCGCCTGTCCTCGCCGTGGCTTTGTTTCGACGGCTTAAAATCTCCAATTCAAAAGCTTAGAATTTAAGAGCGGCTATCATATTATTTTCATATTTTCACACGGGGGCCAATGCAGGATTATATTGAATACGAAGTTATATCGGGCGTAGTTAAGTCTTGACCTGTGATTGATAGCTCTGGAGAGATCGAGCTCAGACGGAGAGGCCAATCAGTTGAGCTAAAAGAGATGCACAGATCCCAAAGAAAGCCGTTTTAGCCAGGCGAGCTATCCACATTGCAGGGATCTCGAGTCTGGTGACGAAATAAACGAACAGGGGGAAGCAGTGCAAGCTTGACGGGACGACGACTTTTTTGACAATGCACAAGATATTATCCACAGATGAGAAGTGGATCAAGAACTAGATCTTTCGAGGCTTGTGACTAAACCTTGTCTTCTCTTTTCTTTTCTGCTTTGAAACCTTTTCACGTAATTTTATATATTAACCTTGCCGATGCAACCAGCAACCTGGCCAGCATTTTACGGACTTGAATTCAAACCGGAGCCGCGACAACAAACAAACGAGGCGGGCAAATATGGGAGGCAGTTCGAGTGGTCCCACCGAAGCTCTCAAGATGAAACGAGAAGTCGAGCAACCTCTTTCTTTCTTATTTTTGGAGCTTATTACTTTTTTTTCTTTCTCCCGGTCTCGGACTTTAATCTATTGAAACGAAGAGCTGGGAACGGCACAGCAAGCGACAAGCTTGGGTTTATTACCCCAAGACTAGTCCATTACATCGATGCACCCAAGCGAGCGGGAGGCCGGCCGAGAAGTAATGAAGTTAAGCCGTTTTCTGGTAGCATTCAGCGAGAGATGCCCTGAGTCTGGTACGAGATGACCTCGCTCGTCATCCGATCGAGAAGTCTAGCCCCGGATATACCTTCGGTCCAGGAGCTTCGAGAGCAACCTTGATATGAAGGAGTCAAGAGGGGAGAGGAGGGAAAAAAGCAACATCATGAACGAACCCGATGCAATCAATGCACAGGTTTCTTTTCCCCACCGCGAGCCTGTTCGTCAACGAGCTCTCTCTCTTCGAAATCCACTCAACGCTGGGCACTCCACAGGGCGTTTTTTCCCATCGCATCGTATTTCTTCATTCCGATGATATGTACAGAGAAATAGGATAACCCCTGGCGAGATTGCTGGAATCGAAGACGAGGGAAGATCCATCCCATTCGTTACGCACTTTGTAGTCAGGACCAGCCACCATGCAATGGGTTTATGATTCACTTGGATCCCTCGCTGGATTTTTGGGTGCTGCCTGTGCGCTTTGTGCGATGCTGACGATGCAACCTAACTTCACTGACAACCGACAATAACGCTATATATTAATAGCAATACCTTTATAGTATTATGATGCCATATAATATCTTCGCACGGAGACGAAGATCCCGAACCGGAGCATCATACTAAAAAAGTACATTTTGAGTTTCCCTTTGAGCTTCCAAAACCAGCACTGGATTGCCAGTTGCTTTCAAGAAAAAAAACCTCTCACTCAGGCTTGCAGGTCGAAGATTCTCGTTACGGATTTCCCTCTCATCTTATTTTAGTTTTAAACCTCGACGATTTTCGCACTGCTACGTTACCGTACTGCTTATTAATAAAATCAAGTAGAAACAAGAAGGCACGAGATAAACGAAGAGTAAGAATTCGTATTAAACAAGAAGGCTTCAAGTTCCGCAGAATTCGGAACTCCACCCTTCTTTTCCTTCTTTAACTTTCGGTCCCATCCTGACCCGTCGTCAACCTGTTACATAAACAAAAACATATTTAACATCCCGACCCCGTCGAACTAATTTCCCCCCTCCACAACCTCTTCACTGGCTGGGAAACCGCTCATCGTCGTCAACTGGCTCACTCGATAAAGTTTCCCAAGCGCGACGTCCGAAAGGCATATATATCCAAGTATATATACTGGCACCAGCCCTCGATTAACTTATTACTTACGTCTTTATACATGTGTGTCTTCGGACCTCAATACCTATCGAACGCTAACGGAAAAACAAAAATTCGGTACCTGACCGACTAAACGGAACCTGTCGTGCCATTCCATCCCGGTTCCCATTTGTTCAGTTTTGCTGTGCTGTTGGGGCGGCCTGCGTGTGTGTGCCTATCCACCTCGAAACCTTCGAAACGCCCTGTGCTTGCTTGCTAGCTGCTGCCGGTCCCTTGCGTGCCACTAGCCACGAAACCTGGTTCGAAAAAAATTGGTGAAAGGAAATACGCATTACAAGAGAGAGGAAACCGACATACGTAACAAATTAATAGCCAACCAACCGGCCGGGGGAAGAAAACAATCTCTCATCAAAGAGAGATAAATAAATAAATAAATCATACGAGCAAATAACAAGGAAACACACACGTTGAGAAAAAATAAATAAAAAATCATACCACCTAATCAAAAGATTTGATAACAAAAAGGACAAATCCGAGACGATAGCGTTACTTCTTTTCAAACATCTCAGCCTTTCTGGTACTCTGTCGAAGGATTCAAGTTTAAAGGCTGAAGGGAACAAAATAGCAAAAAGGAGAGCTAATTTATCTGTTCAACAGATTTTGGGAGGAAGAAAACACCGCCATCCTCAGATATCTCGTCCGAACGGTACCCAAATCAATCCGACTCATCCGCCTCATTCGCTCGGTGCCCGAAGAGAGGGACCACAACACTTTTCAAACGGAACGGCGTGATTCGGACACTCTTGATCACTCAAAAAGGAACGAGAAGGGAAGTCTGAGAGAGGTATTTCGGTACATTTTCTTTACAGCTTTCCTCAGGGGCATCTTTTTCAGCATCTCCATCTTTAGGCGGTAGAGCTAGACAGACCTTGTGTTCCCGAACTTTCTCACGATATTTTCCTGCCTACCCGTTCCGAAACCGAAACCGAATCGGAACGAACTTGGTGTAAGCATCAACGGGAAAAAATATGGTTGGCCGTCGCCACATTCACCAAGCCATCCACTCACGGATGATGAAACGCAACGCAGACGACGACGTGGTCCAATGGGACCAAATCGTATCCACCCTCGTCATGGAGCTCAAGAACGAGGTAGCCTCGTTCTACGGCAACGAAGGCTCCGATTTGGAAAAACAATACCCAGGTTTCGACTACCACGACGAAAAGATCCGAGCGAGGCTATCCCGCTGGCCATGGCATCGGAGTTTCTTCAAAGCGATCGATTATCTAAGTTTGAGCGAGAGCGAGATTGATAGCGTCGTGACGTGGTGGGGCACTGCGAGGGAACGGAAACAGTTTGAAAGACGGACGGGGACGACGATTAAGGATACCACTGGAGATGATATTCCGACCTGGGAGGAGGTGCAGAGGATGAACCTAGAGAGGAAGCAACATGCGGATGCGGTGAAAGATCGCATGCTCGCCTATGGGATTCAACAGGAAGAGGTGGATAGTATCCTCAGCCAAGCGGATCGGTTGGCATTGCAGGAGAGCTTGCAGCAGGCTGCGAGGCAGAGTCAGGCTACAGCAGCATTGATGGCCCGAGGGTTCAGGTTGGAACCTGTTTACGGAGTTGCTAGGGAGGGATGACGCCGTCCGCCTGGGAATAATTGACGGAACTGATCTAATATATTCTTTTTTTCTCTTTTGCTAAAAAAAAAAATCATCATTGGGAGTTTTCATAGGAGCGCTGGATATTGGTTTCCTTTGCTATGCTACTAACTTTTTTCTTGTATCGTTTCTACAGATGTATTCGACCTCACGGCGACTATTCCCACTCTACCCTTTCTTCAAACCTTTAGATATTACACGCACACGCTACTTTTTTATATGTTTTTATATCTTTTGTCTGTTTACTTTCTTTTTCTTTTCCAGCAAATCGGAGCGAATCTTTTTATATAAAATCTTGGAGGAATGGATACACTTATACACTACTTGGCAGGATCGGATCGGACATATAATATACACCTCTCAACTTGGAGCTAAAATGGAGTTTTTAATTTTTTGCTTTTACGTGGATTTGTATTTTTTGGCTCGAAATGTTTACTTCAAATATCCTTATCCTCTGTGATTCCCTAGTTGGGACCAACGGAGAATTACTCATCACTATTTTTGTTCGTATAGATCATGCAAGGCATACGATATGCGATATTCTAGTCTTTTGAATGTACGCTAGTTTGAGAAATCGAAAATATCGAAATATCAGAATCGTCCTTCCTCTGCTTATACATTCAATACGTATGGAGAAATATCCATATTCATACATTCGAGCTCCTATCCCGGCTCGAATTGGCAATGCGAATCCTGTCAATCAAGGATACAAGTGACCTAGAAAATCCCTCCCATCGTCGCATCCTGCTTTCATCTCTTGCCTGCTCTTTCAGACGCTCATCTATGATATATTCTGCAAAGGCGGCTAGATATCTCTGGCGGCGGAAGGCGTGCCAGCCTGCTTCGTCGTTGGTATAGCCTTGTCCTCCTTGGAAGGTCATCCAGCCTTGTTCGGCCCTGAGGTATCGGGGAATGACGCCGAGGAGTTCATCCCAGTTGGCGCAGACCATTTTTTTAAAGAAAATTTTTAATTTTCCTCAAGTGTATATATGCTCTTTATTGAGTATGAATTCGGTCTACTCTTTATTTTGCAAGTGCTATCAAGGTATTTATTGCAAAGACGATGATTTGTGTTAACGAACCTACATGGGGTGTCGTTGGATGTCCGAGCCAAGCTAACGTTATCCGCGCCTGTCAAGCTCTTTAAATTTCGTGGCTATAAAATCCCACTTTCCCCACCAACCACCATGAGGCGCATAAAACCGTCCACCGTCGCGAGCATCTCACGCTACTACCGCACCTCCCCAATCGCCGCCCTCCGCCGTTCACCCTGCCTCCTCCTTCCCCGCAATAGACACTACTGCTCCTCTCCTCACGATTCAACTCCCCACCCACCCTCTTTTCAAGATGGACCCACTCCGACGGCTCCGACGACACCTGTCGCTTCGAATACAAACACAACTACTACAAACATAAACAAAACCCTCCACCACTCCCTCGCGACTCAACTCGATATATACGACATTCACCCATACTCCCCCGGTTCCCCACTCTTCCTCCCCAATGGCGCACGCATATTCAACCGTCTCATCGAATTTCTTCGCGCGCAGTATGCGTTGTACGGCTACGAGGAGGTGATCACGCCGATGATATATAAAGATAAATTATGGGAACAGTCCGGTCATCTCAAGAATTTTCGAGATGATATGTTTAAAGTCATCAGTGGGAAGAAGCAGCCGCAGAATGCTACAAGCACGGAAACGGAAGGGGACGCGGAGGAGTATAGTCTCAAACCGATGAATTGCCCGGGGCATTGTTTATTGTATAAGATGCGGAATCACGGGTATACCGAGCTACCCATACGGTTTGCAGAGTTTGCATCCTTACATCGGTACACATAAGATTCCACAACGTTTGACGATTGATGAAATGAAGAATTGAATAATGCTAACATGTGATCATACCTCGATTATAGAGATGAAATTAAATCGGCTTTAACAGGCCTAACACGGGTCCGTCGGTTCCATCAAGATGACGCACACATTTTCTGTCGCCCGGATCAGATCGCGCAAGAGATATCCTCAACGTTGGAAATGATAGATACAGTCTACTCCACTTTTGCCCTCACCAGCTACAAATTCGTCCTTTCCACCCGTCCCGCCAACTTTATCGGCACAGTCGAAGAATGGGATGAGGCGGAAACAGCGCTAAAGTGGTCTCTAGAAAAATCTAATAAGGAATGGAGCTTGAACCCCGGCGATGGCGCGTTTTACGGTCCAAAGATCGATATCATACTCACGGATTCGACGGGGAAGGAACACCAGACTGCGACTGTGCAGCTTGATTTTCAACTTCCGCAGAATTTCGAGCTGGGGTATCAAACCGCTGAATCGGGCGTACTCGCTAAACCGGTGATTATTCATAGAGCTGTGTTTGGGAGTTTAGAGCGGTTTATGGCCTTACTCATTGAACGGTACGGGAAGCGGTGGCCGTTTTGGATCAGTCCTCGGCAGGTCGCGATTGTACCTGTGAATTCCTCGGAAGAGATTATGCAGTACGTGAGAGAAGTTAGGGAGCGGCTCGCGGGTGTTGGTGATAGTTTTTGTGTTCCCCAGGAGGGGGATGTAGGCATGAGGAGACAGGAACTGGGGAAGCGGACGTTTGTGGTGGATGTGGAGCCGGCAGGGGTGGGGAAGGGCTTGAAGTTAGCGAAGGAGAAGGGATATAATGTGGTTTTAGTAATCGGGAATAACGAGGCGAAGACGGGGACGGTTACGTGTGATATTTGGAGGGGGGGAAAGAGTGGGATGTATGCGAGGGCAGAGACACCAATAAAGGTGGAGGAGTTGTACGAATTGCTTGTGAAGATGGAGAGGGAGTATAGGTATGATTAAGTTAATGAATGAATGAGTGGAGGGATGGCGGAGATTTGGGGTATCTTTTGGTCAAAGCGCAGGCACGAGCTTGGAATTGGAGAAGGGCGAAAGAATATTCCTTTGGATTGATATATTTTCCGAAGTGGATTGGGCCGAGATACCGAGGGTTCTTCAAATTTTTCACCGTTTTCGTCGACGGCATGCTGTATTAGCAGTCGAGATGATTTTACGGACCAACGGAGGCATTTTTATACGACAATGTGTATATGGTATTCCGACTCATTTTCTTGTATATACGATACGTATGTGTACATAGCTACGACAATGGGGCAGATCCTCTACCAAACATGGATTAACCCCTCACCCCTGAAGAAGAATTAAACTCGGGAAAAAGAGTAATTTATAGTAAGCTCTGCGGACTAGCAAAGTTTCAAAAGTTGCAAGATTTCGCTTTTTAATTTTGTGCGGCTCGGTTGCGGTGGGCCATATGCGCCATAAGGCTTTTGCATGTGATAAGAAGGGGAGGCCACCAGGCGCAGGCACGAAGACAGCATGCATGCACGCGGGCACGAGCATGAGCTTGAGAAATTTTTAAATAGACTGGAGAAATTGAAATGGACTGGAGAAAAATAATGACATGGGTTCTCCGCAGACTCGATGGATACCTACATCATAATCTGAATCTTTTATAATCCGGTGATGCTCCACTGGCCGGCTTGGGCGACATCATAATTCAGATCACTTTTGATATCAACTTTGCTTTGATATCTACGATTCACTCTTACAAACAAACAACCTGCAAGATCTATTTTTTAAATCTACCATTTCAGAAACAAGACACATTAGCTGTCTCAGAAACAATCAGTGTCTGAGATATCACGGCCTTGCCAGTCAGGCAGGAAGAAACAGCTGTACCCAGACATCCAGCACGTCGCGAATTCGCACCTACCTGCTTCGCTTGTGGCTAGCCAGCGGCAACCATTCGAATTCGAGATACACAACCATCTCAGCAGAAAGGAAAGCAAGCCGAAAAGAAGGAAGAAAAAGAAGTCATCTGATCTTCTTGCCTTCGACGAGAGCATCTTGAATCCTCACGATATCCCATTAGAGTAATAAAACTCTTCCGAGAAATGGGAACGAAGAACACTCGAATTCGCACCTTCCCTTCTTCTCAACGTCGTCCGCAACACATTCCCACGCCTGCACCGTCGCCGTTCGCAGGAAAACCCGCTGTCGCAGCTGAATTACGCCTGCTCGCTCCCCGCAAAATACCCCACAACGAGCCTAGTTTCGTCAACCAAGCTTCTCGCTGTTCCGTCTGAAGCTGCATTACCCTGCTCATTGCAGCACCAGGCCAGCTGGGGGTTGACGATTCGGTTAGTAAAGGGACCGAACCTATTAGAACCCCATCCTCGTGCGCCTGCCGCCTTTTCTCATCTCTTCTCATTTTCCCCATCTCGAAGAAAAATTCACAAAACCACCAGCACACGACATACAATAAACCAAACGAAAACCACAAAATCTCAAAAACAATATCGACAAGAGGAGAGATAGCGAGAAACGAGAAACGAGAAAAAAGATGGAGGCGAACCATCCCTTCTCCCCGACAACAGCCTTCCCGCTCTCCTTCTTCGAAGAAGATATGATGCTCTTCACCGGCGGCGCAACACCCATCAACGGGCCCCACGGTACTTCTGCATCCGCCGCCGACCTCGCCGCCGCGTGGGCCGACATGGGAATGGGTCAGGGTCGTTCGGTATCCTCGATCATGAACCCTTACCATATCGACACCGCCGCTTCGAACGCTGGAGGAGCAGGAAATCCAACAAGTCCAACTTTAGCGAGTCCGCTAGCAGGCGCCGATGGCAACATGGGGTTTTTGAGTCCGCGTGGGAATAAGAAACGGAGCAGTAATGTTGATGCAATGGGTAACCCTTTACCTTTACCTTTACACCCACTATCCTTTATATCCTTCCCTCCTGCTTCCATACCACCATCAGCGATGATGTTGGATTCTCAAGTCCAACATCACCAGCACCACCAATATAAGAAAAATAATTATAATCATAATACACACCACCACCACCAAAATAACACAAGTAAAAACAATAATAATGATTATATCGATGTCAATATCGACATTGAAGATGATTATGACTACATTCCTGTAACAACTGGCATCACAATCAGTAACCATAGCCCCGGGAGCACCAGCAGCATCAGTATTTTTAATGACACAATGGATATGATTAACGCTAACTCTAATCTCATGGCACATACTGAAAATCAAGACGACGAAGATATCCAGATTCCCAAGAATGGTGCGAACGCTACCACATCGAATTCTACAAATGTACCCGCGCAGAAACGACGGAGGAGAGATACCGCTACGAACACTAACAGCGGTGGAGGAGGAAGTAACACAGATGGGGGCTTTTCGAGCGGGGATGATGAGACGGATAGGAGGGATAGCATCATTGGTCCTGATGGGAAGAGGCAGGAGAGGCCGAGGTTGACGGAGGAAGAGAAGAAGAATAACCATATTGCATCGGAGCAGAAGAGACGGATGGCGGTATGCTGCATCCCCCCCCCCTTTGTTACGAGTTGAACGATTTACTAATTTTGCATGACGGTGTTAGATCCGAGATGGATTCGATAGGTTGACAGAGTTAGTACCTGGTATAGAAGGGCAGGGCAGAAGTGAAAGTATAGTTCTTCGAAAGAGTACGTCATACTCCTTATTACAAAGCAATTTTCATATCATTTGCTAACGGTTGATTAGCGGTGGATTACATGCGCCAAGTCATCGAAGATAGACGGAATCTCATCGCTCAAGTTCAGGAACTAGGCGGTGATGTACCTCAGGAGTTGATGCTGCGGTAGTACTATTATACCTACTTATATAGCACTATCGTTTCTTTCGTTTCATATGGTAAATATAATTGCTTGCTTGCCTTTTTCATATTTTTCTTTTTGTAAGATATATATACATACACGCGTCTTTTATTCTGCCTGAGGAGATGGGATTATTTTCGGTTGGGTTGGTTATATATCTGCCTTTTAATGACTTCTTTTTTCATTTTTTACTTTACCATGCATATTACTTGCTATATATCATGTATTATAAGCAGGCGTCTCTCTTTCTTTGTTCTTTTTCATTTTCAATTGTTTAAACGTTTTGGCGGATACATTTTTGTCTGGTTTTGTTTTGAGATTTTCATAGTCACCATCGCTATCATATCATATAAAGATACCTCATCTGAGGCCCCAACTTCATCATCAGATTATCAATCCAACAAGTGCATACGTAATCCTAGATAAAATCCGATTCAATTAAACAAAAGAGAAATCTAAATATATAACCTACAAGAGGTCTCATGCAATTATATTCTCGAAAACGTACGCAATCCTAACCTCCACCCAAACGTTACATCTCCATTACCACATTTCAGAATAGAAGAAAGGGGAAGAAAGGAAAAACACCGCAGTAAAACGTTACTTGTAAGCTTATCGATCTGTATATAATAATAATAGAACAAGATACATCCCTATAGCTAGCATAAAAACAAAAGAGGTGGCGAGAGGCGGGGCGGGGAGAATGTCATGGACTGAGCGAAACACTTTGGTTCGCTCTAAATGTTCGTGGGCATGTGTGGGAAGTGGGGGAAGTGGGGGTTCGTTCAGGAGGGGAGAGGGAGTTGTTCACAAGTCTTATACCAGACTTGAGGAACAGTGGGGAGACGATCGGGGGGGAGTTCGTTATTTGCAAAAGGAAAATGGGAAAGGGGACCGGAAAGCCATATTACACCTTGGTATTCAATATATGCAGCACCAAAAGAAAGGGGAAAGGAAGGAAGGAAACAAGCTAAAGATCCAATGGAGGAAGGGGGAAGAATGAATCGAAAACAAAACTTGTCGCCGGTTACCTCAACAAAGAAGTTACACCCAAAAATATATTTTATAAAATAAAGAAGAGAACACGCTAAGAAAAAGAGAAACGAGCCAAGTTAATTGGTAAAAGCGCCCATGATTATGAGTTTGGAAGATAATCAATATTGTGGATCCAATTGTGCAGATTGATAAACGATGCTGTCCCGCCGTCTTCGCCGAGTTCGCGAAGCAGCACGGTAGTCTGCTGAACTAGCCGCTCCAATGGTGCCTTGGAGGATTTACCTAAAGACACTACATTTCCAAAGATTAGCATCACATAATCCATACTAGAGCAAAATACACTCACCGAGAATAGCGGAGTTCAGCGCTTCCGCGACTGGTGCACGCCCTTCCACTGACAACAAATGGGCCATCGGCGAGTTTGTGGGCTCTGAGTACGCAAAGAGACTGAAAACTTCATCCATCTCTTCTTGCAACTCTGGTTTGTTCTTGAAGTCCTCTTGCAATTGTCGTCCGTATTCCATCAGTTTCTCCAACATTTCGTTCTGGCTTAACAAGTCGCTGGTGCTGTTCGAGAAATCATCATTGCCATCTGTGTCCCAATCACTCTTAGTGTCATCGCCGGTTTCGTCACTGCCCATGGTGACATCGTTATCGTTATCGTGGGTCTCAAATGGCGGGTGTTTACTCCTAGTAGCAGATCCTGATGTCAATGGAACTTTCTTACGGCCACCGTTTGACAATTCTGCGCTTTGTCGCATCATTTCAATGAATTTTCGACACCGTAGGCGAAAATTTATGTGTTCATTGCGAAGGAGAACTTGTGGGTAGTATGTCTGAGTTAATTTTAGTGCCATGTTGATATTGCCATCGAGGATAGCTGTGCGAATATCTGATCGAACGGCTAAGTCAGCATCTCTGAAGTTTATTCGGATATAATGCAAGTTTTAACTTACTCTGCCTGCGAAGCGCATCTTTATCCTCCATCAACTCTACACCCCTCCCTAAATCTGTTGTATTGCTATTCAGAGCGGTCTGCTCGGCCTGCAAATCTTGTGCGAATGCTTTTGCTGTTTCCACGAAACCGTCATGCTGAAGATAGGAAGCAATAAGAGATTGTATCAACGCTGCTTCACCTAGCGGCGGGCAGACGCTGTCGACAGGAGTCGAGTTGATTTCGTCATACACGCTTTGTCGTTCCGTCTGCAAAGATGGTTAGTTTTGCATGGCTGAACTTGTACGAGAGAGCCTTGACATACCTTCATATAACCATCAATATCAAAAGAAAACTCCTCCTGACCAAAGTTCACATGTATGTGTTCCCCAGGTTTCTTAAGGCCCACAGCAGGGTAGAGTTTCGTCTCTATCGGAATATCCCGGAAAGCCGTCCCTAAAAGAAACTATTAAATGACTGCGCGGGATAACGAAATTTTAGGTAGATCCTTAGTACCTAGCATATGGCCGTTCCGTGTGAAGAATCCGGTGTTTGTTCGGAAGTTCACACCACATCCAATGACATCCTTCGTATTAAATTGAGGTCCGTAAGGCTTCCCCACACCAGAACAACAGAAAGATTTGCCATCGTCCCCATGATAACCCCACGACGAAGGTTCCCAGCCGGGTAGTCTACTTAATGACACATCCCTCGCGCAAAATCCCACTCCTATCAGACTAGAAGAGATATTTTCATCAGCATGTATATAGACCAGTGGTTGATTGTGTTTGGGAGTCAACTCACCCTTCGCGACTTTTATTCAGGACGGTAACTTCAAAATAATAAACGCCACACGATCTCGGCATGTAATGGTCGGCTCTTACAGCTGCCGAGTCGTACTCGTTGACTTTCGTTGGTCCTGTTGTCACTCAAGGGAAATGTTAGCTTGCTTAGCCAGGATATAATAACTAGCCGTTCAAGTAATCGGCTGGTTTTAGAGAGAAATTTTCTATGTCCCTACCTAAAAACTTGACATCCTGGCCGTCTTGGGATATTTCGACACCTGTGCTCTTGTCATTTTCGTTCCATCTCGTGGGCAAAGGTAGGGGTAGATCATCGTCCGGTGTGGAAGTCGTGTCTTTTACATCGATTTTCAACCCGCCGCCACCACTTCTAGTCTGCTGTGCTTGCAGGGATACGGATGTGTAAGACGGTGTCCTGGACGAAATGGTGGTCGGGCCGGACAGCAACTGTCTCGCGGCTGTCAGCTTTTCGCAGTATAACGAGTCCTCGAGGTAGCTCGGTACCGATGTCGGGAGTTGCGAGATCTTGGATTGCGTGTTGAAAGCGCTGGAGAGAGCGGCACTGTAGTATCGGGAAGATTGAGAGCCTATCTCCGAAAGGTTTGCATAGCTACCGTTTCGCTGGGAGCGGAGGCCTGTAGAAGGCGAGATGCGAGGCCGCGAGGGTTGGCCGGAGACAATGGAAGCCCAACTAGAGCCCTGAGATCGAGGTACCAGAGGAGAAGTACCGCTCGCGGTAGGGGCGTGATGCGTAGCCATGATGAAGTTGAATGGAGAGAATGGTCGAGGCCTGTGGGATATATTGCAAGCTGTTTTTAGCGGGAGCTGGCGTGTGGTGCGTCCTGGCCGGGACCGCCTCCGCCGATAACGATCGATAGGATATCGATGATGTTGGAGGTGCAATACAGGGTTGAAAGACGAGAAGAATATAGCGGAACAGGGTATCGCAAGGGCAAGCTAGAACACTAGGGGATAGCTGTGGGAGGAGATAATTATCGGGCGTCGTCGTCCGCGGTCACGAGATGAAGCAAGAGCGAGCGCCGAAAAGACGAGAAACAACGATGTTTATTGATTTTGGCGTTCGACAAAAGAAGTATCGTCAATTTGTTTGTTCGGCACGACCGCGCCAAAGCTTCCAAATATAAATAAATTAATAAAGAGCTATACTATTATTTTATGAAGAATAATCCGAACGAATAAATGTAGAATTGATATGGGAGAATAGGTTAGTTAGGTTTATGCCCGATCGATACAATTAATCTGCCAGGTACCGATCGAAAGGAAATGGCTGGCCGTCAACGAGCGGGGATTCGATTCATTCATTCAATTCAGCTAGCTGACGACGTTGACAGCCGACGGCGACTACCGCTTCGGCAGCTGGCATCTCTTCTCGTTACCCCGTATCGGGATCACTATTCGGTAGAATATATATACTAGACAGAATATAATGATATGTGATTCTCGAGAAGTATACTAGGATACATTATCATGATAATCCATGCTACCAGAACGAAATATATAATATGCATATATGTCAAGAGATTCATAATTACTCTTCTTCTGGCTTCCACTCCACCAATGGGTCCCAAAACTTGACCATCAGCTCCTCCTTCTCCTTCCCCTCCTTCTCAAGCGGCCTGGCGGCGTAGGCACTGACATCAAGCCATACCGGGCCGTTGACCTGATCTCCTTCCTCGTCCGCGAAAATGAAATTGACTTCCCTCAATGGTATCCTCTTCTCTCCCCTCACCAAATAAATCCACAGGCTCTTCCCCAGCTCATCGTTTGATCTTTCCGCTTCGATAGTCGCGGTAGGACACTCGCCTTCATCTCCTAGAGGGGTCACAGACCAGTCCGCCCATTTGTCGCAACAGACGGTGCCCACCCACGGCTCGCCGAGGTAAAACTCGATGCCAGTTTTAATCCATTGAGACTCTTCCTTTGGTTGTTCGCTTCGTTTGACGTGAAAGAGCAAGCCACCTTGGTCGTACTTGTTCAATTCAGATCGAGGGGGGAGAGAAAAGGTAAGTCTAGCCCGCTTGAAGTTCTTGAGCGGCTTGCTTCCCAGACATGTGGTGGGTGCGTTGAAGGCGTTGGTGGAGGGTGGTTTGCGCCAAATGTCGGTCGAAGCCCGAGCGTTGATTTCGAACAATGGGTTGGATGACATGACTCAATTGAGATTCGGATGATTGAAGAGATATATCTTACGTTTTGGAGGTTATCGAGTTGTTTGTTCAGAAACTAGACTAGGTTTGGAGGAGTTCATCTCAGGTTTGGTGGGAGTTTTAATGTCGGTAATTGATATTTTATAGATGGTTCCGGTAGACCGGGTGCTCTCATAGTATAGTAGAGATTTTCTATAACGTAATCTGACGGAGTATCTTCGGAACTTCGTCTATAGATATCTCTAGCTATAGTCCTTGGCCGGTTCCAACCATTTTATTCCTTTTTCTTGCAGAGCGACACATAATTCCTGCCTGTTTTAAGATTTTAACATTTTCGCATCCTAGCTTGCAAGCTCGCCCTGGTACCAATGCAATGCAACGTCGACAACACGAGGTTTCCAATCTTTCGAAGGCGGTTAAGCCTCGTTACACAATCTTGCCGTTCGATGCGGGGACCAGGCATGGTTGAGAACCGCATACACGCTATTGTATACTGCTTACCAGTCTCGACACGTTAAAGTCCACTATGAATACTGGTTGTAGCCTTCATGCAAATGGGTTAAATGTCAACAAATTTATTACTATAATTCTTCCAGTCTTGTTTGTCAATAGATTGTCCATTGAGTCTCGTAGTCTTTTGATGGAAACAGAGTAAATAACACAATAGGTCCTGGTTTATTTGTAATCAGGCAGTGGCGCCATCGCTAGTTTGAACTTATGCTGTTCTGCAAGGCAACCGGCTGACACTTTCTTCAAGAGTGCACAGTTAATGCAAATATCATACTGGCACTTCTTCCCGAGAGAATAGCCAACATCTCTACTAGTGAGTATCTGACCGTTAAGAACACTGCACTGACAGCAATCTGCTTTCGTTGTTAGCTAGCGCTATAAAAGTATTGGAGAACTGCAGCACTGGCAGTGAGATTGTTCAACTTACGGAGATACATGCCTAAGCAGGCTTCTAAACAGACATTACAAAATATCTTTTTCGCCAGCCCTACTGCGCGCCCACAAACGCCTGCTAGCCCATCGTTGACATTCTTCTCTTCGAGCGTGTGGTCTTGACTGAGACAGCGCCTTCCCTGCTCATAACAGTGCCGGCACAGATCGTAAGTATTAGTAGCCGGTTGTTTCAACTCACTGCAAGTAGCGCAGCCTAATGAACTCAGATTAATACAGCTTAACGTTAGAGATTGGAGATAGCTAACTTACAATAATATCTTCCGGATCCAAGAGGGTTGCAACAGCTGTCGCAAGTCATCATCAACGACAAGTAAAGGGTGGTATCTATAAACATCTTTGCGCCCGTTGCTGGTCCGACTTCCCCAAACATTTCGATTTGGTATTTAGTCCAGGAACTTTGAAGTTTAAGTCTCTCGAGACGGCCGTAGGCTTCCTCGTCCTTTAGCTTTTTCTGAGTAGCTGTTTCCTTTTCTCGCATCTCCCGTTTTGTCGCTTCCATTGCTCGTTCTATTTCGTCTTTTTTCGCTCTCAGTCTGTTCAATTCGTCTAGCCTGTCAGACGCGATTTTGTCGCTTCTAGTCTGTTCTTCCGTCAAGTTGCGTCTGGTATCACTCTGCATTCTCTGAAGCATCTCTTCTTTTTCCTTATGTATCGTTTTGATATTCTCGAGCCTCAGATCGTTCATTTCTTTCTCCATTTTTAGAGTCTCAATCTGGGTCTTGAACGCCATCTCCATGCGGAATTTCTCCATCTGCATATCCCGTTCATGCTGCTCCTTCTGGCGCTTTAGAAGTAGATCTGTCTCCTCCCTCGCTCTCGTGAGCATATCCTCGTACATCCTTTTCATCGCTTGTATATCCCCACCACTGCCCCCAGCACCGGCACTTCGAGCTGCCGCCGTGTTTTCAAATATCCCACCAGGACTAGCCATCTCTTCGTTCATGCGGAGCGGGGTAGGTTGGTTATTAAGTATCGTTCTCAGGACCTCCACACAAGCCGCCTTTCTCCCATCCAGACGATGACAATTTGCGCCTCGATCGACCATTTCTCTCCAAAAGCCTGGGTTCTCCATCAACTCCTTCTCGCGGAGGAAACCTTGAGATCTTTCAATCTCATCCCAAAACGTGGTACAAAGTGCGAGGTTTTGGTAAAACTTTTCGCCACACATTGACCGTATCATATCCAACGTTCGCATTGCCGCACCCGTCATCCTGGGTGTTTTGATTGGGTGGAGGTATACGATCCCGGAGAGCAGACGGTTATCTTGGTACGAACTCGCCAACCAGGTCGATATTTTCTTCATGATGTCCATGTTGGATTCGAGGTTATCGTCGAATCCGGGTGTGTCGACGAGTGTGACTTTGACGCCGTCTATAACCGTATCGTAGGATTTTACTTCTCGGGTTTCTGGTACTAGATTTATTAATCAATTGGGATTGATAAATGCTGACGAAATGTTGGATGAACTTACCACCGTCCAGGCTGTGGCCGGCGATACCTCTGCGACCTGTAACGGTCTCGATAAATGTGCTCTTACCGGCGCCGGTTATTCCCATGAGGCCGACTATGACCTCTTTACTGGAAGTGGATTCGTCCCTCCGGGAGCTCGACTGCCATGTGTATCTTCTTTCCATTTTGCTTGATTTTTGAAGGTATTCGTTTGCAACAGATTCTCAAGAGAACCTGAATTGGTGTAAGATCACGATCTTTAGAGGCTTTGGAACGCTCAAATAGTTCGAAATCCGATGCGGAGCTCACGGGAGGTATTTACGGCAATGATCGAAGAATAAAATCCAACAAAAAGATAAGAACTCTAGAAGGATTCACGAAACTAAAATCCGCAAGCCCTACGATAGTATATATACGCCGCCAGATACTTCTAAGTATTTCACTAATCCACTTGCAATTAGTCCGTTGACGGTCCCCCGCACGAGGCTCATCAACTTTAATTGCCAAGATTGGCTCCGCCTGCGATCCCGCCCAATCACGATTGACAATAGACGCCACTAACCCCATCAGAGGGGCACAACTAGGCTGGATTCGGAATCACAACACCCGCTCGAGGTCCGACAAGGCCGCTTGGATTCGAGTTCACAACTGTCGGGAACACGTCTTTTGATACTTTCAGCCGCTTGTTTTTGCCACTCGACGTGCTAGAAGTATAACTGTGGGGATACCTTCCATTGGATTGACAAATATCAATCTAGCGTGCATGAGGATTGAGCGGCACGGACTTGGCGCGCATACGATAAGCTTCGAGCAACTGCAGCCTCGTTGAGAAAGATTGTTATATAGACGTCGTCTTGCCACTGTTATCCTTTTTGAGAAGGCTACCCGCATTGATTATCGGATTCAACTACTTCGAAATTTCCTATAATTTTTGTTATTGTTTATAGTTAACTATGGTAAAAAATCAAAATCAGTATAACTCCAACTACAATTACAACACTCCAAACACAATGCCGCCACGTGCGGGGCCGTCCGCACAACCACAAAATGCACCACCGGCGTATAATACATTCAGCGCAGATGCGATCCTAGAAGGGACGATACCTGGTCTCGCGCCTCCTCGGCCGCAAGCTCAGGAGAGACATCGTGCTACTACACCGCCTGCTAATAAATTCGGGTAAGAAATTATCGATATATCGACACTATGCATGCATACTATAAATCACAATACTGATTCGAGTAAATTTAAATGACTTTAGGCCTCATGATTTGTTCATTGCCGTTATGGGCATCACCGGCTCCGGCAAGAGCTCGTTCATATCGTTATTATCCGACGAACCCGTCGAAATCGGACACGGCCTCAAATCACGTAAATATAAACTCACCCATACAATACAATATCAACATCATTTGAAGAATCCACTAACATATCTAAAATATTTTTTATAGACACCTCCGCAATAGCAATATATCCAATGAACTACCTCGGCAAAACCGTCCACTTGATAGACACACCCGGCTTCGACGATACCTACCGTCAAGACATCGACATCCTCAAAGACATCGCCTTCTGGCTCAGCACCTCCTACAAAGAAAACATCCAACTCTCAGGCATCATCTACCTCCACCGCATCACCGACAACCGCGTGGGCGGCACCGCGCGCAAAGACCTAAACATGTTCAAAAAACTCTGCGGTGAAGAAAGTTTCGCCAACGTCGTGCTTGCGACGACAATGTGGGAGAACGTATCACCCAGAGAGGGTAACGACAGGGAGGAGACACTGAGGACTTCGACTGAGTTTTACGGGAGTATGGTGCAAATGGGGTCGGCGATGTATCGACACACCGGGGATAGAAACTCGGCGATGAATATCATCAATCATTTGGTTAACAAGCGGACTACTACGATTTTGAATATTCAGAGGGAAATGGCGACGGGGTTAAGTTTAGATGAGACGGCAGCGGGGAAGGAGTTGGACGGGGAGTTGAGGAAGCAGAAGAGGGAATTTGAGAGGAGGTTGAGGGAGAATAGGAAGGAGTTGGAGGCGGCGTTGAAGCAGCAGAACGATGCGATGGCGAGGGATCTTGCGGATAAGCAGGAGGAGCTTCAACGGAGTCTGGCGGCGGCGCAGAAAGTGCGGGATGATCTTAAGATTGATATGCAGAGGTTGATGGAGGAGAAGGAAAGGGAGTTTAAGAAGGCGATGGAGGAACTGGAGAGGGAGCGGAAGGAGAGGAATAGGGTTATGGAGCAGAGACAACGGGAGAATGAGGATTTCAAAAAGGCATTGCGGGATGCCGAAGAGAGATTTGCTCAGAGAGAAAGAGATGCACAGAGGGAATTCGATCTCGAGAGGAGGAGAGCACAGGAGCAGGATAATATTCGGATGCAAGCAAATCTAAGAGCGGCTCAGGCTGATAGGGAGCGGAGAGATGCTGAAATGACGAGAATGCAGAGGGATTATATGGCCGCCATGGCTAGCGCCTCACATCAACCGCTGTACTATGGACAAACACATACATCATATGCGACAGTGCAACAGCAAGACGATGGAGAAGCACTTGGGGAAGCCATAGGGACTTTTGTCGGGGGAGTACTCGCTATTGGCGCTGAATGGCTTATCGAGGAGCAAGTTTGTTCAATCATGTAACATTTATCACGACTAATGAATACAAGGATATCATGAAATAGTCATAAAGAATTATTTTTCGTTTTTATTTTAGTTATCCGTCAACACCGATTCATCATTAAACCACTGAGTATTTATAAAACATGCATATTCAAAAAGAGAATTTTTAGACAATAAAACTTCATAATCATTCAAATTATCTTCCTCAGGTAAGTACAAATACAAGATATCCCATCTAAACTATCATCTATTCTACAAAGAGCCTCGCTTACTTTCTCAACTTACGGATGAAAGTGGTTGGCACGGCCTTGTTAATCTGCTGGATAGGAGTGAACCCAGGTGGCAAGCTAGTATTAAGAGGACGTCCACCGCCTACAGCTCCATTCTGAGGAGACTCGGTCACAACCGAGAATCCATCGGGAAGGTTGGAAGTGTTAATCTGCTGACCGGGACCAGTAGGAGTGGCGAACGATGCGCTGGAGGTGGTGATGACTTGGAACCCATCAGGGAGATTGGTGGGGTTAGATCCTTCCTGGGCTTGTGCATTGACAGTGACGGTACCAGTGACTGTAGCAGTGGTTGTGAGGACATTTTCTTGAGCTGCTGCGGCGGCGCCGGTGCTAGATGGGGCTGCGGCATCGTTTTCAGCAGACATGGAGATAACGCTGAAGCCTTCTGGGAGAGGAGAGCTAGAGCTGGTGGCCTCTTCGATTGCAGCGCTAGGAGCGGATTCCTTGCATGGGGTGGTGGCTGATGGACCAGCGGCAGCAGCGGAATCAGCTGGGACAGCAGCGTCGACTGGGGTTGCAGGAGCGGAGGTTGCGGCAGCCGGGGTATCAGCAGCTGGGGAGGCAGGGACAGACAGTCCGGCTTCAGCTGCTGGAGATGATGGAGCGGCGGCGCCAACTGGAGCTGCTGGAGTTGGGCTCATAACATCATCGACTGGGACATTAGGAGCTGGGCTGGAGCTAGCGACTGGTACCTCTGCCTCTACTGGGACGCTTCCAACTGGGGCTGCTGCTGGAGCGCTGGCAACAGGTGCCTCAGCTGGAACGCTGGCGACTGGAGCTTCGGCAGGAACACTAGCTACTGGGGCAGCGGCTGGAACACTTGCAACTGGGAGTTCAGCTGGAACACTGGCAGGAACACTTGCTACTGGCGCCTCAGCTGGAACACTAGCGACAGGAAGCTCCGCTGGAACACTGGCAACAGGAGTTGGGTTCGCAGCGGCTTCAGAAGGAATGACAGGAACGGATCCAACAACTTGATTGGGGACCTCGCCGACGGCCTGAGTAGGACTTGGGACGAGGTTACCAGCTGGGGAGCTAGCAACGGGAACGGCAGCCGCGGTAGCGGCCATGGAGAAACCAGGAGGCAAAGAACCCTCGATTTCGAGTCCTCGAACGGTAGTATCAGCAGCTCCAGCTCCGGGAACAGGCTTAATCACACCCTCTTTAGCCACATCGGCTTGCGCCTTGGGAGCCTTCTTCTTCTTCTTCTTTTTCTTCTCCGCGTCGAGATCCTCTCGCTTTTCAAGGCCCTCCTGCGCTGCTGGCTCCTCCTGTTCGCTGGAACTCTGCTCCTCCTCGGATTGTGCAGACGCTTCTTGTTCACCTTCTTGTGCACTTGCTGGTGGTGGGGTAACCCTAGCTGCGGCCTCTTTCACCGAGGTGGAGGCTGGAGTCTCAACAGCTTTAGCAGAACCGGTTGTGGTGGCATCAGCCTGTTGAGCCCCGGCTGATGTACTAGTAGGCTCGACCATATCAGGTACGAGTGGTTCCTCGGAAGTCGAAGAAGAAACAGAAGCACCCGACTCCGCCGGTGCATCAGGCCAAGCAGTGCTAGAAGTAGCATTAGACGGTGCACTGATGCTCACCACCACGACGCTCCCACTCCCACTCGAAGAAGGAGCAGCAGCAGCACCTTCCTGAGCTTCAGCTGGCGGTGCGGCGGTATCAGAAGAAGAAGCTTGCTCCTCCTGACGACGAGCGAGGCTACGACGCCTGCTCCTTCGTCCAATCGTCCTCTCTCGACGAGCGATACCAGCTGGAACGGCAGCAGCGGGTGCCGGGGTGCTAACCAATTTACGACTAACGCTTGTGGAGGTGGTGGTGTCGGCTAAGCTCCGTCCTAAGAGACCGATGACCCCCGCTGAAGAAGCGGTGATGAGGAGGGGAGCGATCAAAACTGTAGAAACCTTCATTTTTGATATGTATATATATATTCAAATTGCTATGTTAATCTGTAGTGAAATTGGATATCACGTGTGATGGGTATACCAGTACTTGGAAATGAATTGGTAAAAAAAAAGACCGGGGGAAAGATAAAATGAAATGAAAGAAGTTTTATGTGTCTTTTTTTTTAATGAGCGTTTCCAGAACAGCTCGACCTTCCAGAGGTAAGAATTGAAAGGAGAAGGAAGAAAAGAGAAAGAAAAAAAAGGAAATGGTGATGTGCACGATAGGCAGTGGTGGGTTGGATGGGAGTAAGAAAGGAAAAGGGTAGTGAAGAAACGGGTGGATGGATATACTTATACTAAACAAAGCCATTTTGCAGAAAACATGCTTCGCTAAGCTGGATTCGAATCGTTCGATTGTGGCTTGAGGGAAACAACCTGCGGATGGTGTCATAAACGGAGGAACGAAACTTACATGAATCGACGGCGTCCGAAACACCTACAAGTTCAAACCATAGCCGTTTATGAGCATCCACACCGCCATATCTTGCGGGGGAAATAACTAGTTGAAACGGGGTACAGTAAGGCTTTGACAAAGGCTAGGGCTGCATGTTAGGAACGATATAGAATGGCGGGGACAGTTCACTAACGGATGTTCCGCAGGTGAGTGTACACCCAAGCCCGTCGTCTATTCTGTTTCCAGATTCCAGGTACCTGAATCGAGATGGTTTACACGTCTCGTTTTGGCATATTCCTGCCGATGGATTACTATTATCGATCAAAAGAGCCGCTCCGAGACGGAGCAACCGTAGTATTCTCGTACTAGCCTGTGGAGGAGTGCTGTAATGGGTCGGTTACAGAGTAGCCCTGCTAGCCCTCTACCATATACGTAGGTTCCTCCCCCGTAGACCATTCTACATTGATATCTTTTTTTCCACTTCGATGGTGTCTCGAGGTCAAACTCAGGTGCGGGTTTCGACAGTTCATGCGGTGGGGTGAGGTGCAAAATACAACACGATTTCCGAAAGGGGAAAGGAGGACGGATATGTCGGCCAATCGGAGAAAAGAGCCGGGGCCCCTTGCTCGCTTCAGGGATGTCGCCAGGACCGTTTCGGAGACCAACACTGCTTCGCGGTGGGTTGACACAGGAGGTCAGAGGGCTTATTCATAGCAATAGCTTAGATCTATCTGGAGAAGAGTACCTCGTTCCGTTATTTCCTAGCCTCAGCCACATACTGGAAGCTATACCCATCATACGTACAGCACATTATACTGACGAGCAGGGAAAAAAAATGCTAACACAAAGGGAGTGTATCAGCCAACGCGTTCCGTTTAGTTTAGTTTAGTTTAGTCGTTTCCGTTTCGTTCTATCGAAGCTGTAGAAATCTTTTGTTTTACATCACCAAATACGGACAAGATAGAGAGAGGGCTGGTAATACATAAAGCCACTGTGGATCACCCCCATCCTTTCTCTAACTTTTTCTTCTTCTCTTCTACATCCTTCATCCATCCTTAGAAAACTAACATTCGATTTTTACATTCCCGGTAGGGCTGGCCTCTGTATCATAGACGCTGGTCGTTCAACGCTGGTCGTTTTTTTTTTCAATTCTCTCTTTTTATCATTTTATTATACTTTCTTTAATAAGGTATCGCTGAGCGATCCAATATATTCACTTTTATAATATATCAACGACTAGTTTCTCTACTCACCTACACACCTAACCTTCATTCCCCATCTATCATTTTTATATCAATATATAAGCAAAGATGAAATCGTTAGCTATTCTTTCCGGATGTCTCCTCATGGCCACCGTGCCATCCACCCTCGCAGCCCCAACCCGAGCTTCCAGGTCACAATCCCACGAAGCTCCCGCCGCAGCTGCACCACCCCCAAGCAGAAAAGCAGCGGTATCACCCCCAAAATCAGACCACAACGGCTACCTCGTCGTCGTAGCAGACCACGAAGAACGTCCATGGGACGCAGTTTTACAAGACCTAGGCGTGCACAACTCCACCAAGGTTAAAACATTTGGCAAGACAGTTCGCATGTTCTCAATGGACATGTCGCATCTCGAAGCCCGCGGGTTGGCGTCATACGATAACATCAAGCACGTTGAGAAGAATTACCGTCGTAGAGCTATGGTCATGCCATCGAAATCCAAGCCGATGGTTATGGGTCGCAGTTTCCGTCCTGGACATGAGAATGCTAAACGTCAGGCGGATGCGATCGTGGAGCAGAGTACCGCTCCTTGGGGTCTCGAGCGGATTTCTACACCGGGCAAGGTCGTGCCGGGGGATAGGAAGACCGAAGATTTGTTTTATAAGTACAAGTTTGATCGGTTGAGTGGTGCTGGAGTGGATGTTTACGTGCTCGACACAGGGATTAACGTTAATCATGTTGACTTCGGTGGACGGGCAAAGATGGTGTTCAGTGCGTTTAACGATATGGGAGAGGATGAGAACGGACATGGGTAAGTCATCACATTATAATCCTACTTTTTCAATTTGGTGTTAAGGAATACATTGCTAACGGTGTCTTTCTATATAGAACACATACAGCTGGAACCATCGGGTCGTTGACTTATGGTGTCGCTAAGAATGCGAACATCTTGGGTGTTAAAATCCTAGATGCATCCGGTGAAGGTGATGATGAGAATATCGCCGCCGGCATCGATGCCGTTATCGATTCTCACGAGAAACGCAAGACACAACCTGGCTTCATGGGTTCCGTTATCAGCATGTCCCTCGGCGGGATCGGTACCTCTGTCTCCCTCGCTGATATCGTCAGACGTGCATCCCAAGCGGGTATCCACATTGCTGCTGCGGCGGGTAACGACGGTACCGACGCTTGCAGGTGCGATCCGGGACGTTTGACCAAGCAGATGCCTGTTATCACTGTCGGTGCAACGGATATCGAGGATAAGGTTGCCGATTTCTCAAACTGGGGTACGTGTGTGGATGTTCACGCTCCCGGTGTCAGTATCGTCAGTACCTGGAAGGACGGGAACAGGAGTATCAAGAGCGAGGATGGGACTTCCATGGCTGCTCCTCACGTTGCGGGTATGATTGCTACCGAGCTGGCGAGGAACGCACAGTACAAGATGGATCCCGAGGGGATGAAGAAGATGATTTTGGGCAAGTCTTTGAACGGGAGGATCGCGATGCCTACCAAGACTCCTACCCAGGGTGTGATGATGCTTTTGAATACGGGGATGGGTAAGGAAGGGTCGATGGGGAGTAAACCATCGTCGAATTCGACGGGTACTTGGACCATGCAGTTGAGGGCGAGGCAATTCAGAGAATAGTAGGCTGAAGATTTGATTGTTTATTCTTCTTTAATTTTTTTTTTTTTTTTTTTTAAAAAAAACATGTCTTTTCTGAATATGCATTTGGCGTTCATTTTTCTTTGTATTATTGTTCCTAGGGAATTTTTTAATTATAAAACCTTGATATCTCCTTTTCCAAGATTGTTTTGTCCATTCGCATTCGCATTCGCCTTTCTACGGTGGAACCCGTTGATGTTGCTGTCCTGAAATTATCGAGAGTCGGCGGAGTGTTAACGACGTGTCAAAGTGAAGCATACCGCATTGTGGAGATGTTCCGTTCTTAGCTTCCTTTTAGGAGTCTGCGTTGCACCAGTATTAAGCGCACAGACATTTAGTATTGTCAAGATGCTGATAGGATGTATACATGTGGAAGGTACGACTAGAAGTTAAACGGAAGTGATGAAAAGGACAATTCACTAAATAATTCTCTTCTGTTTGAATCCAGACTCGTCTTGCTGATGGTTAGCTTTTTTTATCAAGGTCGGTGATTTACGTGGTAAATACCAAGGTATCCTTCTTGGTGTTTGAGAGGCAGGATCGAATCGGGAGGTGACAAGCCGGATCTGTCCTGTGGCACTTGGTGAATTACGAAGCCGCGAGAGGGAAAAGGGCTAAAGAGCAAACATTTGCACGATGATACGATGCTCGATACTAAGTAGTAATCAACGCATTGCGGTGGCAAGGACGGTAGATGGGAATATCTAAGCTAAGGCACACTGTATCCACGACGAGAGGGAGGCGTATCCGCCGAAGGATCTCACTTTGGTGCTTTGTCATTTCCGGCATTTTTCATGACGACAGACAGACTGGACAGCCTTGGGAGGTTATACGTGAGGATACGAGTGCAAGTGCGAATACATTCCAGGTTTTGGACAAACAAAGCGCAGGCTGGATGGAAACGCAGAGCGCATTGACAGGCATCTTTTGAAACCAAATTTCGAATGTTTTTTCTTGGTATCGTCTCTCTCTCTCTATCATTTGAAATTCTCAGCCCGGAAAGATTAAAAAAATGGTTTCCAACTGGGAAGATATCGTGTGATAGAACCGAGGCAAGGGCCTTGGGTTTGAGAGCTGTGCCGGGAAATGCGACTGTTGCTATTCGCTCAAGGATGTTTTTTTTTTTTTTTTTCCCACATATATTATTTTTCTTCTTTGAGGTCGGTGAGGGAGAAGAGGCGAGAAGGGAGAAGGTACATGATAAAGGAGGCCGGTAGCCACGGTGGAAAGAAAAGTGGAGGAAGGGAAGACGATAATAATCTTGGAGAAGTGGAGTTCGTTCGGTGGCGATGGGGTTGGACGGCACTGGACAATAGCCGATGATGAATTAAAGGGAAAGGGAAGGGAAAGGAAAGGAAAGGGGGAAGGGAGGCCGACCACACGACGGGGTCTTGGACACGGGATCATGATCAGTAGCATCACAGTGGGAATAAACATCGTGATTGCCAGAATGCCATGGATATGATATATATATACACATCTCATCCATGACTGTCATCATCATCATCATCATCGTCATCATCGATAAAAGATGAAGAAGAAGATGATGAAGATAATGATGAGTATGGAATGTTGTGATGATGGGAGATGGGAGATGGGAGATGGGAGATGTGTCCGGGTTTCGACGGACGGCGGTAGACGCCTACCCGTTGAAGCCTCTCCAACGCTGTCTTCCCTTTTGAAGCTGGCGATGCGAACGAGAAGGAAAAGGCCTTGGCGGATGATGATTGCTTTTTCCGCATCCGAATCGGGATACGCGTTAATTGAAGAGCGGACAACACATTTCTGGATTGGTGTGGCTATTCCACCCTCTCGCAACATCGCCTTCATTTTCCTCCCTCTTCTCCCACCGCACACCGGTTTCCCCAGCAGACGAAGACCTGAGAAGGAAGACCACACAAACTCTCTCCGCTCCTCCCACCGCAGCCTGCAATAATTCCACGGGCAAGTCTAAACCCGCTCACCACCACAACCACCACCACCACCACCAACCACAATAAAACCACCGGCATGTCTCGACTATTCTCGCCCTCGCTCCCCTTCCTCCCTCCCTTCCAAACATCATCACCATCACCACCACCACCATCGTCATCACCACCATCGCCATCATCGTCACCATCACCACAACATCGTCCTCGCCATTCCCCCCCGGTCCCGTGATTTAACCCACATCACCATCCTCACCCAATAACTCTATACACTAATAAACAAAATACCAGACAACACTCTCACCACGTGTGTTTCAAATCTTCCGTCGCTGCCCTCTCTCCCGACCAACAAGGAAAAATAATACCCTTCTCGCCTACAAGGTTTTAATTTATCATCATCCTCCTTTTTTTATTTCTTCCTTCTCACCATCTATCACGGGTATCGTCTGTCGACTTCATTTCATCGGAAACACTTCTACTGCAACGTAAACCATATCGACCGTATTCACTTCACTGGGTTTTTTCTCATCGGTTGGACGGATTTACTCTATTCGGCGAAAATACTAAATATCGCCGGCGTATTATCTCAGCATCCGCTTGTCGGCTTCGTCTTCGGAGGCTGACACGTTCGCATTCGGATCGTTGCAACCTTGAATAAATTGGTCCCTCCAACCCTCCAAAGGCTGGCTAGCCAGCCTTAAAAGACCCTTCACTCTCCTTCTCATCATCCTCATCTCTCATCATTTATATCCCACACATACAATATTCGCCATGTCGTCATCATCGAAGGGCTCTCAATCTCCAACTTCCTCGACTCCCTCGAAACTCCAGTTGATCGTCAAGCTGAAGCTACCATCTGACCTTCTCCGACAATTCCAACCAAGCTCGCCAACAATGTCCACTCCCTCGAAGCCTGCTTCGATAGCCGATGATGAGAAATTAGCTCCCGGCGCGACATCGCCTGCCACCGTTGCATCGCCTGTCCCGACACCGTCCGTTGCATCGC
This sequence comes from Orbilia ellipsospora, assembly GCA_036971675.1. Classification (NCBI taxonomy): domain Eukaryota; kingdom Fungi; phylum Ascomycota; class Orbiliomycetes; order Orbiliales; family Orbiliaceae; genus Orbilia; species Orbilia ellipsospora. The sequence continues at coordinate 638,194 of JAVHJO010000006.1, forward strand.
CTGCACCCACCGGTCCCGGGTCCCCTCCCAATCTTGAGGGAAAGGCTGTCAACGGTGTCGTCGAGGCTGTAAAACGCGGTGGAAAGCGTGCTGGCACTGGCGGAGGCAAACCGGGCCCCAAGAAGCGAAAGCTGTACGTTCAAAATCATCCGTTTTGTATCCTTTCTCGTCCATTGTACACATTTGCTAACCCATTTCACAGCGATGATGGTTCTTCGCATCCCCCATCTCGATTAGGTCCCAAGGCATCCGGCGGCGCTATTAACGCCGGCCTTCGTGCCCTCGACCGTTCCGGCAACCCTTGTAAAAAGTGGTCCAAGGCACCGTTGTCTTTCAAGAGTTTCACCGGTTTCCAATTCACCCTCAAAGTCTATGGCTCTCCAATCGTCAAGCCTCCTGTCGAAGAACCCAAAGAAGGCCTCAACGTCCCCGCCTCGGATGCTGCATCGTTCGTCTCAGCCAACCAGAGCGATGTCGGTACCCCAAAGGAGGAGATTGCCGACCCTAATGGTGCTACACCGATGGAGGACGTCAGGAGTACTAATGGCGAAGAGAAGTCCACTCAGACGGTCACTGGAGGTGTTAACGGCCTCAATGGAGTCCACGTCTCAACACCCGGTGGCACCCTGGTGGCACCCGTTTGAACGACAACGTGTATGCTTCGCCGGTATCGGCCTGCCATCCGTTCGTCTTTACGACTTTTGGACATCATATCAACCAGCGACAAGTGTCGCGTGACACGGTACCTATGATAGACTCACGACCACGTTTCATCCATCTGTTTCCTTATTCCCTTTTTTTTTTGAATCGTTGATAATATTGGGGACCTTGAATCGGCGTTACCGGATTTTTGCATCTTTTGTTCCTTTTTTTCATCCATCTATTCTTATAGACGTGATTTTGGTCTTACACTCGTTTTTCTTGTATCATATTACATTACTTCTTTCCTTCCTTCTCAACCTGGTGTTATTGTTCCTCTTTTGATGAGGGTACTTTCTTCTTCTTTTCTTTCTCTGTAACTTTATTCAAACGCGTCCGTCATCATCGGTGTCCTTGACTGATTCTTTTACCGTTCTTGTTTTTAACCACTTTTGATGGAATCTTCTTCTGTTATATGCGGTGCATGATTAAGGACTTGATTCGATTGTTTTTTTGTTCATCTAGGTTACGGTGCTTGCTTCTATTTATTATCCTTCGAATAAAAAACACGGGGTTCACGCGGTTTCTTATTACTTCTTACTGGGGAATTCTTTTTCCTTTATCCTTTTCTCTCTCCTTCGTTAATTTTTTTTTTTTATTCGTGGAAGGAGGGTTGTGGAGTGTGGTTACTGGCTTGCTTTTTTATCTGTATGATAACTGTTCCTATAAAAGTCTTTTTTTTTTTTTCAAATGAGTACAATGCCATGTTCTTCATCGTTGATGCGATTGATATTTCCCTCCCGTCTGTCTTTACTTTAAACCTTGTGTCTTTTGGCAATCGCTCCTCTCTCGATGGGATGGGTTATTTGCTTTTTGCGTATCAAATTCCGATGTACTGCTTGTCTTAGACTTGTACCTAGTCATAGTAGATGATAGACTACAATAAAGCTTCCTAATCCTACCTGATTATAAGACTAGAGAAAGTGGTAATATCTGCAGTATACTTTGTTATAGATAGAGAACAAGAAATATAACTGCTAGGGGAATAATCTTGAAGCAAAATGCTAGCATTACTGACTACATACTCAAGTGGTCTCGCTTCCAGACTGCTGAGCGCTTTCGCTGCTGAGGCGTCAATACAAGACCAAGTATTTACATAGTATCAACGAGAACTCTGAGAAGTAGACATATCATTTCAAACACAGGCTCGTTGCGAGAATATCTAGTTAATCTTATATTCCTCTCTAGCCATAGAGAGTGCTAGTAGACGGTACATCATTTAAGCTTCTTATAGACTCCCCTAGTCAGACATGTTGATAGAAGTTTCAGCAGTAATATAGATATAGATCTATAGACCGCTGAAATGACATACCTACGTCATACCCACTTTCGAAGCTTCCCCCCCCCCTCCCACCAAATTCTCCAAAACCAAGATCGACAATGGCAACATGAATCTCCGTCATAACATATAAGCAAAGCATAATAGTAGAAGTTTCCCCATTGTCATGTTTTTCCCCGCTCGCTGAGCAATATAAATCCCCCCCCCCCCCCTGCTGCACGCTTCTCGGCATCTTCCTTACACTTCACCTCACGACCTTCCTTCCTTCGAGACGTTGGCAACGTTATCCCCGCCCAAACGTTACCGGGGTTTTCTACCCGATGATAACAGTTTTGAAGAGCTGTTCCTTCTTCGGATGTTATTTCTAGCCTGTTTATTTGTTTACGGCTCACAATTATATGGTTTTGTTAACGGGCGGGCGGGTGGTCACATAATATGTTTCCCCTCCTCCGGTCTGGTCTGCAGTCTAGGGTGCATTGCAGCTTGAGCATCTAATGCATGCTCCGCGGTTAGCTGCCTGTCTGGTCACCAAAGTATGTATTGGTGATGTTTACTTGCTAATTTTCTGACATGAATGGTATACTAATATAATTATAAAGTATCGACATGGTTGAAACGAAGGTATATTGCAGCTAGAGCATTTGATGATGCTTTGTGGCTTTTTGGATTGAGTTATCTTAACTTACAGTCATATTAGACGTAGGTACAACTAACCACTTGTGTGAATGGATAGTATGCTTATGTGTGTGTTTAAACAGTTACAGTCGTTTTCATCTCTCCCCAAGCTATAAGCTAGCCGGGATCGATGATCCGGACAATGATCAAGGGAAACTCTGATAGCTGGGGCCGATTCATCTGGACTCCAGAGACAGATTGGGAGAGTGACTATTTCTCATTCTTTCTCTCTGGACGCCGAGATCATTGCCCTTTGCTTTAATGAGCCGACTTCCTGATTGCGGAAACTTATACACCACACTCAAAACTCAAATGCGACATAATAAGGACGATTCAATCGAAGTCATATTTGGTCAACAGTGGCCTTTTAGAAAACGAAAGCAAAACAACCTTGTCATTGCCTATGACTGCTCGTTATCTGCGAGCAAACTTACCATTCTTCAAATATGCTCTTTTCAAATGCAGCGAATGCAGAATGACATCTGCATCTGGGAGACTACTCCCATCGTGGTTGGGAAACTCTAGCACACACGATTATATCCCATGGAGGATAGATACGCTGGCGAGAGGAAGAGCTGTCTTCTGGGAACGGTTGTAGATCGAGGAGTCACAGATATAAGTGTCCTCACATGCACTACCATGATCAAGTCACTATCTTGGAGTTGAAGAATGGTTACACTTATATCTACCCGAAACTTCATTTATGGAGCTCCTCGGGGGTGAGTGTCATGCCGGGTGCTTCAGAGTTCATTCTTGCGGTTATGTTGATGCTCTGGTCAACATACAATATGTTGTCATACTTACATAGATACAGCAGCACGGCGGGGAAGTGGATTCTTAGAATTTGGACTAAAATGAGACCATCTGATCAAATTGATCGGGAATTGTACTCGTCTGAAGCTTTTAGGCAGAGCTAGATGAGTAGTTCAGGAAGAAAGAGAGGTTTAGGACGGCATATTGCTTAGTCGATGGGGGGTTGGCACACGAGGAGGTTGTCCCGCGGACTACGTTAAGGGTTACCTTAGTAGGAGAGGCAAATTGAGGGCAAAGTTGCATCCTGCCGACTACCATTTCCCCAGAAATGGCGATACCGCTGTCTTTGGTGTTGTGTTTTATTGAACAGATGTGCAGTCGGTATGTCGAATTCGTAATTTTTTTGGCTATTCGAGTGATTTTTGTAGGTGCTAACTGCCTTATAGGCCCGTACATGGACTTCCCGACTGATATTTTAAATCTTTGCTGTGCTCATAGTCGTCAACCGACCGAAGACGATAGTAAGGAGGCATCGATGTTAGGATATGTTCCTTTGAGGTTACATTCCAAGGATCTTAGGAAGAACTCGACACGGTTGTTATCACATCGATCTTCTCAAAGGCGTCTATTGTGGGAACAAGAAAACACACTTGTTCACGAAGATGTTCGTCTGCTTTTTGTCGGTTTTGTATGAGCGCATTGGCCATTTGTGGATGTTTTCTACATAACAGAAACTTATATACTCGGTACGCCAAAGCAAAGTTCGGAGCTGAGTATGGTCCTCGTCTTGTGTCTCCTTAGACTATTGGCCTGTCTGCTTCATGATACTAGAGGATTGCGCCCACTTTCGATGATCCACAGAAGAAACCGATCTGTGTCATGGGTGGTGTTTATCTCGCTGGATCAAAAGTATATTAACATTACTGTCAAAAATTTATTCTGCTACTTACATAGTTAAATTGGCTTGAGGGACTGATATCGTGCCACCTCTAATCGAAGCATTCCAAAAAGAACGCAGACTAGCAGTAGTCCGAGCTCAAGTGTGGGTTTTGAAGTATTAATTCACAGGTAGATAGCCTATATTCTAAGAAGACGCCGATAAAAAGCATCAGAAGCTTATTTGTTAAACGAAAACACAGGCGCGAAAGATAAAGATCGTTGGCGGCGTTGTCGCCAGATGTTGGTGGACTCCTATGGGCCTGTAAATAAAGAAATCAAGAGCAGTTCCGAATCACAATCCACTTAACAGCTTTGACTTTCGGGTTTAAGATTTTAATACATAATATCGTACGATCTAGTCTTTGATCATCTACTTACATACTACGACCGTAACGTACCTAGCCTCGTCATGTAACCGTAAACTTTGCTCGATATAATTATGTTCAACTAAATCCTCTTCCTCTAAATACCGCCTCTTGACACAATACGCTAACCTTCTTGAACAACCTCCTCCACTCCACGGGACATCCCTTCGCCTTATCCCACCCTACAACGAATAATCCATCTCCTTCGTCACTGGTAACCCTCTCGACACCAACTGTACCAGCGAGAACGCATTTTCTTGAATCCCTTGTTTTAATCTTAACATACGCCGTTTGTCCCTGCCATTCCAATTCGTCCACTTCTGAATCATAAGATTTAGGGTCTATTGGAACACCTGACTTTCGCAAGCTACTGAGCAGCAAGGGTAAGAATTTCGAATACGGCCAAATAGTATAGAATCTTGTCATCCGTCCAGCAGGACAAATGTCATTGAACCGTCTCGCGGCCTGCGTTAACGTCATCGGAATTGATGGTTGGGCTGCAAACTGCGACTGTACCGGATCTTCGCTTATAGACTGAAGAATCTGATCGTCTTTGTAATTGTAGCTGCTGAAGACTTGTTGCTGCATCTGCTGCGATTTGGGAGCTGCTGCGGCCTTTGACCGCAGATACTGACTTGGTTGCTGACTGCAATTCAGCTCTGGATGTTCGTCACCCCAATCCAGAGATAGAGAGGTCATATCCTCGCTCAGAGCTTGACTGCTGGGTACAATAACCTCTGTAGGCGCGGAAGATAATCGATGTTGGGTCAATTCGTCGGTATCCGTCATTTCGTCGTCTTCGTCTTCTGGTGTAGCAGAGACGAGGGTCCGTGGCTCAGGCTGCGTAAAATCGACGTGAAGACCTTCCACGAGACGGGTAGCGAGACCGAGTCCATCACGACAAGTACCGGATGAATTCATCAACCGATTCGGTGCAGTGTACCATGAGTGCCTTTTGATGTCGTCAACGGTGTAGCGCTTCTTCGGGTCTACAGTCATCATTCCTCTAATTAAGGCTATTGTTGATCGTTAGTTATTACCTGGTATTTGGCTGCGTTGAGGTAATATGGAGATTGAACTTACTAATAACATCGTCTTTGATGACATTCCACGGCTCGTAGGTAGCATACCCACCCGTGGACTTGTATTCGTAGAATTCGGCGGAGCGGTCTGTCGGTTCATCCCAAGGAGTGTTACCCGTCAGTAAGACGAACAGGACCACACCGCAGGACCAGATATCTACTTGATCGCCTGCATAGCCAATACCTTGCGACACCTGATTTCATCATGCAGCGACGAGAAAACGAGCCTGTGAGTTAGTGTCAGTCTTTCCAATATGCTGGCAAACAATCAAATGGGTTCAATTGTTGTTCCATACCTCGGGTGCAACATATGGAGGGGACCCAACAAGTTGGGTGCTCGTTTTAACCCGACCTTTGTGCTTGTATAGGGTCGCAAAGCCAAAGTCCGCAATCTTGAGGTTGCCATTGGAGTCGAGCAATATATTCTCGGGCTTTATATCTCGATGAGCCACCCCCCTTGAGTGCATGAACTCGGTTCCAGCCATCAATTGGTGGAAATAAAAGTGTGCAATATCTCCCTGCACTCCAACATCGGCCTCTATGCAATTTGGTTAACATGGCTTCATATGATCGATTTGACGAGACTAGGGAAAAACATACCAATTTTATCAAATAAATCACCACCATCAGCGAACTCCATCGCAATCCACCGCCATGTCTCATTCTCGTCACTGCCGTAGAACTGAATGACATTTTGGTGTTCGCCGATATGTTGGTGCAAACCAACCTCATGAAGCAATTGTTTGGGAGTTATATGGCCGTATTTTTCAGAGTACTGCTTGTGAATAAACTTCACAGCACAAACGGCACCGGTACCATGTTCTTTACCCTTTCGTACGCTATACAAAGCAGCTTCGATTAGCTCTCGTTCCGAACACAGGGGTGTATTAGCTGTCTAGAGATATCAAAACGTACAAAGCGTATGCGCCACGGCCGAGCGTTTCGGATATGAGATCGAAAGGTAAGTTGGTAGGCAGAGGCGCCAGCTGACTGTGAGTAGTCTTGATGCGAAGGTGATTCGTTAATATGTGTGATTCCGAGAGGGGACGTGGGTGAGGTATCACAAACCATGCTGTGACAAGCTGCAGCTATCCGCTGTTGACCAGAACAGTTGCTAATTATCACCACCACCAACAACAACACCGCCGTCGATAGAAGGAGATGTCCTGACAGATGCCGCGATACCACGAATGTAAGGTCGGGCACCAACCAGACCGCGAGAGGGATGCGTTTTAAGTAAACGCGTGGGTGGAACGAGGAGGAGAGGAACGCGGCTTCGCGAGGTCACGCCCTGCCAGGGTTGTTTTCTTGGGTTGAGGGGCCAACGTCGGTTTGTTTTGGTCACAGAATTCGTCGCAGAAAGTGCTTAATCCCCAGCAAACGCAGAACCGGCGCTTCCCTGCTTCGTCTGGTCTCCTCTCAGCGGCGGCCTATTTAACAACTTCTCCTCTCGGTTCTTTCTTTTCTCTCTCCTCTTTAATCTCTTAACTATCTCCTTCGTCCTAGAGACAAGAGCAGACAATCAAGTTCGCATTCGATATAACCAACTACCTTCGAAAGTTTCACACCCATCGTTTGCATTTCGGAATCCTTTGCCACCAACATGAGCGGAGTAACAGCCTCTTCCAGCACCCCAAATGTCACCAAGCGGTATGCTTTCCCTACATCTACTTACGTAACTGTGCAGACATAATAGCTAGAGTGATGCATACTAATGGGGTTGTTGCAGACTTCACAAAGAGCTGATGCAGCTCATGACCTCGCCGCCATCCTCTGGCATCTCCGCATTCCCAGACGACCCATCCAATCTCCTCAAATGGACTGGCACCATCGCCGGCCCAGAGGGCACATACTTTGGTACGAATTATCCGTTTTGAACTCAGAAATTAGCCTATAGCAATATTTTCTTACTAACTCTGGTGGTTTGATAGAGGGCAAAACGTTCAAACTTTCCTTCGATTTCCCAGCCGATTATCCTCTAAAACCTCCAACCGTCCTCTTCAAGACTCCTATGTTCCACCCAAATGTCGACATGGCTGGCCGTATCTGTCTCGATATTCTCAAGGACAAGTGGTCTGCCGTCTACGATACCCAGTCGATCCTTCTCTCGCTGCAGAGTCTCTTGGGCGAACCGAACAACAAATCTCCGTTGAACGGACAGGCTGCCCAGTTATGGGATGAAGATCCGGCGGAATACAAGAGACTGTTGGAGAAGCGACACCAGGAAGCAGAGTAAACCTATATCAATCGGAAGATTCCGGGTCTCTGATAGAGATCATCAGGTCACAATGAACGAACGATCATCCCATATATTTTCCGTCTGCCTGACCCATCTCAAACCTCCTTTAATGTCCTTTTATTGTTTTTGCTCGATTAAGCGCCTTTTAATAACTCTTGGTATTATCAGCGGTGGTGGTACATCGGTTCCTGGCGTTTTAACTTTTATTTCGGGGAGTAGGCTAGAAAAGGGATTATCTAATGCATAAATGGACAGTTTCGCTTGTCACTAGAACGATTAAAGAGAAATATGAATGCAGTCCATTCTCTTCATAAACATATTATATTGTTATTTCACGTGTAGTGCAACGTAGTGTGCTGATTCATACATCTTGATCGACCCAATCATCTCCCTCCTTTGCATTACCTGCATCATCTCCGTCGGCCCCGCCGCCTTCGTTTTCGTCGCCTTCGTCATTTTCCTCATCTCCGTCACCTCCGAAATTATAGTTTTCCCATGTTACAGGTTGGTGGTATATTTCGGCATTCAAGATATCCTTATCCTCAAATACTCCATCCCACTGCCAATCAGGTTCATTGGCCAGCTTAAACATGAAGGGTTCGTCCCCAAAATTGAATTTATAATCGTCAAAGTGTTTCGCAGTGTAAATGAAAGGAAAGTATCGCTTGGGCTTGGTTATCACGGCGGAGGGCACTATCTTGCCGTTGATTGTGAAAAAGATCTTATTCTCCAAGTAATTCATCCCGCACCCGTAAGAATCTACCTTGATATCAGGCCGGGGAGCGTTAAAATCGTAATCGAAATTGGGATTCGTGTTGAAATTACTTTCGTAGTCGCCATCAACGGTTAGCTGGTCACTACGGAACATGATCATGCTACGATCATCGCCGTGACGATTGGAAGAATTATGCATTGACTGAATCCCTATACTGACGAAACCGGCGTACGGTTCTCTAGAAACATCAGTAGTATTAGCATTAGGTACTAGCCGATTGCCCCGGGTTTGCAACAATAGACATACTCTTCTGTTGTAATAGTCTTGACCTCGAAATAGAAGGTTTTGGAGACTGGTGGTATCGGATTATCTGCAACTATATGGGCTGTAGAATATGAAGACGTGTGTGGTTTCCAGATAATTTTGTCTCTAACGGCTTCATTCTCCTCGTCTGGCAAATAGACGTTCTCTAGTAATGAGATTAGCATAGTACGATAACTTTCTGTAAATAGAGCATGTTTCCTACCAAGAACTCTAGATATTTTCCAAACACATCCGATACCAGAAGGCCTAGCAAAACTATTCTGCGGTGAAAAGGATTTTTGAGTGCAAAAGGATGCCAGGCGACCTCTGTGGCTATTACTGCCATAGATCGAAAGCAGATCGAATAGGGTCCAACCATGCGGGTCCACAAAAGGAGTGTCGTAAGTTTTGACCACATCCATAAGGTTTAATTCCTTAAAAAGAGGATCCCCAACATCTCGATCGAACAGTGGGGTTTCAAAATGCGACAAGGTGAAAGGTTCCGTCTTCCCAAGAACCTTTGGAAACATACTCTTCGAAACAGCCAGACGTGGTTCATAAAATATGGTACCCTTTGCTACCTGTACCGATTCTTTGGCGATTTGTTCACAGATGGCATCTAGCGCGCTATATCCAACGATATTCCTATTCCAAGTTTCGGGATCAAGGTCGAGTATCTGGTCCAATATTCGTTGACGACGATACCGTATGGCCAGATCCAGAGGTGTTTCTCCCAGATAGTCCATTTCCGAAATAAATTCTTTGATATTGGTACAGCTAGAAATCAACGACACCACTCTGGGGAAAAACTCAGTGAGCATGTCATCTTCTTCAAATGTTCCGAATCCTCTTGTGAATAGGTGAAGCATGTTGGAGTAGTCGTTATTTCTATGCAGGAATATGCGCTTCTTTTCGTCTTCAGGCAAATCTTTGCTGAGTTGCTCGTATTTTTGTAAAAAGAATTCCAGCAATTTATGTTTCGGTACCTCGCGCTCGAGTGCAATGGACAGAGGTGTCGCACCCTCCGACGCTGGCACCGTGCAATCAAGTCCTGCATTAAAAAATATACCAGCCAGAGCCACTTCGGTTTCTTCGGTACCAGTGCTTCCAGCAAGAATGTGAAAATAATTTTGAGATTCGTCGTTCATATCATGGATATCGGCACCCAAGCTAATCAGTAACTCAACCCCTTCCCTGAAACCACCTTTTACGGCACCCGAAAGTGGCATTTGGCTCCTTTTGTCTTCCGCATTCACAAGATCCCCTCCATCTATTCGTCTCATCTTCATTATTACTTGACAGATATCAAGAATCTCTTGAATACCTTCGGCGTCTTTCGGTGGAGGATCTTTGAATAGATAATGAAGAGGGTTCATTTCAAGCGTGTCGACCGCATGCACATCCCATTCCCAAGAAACAACAAGCAATTTGAAAAACTTCAAATCTCTAATTTGTGCTGCCAAGTGAATTATTGATGTGTCGTTAGAGGTTTTGACATCTAACCTTGCCCCTGCCGCAATCAAAGCTTTCGCTGAGGATAGGAGCAGGTGGAAGTTTTTATCAGATTTCCCCTCTGTTTCTAGGACATCAAGAATGATTGCAAGAAGAGCGGAGCCAGCTGCTGGCTCATCCCCGACCTTTAGCACCTTTTGGGGAGCGTTAACATCCGCTTTATGTTTGAGCAGAGTGTTTACTGTGACAGGATGCCGAGCAGCAAGGTACAATGGTAAAGCGCGGGTCGGGTTGGGTTTGTCACATATCGATCCTTCCCAAGGCTTTAGGCAGCTGGGAGAGCTCGAAACAATCATGTCCCGTAGTTTTTCATCGATAATCGACTTATCGCGGCCGTTCTGTTCTAGAAATGCCGTAACATCCTTCTCAAGGTCAAGGGGGTCCTCTTCTCTTCTGGCGAAAGAGTCGTACAGCATCGGCAACTGTACAGCTAAAGGCTCATGATCAATGCTGTTATACGGCTTATATTCGTCTTCGTCTTCTGGTGTGTCTTCAGTTGGATTTGTTTCGGGGTTAGGTATTTCCAACGTCTTACTAGCGAGCCACGCAATTCTCAAAGAATGTTCCATGGCTTCGATCAATGGAAATAATGCAGAACCTGAATATAATTGGTATGGGTCTGTCGAGTCCTTTCCTAGTGTATTGAACAACGCTATCGCCTCCTGGACACTTAGGTTCCTAAAAACACTAGAAGTGTTTTTTGTAAATAAACCCATGTATTGCCAGCCCTGATCAATATCCTGACATTGCGACCATGTGTAATGTTTGTAATATGCGTCTTGCGCACGCAAGGTAGACCTCAGTCTTGATACCTTGAAATCTCGGATATCGGACTCTCGTTGCGGGTAGCTTTCTAAGTTGTTTTGTATACTTGGACTTGCGGGTTGAACCAGCAGATCGATAAGAAGGTGCAAACCTAGCTCAGCAGCAACATGAATCGGCTCATCGAAAAATCTAAAAGCTAGCTTATCGACCTGGTGCAGCTCTTGTTCATTTTTTAGCTCTCTTTGAATGTTCCATCGATACCAGTTCTCTGGTCTCATAAAGATGGAGAGTTGGGTTAGAAGTTCAGTCCACCAAGTGTCGTTCAAGCTACCTTCTGTCCACCAGGCCTGCAAGATTCGCACATGCTCGTGCCAGTGGAGAACTTCATAACGTTGTCTTGCGCGTTTCCGCAATCTGAGAACGTCCAAATCGTCTGTCAAATAGCTGGGGAATGCCGATTCGTAGCCTAGCGCTGTGCATGCTCGCTTGTGCGCATCATACTCTGCTTCGCCATCAAAGGGTATATGTGATTCACAATAGATGAACCAGTCCGGTATCCAAGGCATGTGAAGCTTTTGAAATGTTTGATTATTCAGTGCGCGTACTGATATCAATGATAAATATTAGCGTATTGAAATGCTAAAAAGAAACACCTAAACCTCAGAAACTGGGGTAGATTAGAGGAGCAACCTACATATATTGATAGCAATGGACATATGCGCATCCTTTTTACTAAAAAGTTCAGATAAACTATCACCATACCGTACGAATGAAGCTGGGTAGTTTTAATTAGCCACCAAAGCAATGAGTTTTTAAATTGGAGCATGCACCTACAAGTTAACGTGAACTTGAAGACGGTGTTTCCCTTCGGATCACGATATTTATTAAACCCACGGGACTCCTGAGTAGTAGATTTCGTCGCAGGATCAGAGTCCTGCACCCATTCTCTAATGGATATATCGACGCCAACCAAGCCTGTATTCCGGTCCAAACGGAAAAAGTCTCTCCCTGCGTTTTCCAAATGATAGATGATATCCTTGACCTCGGGGTCTTCATACGGATTATCTTCGATAATTTTCGTTACTTCTGCAGCATATGAGCCTTCAGCGGTTGTACTGTTCTCTTCCAGCAGCTCAACAGAATCGCTTTGGCTGAATATATCCCTATAATGATCTGAAACTTCGACGACGGTAAGCGCAGCAACGCTCCACACAACCCATTTTAATGCGTTGACGATTAATTCTTGTTCATCTGGTGTTAAAGATTCTATGCTCTGCATATATATCTCGCCAATGGCAGCTGGCAGACGTTGAATCTTTTTATCCAAGCTATCTTTAGAAGGCTGCTGGAGTGTACCGATAATCATCCTGGCAAGCGTGAAGTCTCCCTTCGCTTTCTCGTGCATTATTTTAACTATCCGTGTGAGTTCCAGGTCGAAGAGGTGACCGAGTCGTTCTTTATTTATACGACGTTGTAGAACTTCACCCACATCGTGGCTGATAAACTCTTCAAGATCTGCTGCGTTCTTCTGCGGTGTGATTTCAATAATTTGGACGCCTTCCGGGAGTACCGTCTCTTTCTCCTGCTGCTCTTCCCCAATTGGGACAATATCCGGCTTGTCTGTTTCATCAACAAGCTCACTAACAATATCAAAGCTATCTCGCGCTGATATTATTATTCTGATGTTATCAGAACCTTCTTGAGCTATCCCCCTCAAGTGTTGGGTTAACATTTGCGACCCTCGATCCACACATTCATCTAGCGCATCAATCATAAGATATACGCGGATGGGTATGGCATCCGCAACCTTACGGATAGTAGCGCACAATGCCTCTAGATTATCCAAAAAGTCTGTTGCATTTCGCTTTGCGTCGGATTCGCCAAAGGTAGGATCCAAAGCTTCCAGTGCCGCAACCAACGCCTTTGTCGCCTGCCGTAGCTGCCTGCTATGCAGTAATTGGTACAATATGGCTTCCAATCCTGCCCGTGCAGATTGAATATCCTGTTCGCCCTTTTTATAAAAAAAGTGACACAGGAGAGCTGGTTCGTGCTCACGGTGTGCAAAATCGGCATGACTACCCTTTGGTATATCACCTACTATCTCCCTTCTCGCGCTTGTCATGGCAACGGATTTCCCGTGGCCGCGGGGAGCGCGGAGGACGAGGAATTTTGTTTTCGAGGAGGGTTTCTTCCAGTCTTGGTAAGCTTCTTCTTCTTTATAGAGCCATGATACTGGTAGGCGGCCTTTACGGTCACGGATGATCTTGTTGAGGCGGTCGTTGAGAGAGGAGAAGTGGAGTTTGTAAGATTCCGGGTAGTTTAGTTTTTCTAGGTGATGGTCTAATTCATATAGCAATGCGTGACGTTGGACGGCATCCATTAGGTCGGAACTAATGCTTGCGTATTCTACTCATTGTAAGACGTGAGCCTTATGAAAAACTCTCTCAAGAAGCTTTTTGATACAATGAAATGAGGTTTATAAGCTTACGTTTTATGTCTCTTGCGATCTGGTCGATTTTTTGACCGGTTTCTGAAATATACAATTAGAATCAACCAATAATCAGGATAGGCCAAGGTTCAACCAATGGGATACCTACTGAGACTTTCATGAAGCACGGAGTCTTCAAAGTGAGATTGCACCACTTTCACCATAGCTTCGTACTTTCCTACCAATGAGGAAGCTTTGTCGTCCATCTCTTTCGTAAATAAATCCTTCATTGTATTTCCAATTCCTAGATTTGAACATCAAAAATTCACGATTCAATTAGTCTTTCCTGCCCAATTTGACAAACTTCCATAACTGATTGATAAAGTGTTTTCTAGAATCTTACTTTTTATCCTACTGGAGTCGAGATGCGGTCTAGCATTCCACAAGAAATCGAGTATCGCAAAAACTAGATCGGGTATATCGGACTCCCAAATGTTAATTTCCGACGCCGTTTCTTCTATCTTCGCCATCCGTGCTTCCCAGCGGATACAATCCGCCACTATGTTCGTGATACTGTCGCAGGTACCGCATATCAGAAGCCTAGTTTGGACTTTGGCACTACCAATCTATTTGTCCCAAAAAATAATATCGCGAATCAGTACCATTGAATTATTATTCTAGCCAGCAAGTCCTGTCAACTCCTAAATATACCATAATACCGTTTCTAATCATAGCCTCACGTTTTTCTACTAATTCAATTAAAACTCACCGCAATCAAAGAACTAATCCCAAACCAAACAATCGATACACTCTCAGGCGCAAACCCCATAAACACATCTCCCACGGTCTTCAACTGATCCAACGTGGTCAACAACCTCGCCGCGTTGTTGATTTTTTCTTCGGATGTGTCGTTTAGTTTGCGGCAGGCATCGAGGAGTGTATCCATTTTAGTACCAGAAAGAAATTCCTCTACTGCATATGAGCGTTTTGGGTCTTTTTTTATAATCGGTTTTGCGATTTCTTCGCGGAAGCGGTCGCAGGCTTCGTCGAAACATTTTGTGAGGGTTTTGCGGGGAGGTGGGGGTTTCATTTTGAGTTACTAGACGCTCGATTGATATGTTGCTATGGGTGGTATAGAATCGGAGAAAGAATGTCGCATTGAGGTTAGGCGGATTCAGTATTTTTGTGATAGACTGGGAGCATGTCATATAAGTAGGCTCTCGAGGAGATACTATAGGATATGCAACAAGGGTCATATATTTGAGGATATATAATTGTGAAAGCGGGGTCTCGGAAACGCGAGATTCTTGAAATTCAGCCCTATCGCATTCGCGACGCTACTTGCTCTTCTTGGCCGACGTTTTCTTGGACAACCTCAAATGCTATGCAGCTAGGGCCATTTCTAGCGACGCTAAGCAAACGGGACATATCTTGACAGCCAAGCTGAAGGAAGAATTGCATTCAATGCAACTGCAGTTGCGGGGGTGCATGTGATTCTCATTTTCTTTCTTGCATAACTGAGAACTCCAAACCTCTACATAATATTACATCATCCCTTCTTCTCGAGAATCGAATTGAATTATATGCATAATTTCCGAAAGTGATAGTGATAGCAGTAACCATAATTGCTAATCCGAAAGTTTAGTTTGGGCCAAACTTTGCGCACCTGGGAAGAAGCTTCGAGCTAAGCTTCGTGCTTTGCGTTGCACCAACCAACCGACGCCGCATTGCGGTTCCACATTCGGAAAACTAACCGACCCATCACCAGCGGCGTGATGTTAAAAGCCGCGTCAAGCGTCACGTTCCCCATCATCCGTCATACACTGCGCACCAGATCACACCGCGACAAAGACTCAAACACCCCCATCATACGCCGCCTCAGCCTCTCCCACGACTTATAATCACAATGGTCAAGCCCCTCCAGTTCAAAGGCGACAAGAAGCCGCTCAAAAAGCGCAAAAGAACGGAAGCAGCAGATGACGAACCGTCGGCATCTGCTTCGATCGCTGCTTCGACAGTCGAAAAATTTGGGTCTTCCGCCGGTGGTACCTCATCCTCGTCGTCAAGAGCGGTAGTGCCAGCTGAGAAGGAGAGGGAGAAGAAGGCGAAGGTTGTGAATGAGGATTTGGATGCGGATGATGGGTGGGCGAATTCGGATAGTTTGGAGGATATTAAAGGACCGGTAGTTTTTGCGTTTGTAAGTTCAGTGTTTATTCTCGCATTTTTGATCTCTCGTTCTTCTGGTTCCTTTTTTTAAGGAAAAAAAGAAAAAAAATATAATAGGAAATAAGAAGGATTTCACATGGGACAGAGTTTGCTGGGGTGTATCGGGTGGGAAAGTTATGGGAAACGTATGATGTATGATGCGAATGTGGTTTTTCAGTCACAAACCGTCATGGGATTTGAATAGAAAATGCGATGAGATGAGCGATGGCTACACCGGCGTGGTACCTGCGTCGCTACCTGCAGACCTCCAAATCCACAAGGCTGGATCGCATGGCGATATTTTTTATCAAAATGTTTCATCCGATCTTTTCTACCCCATCTATCACTCAGTTATGACGATATCGGACCCGCCCGGTGGCTTGGATACCCCGGCTCATATATTACATACATCACTTGCTGTATCACGTGTAAATTGCTAACCATCGGTATACAATATAGGCTTCCACACCGCCTACATGTCTTGCATGCGACGCAAACGGCAAGGTCTTTGCATCGCCGTTACGGGATGTAGACGGTGAAGACTTGGCTACAGCAGAGCCGCATGACGTATGTCTTTCCTACATACTTCATTTTATTGTATTCATGCAGCTAATTTTATGATGTTTTGCGATAGGTACGTCAAGTATGGACCGTGACACGCATACCCTCATCCACACGCTTCGCATTCAAGGGACACCACGGCAAATACCTCGCCTGCGATAAATTTGGTGTGCTGTCGGCTTTAAAAGATGCGATCAGCCCTGAGGAAGAGTTTGTACCGGTGAAAACGGAGACAGGATGGGCAGTGCAGACTTGTAGGGATAAGTTTTTGAAAGGGGAGGAGAAGAATGTTAGCAGTGGTGGGAAGGGGAGCGGAGGGCCGACGGGAGGGGTTGTGGTCGAGATTCGCGGTGATGCGGAGACGATTGGTTTTGGGGAGACATGGGTTATTAGAGTACAGAGGAGGTTTAAAACTAAGACGAAGAAAGAGGGCGGAAAGGAGGATAGGATTAGTAGAAAGGAGTTGGAGCAATTGTGAGTATTCTCTTCCTTTTATTTTTTTATTTTTTTTATTTTTTTAGTTTTGGTCTTATGGGAATATGCGCTCGAGTCAGTGAAGGGCAGTTTGTGATATTTTGGGTGGTGTGCTGACACTATCTTGAAATATAGGGCTGGACAGCAACTTGACGATGATCAGGTGAAGATACTGAAGAAGGCGCGGAGGGAAGGGAATTTGCAGTCAGCGCTGTTGGATATACGCCAGAAGAAGAAGAGAGATAAATTCGCCTGGTAACAGGATGTATCCAGCACGGAGGCCTGGTACTGTTTTTTAGGCGGTGTGTCGGCGAAAATAGACCGGCGACGGAATATGCAAGATTTAGACTGGGAATGGGAAAATCCGGGATTCCAGAGACACACAAACAAAAACCACGAGCCAAAAGGATTGGTGTGGGTGGGTGGGACTCGGCAGCCCTGCATAGCGGATTTCTGCGATATGGAGACGGGAGCGTAAAGACGTAGGTACAAAAGGACACCTTGGCTACAAACTTTGCAGGTGTACATTCAACCAACAAGGAGATACAAGTTTTTCGTCTCATCTTGAACGTTGGAAAGTGTAAAGTCACAATGTTTTAGCGATAGAGAAACGGTGACGTCGGAGAGCAAGAGAATCAAATCCAACAGCTTGAGCTTTTATCAGCTGACCCGGAAAATGGTCAACATTGGTATGGGGGGTGACATTGTCTGCTGGTAGGAAATATATGATCCTGACATGTACACGATTACTTCTCATACTCATTCATAACACTAGCTAATCACTTTATCTATCCCACCATAATTTGCCATTAGAATCGCATGAATGTATTCTTTGTTTTGGTTTTGACAGTTTTCGAGAGCTCTTGCGATTGGTTCAAATGTTGGCTAAAGGTGCCCGCCCATGGATCCCACCCCTCCCTTGCACACCAGCCATTCCAGCGAACGAAAGACCCCATCACATTGCCAAATCGAGTAATGTTATTGTTTTGGTCTGTTCGAAAAGATGGAATGATAGATAGAAGGATATCGTCCAGCGGATGTCATGTTCTTAATCATTCTTCTTGCTCTTTCTGTCTGTGAATAATATATTTTTGATTAAAATATCAGTTCGGCGGAGGGGGGAGGCCGTGGAGACACTTGTCCCTCTATTCATTCCTCTTTCCATATTCCTCGACAGTAGATTATCCAGTTATTCGTAAATCCTCATCGTCGAACCAATACATTTAGGAGCTTCTCACAAGCTATACCTCGTATACATTTTATCATCTTAGTCAGCGATCGAGTCCGAGCGCAAGCTTCCTCAAAACAAACGAAAACAAGACACCACCATTCTCTTGCCGTCGTCTCTTCCTGTTCGTTCGCTTGTAACGTTTCTTCCGGAAGCAGAACAAGACCAGACAGCCCCAGTTATTAGATAACGATAGTACTAATAACAAGGAAACAAGGTGAGGATTCGAAGGGGGGATTCCCATGCTTCTTCGGAGCTTTTTTTCTTTTCCTTTCTTCCCTGGTTAGCGGTGTTTGTTTCCCCAACACACCCGACAACACGACAACACATCCATCCTCCATCCCATCTCCCATCATCCCTTCGATTGACTATTCCATTTCCAGCCCCCCACCACCTGCCCACCTCCATCCTCCCTTATCATCACCATCTTCGTCAACCTTCGAGCTTCATCCCCACTGCTACTACCAACATCGCTCGTCGTCCACCGCTACTAGGCGCATTATAGACCCTGTGGCTGATAACTCTCACTTTATCAGTATTCCTGCTGCGCCGAATTCGGATTCAAGCATCCAAAACCGCATTCTCGCTTGCTTCTTTGCGACCCTGTCGCTTTCCATTTGTTGTTAGTCCATCCCGCATAACCAAGCTTCATCGTCGCCAGAAGAGTCATAGACTAACTTTTTTTGTTTTTTGAAACAGCCAATAGCGCGGAAACATCTGAGAAGGCGTGGCCGTCGCACTAAGTCGCCAGACACTCATCGCGTCTCCAGATCCCCGGCCGCAACTCCCTCTCTTCCAACTGTCGCAGCTACTTCTACCTCCGCGACTGCTCTTCCTGACAATTCTGCTTTTGCTGCGACTGCTTCTCCCCCAGTCACAGCTCCCGCGAGTCCTACTTTCTCAGCAAACTCGGCGGCGACACCTTGCGGAGCTTCTGCAGCTCCTTCACCCACGCTTTCTCCCACACCTATCGTCAATCACCCCTGTCGATATAACCTGCGTAGTCATCCGCAGACAGATCACTCAGAAACAAAAGGTATATAACCTTCCCGTCCCTTGCAATCCTCTTCTCAACTTCGATTCCCGCTTTCTATTCCCAACTTGTTTTTTCCGAACCATCGAGCCACGACGGATTTGGATAAAAACATAGCCAAAGATATAAACAGTCGGAATCCAACCCCACTCTCCTTTTCCTTTATCACGACTTGTTACGACCTTTTGTTATTTGTTAATTTCGTCTTTCTTTATTTCTTTAATTTTTCTATCATTCAGTTTAGTTCCTTATTGCCTTTTTTCATTTTTTTCATTTGAAATTGCAGCAAATTTTTCCATGCAGATCTTTTACTTACCAGTTACAGTCGACGACGTTCCAACCGGCGGTGCCCAAGAGCGTATCAGTCCAGAACGTGTCATAAAAATCGAAATCCAATCGCCCGGTCCTCCTTCAACACGCATGCAAGACTCGCCTGTCCCTCGTCGGGACTTCCTAGTTCCACACAATGGCTTGTTAGACACATCAGATGATGAAGATGGCATATTTACCCCTGGTCCCGAATACTCTTCGGCGGCTACGAGTATGGGGACAACAGGGACTAAGAAACCATTGTTCCAGCTAAACAGGCCGTCAACGCCTAAAGCCTCTCTTCTCAATGGCAACGGAAGGCCAGCGACTCAACTTCCCGGCCCTCTTCCTCCTCCCACTCCTCCCAATCATGATCGCGAACGAGAGATGCAGCGTAAACGTAAGAGAGAGCAGACACCAGTAGATGATGCGACTCAATTACAAATGCAACTCCAAGCCGAGCAGAAAGATCGTGATGGAAAAGCGTCCGATAGGCAAGTTAAGAGTCCGAGTCCGCTGACTCCGAGACCCATCATCAAAAAGTCTTCGCCAAAGAAGGCTAGCGTTCGATTCTCTACTGATGTACAGCGTCCTCCGACACCCGGCACTCCAATAGCAATAGGGCACAAGAGGAGACCCAGCATCGACGCTACAACTCAGAGCGAATTCTTGCATCAAGAGGAAGAGTCAGACACATTAGAGGACGAGAAGGCTACCAATCCTCACCTTTCTCCTCCGAAAGCTAAGCGACGAAGAGAGAGCAGTCGAAGAATTTTCCCAAGTGCTTCTCAAACCCTCGTTGTCGCTGGTGCTGTCGCATGTGCAGGTTTCATCGGAATGAACCTTTTGGCCTCGGAATCTGCAAATTCAAAGCTAACAGCGCTCTGTAACATCCCTGCTATCCAAGAAATCGTCGGAAGCTTGCCTTTCTGTGTTGGCTCCGGATCATCGAAACGAAGTCCATACAACTATGCCAAAGGCGACAAGGCACCACCGGATTATAAGCGGCTCATGGAGTTACAGTTCAGTTTTGAGAAGATTCTCGAGGATTCCGTTGGTGGAAGTAGGCTAGCATACGATATGAAGACTAGCGAAATGGCTGTTAGAGACTTAACGATCCTAGTAAGAGTGAGCGGATTGGCTTGTCGAGACCAACTAGTAGTCCACCTTGAACACTTTGGCGATAATGCACGTATAGCTTCTCGAAGCTTATCCAAATTTTCCTCGCGCGTTATGGGAACTATTGACAGTATCCTCGCACTCGATGAATGGGCCAAGAAGACGCTTGAAGATATCCGAGATTCCGAAAAGGCGGCTTCGAATCTGGGCATTTCCAGTTTGGTAATGTGGAGAGATAATGATCGTATTCGACGCGATGTGTCCAATACCTTTCTTAGAACAACGGAGGGTATGGACGGACAACTCCAGCGACTTGTGATGGAAGCCCAGGGAGTGCTCAATATTCTTGACCAACTCGAGGACCGATTGAACACGATTCGTAAGTTGTTTTCGTCAAGATGTGCGAGTCGAGATCGTTTGCTGACAATGGAGTTAGATGAGATCATCTCGCGTGAGGCTAATCACATCAAAATTGAGAACGACGAGGTCTTGTCTGCCATCTTGACCAAACTCGGCGCAAATAAGCAAAAGATCGCACGAAATAAGGAACATGTCAGACTTCTGAATAATGTTGGCCATTACCGCAAGACGGCTCTCAATCACGTTTCCGCTACGGTCGTGGAACTAGAACGTATGAGCGCGGATTTGGAACAGCTGCGAGAGACCGTCGCCGCGCCGAACCTGTTGGACGGAGTCGTCGAGGTCCCCATCGAGTTGCACATTAGAAATATCGACCAGGGTATCTTGAGACTCACAGCGGGAAGGTTAAAGGCGTCGAGTAGGAAAGAAGAGTATGTCGAGAAGTTATCCCTTCCTCGCCTAGAAGTCGAGGATTGAACTGACAATTTTCTCTGCTCAGGTACCAACAAGCGGTTCTCGCCGGTATCGACTACCAGAACAAATTGATAAACGCACAGATTGCAGATATCGCGTCGAAGCCGATTGTCCACAACGTGGATATCTGATGGTTTCTCTTCATCTCAGACTTATTACCCAAATATGCCCTTTTTAGATTCGTGGACTGGAGTCTCTCTATCTTGAGAGTGGTTTAAGCATCTGCATTAAATATACGTGGATTCTTTTTTTCTTCTTTCGCTTGTTTTCAGTTTTTGTATTCTATGTTCTAAGAAGTGCCCAGCATTCTTTATGCTGCAGACGGTACGAGAACATTTGAATGGGTTCTGGAGTCCGGGGAGTATACTTTTCTTTCGTTTACTGTATCGATTCCTTTGATAGTAGTACCATAGCAACAACAGGGTATCTCGAGTGAAGTTCGATCGAACCCTCCCGCTCCAAGTTCTACTCGTTTCTAGTTATTTCTACTTCTTTCTTACGGCGAACAGTGTCTGGTTTACTGCATTTCAACAACAAGCATTGCGTTTCCTTCATAAATATCTCTTTTAACCCCTGTACTCTTCTCCGAAAAGGATTTCTTATATCTCGCTGGTTTCTGCTCTTTCTTGTTTGTCAGCGACTATACAGATAGCATGTAACACCATCCATACCTTTTGCTTTTTATTCCCTTTTCACATCTCTACTAGCTTGTTCTGAACTTTAGCGTTGCTTTTTGAGTCATGTATCAGCAGAGTTTCATATCTTGTATACATCTTCTGATTTTCGTTTGTTATATAGGACTGTATTTTTTGTCCTAGGAGTACTTTAGGCATATTTAGCTATATAGTGCTTTCCACTTTCCTTTTGATTTTTCCTTTGTCATAGCAAGTTTGCTTTCGCGGTACCTACCCTATCTTCCCTTCCATTTCAGCTTTATTCGGCAACTTTTGTGTGGTTTTCTTTTAGCTATTTAGGTATGGCGTACTACCGGGCGCCGTTTATATCATCATGTATGCATCCCGCTTTTGTTACTTTGGAGGTCAAACAGTGGGCGTTACTATTTGAAGTACTTTGTCACCCATCCTCTTCCCATATCCCCCCCCCCTTTTTTAAAACGATAGATTCGGATTTCTTACAAAATTACTTCTTTTTTGTAATATATGGAATTGAATCAAAGTGAGTGGGACGGGAGTCCTGCTTTTCTTTTCTCTTCAAATGTTTTTCGATCTAGTATTGTCTAGGTATTCAAGTGTCTTATGGTAGAAGTAAAAATTAATTGAAGACTTCAGTGGCTCTATGGACTCTAGAACAACGGCCAGCCGACAGACCCAGACAACCAGCTGGTGAGTGCTGGATTCAGCTGAACGCGAGTGCGTTGAGCGTAGCAATGTGGGGGCTCATTCACCCATTTTGGGATTTGGTGTAACATTGCACGTGGAAGCCACAGCACGAGCATGATAACAGAGCCAACATAGAAGTTGCATGGATGCATCACTACTAGCTGATTAAGCATCAGCTCATAACGATTGTCTTCGTTTTAAAACGTTATAGCATGTAGTTGCAAATTAAAAATATTGTAGAAATAGTTATTCTGTGATTCAAATATACTGGTCTACGTAACTTCGTTAACTACGCTCAATGTGAGGACTTTTACATGTCTCGAGCTTAATACTTTATCTAGGCCAGGCAACCAGCTAAATATATTTCATATTCATATGCAAATACATAGAACACTCGGATACAGATCCTTCAAGCAAGCTTCAATGATTCCGCTCAACAATCTCTTTTGCAAATGTTGCAAAATCACGATGATCAACCTTATCGAACAAATTCGGTTCTACAAACATCACTCCGCGTTAGTAAATCCAACTTGATAAATTATGGATCCGACAAAAATGTAAAAACTTACGAGTGAACACAGCGAGGGTATTCCTGGCAACTCCTGGAGCCTTGGAAGCCCTCGCACCCCTCACAAAGTGCGGCACAGCCTTGAACTTCCCCTGTGTGATAACCTCCAACGCCTCACCGGTCTGGAAAGCTAGGCAACTCCTCGGAATACCCACCTTGACAATCTCGCCATTTCTATTCTTGATATACAATCCAGCTTCCGGGTCCGGCGAAGCTGGTAGTTCTTCCAGCTCCACGCCGTTTTTGAGCGACGGAGGGTGTGCTTTCTCGTCGACAAACATGGCGGATGTGAGTCCTGTGAGGCAGCCGTGGTCGAGATGTGTACCGCACCAGCTGTCTAGGTCGTCCTCGCTTTCTTCGGTGGTGGAGTCCGGTGGGGGGAAGTAGTGGAGTAGTCTCGCTTTGCTAGAGGAGGATGTTTTGACGACATGTTCGAGGTAGCCCGGTTTGTAGTTTTCAATGTTCTTTTGGGCGTATTGATCGCATGCTCTGGCGACCAGTACGGCAGTATCGATTATTAATGAACACTACATTTATTCTGTTAGCTTGACTTCGAGACAAATGGTGAAGTCGAGAGAAGGCCATACTAATTCTTGAAACGCCTGTTTGAACCCAGGTAGCACATCCTCCGTCGGCCAGATGTTCCCCTTGGTATACTCTGGTAGGTGGGGATAATCACCTTCCGCCCCGTCTAGCTTTGGATCCTTATACCAAGCGCAATTCACATAATAACTGCCCTTGAGCGTATCATATCTCCCATTCGCCAACTTTTCCTTCCCGCACGACCACCCCACCAACCACTTGGCCTCCTCGCATTCCAGCGCCGAGAGTTCGGCGGCGGGGAGGTTAGCGAGGTGTGTGGCGTAAGAGAGCAGGCGGAGACGTAGTTCTGCGAATTTGGCGTCCAGGTCGGAGACGACGAGGATGCCGAGGGAGTCGGGGCCGAATGCGGCCTCGAGGGATGGGAAGGGGACTGTGCCCGACTTGAGCGCGTCGATGCTGACGGTTACGGGGTCCGCTTTGGCGTACTGCATGGCTGCGGGCTCACTACTTGTGGGGTTTCGTTTGTGTAACGTTAAGTTTTTATCGATACGCGATATGTAAGAACCTTATCGATTCGTAGATGCGACAGGTGCGACTCTGGACTGCGACGGAGAGTTTAGAAAAAAATTCCTGCGAGAAAACCGCGTTTTAAAACAGCCATCTCGGTCTCACGGAATCGGATAGCGGCGGGTTCCTTTGAATTCGAACATGTCTCAGGCCATCGCTGGGCGACCGGTTGGGTTCAAAACGACCTTCCCGCTTGAAGTCCTTCGGCTATCGACGTCGCTGGGGAACCCTGCCGCCTGCATTCGACTCCATTCGGATATCTCAACTCCAACATCCAACGCAATATTTACTTGGAGAGGTTGTATATATATCTACCCTCACTTCTTTCAACAAATCAGATGGGCTTTTTTTATTTATGTAGTAACAGGAAGTTTATCGCCATGAATTCATGATCAGTCTTGTTTCGTTTTCGAATCATCATTGGCCCAATTCTCCTCGTCAAGCTCAAAACTTTCAACAACACCACAATCACACCCCACTCCTCCGCTCTCATCTCCACCCACGTCCGGAATCCTCTCACTCTTCCGCTTAGGATCAACCCGAAATATAATCCTCACATCACACTCGAAATGTTCTTTCTTGATGATATCCCGTAACATCGACTCGGTGAGGTTGTACGGTAGGTGTGTTTTCAGGTATACACATATCACAGGACCGTAGTGTGGCGTTTCGTAGACATCAATGCCGTTGCAATGCGCGCCGTGGGATCTGATGGTTTGGGATATTGTGATGGCGGTATGGTCCAGAAAGTCATTTATGATTTGGATTTCGCGGCGCATTCGGCGGTAGTAGAAGATTTTGTCGACGTCTAGTATAGTAAAGTGTAGGTTCTGTTAGTTATAACCGCATCGACAGGAGGAGGCTACATCGGTGCATTTCGGAAAGTGGGAAGGGCTATCTCTTACCTTTCCATACTTGCTCCATTGTGTTAAGCAAATGTTGGTTCGTAGGGTAAGTCAGCTTTGTTCGTTTGAAGGACTGAAGGTTGATGGCAGGTACCCCGTCTTCCATCTTAAATATTTGTTTTATAATACCAAATTTTGAGTGAATTTGCGCGCAAGTCGTGATCTCTGTCGCGATACTGTTGATCAGATGTAGCTAAAGCAAGCTACGAATTTATACAAATATTTTAATTTTAGTTTGTCCAAAACTATTAATACAAAAGAATATAATGGTAATATTACTATATTACATATTGGAAAAAAATTTTAATATATACGAACATATGCAATTGTTCCTCGCTGTACCTCTCATATCATCCTGAAACCAAGGAGCGATGTACCACTTAGATGGTAGGAACGATATACTTGAAATCGTCAATGAAAAGAGTAAGATAGGCTCCAGCAACAGTACTCAACGTCGACATAACACTCTGACTAAGCCCCGAATACGTAACCACCAAACTCTTAACATTACTCGAGAAACTGAACGAGATAGTTTTCATCCCGGGGACGAGCAATTGGGGTGTATAACTCTCCTGTTGTGGGTCCACCGCTTGCTGGGATGGTGGTAGACCGCCTGGGCTCGGGACTTCAACGTAGGGAGTGAATATAAGGGTACATGCGACTGGGGTCGTGAGGCCCAAAGCGGTGAGGGTGCAGCCAAAGTTCAAGGTTTGGGGTTGGAACCAGTCGACGGTAGAGGCACCGATGGATGGTGGCTCTGCGTCCTCTTGGGGGGACATTTTTGCGACGACGGCAAGTCCGGTTCCCGTTAACGATTTGAGAGTGTTTTTGGCGACACCGAAGAGATCATATTCGAGACCATCATAAACACCAGCAGCAGAGGAGATAGCAGCATTATCGAACTAAGATTAGAAATTGTGAGTTATAAATACTTTAAGTACTAACAAGATATTTAATTCAGGGAAACTTACAGTAGCGACAACATTTTTGGCATTGTTCATCTGTCTCTTTTCGACAGGAATGGACTGGCCAAGCCCGACGAGAGACGTGAAAATTAAAGAAAGTGAGAGGAAGCTTGTTTGAACCATGTTGACGAAAAGGAGTGTATCGATATCGCTTGAAGCAAAAAATTTAAAAAATAAAAATTATCTTCGAGATTTAACGGAGAACGAATGAAAGTTACGGATTTAGATCTCGATTATATTATTCGATCTAGGAATATAGAACGTAAATCTCTCTGCACGACAGGAACCCACGCTCCTTAAATACACCATTGGCGATCGCAATTTGAAAGGAGGGTGATGGAAACCTTGATCGTTCTCCACGATCCAGAGCGAAACATACTTCCTAGTAACACTTAAACTATCACCGGTCTGGAAAGATCAGCGGGGTGGAAATTTGAGTAGGGCTATAATTGAGCTCTATTATCGCATCTTTGGTGGATATCCACGATCATGGATACCATGGGGTAGAAAATGCTTGTCCCCGTTGAACATCGTATCGTTTCGCGGTATCCTTGTTCTCCGGTAAGCGGTTGTGGAGCAGAAAACAGTGAGGGCGCGCTTGAATACAGTTTAGCTGCTCACCAGGCTTCAAAACACTTTACTCGGAACGGGTTAAGTTGAAGCCTGTGCGCTCGCTGTTCACCCCCTTATATCCTTGTCTCGGACCAAGTGCCGGTGCCTTAATGCCTTAACGAGAATGCGGCTTGCCCCCTGCGTCTTCCCCGTTGAACTCAAGTTGGACGACCTCGAGTTCCTGATGAAGCATCAGAATGTTCAGAACCTCCATTTTTTCGATAAAAATTTCGCTTCCAAACTCTGTTCTTAAAATAGGCGATTAAGACGAAGATATCAATCTTCAACCACAGGGGCAACACAACCCCCAAAAACTCGGAAACGGTTGACTGGCCTCGAACTGCTTTCGAGATGCAAGATTACGAGAATAAACTTGTGGCTGACTGAAAAATGCAGCAGCGTTTTGAGGATATCATTTTCTCAAGACATAATCAAGCCATGACGCGTCCAGCTACGGACAATATTCAAGGGAAGCATTTCCCGACGCCCCACAATCGACCCGCTACACAACGGTCTGATATCAAAGCTAGATTGAAAATATGAGTTCCTGAGTGGAGAACAGACTAATTCGTCAAGCCACATTTAAGGGTTTATTTTCGCTCAATCATTTCTTCTTTTGAATAACATCTAGAGCTTGACGTCGACGCTTGGCAACAGTTTACTAAGTCAATCATTTCCCGCATCCCAGGATTTAGACCACTAGCATGAATTTAATATACATCACTCAATGGAGATATTCCATGCACTATCTACTTATTTCTCAAATAATTCGCAGGAATAAGCCTTTGGCATCCCATTTAGATTCCCTTGACCGATCCCAATTCCAATATTGATCATCTAGATAAGCCCCAATGTTGGATTTTTCGTCCGAAAATACAATATCATCATACTCCACATCGACGACCTTCATTCCATTGCACAATTTCATCTCTTTCCTGATAACCGACTTCCCATCCTTCAATACAGAAATACCCCCCCAGGATGCTTGAAGAGACAGAGGGTAGTCTGGGAGAGGAATTCTTTGCCTTCGAAGGATGGCTTTGTATTGCGCAACGTAATCGAACCCGTGAGCCAACGTGTAGAAAAGCCTAAGCCAGCTGGGTTGCCAGTGCCTAAAGTTTCTGCAGACGTGCATGAATGCACGAAAGGGATAAAATATTTCAAAGATCCACATCACAATAACAAACCCATTCTCCGGTGGTCCTCGAAATGCGCCATCCCTGCATAATCCTAAGATTGTGAGGCTTATACGTCTCTGACGAAAAAATTCCGAGGATTCGCAATTCGAATTTTGTGAATTATCCGGAGATGATGTCATTTTCTGGAAAAAAAATTCGAATATCTCAACAATTGAAAATTCGCTATCCTAAAAATTGAGGGACGACATTTTCAAAACCTAGAATTAACGTAATGCACAAACCTCGGCGTATATAAACACCAATAAGTTTTCATTAGGTTGTCATTCGATTGCTTACAGAGTCTATGTTGCCAAACAGCCTGCAAGCATTGTCCTCGATGAATTGGAGCCAGGAGTAGAAATTAAATTCCTCTAGTACCTCGATAAACTCTTGAGGATATCTAATGAGACACGTATGAATCACGCTAAGATTTAGATACCGAATTAGTGTGTTAAGCGCGATTAATGACTTTGACTGACCCCATATTGACTTACGGCCTTGTTTCAAAATCGGCTCCAGACTGCAATAAGAACCGTAACATTTGAGGATCTTCCGCACACTATATATAAGGAAAACGAAATGTTAATTTCCTGAATTCTTACGGGTTTAGCCAAAACTATACCTCGAGGAGCGTGCAAGGTATGGGGAGATTTGGACCCTCAAAAACATCGCATGGTGACGCTAGTCCGTATGCAAACATTTTAGAAAGGGTAGATATGTCCCCAGTGCGAACAGCACGCAGCATATGATTTGTCGTTTTATCTAGAGGCCTACGATTCCGGATTCGAAGATAAGGCACTTCCAAAAGGCTCCCATATCGAGCGATAGACTCTGTGACCATTATTGAGACCTGAGGCTTAGAGTATCCTGTCGGATTAAGTAAATCACTGAGACTTGCGAGTTCTACCGCCGCGGTCACAACATCCCCTTCATCGCAAGAATCGGTATAAGAGCCACTGGCATATAAACCTTTCGACGAGGGTGCTCTTCTGTTTTTCCGGCTTATTGATACTATAATACTTAAACCCTGGAACTCGAATTCAGTCGATTTGATGTTGTCGAAACTCGGGACCTGACCCCCTTTGATTACCAAAACTATCAATTAGCCCTATCGATCTACTATCAAGTTGGAGATGGAAATAATAGGCATTTGTCTTAGACTGACTAGCAAGTTTTATATTTCCCGCCGTTGCGGATCGTCGAAATATATTTTGCACCCTTTCAACCTCTCTGATACTTTCCAGCTGTTCCTCCCAATCCATATACTCCACATCAGAGATTACTTCTTTTTTTTTCAACGAGACCATTGTCGGATAATCCAAGATCTGGGGAATATTTGATAGCACAACTTGAACCGCTTTATCAAATAACCTAAAAGTATCACCGGCTTCGGTAGACATGCCAAATAGGCTTCTCCGACCACTCCGCAGTAGACGATTCATGTTATTCGCGACTGAATAGAAATCGCTTAAGATGGTCGCTCCCGGGGCATTGTGTAACTGAGGCACTGGACTATCAGCAGCATTATTGAAACTACTTCCCGCGAAAGTCATTGCGCCTGTGTTCGCTCGCTGATATTGTGCTAGTGAAGTTTGACCCGAAGTCGCTTGAATCTGTTTCATCATGACCATCAAGTCACCCATCATAGACATCAATTGTTGGCTTCGACTTCCTTGCGTTATTATCATATCCTGGCTTTTAGAAAATTTAACGTCAAGCTCTAAACTCAGTTTATCCATTGCTGCTAAAAGCCGATTGCTAGTACCATATTGCTGTTGGAACCCTTGCTGTATCATGTCCTGGGTAGAATCGATCCCGGTCATCAGAGGCTTTTGGGATTGAGTACTATTCATAGCGAGCTGAGAAATATTCTTTAAATTTGCGTTCATATTGGACAATAAGCCACAAATTGACATTTTAATATCAGCTAGCTCTTGATGGCTACTATTGTAAAGGGCCAAGTTCGCGCTCTCAACGTTAGCAAGATGTTGGCGTGTTTTGTCATGTTGGAATGTGTTCGAGACTCCCAGTTGAGTGATCTGGTGCTGGGCCTGGGTAATCTGGTGACTTTGGTGGAGGGAGAGCTGACTATACTCCGACAGTTACTACATTAACAACCACTGCCTTTATAGATCCGAATCAAAATTGTAGGGTACGGCTAGTCTTGAGTCAAGAAGCTTGCCAATGTCCAAGTGCTAATACTCACCCGTTCAAAACGGTCAGAGAGCCTTCCAATTCATTCAAACGAGCTGATAAAATCGAATTCCATCTCTTCAAATCCTCTTCCCGTAAAACCACTTTGAACCTTTTTACAATCTTTCTCGTTCTGCCGTCCGTTATCTTCTCCACCAACTTGTTAAGCTGGTATTGAATAATCTCCAGATCCTCAACGCACACTTTAACTTGCGTCTTCAGCCGTGCGAGCGCTGTCTCAACTTGACCTGATCGAGGATACAGATCTTGGCATTGCAGCGCTAGTTCAGAAATACCGTTAAGTGTTTGTAATAGTCCTTTCAACTGATTTTGTAGCGAGGAGACACTCTCTGGTGCGTTGACTAGAGATGAAATTGTTTCGTAAGCTAGTTTGGAGGTTTGGATTGCGACGGTGACTATTTGGACGACACTGGCAGCGGCGCCAACAGCCTCCATATTGTCGTCCTAAGCTCAACAACAGTTTGATAGCATAAATCCGAGGAAAATATTGTCTGGGTAAGAAATTAATATCAAGTTCGAGAAATCCAAAATTAAGTTTCGAGTCTAAAACTAGTGTGCCTCCGAGCTAATGGATTTGTTTCGAGATAAATAAATAGTTGTGGTATCGTCGGCTCACAAACTTCATAAAAGTTAAAGATCCTTGGATGAAAACAATCAGCCTTCAAACTGCACAAGGAACACGAGACCTGCAGATATCTTTGCAGAACCAGCAAACCTTGCATTCAAATGAGCTGGTAAGCTGGGGCTTTACATCTAAGCCCAGTAGCTTCTAGGAACACCATTACTTTGGTATATATCAGGCGATGAGCGTAATTTCAAAAAGCTCCCAGAATTGCAATTGCACTGCCATCTACAATCATACAGTTATAAGCGTGGAATTACGAATTATGAAGGGCAAGCCGAGACTAAGTTTTGACAGCCATCATTTTTGCTCCAGAGAAATAGTCGCAGAAGGCAACTATGAATACCTCACAAAAATATACAGCATGTCATTTTTAAAAAATTTTATCGCAGACTACAATCAGAACAAAAAGTAGCCCTGTGTCAAGGGTAGCTCCGCAGACGGTTCCGCAGTACACACAACCCCATCAGCCTCCACAACCTAGTATCAAAAACGCATCATCAGTATCATCCAAAAAAGTCCAAAGCCAGGATCGATTTAATACTCACATAACTCTCCGGATCAACCCTCATCTTCGGCATGGCGTCATTATGCTTCATATCCTTCTTCCCAACCTTCCTACACCCCTTCACAGCCTCGATACGACTCTTCAAACCATACCCATCCACGACCCCATTCTTCAAACTCGCCTCGCTAACCCACACAATCTTCGTCTGCGGCACTACAGCACCAAACATCGGTCGACCGTAAAATGGCTGCACGCTGGGAATGCTAGCGTTCGCATCCCCCATCTGACTCCAAGTAATAAACCCGGATTTCAAAACCAACTGCGGTTTCGCACCGAACTGCGCGGGCGTCCACAGTACCAAATCGGCGAGTTTACCAACCTCAATGCTACCAAGCAGATGCGACATGCCATGTGCAATAGCTGGGTTGATGGTGTATTTTGAAATGTAGCGTTTTACACGGTAATTATCTGCCCCGGAGCCCTCGTCTTCTGGGAGCGGGCCACGCTGGAGTTTATTCTTGCTAGCGGTTTTCCAGGTACGTAGGATGACTTCGCCGCAGCGGCCCATGGCTTGGGAGTCTGAGGACATCATTGAAATTGCGCCGGTATCGTGGAGGACGTCTTCTGCGGCGATTGTTTCGGCGCGGATACGAGATTCTGCAAAGGCGACGTCTTCTGGGATATTCTTTGAGAGATGGTGGCAGACCATCAACATATCTATATCGATTATAAGTGTTAGTATTCATTCCGTTTGCTAGATGTTCTGCTTTGAGAAGGGAGGGCTACCTAAATGCTCATCCAGGGTATTCTTGGTATATGGTCTGGTGGGATTAGTACTCGATGGCAAAACATTAGGATGTTCGACCACAGAGATGATATCAGGCGCATGTCCACCGCCCGCACCCTCGGTATGGTACGTATGGATAGTCCTTCCTTTAAACGAATTGACGCTCTGTTCGACAAACCCAGATTCGTTGAGGGTATCCGTGTGGATAAGGCATTGGACGTCATATTCGTCACAAACGGTAAGACAAGTATCAATCGCAGCGGGCGTTGTGCCCCAATCTTCGTGAAGCTTGAGACCGACCACACCGGCTTCGCATTGTTCGCGCAGACCCTTGGGGTCGCTGTCGTTTCCTTTACCCGTGATACCTACATTGATCGGGCAGGTGTCCAAGGACTGGAGCATGTCACGGATATAAGTTTTGCTCGGGGTACATGTCGTTGCATTTGTTCCAGTGCTAAATCAATCTTGTTAGCTTGAACATTTGGTAAGTTTGTAGTGGAGCATACCTGGGGCCAGTTCCACCACCAATGTAGGTAGTAATACCAGAAGCCAAAGACTCCGTAATCTGCTGTGGACAAATGAAATGGATCTGTCCAAAAACATTAGTCACGACTATCGCAGAAGAGCCATATAATAAAAACTCACATGAGAATCCATGCCACCATAAGTCACAATCCTCCCTTCCCCAGCTACGACATCAGTATTAGACCCCACCACCATACCAGCATCAACCCCATCCATAACATCCGGGTTCCCAGCCTTACCCACACCCACGATATTTCCATCCTTTATACCAATATCCGCTTTATATATTCCTGTATAATCCACCACCAACGCATTGGTAATAACTAAATCCAAACATTCATCATCACCCCTCCCGCTCGCCTGTCCCATTCCCTCTCTCAACGTCTTACCACCACCAAATTTACATTCATCACCGTAAACAGTATAATCATGCTCAACCTTCACCCACAAGCTCGTGTCACCCAGTCTCACGAGATCACCAGTCGTGGGACCAAACATGCTTGCATAAGCTTCACGTTGCATTTCCATGAGGCTGATGTTGGCGGTATCTAATATGGGACTGGGCACATGCGCAAACCCGCCCTTCTGGATCTTCTCCACGAGTGAATCAGTGTCGAACGACCCGAGTGGACCGTTTGCGAGAAAGTTACCCCCACGAATAACTTTATTCCCGCCAATCTCAACAAGAGCACAAGTGGTACTCTGGCCCGGTTCGAAACGAACAGCCGTACCCGCCGCGATATCCAACCGGAAACCATAAGCCTGCACGCGATCAAATTCAAGCTGTGGGTTGGTTTCGATGAAGTGATAATGCGAACCGACTTGCACCGGTCTATCGCCCTTATTCGTAACCTTCAAAACAATCCTCTTCCTACCCTTGTTCAACAGGATCGTCTGTCCCTTTACCGCCACCACGGCACCAGGTTGCTTCTCAAACTCGTACACCGATTCTTCTTCTAACGGGAACAGATCATCGGCGGGGAGGGGAAGAAAGCTACCGTACAGTGCCAATTTCAAATCTCCGTCTTCGGAGGAAATTGGGTGGTGGACGGTAACGAGATACGTGCCATCTTTGAATGTACCTTCGACTTGGATTTCGCTGAGGGAGGCGACGACGGAAGGTTGGACGTGGCGGCGGCCGAGCATCTTTTTGCCAATGTCCATTAGGTCGGCGACAGAGTAGGTTCCATCGCGGATTAACTAGATAGTTGTACAATGTATATCAGCCGTGAAATTTGAATTTATAATGTGAATATACTGCGAGCTTTACCTCATGAAGATTATTAGCTATCAAAGCCTATTATAACCCACAGCCGTTGAATAGAATAGGAAAGGTTGTCAGTTTTTGTTACGAGCAATCTCGCCAATTCGTAATACTGGTCGGATCAGTTCAACGTACGAGTGCTTCAACATGGTTAAGCTTGACACCTCTTGCCAACCGCCGTTGAGCCAACAGCCCAACTTGCGATATGAGAAGCTTATCAATCTAAAAAAAAAAAATCGAATATTCAAAAAGAGCCAATTAGCCTTCTATTCTTTTCGGATAGTAAAACGCAACAAGGAAATAGAAATCCGCAGATACAACAATTCAACGCCATCCATCCAACGTAAAAAAAGGTATTCGCGGAGTTGGACCTGGCAAAATTCTGCGTTGCGCTGGAGCCAAAATACCACAAAAGCCCACCCCCAAACGCACCACCCGCGCTCAAAATGGCCAATGAACGGAAACTTCGCAAGAGAAGGAAATAAAAGTATTTACCTCTCGCGGACTCAAATGCATCTCTGTCGCAATAGCCTCGCCAGGTCTTGTCAATCAATGTGGCAGAAAACCGGGCTCAAAAAGAAAAAAAAAAGGTTGGCGGACTCGAATTCGCACACGATCGACTCGGTTTTTGTGTCGCGGCGGGGTTAAGTTGATTTCTGGTACGTAATGCCGCTGCCGGGTGAAAAAAATCACTCCCAATCGGTCGAAAAATAGTACAGGCCAGCACAGACCAGAGGAAAGAGTCAACGTTATGATACCAGACCTCCTAAACGCGATTTCCTGTGGTTCGCGAAAAGACGATGAGAATAATGCGAAACTGCAATTGGATTGACCGAGAGAAAGATGAGAGGAGATGAGAATGAAAACCTCGTACGTGAGATTTAAACGTAAGGGCATGGTTAGAGCGAGTTCGGATAAAGGGAAGATCCCAGAGGAAACGGCAATTGATCAAACGTGCCTATCTTCGGTTTTTCCCTATCGCTCGACAGACGGACGTGCATGTATGCCCATGGATAGCGATGGTGCACCATGGCATCCGGGGTATTTACCGGAGACTAGCCCCTCGCGCATGGTTGACATGATATCGACCGAAAAGGCGGGGTTTGCGAACACCGCAATGCGATGAATACAGGGAAGGGTGTCTGTCCCACTCGAACACATAAAAACACCACCCCCAACACAGTAGCATGTTAACATAGCAAGCGGGGAGCTGACAATTCGAGTAATCAATGCGTCTTGCATACGCCATCCAGCTTCTCTAGCGGGTGGTTCATAGGTCCAAGACCTTCGAACTTGCAATGCATTGCATAGCAATCGATCGATTGACCTCAAAAAAGTAGAAGAAAGAAAAGCTCAAAGACACGCTCATAAAAGTATGAAGGTCCAAGCTGCCAAACCTACCCCATGAACCCCGCTCCCCCTTGTGCATGCCCGAAGCTTAGCTTGCTTGGAGGTCAACTCCCAAGCATGAGCTACCAATGGCTAGCCCAGGTCCAAGCTCCGGAACTGAGCTAGAGCTTTAAAAACCCCCCGCATTCACTTTCCCATTCGCGACATCCTTCCCGAATATCAAATCGAATCAAGCCTTGCCATATCATATCTAAGCTTAAATGTTGAACCTGTGGTACCAGCCTAGCTAAACTGGACGATAGCGTGTCGCGTGCGCTATACGCCCGTTTGAATTCATAAGCCGGCTAGGAGACGGGTACATACAATACCCTTAAATACACATCATTCGTGAAATCGATTATCGAATATGCGATCCCAAAAGGTCTTGATAATGCGCATGAGGAACCCGTCGAAGTCTACATCAGGCTGTGACAATGTCCAACCGCCCATCCAAACAACGTTCATGAAATCGCACATTCCATAACATTGATCGATAAAAGGACCATCTACCTACCATAAATACGCAGCTCCATCTTGGTCGAAAACGTTCAATCCTAACAATGTTGTGGGTTCACAATTACTTTCAAAAATTGGAAAAGTGCTTCATCAATAGAAATAGTATCGTATACACTCTAAATAAGAGCTACATACCTAAGCTAAATACATACATATATTCGAAAAAAAAGGAAATGCCATAAAACAGATGGAAAAAAAACCAAAGGCAAAGCCAGCAACCTTAAACCAAACCGAAAAGCAATAAAAAGCACTATGTCCACCCAAACGAAAAAAGCAGAGAGGAAAAAAGGAGGATTCGATCCACACGATTTAAAAAAACCAAATGTAAATGAATCAATCATAATAGTTCTTTTGTTGTCATTTCATTATCGACCGGTGAAGAGGTAGAAGGAAAAGAGAGTGCAAAGAGTGCCTCATCACAGCTCTCCGCATTATCGTAAAATATGAGATGTGTGGTAGCAGGGTAGGAGGGGATGAGGAGTGTTCATTGTTACAATGGTCAAAGGAGATGCATAAAAAAGAACAAAAGGAGAAAATCCTGCCAAGAAGAATCATGTCCAAAGAAGAAAGAAGCGCAAGCCCGAAACCTTGAAAAGAACAGTCAGCATATCTTCAAGTGTTGGTTGATAAAGGTAGATTGCTTACATTAATTACTAATGAAAGATCCAATGAAATGCACCGCGAATTTAGTCGGATGCCTTCCTCTTTCTCTTTCTAGGAGATTTGGTGGCAAGTGCCGGTTGCTCCTCTTCACCAGCGGATGGTGGTGGGGTGACTTCCTTGGTAGATCTCTTTCGAGAGCTCTTCTCCTTTGGTGTAGCCTTATCCTTGCTCTTCTTCTTGCTGGATTCAGACTTTTCCTTCTTGCCCTTAGCAGATCGGGGGGTCTGAACGGCCTTTGGCGGGGGAGGAGCTGGCTCCTCTTCCTCTTCCTCGGCTTCGACTTCAGCAACTTCCTCGGGGACTGGAAGTCCACCGAGCTTGGCCTTGTAAGCGGCAAGAGACTTATTGTACTGCTTCATCTCAATGGCATACTGGTCTCTGAATGGTTGCTATATTTTATGAAATAATTAGTATTTTGTTCAACACCAGTGCGAAGAAGTAAAGAATAATTACCTGTTCACCAGTATCCTTCATGTTAGCCCAACGAGTAGCCAGCTCCTCGGTGATCTCCTTGTTGGAAGCGTTTGGCAACTCGGTGACGACCTCTGGACGAGACACCTTTGCGAAAGCAAAGTATGCGGTCAATGGCTTCTTTGGAGCGTTAGGGTCCTTTGGAGTGGTGTTCTTGGTACGCTTTCTGCGCTTGGCGGGTTGGCCATCTTCACCGGCGTCCTCTCCGGCTTCTTCGGCGGCGGGGGCACCGCCGAAGGCTGGCAAGGGACGGCCGAAACTGGTGAAGAAGTTTTGTTCACCAAGGTCAATGCCTGGGAACTTGGCGGCCATGAACTGATGGGCAGCATAGGCAGCTTGGTGGGCAGCATTGGCCGAAGTGGCAAGGCTGACGCAGAGCTGTAAGATAACGCGTTAGCATGATACTATATAAATTTAGGAGATATTATTTTGTAGGGCTGATGGTGATGGGGTGAGGTGTTGTGAGGATAGCGACACCACAAGGAAGGTTCGTGATGGGTAAGTGTTGATGGAGGTTGTTGGGGTGCGTTGGTGGGATGAGAGGGTGGATAGAACTTACAGCTTGATACTTGTTGATGATGTCCTTGTCGGCAGCTGGGACACTGGCGGAAGGCGTTGCAGCAGCGGCAGCGGCGCTCTTTTCCTTTGAGCGAGCCATTTTGAAGGTCTGGTGAAGCAAGAAAAGAAAAACAAACCTCGATTAGCTATCGGTCAGAGAGGGACACGATGTCAAACACGAGAAGCGAGGCGGGCCACTCGAGTCTATCGTGTGTTCGGGGAGGATGTGATGTGGATGGAACGTACCTTTGGTTGAGATGCGAACGACGTCGGATGGACGGTGGTGGTGGTGGTGGTGGTGGTGGTGGTGTGGAAAGGAAAATGTGGTTGTTTGGTCGTGCTGATGGAGGTGAGCTTCTGTGCGGCGTTGCAAACAGGTCGGGTCAGTTATTTGGGGCGAGAGAGGTGGGAACTAGAACTGGTGATGATAAGAGAGGATGGTGGTGGTGGTGAGGTGGAGGATGGGAAATGGAAAGGAATGGGGGAACGAAAAAGTAGAACGGGCGGGTGGTGGGCATGCCCCGAATTTTAGAAGAATCCGGCTGGCCGCCCAGATCAGAGGCCTGCGTTGTTTTGGGTCGCTCTTGCTGGCGGGCTCACTCGCACTTTTGGGGGTGGCCTCGACTGGCCCACTGGTTTCTCTCACCCCAAGAAGTGGAAAAAAATCATAAAATCAAAAAAAGAGGGGAAATGTAAACAAAAAGATTTTTTCGCAGGCAGCAGGGGGATAATTTTCACGGCAGCGGCACACACAGGCAAGCACCCAAGCAGCACCAGCAAGCGCCTGATGAGGTGGGAAGGAGAAATTCGAAAAATCAGAAAAATCCTTGAGGCTGGGGTGTCTGCCCATCCGGACGAGGTCCCACAAAACAGGCCGACAAGCAAACACCCATCTGCCCATCCACCCTCTTCATGGCCTGGACCGGACTGGCCTCACCAGAACACACGAAACAGCTGTTCTGTTTTTCCTCGCTTCAAATCAAGCGACCGACCGGCGAGCCGGCCAACCTGGGAACGAAGGAACCAACGAGAAGAGCAAATGAACATTTTGGACCGAGAGGGGGAAAAATCAGAAAAAGACCCACCTTTGATATTTTTTATCTAGTCAGCGAAAATATGCTATCTACCCGATTGATAGGTCGCAAGAGGTATTTCAAAAGAAACCAAGAGTCTAGCAAGATTCGAGCGATTGATTAAATAATGCTTGGGAAAGAGCTTTATCAAAAAATTAAAAAAAAATCGGAGAAAAAATAAGAAAAAAGATAAACAACCTAGCGGGGGCGGGTGGGCATGCCCGAGTGGTATTTATAGGTCGCGACGGGTTTGTGGGTGTGGGTGTGTCTACCGACAGATTATGGCGGGTTGGAAGTGCGACCGGTGCTTCCAGACAAGTGCGTCCCTCGTCCGCTCTCTTCTTCTGCTTCCCTCCGTTTCCTCTGCTGCTGCTGCTGCTGCTGCTGCTCCTGCTTGCTTCCTGTTGTTGTTGCATTTCAAAACAAACGCAGACCTGCTGGGATGTCCCATGCCATGCAATGCCATGGCCCTGACCTGACTGACCTGACTGGACTTGACCTGACACCCACAACGAATGAACGAGCCAGTCCGGTTTGGTGCTGGCCAGTCAAAGTCTACCGCTGTTGCAGTATCGATGGACTACCGACCCCATCGATCTGCCTGCTTCTGATGCTTCTTCGCATGCAGCATCTTCTTTCTATTTCATGGATGCAGCTACGGGAATGTGGAGTAAATGGGTAAGTAGCCCTTTGGTCTAATCATTCGTTTCGTATCATCTTCGGCATCTCCACGTCGTTTGGAACCCAGCAACCAGTGCCAGAACATGTATCCGCCATGCCACCAAAGCAATCGACCGATTTCATTTCGTGCTACGAACCTCTATTATTCTTTCCTCCCAAGTTTTTTTTTTTTTCAAATGCCTTTTGGTATTATTATTTTATTTTTATTTTATCAGAATCATGGTGTCCTCAATCGAAGGATCCAAACGACTCTTTTTCCCACAGCTCTTTCCTTTTCGCCCGCATTATAGTGGTGTGTGTACCTACCGTGGTTTGAGACCGGACTCTGCTCCGGCCAGATAAGGCCAACTGGCTCGCTCTCCCTCCGCAGATTTCCATTCGCATCCTTCCTTCGCTTTGATCGTTCTGTGCCAGCTGCCCACACGTGCCCTCCCACCGTCCTTCGTCCTTTCGTTCACTCGTCCCTTCGTTTCGTTCCTACCCCACCCGATGACCAGCAACTGCCACGAAAAACTCGCTATCCCCCATTTCCCACTTTTTCATTCCCAACACGACTCACATGCCTGCAAGCTCGCAAGCTGCCAACCCCGATGGTCTCTTCTGGTCTGAGCTTCGTCTCGAAGGATCTCTTTTTTTCTCCGTCCAGATCCACACGAATTAACTTTGCAAACCCGGAGTGAATTGTTCGCTCGCAGGTACCTCTCCCACCTGCATGAAATCAAGCCTGAAATATCACTTGCGCAATTGACAAGACCCCAGCCTGCTGCAAAGATGGAACGAAAAGAAGGCGGATTAGTTAGCCTCCGTCGTCTAGCCCTCAGATGGATCGATCTGACGGGAATGAACCACCCAGACTAAATGAGCCACTGATAACAATCACTTTCTGAAAAAACTCGGCTGGACCCGGGGAGAAGAGTTCGAAAATACTCCTCATTCTCCGAAACGTAAAAAAAATATCAAGCAAGGGCTCTGATACGCTATTTTGTTCTAGCTATCCCACCATGACTTGATTGACAGCCAATTTCCATTTCTATGCTGTGATCTCTCATTTATCCATGAGCTCTGTAAAACTTATCGATATCAAAACCTGGCTCGTGAAGTAAATAGCTCGAGTGATCCTGCCCAGATGTGTGAAACGAAACGAGGATGCTATTAGTCGTCGCCCGCCAACGCGATCGCACAAGGCTCTTAGAGAAGCTTGCGCAATCCACTAAGACCGCCCTCCGAGACAATGACCGTCCTCGAAAAGCACGCAAGCTTTCGAGCTAACTCTTCCCGCAATGTGTCATTTTTTTTTTTTTCCAATTACGAGAACCGTCATATTTTTAGTTGGCCTGCTATGAAAAAAATAGTAAATCAATAGGACGCAATGCATTAATGATAGAAACCATTGGTATGTTACATTTGAAAATAGATCGTAACCATTTACATCCGAACGAGGCTGCGATCTTAAAATACACGCTCTGTCGCTGGTTTCCAGGTAGCAACAACCGCTCGCTCGCTCGCTCGTTCGAACTCTGTCGTGCATCAACGTGAAGCAGGCGGTGACCCTCGCATCCAACCGAGCGAACCCCGCGTGTGATCAAACCTTCAACAGAAAATCCGATCTGACCAACACACTCAGCCAAGCAGGCTCGGAAAGCTTCACCACACACACACACACACACACACACCCTCTCCATCCTGCTCGCCAGGCTCGTCCGTTCGCTTCACCGGCAAGCTTGCATCTCAACCCCCCTCCGCTTTCCAGCATTAACCTGTTTCTTGTTTCTCCCGCAAGCCATCGCGATCAAGCGATCAATGCAGCTATGTCTCGCCCTGACCTGCCCTGCGTGATCCTGTCTATCCGTCTGTCTAACCCCAAGTGAACCCCCATCAAACTCAATTCCAACGACTTTCTCTCTCGTCATTGCATTTCTCTAGCTCGGTTCAAGCCCGGCTGGAAACCACAAGCGTCCAATTAGAATTCGATTGTAGTTTACGTCAGCTACCTCGATCATAACATTATACTGACATTTGTGAATTTCAGGCTACTCTTAATAATAAACATGTTTATGTTCCGATCTGTGATCCATTTGTATTTCGATTGTGACATGATGGTCGATTGATCAATGAGATCCAATAGACCTTACCTGTCTTCCGCGTGCTCCTTAGACATCCTGTTCGCTTTTCGAATAGCTTTGAAACGTAACGAGAAATCGAGAGGGTTTTTCTTCGTGGGTTGTCCGTACTTGTCATCTCCCTCCTCGCCAACGGGTTGATATGAACTAATATCAATATCAATCATATATACAACAGAACTCGAAAAGGGCGAACAGCGACTACCTAAACCCCCCAAAAAATATTTACTCCTGCCTCAAGAAACAGAGTGCATATATAGCAGAACTCAAACTTAGTTCTTGCAATGCACCTATCACACAGATAAGAATGTAGACGTTCAAAAACGTCCAGAAGAAAAACATTTCTTCCGAACGATATAATCAACAAGCGGCTCTTAGTAGTTCGCGAATCAGCTAATGTTTTCGACACAGCAAATTGATAAATCCAACTAGCTTCGGGTTTTCGTCAAAAGCTATCTCGCATCTCGTTAACCCGATATTGTCGAAACCAACCGCTCATCTTAACCGCCATACTGCAGTGTTCCAGTTTAAAGGTCAAAGTGTCAACAAGACCATCAGGTCAATTCATCACCCTCATGGTGACCCGAGGTCGAGAACTCAATTGCACTATTATAAGACTACCAAATCAAACAGATTGATAAAGATATATTAAACTAGTATATCCAAGAGCATGGCTACCGTATCACTTCAATATCTATCAAAAAATCTCGGATAACAAATCCGCACTAAAATCTCGGTCTTTTTACACCTCTATGCGAAGCATTCACATAAGTTCAACCAACCCAAGGGCTTTTCTCATCAACCAGTAGTCTAGATACGCCCAATACTGCATAGGATAAAATTTTTAATTTTTAAATTTTATTTTTTTTAAACAAAAAAAAAAAAGAGAAAAGAAAAGAAATTTGCAAATAAGAATCTCTGTGTACAAATTTTGCGCATTGGTATAAAATACCAAAATGGCAACGATATAACGACATGACCTTCGCGCCTAAATCACAATTAATCGTACGGTAAAAACCTGTGTTCGATTCAATTTATTCAGACCAAAATACCAATCTATTAATTGGTCATAAGTATGGTTTATATGATATATTGAATACTGTATATATGGATATATTGGAATCACAATTGATTGTCCCCTACGTAGGTTGAAATTTCACTAGTATATAGCAGTAAAAGTTCCAACTGAAACCATTAAATCCTTCCCAGACGCTGTTGGGCCAACCGGATTAAATTTTATATCAGAAAAATTACTTTGAAAACGGTCGAAAAAAAAATTTGGGTACCGGATCTCGTGAATAAAAGAGCAATAGTCACTGGTTTGTGTTCTTTGGCCGCCTCCGAGGAAGTTCACACCCAGAAAACCCCGGCTGCGATTATTATAGCATTAAAACCATATTGTCACGATCAAGACCAAATTCCCAAATTATTTTTTTTTTTTAAAAAATCAAAATATATTTCATTATACGCCATTATACGCCCTTCTTCTCAAAAATCCACTTCCCTTCTCTGACTTTTCCATCCTGAAAAAGACACCCGATAACATAAAAAATATAAATACTAACCCTAACGAAAAAAAAAAAACTCAAAAGATCCCTTAATATTTCGCCGACAAAACCAGTAAAAGGATGATGATATAAAAATCAAGTCCGCTAGATTCGATTCAATTCCAGAACCATCGCCAATCTTCAATTCACATTAGGACCACCCAGCATAAAAGAATCAACCAATTGATACTATATCCAGCCCGCCATAACATTAAACAG
The DNA here is from genome assembly GCA_036971675.1 of Orbilia ellipsospora. Lineage (NCBI taxonomy): Eukaryota > Fungi > Ascomycota > Orbiliomycetes > Orbiliales > Orbiliaceae > Orbilia > Orbilia ellipsospora. Next base: position 681,546 of record JAVHJO010000006.1, read on the forward strand.
CCAAAAAATTAAATCAAACCGCTAAAAATGCAGATGAACGCTACCGAAACCCAGGAAATATCCTATTCATAGTCGCACGCCCTATATAACCACTCCATTAGCTCAAATCCCCGCCAACGATAATCAAATAAAACTAAAGGGAAAAGAAAAACTTACACCTAGGCCGAACGGAATCATCCCCCACCCCCTCCCTCTGATGCCCCGCACTCCCACTCCCACTCCCACCACTAGCTCCCTCGTCCTCTCTCTGCCCAAACCCAGCAGGCCCGATGTACCTCCTAGAATCATACAACCCGGAATCGTAAACCCCAATCGTGCCGTCCACGCCACCACCCGTAGGTCTCATACTAGCCCTCGACAACGCCTCCCGCCCCAACTCATCCTCCTCCTGCCTTCTCAACCTTCTCAGCCTCCACCTCCACAGAATGCCCCCACTCGCCTCGATATTTGTAGTAGTCAACGATGTCGAACTTCCGAGATTCGCACGACTCCGTTCCCTCACCCTTCTCATCAGGCGTTCCCGTCTGACAATCGCATTGGTGAGTCGAATGGGAACATACCCCTTCGGTAAACAACTCTGTTTGCACAAAACGCATAGCGAAGATTGAGCTTCCAGATATGGGTCGATACACTCCGGATGGAAGATGTGCAGACAGGGTAACTCGCGGACCGTGGTTTCTTGGTGGATGAAATCGTCGAGACAGATGGGACATGTGGTTTGATGATATCCTCGTGCCATGTAGGGTAATGAAGGTGGCGGAGGGGGTAGCGCGAGTGCTTGCGGTGCGCCGTGGACTGTTGGTTGGGCGGATGTGGGTAACGTGAGCGGTTTCGATACGGATGTTTCTGTCATCTCTTGTGTTTGTTGTGATGAAGATGCCGGTTCTGCTGTTGACGCTACTGTGGGTTCTGCTGATTCTTTGGATACGACGGCAGCGGGTTGCGGTACCCTCGGATCTTGTGCGGGTTGCGGTACTGCGCTTTCGGATATGTAGACGTAAACCGGGAACTTTGCCAGAAATTCTCGGGGAACCGTGATCCTTCCTATTCCTAAGCCTTCCAAATCGACTTCTCCGTTTGCGATCCGTCGGCGTAGAATTCTGCGGTAGTGGAATTGGAAGAGGTGCATGAGTAGTGAGGAAGCGCCGATGATAAAGAGTAATACCGCGACGACGACGAGTAGGAATAACCATAATCCGGGCATGGGATTCGTGCCCTCTAAAACCGAATGAATTAGCATTGTCACGTTCTTGACAATCGCAACCTAACGAGAGAGAGCGCGAGAGAAAAGATTCTGCAGATCTCCAGAAAAACGAGCGGGTAACGAGCTTTTATTCGTATTCCGAAAGATCGCAACGTGTCAAAATAGTGACAAAAGAAAAAGACAAATACTAACTCGTAGAAATGACCGCATATATTCTAGCAAAATCGTGAACGTTGTATCCGGCATCAGTCAGGTTGTGGCCATCGTAAACTTGAGTCAGATTCCCAGAGTACTGCGCCAGCTTGTTCATCAGGGGTTGTCCGATCGCTCCGTCAAGGTAGTATACGGGATACTCAAAAGGGAAGTCGACATCGTCAAGAGGGTCAGTGTTGTTTGAGTATTTTTCAGGGACGCCGTAAAAGATGAAGGCAGCAACATTGTCACCACCAGCGGAATAGAGGTATCTCCGGCTGCAATGCGGGGTGGTCAGAGGGGCATAGGCGACGAGTTTGAGGTCTTCGAGAGGGAGGTCTTCTTTGCGGGTGGCATTCTGAGGGACGAGTTGAAGGTTGTTACAAGGGTCGTCGAGAGGCAGGTCGGGGACGTAGAGGAGACCCTTGAGGGTGTCTGCGCCTTGGGAGTCTTCGGAGTAGAGTGTTTGGAAATCGGAAGGGGTACTGATCTCGAGACCGAACGACAGCGATTGCTACACCGTACTCAGTAAGGTTCAATATAGAGTCCAGGAGGATATAAAAGGGAAGGAAGGACGTACGTTGACGGTGGGGAAGTCGAGGCTGGCGTTTTCGTCGTGGGCGGCGGGAATAATAATCACCGAAAAATTGAACGAGATGGCCGCTAAGGTTATATCAATCAATCAAAATTAATATACCGACACACAGGATATATATGCTTAGTATCTAAATGTAAGTACTCACACATCGTAGGCGAATGGTGTATCAATATATCGACGGGCCGACCATTCGAATTTGAACGAGAAAGACGCACCCCTATCGGACAGAGAAGAAATGCCAAGGACGAAGGGGCGGATATTTAACGGATGGGTTTTCGATGTCGAGTTGAACAATAAAAAGTCGTCGTCAGCCCCGGACGGTTATCCTAAAGCTTAGCTAGCTAGCAGCTATGGTTGATTGCCCCTTCTTCCCTCCCTTCTCGTCTGTGCTTTTTCTATCGCATGGTCTCGTTCCCGCTAGTTGAAGTGGTGGTTTGTGGAGGCGGTGTGGGTTCGATTCGATCCGATATCCGGTGAGACACGACGACAATATCTTAGCCGGATGCGATCGAGTCGTGATGCTACTATCTTGTCGGGACTGTACAGAAGAATAAATAGGAAGAAAGATGAAATGGAGGAAAGAGAGGAGGAGGAAGTATTCTCAATTAATATGCTTCTGTTATTTTAAGCGGCGGCTTGTGGAGGGATGCCAGAAATAACCCCGGTTGCTGGCTGCCATGCGGATGTCAATTCCTTTGCCTTGTTTCCTCCTCTGCTTCAGCTCCAACCGAACGTGTAACAAAAGTTCGCTCCACTCTACTCGAATCTACTCGACAATATATAAAATAAAATAAAATAAAATAAAATAAATAATTTTATAAGAGGCAAGGGGGATTCGCTCAGTCGGCAAGGACGATTGATTGATTGATTGCATGCACTTGTGTCCTCTTGTCATCAGGAAACATATACTCAAGAATACCAACATCTTGGCTTCGAAACGATGATGTTATTATCACGGCCGGAGACGGGACCATATCAACCACGGGAACCCACCCCCCGGTTAACTATCATCAACCTTATATCATCCAATTCTCAGTCTCTACAGGTCTGAGCGTATATATATAAGTTGTACAAGAAATAAACAATCAACAATCAAAACCTTTCCTTCACCTCTTACGTTTAACCGTTTCTATTGAATCTCCCAAATATAATATAAAATCAGAAAAAGCCCTTGCCTGATTGTAACTCCTTCCGTCACAGCTTGGGGTATTTTTCTTGGAAAAAACTTGGCTTTTTAAACGGATGCTAACCTTTGCCTCCTTCCTGCATCCTGCACGGGCTTGGTCTGATGCATGGTATTGAAAAGGTGGCACGGGAGGTATGGGCCCTTTCCTCGGATAGAATCAGCCGAAGCTCAAACCACTTTGAAAGGATGGTCCAATGATGGATCCTTATCGTTCGGGTGTATTCCAAATATATTTTAAAACCAAGAAAATCCAAGTGAACAGCTGCATAACAGCTAGCTCATGCGATGTATACTGAGTGTGAACACTAGATATTACGAGACAGAGTGAAATCTCCATCGATCGGTGGAGATTTCTGGGGTACGTAATACACTCCGCTTTTTCTTTCTTTCACTCTTTGCAATATCAGCACGTTTATCGATGGAAAGATACATGCAGGGACAAGAATAGAAGAGAGATAAGCTAGCTCATATCGACTGAGAACCGGAGCTTAAAAGTCTCGACTAGACCGTGCGGCTAGCCAAGCTTTCTCAGCCAAGAAAACTTCGGGAGGCTCTAACCGGTGCTTGATATTTCGCATCTTAGTTTCTTCCAAGGCTCTTGAGCAGACTATAAACTTAGCCCTGTTGAGGGCGAGACTGCCTAACCATCGTTACACCGCTTATCATCGTATCAACTGTAGGTCAAGTGGTCGCATTCATTGTCGCCAAACTTAACCTGATAAAACATCATGAAATACAAAAGAAACAAGTGACTTGGATATCCAGCGCCAAAATAACACGACGTTCCGTACAAAATATATCAATGAATAGAATAACAACTTTACTTGAATCTATAAATCCAATCCAATCTCAATCCTAATACCACAGACCTATCCTTTCACTGTCTGTATAAAACCACACTCTCACGCCGACCCCTAAGCATCTTCTTTCTTCTCCTCGACCTTCTCATCCACATCCATCGCATCCCCTAGCTTCTCCTCCGCAGGCTTCTCCCCAAATACCGTCCCCTCAGGCTGCGGCCCAACATCAGCAGCATCCAACTCCGGCGGGCCCCCAACATGAACCCCAGTCGCCTCCCCAGGCGTATTCCCACTCCCCTCCAAAGGTCCCCCAGCCTGACTCAAAGGCACCACCCCAGCCTCCTGCTCCTTCCTCAGCAACTCTCCCTGCGATATACCCTCCTCGCCGGTCCCAGCAATCAACCCCGCCACTCCTTCATCTGACACAGGACTCCCCGCCGCATCACCGTTCTGATTGGCAACATACTCTCGCGCGGAAGCCCAGGGGATTGGTGTCAGCGTCGCCCCGCTAGCCTCATCGTTATCATTAACAAGTCCGGAGCCGATTGGTATTGCGTTTGACGGAGCGTGCGCGCCGTCATGGCTGACCGGCAAAGGGAACTTGTCGATACCGGAAGCGACAGACACGACACGATGACAAGCGCGCAGGAATTTCGCGAGGGAGCGGTAATGTTTTGTCGGTTTGAGGAGGAGTTCGGCGAAACGTTGGATCGTGTGCGGCGGGGCATTGGTGAAGGTTGTGCTGAGGAGGTTTGTGAGGTTTGTGAGCGAAGTTAGAAGTGCGGGCGGCATAAATTTCTCCCCGTCGGTGCTGTTTACATGGTTTGCGACGCCGTCGGTGAGGATTTGGGTAGACGGGATGGTTGTGGATTGGGTTGATGGGAGGGATTGGGTGGCTTCTTGCGACGCCGGAACTTGGATTGTCGCATCGGGCTGGGTGGCTTCGACGTCGATGGTTGGATCTTCGATTGTGGTTGTGGACTCGTGGTTCTCCGTGGCAGCTTCGGTGAGAGAATTAGAGTTCGCATTGGGAGGGCCTTGGGAGTCCTGCTCCTCGGGAGGTTGTACTAGGACCGTGGATTCGCGCGAGATGCTGATGGGGGGTCTAGGTGCAAGCAGAGGTGGTGGCTTTGGGAGCGGGAAGGAATTATATGCGATCTATATAGGTCAATTAGCATCGCCCGAATATAAAACATTGATGTGAGAGAACCAACATGATCCAATCGCTTGAGCATGTACTCGAGAACGTCCGGCCATTCTTCACTGTCCCGTCGGGTCGTACGTTAGATTTGATAGCGGATGCTGGCAGGTCGCATGATGGGAACTTACAGCGGGATCGTGTTATCCAGCGCGATCTGGTTCACGAGGGCGTCTAGCTCTTCGTCTATTATCACAATGTCAGCACCACTAGCAGAACTACGCTCGCGATGGAAGGGAGAGGGAAACCTTACACACCTGACTTCATAGTGAATGAATGTGGTGGTCGTACGCGAGTAGCTTAGCTTAGCAGTCGCGAGAGAGATGAAGGTTGGGCTCGGTGGGATGGTTCGATGGCGGTTGCTTCGCCTGTTAGCTTGGCCGCCAACGCTGCAACGCACAACCTCAACCGTGCTCGAGTCGCGACTAAGTCCACCGCGGTACTAATATCAATAAGCTATTTGAAGAACCCGTGTCTAACAAGCTAATTATCATACAGAATTAAAACTAATGGGTCGGATCGCATGGAAATATAGGTTTAGTTGTTATCAATTTGGGAACAGACTAATAGAGCATCAAGCTGCGCAGGTTTCCGGATACCCAATATCATATCAGAGACTAGTTGAGATATAAAAGTATCATATAATATAAGACTTTTAACATAAATTCATCAATTCGACTATGTAATATATATAAACCATGGTCCCAAAATCATATCTTCATCTTTATAATCATCTAACTCTCTCAGAAGAAGTAAATCATCATGCTCAACCCAGCAACCACACTAACGATCCAGGCCGTAACTCCCACAGCCACTCTACCCGCTACACTCTTCTTATCCCCACTGCTTCCCGTAGGTGTAGGTCCCGGTGTCGGTCCCGTTACAGCAGCAGTGCTGGTATAAGCAGCAACTCCACTACCATCGCTCTTCCTGATAACATAAATCTCTCCCGTCGCATCCGAACTCATCCACAGATGTCCCGCGGTATCAAAACCCAAACCGACAGGTCTGAAACACGCACTCTGGCACATCGTCAGATCAGGGTTCGCCATGATCTCCATTGCCGCGGTTGAAGAGTCATTCTTATCCACCGGCTGTCCGTTTGCGAAATCAACCTTGACGACATGATACCCAACTGGTACGGCTCTATTCCAAGATCCGTGGAATGAGATCCACGCGTTACCATCGCCGTCGAATTTGATGTCGAGGGGGGCTTGGTGGGCTTGGAAGGAGATGCGGGGTGGTTGATAGAGTTCCGCGCATAGCGTGTCGTTCATGGTGCTGTTATCGTACATTGCGAATTGATCGCCGATGAAGAGGTTGTGTTCGAGGGGGATTTCGTCGGCGGACCAGACGGCGAAACAGTTGGGGTAGCCGTAGTCGCCGCGGGGAGACATGTCGAGGAGGGAACCGTGGAAGTTGAGTTCCTCTGCCGGATTGTTTTGATAGATCTCTTGACCGTCTCTACAGATATCATAAAAAAGGAGCTCATTAATTCAGATACAAAAATTGGGTGGTTATCGTGGTTCATCATACCGGGTGATATTGTCGACAGAGTTCTCAACACTCCATAGCTGAGCTTGGTTATCCTCGCCCAAACCCACACTGTTCCTCAACCCGAATCCGAGAATGAAACCGCCCTGGTTGAAATCAACAGACTTCTCGGAAACCTCAGAAACATTGAAAGCTCGAATTTGCGCCTTTCCGGACGATGATGCAAGATTGAACTCGTCAATGTTCGATTGCGATCCAACAGAGATGATGAGCCAGTCTGGTTTGGAAATGGGACTGAGGAGCGTTCGAGTGATATGACCGCCATCAACCGGGTTGGCCATACCTGTGACCAATGTCTTTTGGTCACTCACGGTACCAGTCTGCGGATCATAAGCTGTGGTTTTTCGTTAGCATTCATTCTACCTTATATATGTGTGCGCGTCCCAGTATGCCAAAATCGGTTGGAAGGTATGCGTACCCCAAGAGTAGGCGACATCATTGGTAGAGGCGAACAATGTCTTTCCATCTGGTGACATGGAAATTCCATGGTTTAACTGTATAAATAAATTAATTGGTTAGAAACTTCGCGCGTTTTTTGAAATGTTGGAAGTTTCGTGTGGATTCGGAAGCATACAAGGGTATTGTTGACGATAAGAGTCTCGTCCTGCAAGTGGAGACAATCATCCACAGAGAACCGATATATCCCCACCCCTCTATCGACAACGAGAAGATGGCCGGTGGTATCCCATTGAATGCCACGAGGAAACTTCAAGCCTTGGAATGCGATATCGGATATGTATCCCGCTGCCATTGAAGGCGCCGGCAAGTCGTTGGTGTATTTTGAACATGTTGTCTGCGCTAGAGCCGAGGCGACAAAGGCCTGCCCAGCGACGATAAGAGTCGACCACCTCATGATTCGATTGCACCTTTTTCAGAAAATCTCGGTCCCTGCAAATTTCGGATTGCAATGGGTAAAGGGAGAAAAAAGAATGGACGGAGCGTGAAGTAAAAGTGCGAGGAATCAGGCTTTTTATTCCTGCACGCTAATTAGCAGATTTCAATGGGTGGATGAACTGATCGTATGTCTGCATTGCCGCGTCTATCTTCTTTTTCCCTCTGCCGTTTCTGCAACCTTCTTTTTTGCCATTGTGCGAGTTTCTTGCTTCTTGTGAGCGAGCTAGCTTGGGGTGTAGTGGAATTGTGGGACCCTACCCGGCCCTTGGCCAGACCCAATCGTTGAAATGACCCCCCAGTTTCTCGACTGTTGGCTTGGTGGAGTGCCGGGAAACGAGCAGAAAATTGCCTGGCTTGGGTAGCTAGCTTATCCCACCTTGCTACATGGCTTCAGCTTCGCAGGATATTCCTTTTTTCGATCTTGGCCTTGCGATTGTGGGCTTTTGTTGAGATGCAGTGTGATATCGAGTTCGGCGACACCTCGCCATCTCTCTCGTTTAGCTCTGTTCTTCTGGCAGTGCTGTCAATTGATCAAGTTCGCAATTCCTCGGTGGATTCGAGACGATTCAGTGTCGGTGTAAACGGTAACGAACGTTGTGAAGCGGGGCTAAATACCTTAGCCGGAGACTCCATTCGTCCAGTGTCGTTCAAGTTGATGTAGTTGACTTTGCCTGTTAAGGGACTGATCTGAGGCATGCCATGTGGTACTTGGATGCTCTCGTTCGTTCGGCAAAATAGATTGCAGCAATCAAATATAATCAATTTACTTCGGAGCATTCATTCATGGCAGCAGCACTCTTGAGAGTTATAGCGGACTGCATTTTAAAATGACGCTAATCAGGCTAATTTTATTTGTTTTTTTGGCGAGTTGCTGTATTATGCGACTCGACAGGAATAATGTACCTGGGCTTCGGAGACAACGGTTCCTGATCGCGACAGCCCAATGCACATCTGTACAGCTATTTGTATGGACTGTAGATTTACTTTTAACAGAACCTCTTTCATGAATTGCGATAGATAGTTATTCGCGACAATACGGCGCTGCAGTTCACAGGATTTTCCGTTGTCACTATAAGCTCCAATTTCTGCTGGGATGATATCAGGCCAGAATGTGACCAGAACAACCACCCCACCCAGCTTCAGAAAAGGCCAGGAACAATATCGACCTGCACCGTTTGAACGTTCCGGAAAGCCGGCAGCTCAAGCTAGTTGGGGAGCCTGGGCTCGCCAACGGTGCTGGCTTTCCAGGGTTAATTGCGATTGGCTGACATATCCAAGCTCGAAGCTCGAGGTTCTGCCTATGTATTGTGGTATCGATTCTCCAGTTTACTTTGGATTGGTTCTTCAGCTTGGACGAGGCTTTGATTGACCAATTGCTTGATTCCTTCCCAGCGCCATAACACGTCCACGGGTACCGACCTGTTCCCTCGCGGTGGTCTTGCCAAGCAATCGGTCAGGAACAGCCTTCCGTGAGCTTGATCGTGCATGGTCATGTTCTGTTCAAGCTCAAGTTCCACAGCATGTCTCGTCCTACCCCAACCCCGCCAAGATCTGAAGACTCCTCCATCCGAGTTTCTTCAAACAATTATCCAATTTCTTAAGCGCTTGCTCAGGTACTTATACGGTTTGATATCAGATATCAAAATGGAAGGCTATATCACCCAAGATGAGCTAAAATTCCATCTTGAAAATCACTACTCCGTCCAAATCACCTCGACCCACCGTCTGGACCTCAACATCTTCCGCGTCTCCATCTCTAAAGAAGAAGAAAACGAAGAATTGGTAGCCCGAATTCACCCATCCGCCGATTCCTACACCTTCCTCACCTCCCTCGCCGAACTCCTCACCTTCCTTTCCTCCCAAAAATACCCCGCCGAAACCCTTATATCACCCAAAAACCCCATCTCAACCTTCCAACTCCCTCCAACTCGTGAAGGCAGCATCATCCTAACCAACTTTGTCACTGGTACCCCACCCGAACGAAACCGTACAACCTTCGCCAGATTGGGCGCCCTCCTCGGCAGACTTCACTCACTCCCAATACCAGACGGAACACCGCAAGGCGGAGCATGGCACCACCTCACACTATCCGGCAGCATCGGTGCCGAAATAGACGCAGCAATGGAGATATTGAACCAGAAAACCGTACCACCAACACTCACCGAGGATGAACGGGAAGATGAAGAACAGAGCATCTCGTTTTTGCGACAAGAGCTGCAAACTCTCAGAGATACTCTCGCGATACCGTCTTTACCCAAAGCGCTTGTTCATCCGGACCTCGTTCCGTCGAATGTGATATCACGACCAAAGTCGAATAATAGCTCTGATGGTATGTTTGATGATGAGTGGGTTATCGTGGATTGGACGGGTGCAGGAGTAGGTTCACGCATCGTATCATTGGGGTACTTGCTTTCCGTTGCTGCTATACATGGGAAGACCACGCTGGTGGAATTTGTGATGAAGGGGTATGCGAAATATGTGAAATTGGAGGAGGCGGAGTTGGAAAGGGTCAAGCAGGCGGTGGTTGTTAGGCATTTAACGATTGGGTGCTGGCAGGTCGGGAAGGAGAGAAAGTCGGCGAGGGTTGTCGCTGAAGAGTTGGCGTGGATTGTAGATGTCGCAGAGAAGGTGAGGGTTAGCGTGGACGAGTTTTTAGAGAGTGGTGGTGGTGGCGGTAGTGGCAAAGGTAAGTCGAGGTGAACTTCAACATATATATTTTTGTGAGATGAGTCTTGTATATCTTCTCGTGATCCTTATCGAAAAAATCACCTGACATCTATTAATTAATATTGATCGATTTAGCGGTGAACCTGATCCTATGAACTAGCAGTATCACAAAGTTCACCTTCTAATGACGATTCGAAGCTTGGATCTAGTTAATCTTGAAACCGAAGCTCAGTCCGCGATCCGGGCTCTCCGCATTCGCTAGAACCATGCAACAGCATCTGATGGCCTGTCATCCTGCTGCAGCTCAGTTCGGCAGACCTGGTCGGTATCAATCAATCAAGAGCATCCCATCGGACGCGTCATTCCGGGGAATCGAGCTTTGCTCGCATGCGGGCTGTGCTTGCCAAGCGAGCCAGACAGCTTTCTTGACATGTTTTTCGGCCGCGACGGATAAAAAGGTCCTTTCGATTCCGCCACCCGCGACATTTCGTCAACCAATTCTCTATCCTGCGACTCAACTTGTCCCATCGCAATCGATTGCTCATCATCTCCGTACGCACGCATACCTCTCGACTACTTGAACGAGAGCGCGATTATCCTAAATTCAACTTTACATTTATATACCGTCGTAGCCGATACCATCTCCCAGCCATGGCATTCATCTTTGTTTGCGTAAGGGCTCGCTTCCCCGACGTCATCAAGCCACCGTGAATATATCGCTAACATCGCTTCAATCGCTAGGGAACACAAGACTTCTCGTCCCGTTTAAAAGGATACGAGAACGTTCGAGTGAACTGTCAAAACTGCCACAATAATTCCGGTATATATTTTAAACCCTCAAGACCACTCAAGAACAAGTGCTCCTGATAGATCCATATAAGTGCAGTGGCTCACTGTGATGTGAATAGTAATCGCGATCAAACGTCGCACGTTCTTCACATTCTGTTACATCCCCATCATCCCGATCTCCAACCACGAAGAACTAAACTGCACCATCTGTAACGCCCGTTCGAGAATTTCTAAAGAACAATTAGACCAACTTGCGAACCAGCATCCGATGGGTAACATGGGTGGTGGCGATGGAGGATTACGGCATGGATATCATCCTGCGCAGGGATATTATGGGAAATAAAACAAAGAAAAATATGGAAAGAGATGGTGAAGGTTTATAGGGTCAATGACATTAGGATAATGTTTTTTTTAGAAACACTCTTGCATTGGATGGGGAGTTATGGGCGCATTCGTGAATGTTCCGTTTGAGTATAAATACTAGGGCATATGACGTTCATTACATGCGTGGAATATAAGCAATAATAAAGCACACTTTCGTAGCCCCGAGAGCTATAACAAAGCTAGATTACGAAGACGTACTTTGCTATCATACTATAATCTGATCAGATAGTGATGTATTTCAAGTTTAGAACTAGATATATTGCAAAGCTCAACTTCGCTACCGTATCAATCAACATACAATTTCTCCATAACATACTCCAGTCATATCAAACTCCAACCTTTAACAAAGCCCCAAACCACCAAGCATAAAGCCACTCATCATAATCATGATAAACCCATCTACAACCACTTATCACACCACTCCAAAACCTGCGTCACAGAATCTTCAAGACACTTCTTCTCCTGCGGATCATCTGGATCTCCTCTAACAGCAAATCCGTGTCTACCAGGCGTATAAACCTGATTCACAACCTCCGCCACCGTCTTCCCCGCCGCCTTCTCCTTCCTCACAATCTCTTCCAACTGTCCCTTCAACTCGATCTTTGTATTCGTATCCTTCTCACCCCACCCGCAACTCAAGGGCGCAACCAAACCCTCAGCGTCCTCCGGAAACACTAGATTACTGGGATGCAATGCCACGGCCGCATCCACCAGCGGCACCTTCTTCCCCTCAATCTCAATCATATGCTTCTCCTGCGCCATCTGAAAGCTGTACCGTCCACCCCAACACATCCCCACCATCCCGATCTTTAACTTTCCGTACGTCTCCTTCCGCAATTCCTGGAAAAAGTTGACGCACGTCTCAGTCGTCGGACCGGCTTTATGTCGCTGCATCCACATTACCGCGGATGGTAGATTGCCGAGTAAACCCGTGAAGAAGGATAACCCCGATTGCTTCGCTTTGGATACCGGGATGAGAACGTTGGCGAGGGAGAGAGACATGGGGTCGCCTTTGAAAAAGTCCGGGACGTAGACGAGCCATTCACCGGATGCGGCATAGGAGTCGGCTATCAGTTTGTTGTTTGGGAGTTCGAGGCCAAAGACGTCGGTGTAGACGACTATGATACCTCGTGGGTTGGTGCGGTTGCCGATGATGTAGGTGTCAAGACCGTGGACCTTTTCGATGGTGCCTTTGGGAAGGCCTTTATGGATTGAGCCCTGTTATATGATATATATTAGTAATTGGGAGCGTCTGAGATGTTGTATTCGCATATGCTGCCTTGATTGTAGATATTTGAGTAGCTACAATGAGATTTGGAGCTCAATTGGGGTTCTTACGGAAATGCATTGTTCGCATATGGTATCGGGATTCTTGGATGAGGTTGCCATTGTTGTCGCAATTGAGTTACTGGACGTCACACAAGTGATTGAAGAAATTCAAGATTATATAATTATACTTTTGTATACTAAATTTGATCGCGCTGGTTTGATGATGGATTTAGAAACTCGAAAAAAGGGCCCCAAAGATGTATTTTAAACCAATTTATAGATTCAAGTTTGACGGAGACTTTGCTCAAGTGCCGGAAAGAGGAGTCTGCAGATTGCAGGGATGGAGTTAAGTGGATATAAAGTTCGCGCGAGAGTTTGCACCGAAATCCGAACAAGATTTCGCGACCCAAGGTTGAGACATCCTGCGTAACGGAGAATTGTACGCTATCGCATACGTACATTTTGACGTTACCAGCCAGGCCAGTTTGGTTCGTTCGTTGGTTCGTTCGCGGTCACCGATAAACACCAACAAATATTCAACCTTACGTCGTTGGCTGCTTTTGATGATAAGTTTTTCGTTTCGTATCAGATACGAAATTGTCGATAACCTGAACCGAAGAAATTCCAGAAGTATCGAAACCCCCCATTCATCCATCAATCTTACATGCATGCCTGCATGGGTGAGCGAGTGAGAGAGCGCGCACATGGATGAGGAGGACGTAGTCGCCAAATGGACCTGGACTGCCACAGCCCCACCGCCAACTCGCTCCGACGACGACGATAACGCGACCCTCCACTTTCCAGACTTCCCCGATTTTCAGCCAAACAAAACACCAGAAGAGATCATCCGCGAGGGTTGTTTCGGGGGAACCTACTTCCGCCCTCTATACTCCAAACGCCTCAACCTCACGATATCAAATGACTACAAGGAACTCCCCGCGTCCTGGCTGACGAGGCTCAACGTGGACACGTACCTAACCTCCACGACATACCGTCCATCGATCAACAAGTACGGCGTCGCCTGTGGACAGAGTATAGAAGAGTGGGAGGCGAACGGATGGATCAACCATGAGTTCGACGTGAGGGGGTGGTTTCAGTGGTATGTGAGGTTTTATATGGGCAGGCGGTGCGAGGATGACGAACGGCAGGTCGGGAGGTGGAGGAAGTGTTGTGGGGAGACGGGGAGGTGGAGGAGGACGCTTTTGAAGAAGTATGTTGCTTTGGGGGTTCGGGACGTTTTTAGTGATGACGATGAGGAAGAGAGAGATGTCAGTCCGGTTATTCATCAGACTTGCCATCATTGGGTTAGTATTATATTCTGCTCCTTTTTTTTATCTTGCAGCTGTAGTACTGATGTTGGGGGTTATAACGTTAGGCGTGGGAAGTTCGGCAACCGACGCTGGATGCGTTTTGGGAGCAACAGACATGAAGGTGCAGTAGAGCCGGATATGAGTATATTAATATTAAATTATCGTACTATATTTGTGAATCGCTTCTTTGGTTAATCTAACCGTACAAGATACCCATCATGAAAGCATCATGTACGTGTCATGCAGTTGTTATGCAGCTGTGCATTTGAGACTATACATATATCATTCACGTGCCGGCACCGGGACAGTGAACATCAATGCCATCCTGATCAACCAGCGATTCAGCGCGGTGTTTGATATATTGCAGCACGGTATGAACCTTGCCGGCATCATTAACGATATGCAAGGCACCATTGCAATTCTCGCCTGTTTCCGGGTCCTCGACATGTAGCCCCGTCAAACTGGGCATCCCGAACTGCCTCCCGCTCCATTCCCAGAACGAAACGCACAGCTCGCTCACCGCCGCGCAGATGAGATTGAAATCCCCAATCGTATCGTGGCAGCCGCACGTCATGACCTGAAGAATCGCCTCACGGGCATCGTACTCGAACCGGTGATGTTTCCCAAACTCGTACAGGTGGTGCGGCCAGGCGATGACGACCAGGTAATTTCGTTTGTATCGTATGGGTTGGAACTCGTCGCTGGTGGGTTGGAACCATTTTCGCGCCATGTGCGTAACCCGGATCGATTGACTTTCGAAGCCCATGTAGGAGAAGAACCAGCCGTCGCTACGAGGCAGTTCGGCGGTAGCGATTAGCTGCCAGAGCCATATGGAGCTCTCCTGCTCGTGGTTCAGGATCTTTTCTAGGGCGACAGCGACCCGCTGGTTGTCGAGGTAGAATTGGGGTGCCATGAAAATTATATAGAGTTTCTGTGTATAGAGCTAGCTAGCGCGCGTTGCATCGGTCGGGGCTGTCGGTGGCATGTTTCGAAAGAGAAGAAGGATAAGAAAGGTTATATCAATTGAATACGCCCAGGTAGACCGGTGGAAGGGTTATACCGGTCTTTAAATTCGAGAGCGTGATTGAAAGGGCTCCTGATTGGGATATTCTGCAGCTCCGTTCTAGACTTTTCTGCTAGTTTTACGAGACAGCATGCCGCTGTGAAGAACTAATTCTGCAGGAGCTGCCCTGCGCTCGAGCACTCCCTGTTGCTCTTCCAATCGCAGAATTTACTGAATCTGCGCCATTCGCTAGCACCGATTCTCGATTGCTCAAGAGGCGTCCGCCAGTGTGTGCCATCCCGTCTCTGGTCGACCGTGGTTGCCTCATTGATCCAATGCGTGGCTCTAGCTCTCACCTGCCTCTAGCTTAGCCGGTTTCTTGAACAGCTCCAAACATTCTCTATTGACCTGCTAGATGTAAAAAACCACGGCTGTCTTTTCTCTTGACGGAAAGAACCGCTGGCTAGTCGAGCTCCCGTGACTGGTTTTGGACAAGATTAGTGACCAATCCAGTGATAATAGCAAGCGCCCGTTAAGAAGCCTGTGGAGAATCTGTTGTTTCGTTTTGGTCGGTGTTGGTCAATTGTAGTTAGCGAGGACCGTGCAAACAACGGGTATATATCGATGCATACATGACGCTCAAGAACCGTGCATGTAGCTTTCGTCAATTGATTGACATTCATCCATTAGAAGCAAACCTATAGTTCTATTGAATAATAAAACGGTTTTTATACATTTCTAGATCAATATTGGTTACGCTCGAGCTCCGTGGAGTTCCTTGAGGAATACTCCCTGGATGAGGCTCCTAGCTCCTGCCCACGCAACAAGGAAAAACTACCTAGCCTGGTATGTGCCTTCCGAACTTTAAACAGCTAGCAAACTAGTCAATCTAGGAATCAACAACCTCTCATGTGTAGTATCTCGACAATGAATTATCGTTTACCCCAAATTATATCGCGCCTCTTTTCAATTTTGACCCTTAAAGGGTTGCAATTCATACCGTATACGCAGACGTATGCTCCATCCGTACTGTCATGCTCCGTCTCTGAATTGTTTACTGTCAAATTGTTTTTAACCAGCAATTTGGCGTCGATGTTATAGCCTGATTGGAAGCTAGATTTCGACTGGAGGGAAGGTAGCTAGCGAGCTAGACGGGAGTTGCCATGCACTGCATATGCAGATGTGCTGCAGCTAACACAATCAATTGGTGTTAACAATCATGAACATATCGTAATGCTGACGGGTTGCATATTTAAATGTTTCTACGTGTGCATGTTGAAGAATCTCAATCGAACACTCACGGGTTTGGACAAACTAACCTTGCAAGGCTTTCTCGTGCCGTTGAGGTGAAGGGCAACTGAGCCAAACTGGGAGGCCAGGATATAATAAACGGTTGACGTTGACTGGTAACGGCTAAAAGTTATAGCAAACGTGCTCATGAGCTCTGTATTCCCTTGCGCAAACTTGGAAAGGCATGGGTTGGAATTGCCAATCTTGGTTCTCAGATGATGTCTACAAGAGAAAAGAGAAAATATATAATATGCAGTACCCGGCCGAATGCAATTGCTAGGTTGGAAACGATGCCAACCGAATGCATGTTTCAGCGCAGATATGCAGATAAATATGCACATTATATAGCCTATAGCGATATCCCAGTTTCTAAGTATGACTTGTACAATCGTTCAAAGTCCGTTACTATTACATCTCAGGCTGCATCGTAAGACCAGATACTAATAAAAAGGTTTAATTAAAACATTAAATTAGTTTGCTCATGCCAACTCTAAGAGCCTGGTTAAGAGACATCGAGATTACTGAAAAGCATTGGGACTACGAATGGGCTCGCGAGTTAACGTACGGACGGTCTGGAAACCGTTCGCTGTGTTGTCGGCGTTGCAACCTCCAGCATCTCTCGAAACGGCATAATCCATCCATCTTGCTGTGCCACGGATTGACAACTTCAAATTCCTGCATTGGCTTAGCAATGGGATGTTGCAATGGCTGAAGATTCTAAATGGGCGCACATCCTAGATATTCCTAGCACTCTTTGCCTACTCTTCATCCAGGGGTTCTCCTTTGCATCGGATAATCTGATCTTGGTGTAGCCGTCTACGGACCCCCAGATATCGCATTTCATTCAACAAACAGCTCCGCATTAAATCTCGACAAACAGTAGCAGCGATGACCATGATATCTAGGGCGGCGCTCGATGAGATACAGTTGGCTGGAGCTATACCCATCCACTGTGCAATCTGTCGAGCTAGAACCCTGCCTGCGGAGAAGTTTGACGAATTTCGCTTTATGATATGGTCGAAAAAGCTTCTATTCTGTAAGTTGCACGCATATGCAGCGCCTTACCCTCACAAACACGAGTCTCCTTTCGAAGCTTCAAGTTCTGATCAGCTGATTCCTCGTAATCTTATTTAAATCAATATAGTAAATGTTGACGTTCCAGGGAGGCCGGAACCTCACATAGTCGGTCAAGATTACGGCAAGATCGTTCGACCTACCCCGGCTGAGCTGCGATGTGAACCTGAAGTTTGGAACAAGGATGTAAGAGCGTGGGTTCGCACCGGCGCCCTTCTCTACGTTTACGGCAGAGATATGGAAGCGCTGGACGGGAGATGCTTCCCCATCCACCAGACGTGCTGGGGTGCTTTTAAGCTCGTAGGACAAGCGATGCAGAAAATGCAGAGTGGAGAATTACCGCCAAAATACTTAAGGATCCTGGCCGCCTTGGTCGGGGTGGAAGACTTTATGTGCGATGGACAATTCTCCGGCCCCAATTTGCAATATGCGGCAGCTGAGCCGACAAAGATGCCTCAAGCTGTTCTCAACACTATGGATCTAGCAAAGAGCACCCGTGCCTACAAACTACCGATTTGGAGGAACGCAATGGCGGGAGAGGTGTGCACGGTACCAGATATACTCCCTCTGCCCGTTGAACTGACACATAAAGTGCTTTCATACCTTCCCGGGTCCTATATACTCCAACTTGCACAGTACAAGTATCCGAAGCGCTTGGGAGTGCCGGATTTAATCTGGAAAGAGCAGTTTGAGATTCGAGGGGAGGTGGGACATGTTAGGCATCATGTTGAGCACATGGAGGGGATGAGTTGGTATATGACTTTTATTGCAACGAGGGCGATGGTTTATTTTGACAAAGAGGATTGGCCGGGTATGAAGTGCTGGAGGAGGATATGGGATATGTGTGTTAGGCTTTGGGATGCGATTGGGGATGTTGAAAGGGTGGAGGGTGGTAGTGGGTAGGATGCCTGGGATGATGAGGAGCATCGAGGATTAAGTTTTAAATAGGATACTGCCGAGTATGTTGGTGTGGACGAAGTCGACTAGTTTTTATATTCGTAATTTGATAAAATTTGGGGAGTTCAATATCAAATCAAGCATCTAGAGATCAAGTTTCAAGCTAAGAGAGTCGAACTGTGCGGCATGTTAAATGTTGGAGATTCTGCGTTGGGCTCGCCTTGCAGGGACCTGTTTACGTGATGCGATACGATTTCGGCCAAAATATTTTTGTTCTCGCTTCGGCGGGCGTTTGAAGATTACCAACCAAACATTGTCGACATCCTTCCAATCGTACCACCCTCAATCGGTTCCTACTGTTCAAAATGTTTGCCCGCCAGGTCTTCACCACCGCTACTCGAAGCGCTTTTGCTTCCTTCGTCCCTGTGACCGCGCGTCAGGTGAGCCGCTGCTCAATTGTCCATAGAATTTATTAAATGGCTCCCGCAGCTTATTGACGTCATTCCACTTTATCGCGATCATTTTAGGGTGCTCGTACCTACGCCTCGGAAGCAGGATCCCAAAAGGGTACCCAATTCTTGCAACCAAGGAACTTCATCTACGTTGCTGGTGGAGCTGTCGCGGCCGCGTATGGATTATATTGGGTTAGAGGGCAGTCGAGCATCTTGATTGAGCCGGAAAAGGAGCCGATACCCACATTGGATGGAGAAAACTGGGTTGCACTGAAGGTGAAATTGGCAGTTTGGGCTCTGTTTCGGATTTGGTCGGGTGCTGACGAGCTTACTGGTGTAGCTGAGCAAAGTTGAGGATTACAACCATAATGTGGGACCCACTGTCTCGTGTACCAATTGGATGATACTGACGCTTAACTTGACTTAGACCAAATTGTTCACCTTCGATCTACCTTCGAAAGATCATGTCAGCGGACTTAAGACTGCTTGTACGATTTGATTCCTTCTAATTGACCGAAATCATATTCTAACAATGATATGGCGCAGCCGCCATCCTGACGAAATACGAACCGGAAGGTGGAAGACCGGTCGTGCGTCCGTACACCCCAATTTCCGATGAAGACGTCCGAGGTTCCATGACCATTCTGGTCAAGAAATACGATAAGGGACCCATGTCAAACTATATCCACAACATGGTCCTCACCCAGCGTTTGTGGATCAAGGGTCCCATTCCGAAATATCCATGGGAGGCGAACAAGCACGAACACATCGCATTGATCGCCGGTGGAACGGGTATCACACCCATGTACCAACTCATCCGCCAAATCTTTAAGAATAAGGATGATAATACGAAAGTCACACTTGTGTTTGGGAATATCGCTGAGGAGGATATTCTCCTGCGACGCGAGTTGGCGGCGCTGGAGAACGAATATCCAAGAAGGTTCAGGGCCTTTTACACGTTGGATAATCCACCAAAGTGAGTAGTGATAGTAGCATCTATTATATGGTGATGGCTAGCTGACATGCTTGAAACAGGGAGTGGGTTGGGAACAAGGGTGTTATTACAAAGCAGTTGTTGAAGCAAGTGCTCCCGGAACCGAAGACCGAGAATATAAAGGTATTTGTGTGCGGCCCACCTGGAATGATGAAGGCTGTCAGTGGAGAGAAGAAGAGCCCGAAGGACCAAGGTGCCTTGAGTGGTATTTTGAAGGATCTGGGTTATGACCAAGAGCAGGTGTACAAGTTTTAGATGGTTATGCGGAAGGATGATGTTGATCTCACTTGGCTGATATAGACCATACATATACACTGTACTTTTAACAACTCCTCTCTAGAAGAAAGGAATGAACGGACAATAGAAGATACAAATGGAGGTTCAGTATCTCAGTCTTACAAAGAGATCGCAGAATGCCAGAAGAGCCTTCTAATACTCTTGTAACTACAACGTAGCTGACTGGACTGTGCATATACTGAAGAAGAGATATGTGGAAAGAGATTAAAGTGTTGAGGTGTTGCCAGGCCTTCCGTGTTGGCGACCCAGGCGATCCTCATCTTCGACGCTGCTTGTCGTGTTGATGTTACGTTCTCCACCAAATTATTAAACGGAGCCATCTTCATCACCTCATCCTCAAGTCATCAGCAACCTTCACGTATATACGAGGCTCCATTATATGCCGGAATATAGTATATACCATCAAACTTCGCGACCGAGACTTCGACCTGACCACGATCGCTTCATCACACCGGTTCCTTCTCCGAAATACACTCAAGTCGAGCTTCCAAGGAGGGCATAGTCGCTGTCCTCGCGACCTGCGCACTCCTCCCGGATCACCGAAACCATTCCCACATCTCTTTCAAACTTCCCCATTCAACCCTCGGCAACTATCCCGTACCGGCGATAGGGGCTCCTAACCACCAATACCCCCAAAGTAACCGCCGTCGCGCTTCCGCCCTCCAGGAACCTCCCGGTCGCGAAGTGCGAGACAGACAAGAAAATTTCCCGACTCCCAAAATAACAAAACCTACGCTCTTCTCGCCTGCCCGATAACCCCCGCGGCGCTATGCCTCCACAGGCCGGCAAGGGCAAAGGAAAGACTCGCGGCGGCGGCAGTTCAAGTACCTCCAATCGCGGCCGTAGCCGCAGTCGCAACACCACACCCGCATCGATGAACGACCATAGCTCTTCCGTCTCTGAGCTCGCGACAGACAGACGAGACGATGCCGAGCCTGCGACTTATGCCTCCGTATTTCAACAGTTCCTCGCTTCTGCCGATTCCTACACCTCCAGCGTACAACAGTCTCAAGTCGTCCCCGCCATCTCGTCGTTAGATCAATTGCTACGGGATCTTTCCGATCTGAGAGAGCAAGCTGATAAGAGGCGGAACGGTGTTGAGCGCAAACTCGTCAAGCTGGAAGCAAAGGCGGAAAGATTAGCAAAGGAAGAAGAAGAAAAGGTACGATTGACGAAGATAGCTCGTGATGACGGCTATCGAAAATTAACGCTAACATTTGTGTTGAAATTTAGAAGAATGATGGTGCAAAATCAGAGAAAGACGATAAGAAGAAGAAGAAGGACCGAACGATGAGTTCTGAGAGCGCCAATCATCGGCCTCACGCATTGGGAGCGCACACTACCACCTCGCAGGCACCCTCCACCGCTCATATTAAGGGTCAGTATCTCCAATGGTGCGCGTTTACTACATATGCATAGACTGACGAGAATATACGCGTACAGAAGAGCCGGATGAGGGACGTGCCGCGAATACAAAGAAGCGAAAGGCTTCTAATTCTCTCGAAGTCGACGATATGGAAGAACAGCCCGCGAAATCACCTAAGAGGGAGGCCGCCGAGGATGAACAAGCCGCATCGGAAGACGAGGAGCAACCGCCACCTATGGCCACCCTCCTAATTGCCGAGGAACTCTCGAATGATCCTGCTGATTACGAGATTGGGACCGTCTATCCTGACACAACTGTTGATGAAAAGAGGAAGATTTTCTCGGTTGCACATTACCCTATGGTCGATATATCGGATCTGATAGCAGGCGATCCTCCTGATGAAGATTTCAGCAGGGCCAAGCCGAACTCACAAATCGCTATGAACACATTTGCGACATATATCGAACCGTATTTCAGACAATATACTGAAGAGGACCTTGCATTCCTTCGAGAAAGAGTACGCAGCACCCGAGTTAATTCATTTACTAACAAAATGCTAATTACGGGAACAGGGCGATCGAATTGGTCCATATTTGATCCCACCACTCGGGCGTCACTATAAAGAGGCTTGGGCAGAAGAAGATGGATCTCCATACGAATCACAATCGACCGGCCAGGAACACGTCGCTCTCGGGAAGCCGGATGATCTCCGAGACGACAATCTAAATAAGAATACAATTTCACTCGGACCTTTACTTTCTAGGGTGATGGCGGGACTTATAGTAGAGGATCTCGATGAACCAACCGCCGCAGGAGGCGCTGGACTGACTAATGGCGTATCTGGCGGCCTCGACGTGATTATGGAAAATGCTGAATCCACATCTGGTATGAACGGGCTTACCAATGGCATCGGTGGAGAAGAGCATAGAGCTGCTACCTTACGACCTGTTGCCGCTACGTCGCTCAACTTACCAGAAGGGATAGTTTCCTCCAAAGACTGGAAAATCACGGTTAATCGTCCCGAGTTCTCGAGTTTGGAAGAACGCATCAGGCAGGAGATGATTTATATGGGCATGGTCGGCCCTTCTGACACCTTTCACTTTGCAGACAAACAAGATGATGAAGTTTCAGCACGTCTTCGGGAGCTGCAAGCCGAGTTACGCGTCGTTTCAATTAGAAACGGGGCGCGTAAAGCTCGACTAGCTGAGCTACTAAAGGAGCAACTGGCTTATCAAGAATATGCGACTATTCTCGATGACTTGGATAAGCAAGTCGACCAGGCGTACTTGAAGCGTACTCGCGGCATGAAGGCTAAGAAGAAGAAGCCGTTTGGGGCGCATCATAATGCGAACACGGCCCAGACCGCACGTCCAGGCATCGGCGACATGGCTAAGACCCTGATGGAGCGGAGGCGAAAGTGGAAGGATACGGTTGGACCGGTGTTTGATAAGGATGTCACGAGGATTGCGGAAAAGACAATATTCGATGAGGATATCATGAAAGGGTTGGAGGCGAAGGAGGCCGCTGGCGAAAGTATGGAGGACGATTAGAGATCTGAGCTTTCTGTTCAGCTCGCTAGGCGTGCTTACAGGTGGGATATTCAGAAGACGAAGATGAGACACAGGATGATGATGGAAAGCGCAATTGATTTTGTTGAAGAAGGAGGTGAGGCTGAGGAAGAGTGGGAAGGTGCTAGGGAGGAGATTGATTCTGACGCTACCATTTCTGATGTTAACATTGAGAGGAGCGATCATGACGAGGAAATGAAGAAAAATCGCAATGTTGAGACGGATAGCTTTCCGTTTGATATTGAGGCTGCTATTGGTGAGCTTTTCGAGGAGCATGCAAGGGGAAGACTCGAGAGACATCAGTCTCAGGAGAACCTTCCAAATGTTGTTCCTACTTCGGCTTTTCACCATATGTAGACCTTGATCGTGATTTTTTTACCAATATCCCCACTTCTTATTATCTTAATCTTCTTTTTGTTATGCTGGTCATAGGGATCGAGGCGTTTTCAAATTTTCGGAGAGGTCCTCTTTTTATGTTTCTAATTAGTACATACATTGTATCTTGCGTCTTCTTACTTTAGTTGTCATGGCGTCATCCTTATTTTCTCTGTTTCTTATCGCGTTCTTATGTTGGACTAGACAGAGCCTTGAGGTATGCATGCATGGAAATCTGTGATTTATGAAAAGTTCAATTGATGAGAAGTACCATTCCCAACCTTGAGAAATATCACATTCCAGAAGGGTGCATAATGTACACTGTGATCAGTCGACTGTTAGGCAATGGAATATATATTTCTTAAAATAAATAAATTTATGAACAAAAAATTCGCTCAGAACATTTCGCTAACGACATATATCAACTTTTGGAGGGTATCATCTATGACTTGATATCTACTGTACCTGTACATATGAACCATCTATATTCTATGCATGATGACCAACAACAGTATTCGGACTAAACTTTGCTTTTCTTCTTACTCTTTTCTTTTGATTTTTTTGGCTTCTTTTCTTCTTTTCGAGTTGAAGTTTTGCAATCAGGTTCAGGCTTTTCTATTACCACTATTATTTTCTCTTCCGATTGCGCTTCATCGCTGGAGATATCAACGCCAGAGTCAGACAGTACACTCGATCTGTCTTTATTTTGCTCTTCGCTTTCCTGAGATTTGGGTACGGATGATGGCGAGTCCTTCTCTTTGTTCGCCTTCTTTTTAGCTTTGAGTTTCCTTTTTTCTTCTTTCGCCGCCCTCCTCTCAGCGCGTAGCCGTTTTCTCTCTGTCTTTGCAGCCCTCCGTTCCGCACGGAGTCGTTTTCGCTCCTCTTTCAACCTTTTCCTTTCGGATTTCGATGTTTCGGTATCGTCCCGTTTCCGCTTTTTGCTCGCAACCCCCTTTCGCGCTGCGGAAGTTTCAGCCTCGTCGTTCGGAGTCGCAGTCGCAGTACTCGGAGTCGGAGTCGCGACCTCTAAGCTTTTTATAGTACCCTCTAAAAGTCCACCGCTAACGAAATAACGATACAGAGGACCTCCAACCTCCACCCGAGTCTTATTCTTCCCATCAGATACGGCTGTAGCCGTGCCACCGAACCCCCTCCCGCCACCAAGGTTGGCGAATAAGTTCATGTTATCGACGACATTTTTGGATTCAGAGGGTACGGTGGAGGTATCCTTTGTCACGTCGAGGTTTTTGAGGGATACATCAAATGCTTTTTCCCACCATAGGTCTGCGTGGTTTAGGTTTGATGCTTTGCGGCCGACGCCTAGGTTGTTGTTTTTGGCGGAGGTGAGGATGCGTTTCGTGAGGCGGGCTGAGGAGGTGGAGGAGGAGGGGAGGTGGGAGAGAGGGTTGCCGAGGGGGGTTCCGGGCGTCCAGCCGTAGGATTGCAGGTATGATTGGGCGTTCATGACGATGCCAATGTCTCCTACACTACCACCAATGGCAATGGACTACGTACCGAGTACCGAGCCGGATGCGAAAATGGGAGCGGTTAGCAGGAGAGTTCAATCCGCAGTTTAATATTCAATTCATTGTCCTGGCTGATTTGGTGTGCCCTCGGCGCGGAGAGGAAGGAAGATGCGGTGTTGTTGATGCTCGTCGCGAGGTTGGTCGACGATGATGGTCGATCGGAGTTCCATAAAAAAAAATTTGAAAGAAGAAAAAAAAGAAAAAGGAAAGTACCGTTTGGGAAGAGCTTTGTGCAACATTGGTTTTTTTATTTTCTTTTTTGGGAAATCACCTGTTTCCTTCTCTTATCTTTTCTTTTTCCCTCTTTTCCAGCGGGAAAGTGAAAAAGGCAATTTGTTTGGTCAAATTCCGGCGGGCACACACGCCAGCGCACTCCAAACTAAATAGGTTGACTGATCAAACAGAGAAATGGCGGGCGTGGATAAGTAAGTATGGGCCTGGATTAAGGCGTGGAGTAATTTGCTTGCCATTTCACTCCGTAATGACGAGATCACAATTTAGCCAGAACCTTTTTGCCTTTTCGCTCAGAACGACCCAAAAAACTCCATTCATCGCTGAGGGTAATAAGGCCCGATGTTTGAGACTGGGACTCGGACGTCCGATGTCGATGGTGGAGATGCAAGAGGACGGTACTAGCCGGCAGCAGCTGCCTCAATGGATGAGTAACCAACCTGTGTGGTTGACTCTGTGGTTGATAGCGTCGTTTTCTTTTCTTTTGCTTGGTGGATAGGAATCTCTTTCTTATTAATTTTGATATTATGCGAGTTCGACAGCGGAGGATCCCAAGGGGGCCTCTCTTCGATAGCATATGTCTTCGTACCAGACTGATATAACCTTGGTATATATATAACCTAGAAGGGATAGTTTGGTGGGTTTGGTCTGCTATCACACACACAGTTGCAATACTTGTAGCTACGACCCCATCAAAGTACCAATTTATGATATGTTCACGCCGCGCCAAGACTGAAACAGCGGCTGACTAAGGCGACCAAGACGAAAGCTACCAAGCTGAACTACATTTGTTCGGGCATTGGCACTGTATTTGTTCGTTCAGATCGAACCTGAATTTAGCTGATTTTATTTGGTTGGCAATCGAATTTGGCCCCCCTTTGCTTTTTTAATTTTATTTTACTTACGAGATAAAATGTGCGTCCGGGATGATACAGTTGGTACATGGCAATAATTAGTATTTTGATACGGACCCATTTTTCGTTCCCTTTCTTTCTTTTTTCTTCTTCTTGCTTCTTGCACTCACCGCTAGTTTAATAGAGTTCAGGGCTAACAAAAAATGAATTTTCTTACTCGTCCAAGTGAGTGACATTGCATTGATTGGATTTCTTTCCTTTTTCTTTCTTTCTTTTTTCTTGTTCTCGTTTCTTTTCTTTTCCGTCCACCAGATATTTTTCATGACCCTCCCTCCTTCCTTCCTACTCTCACGATTACATTATGGCACCCTTGCTGTGCCTCGAATCCTGCCCGGAAGCGTGTGTGCGGTTGTGTTTACTCGCTTGATCACCTTGGCTTACACTTATATCGGGCTGCTCTATATTACACTTATTGCAACATAACATTTTACCTACCTATCTACCCCGTTCGTTTACTTATTTTTACTTAGGCACCACTTTAATTAGTTTTTACTCTATGTATTTTTTTTATTTATATATATATATATATATCTTTATCTCCTACAGTACTACGTACACAGGCCCCATTCCTTTCCCACCCCTTTCCTTTATTGAACCGTTTCAGGTGAACCATCCACGTCCCCCAATTTTACATACTTAAGTCCACAAACCCAGCTGTGACGCCGTCCGCTTCGAATGCCCTCCTTCTCCCCCCCCCGCTAAGGCAAGCTCAACAAACATTTCCAAAGACGACCTCACTTTTTTTCCCACTACTTCGTTAGCTACATCAAAGATCGAACTTAGTGCACGATAGTGCGTGTGTGTTGTGGCGGTAGACGACCCACTGGCCCCGCTAGCTACCGCACTCCACTCGGTGTATTGCCATTTCTTTGCATGTTTCTTCGCTCTTGCTCTCATCATCCGTCCGTTCTTAGCTCGGTGGCAGTTGCTGGGCTGGGCTGGGCAATTGATAATAAAATAAATAAATAAATGTTGCGTCTCCGAACGCCTTTCCCATCCGTATCATCTCCCTATTCTATCCTTGTCGGTATAATCAATCAGTTCCATCCTGTCTCTTTGAAATTAATCCCATTTATTTTGTAGCGTCCCAAGTCTACTTGTCGCTTTGCTCGCGTGTCAAAGTGTGCGTAGTGTGGTGCGCACTGTGTTCATTCCACCTGTATTTTCATTCCATTCAATCAATCAATCCACTTTTAACAGCCACCCACTGACCTCTTCCCGCTTTCATACTCCCTTCTGGTATTGCATCTAACTCCAATCCTGTAAGCCAGAAGAAAAAAGAACTTGGAAGGCTTTTTGTTTTTCTCGATAATTTTGTAACTTTTTTTTTTTTTTTTTCGTTTGATTCTTTGGGGGTCCGTCTTCCCGCTTGATAGCATGATGTCCGAGGCCCGGGTCTTCTTAGGCCCAGGCGGCCGGGTCGCTCGCCCTGGCCTGCATGATGGCAAAACGACCGTCTGCATTTATTTCCCCTTCGTCGTTTCCGACGCAATCGCCATCTTCAGCAACATCGTAGCTCCTGGCCTCGATCCCTTTTCGGTTTCGGCTCAGAGCCGGCGGGAGGTGTTTTGGCCGCTCATAAAGCGCATGACTAACAACCCCAAGGTTGTCGAGCCTGTTGCCGCCAATGGTAGTCCTGATATCGGAGATCAAGTTGAAGCTTTGATGCAAGAATTGGATTCGACGGTAAGAATTCTTACTAATTTGGTTTATATAACACAACATTCACGCATCACCTTTTTGTTTTCTTCTCCTATATCTCAAAACCGCTTTGTCATCTCGGCTATTATCCATCCCTATGCAAAAACAAACTTGATGGAAAAGCTAATACCAGCTGCGGAATTCTCTAGTTTGAGGGTGGCATGAAGAATGTCTACATAAACTGCGCTGGCACATTGGTAGGTGTCTCGGCCAGCCAGATCCATCAGTTTCTCGAACTCTCAGAAAAGGTCTTCCACCTTTGGAAAAACAGAAACGACGGGTCTCGCTCCAACCATCACACACCCGCGTCTCCCACCTTGCCGCGTTCCCCAACAAACATACGCAAGGACCACATTCTCAATCGTCCGGAAGCGTACGCAGCAGCAGAACTCGAAGCTCGCTCGGTTCACCATCGCCCAACTCCACTTGAACTCCCCCCTGCCCCTCCTCATCATTATCACCCACAGGGGCCAGGATCCGCGCATACCACCTCTTCAGGAGCTGATAGAAGAGGCTCCTTGGGATTCATTAGTCCGCCGCTACCGAGTATAGACGTCCCGATGAGTGCGCGATTGGATGAAGAGTTGAACCGGCCACCACCGCCGCAGATGCCCAACCAACCACCACCACCACCACCACCAACAACAACAATTCACGACGCAATAAGGAGTAGGGATAGAGCAGCCATCACGGTCCCAGGGGCGATCGAAGAAGCTAACCCCCTCCCTCTATCTGAAATCTGGAGGGCAACAATATATCGCTTATACTCCGAGCAAAACGAATCTCTCACAAAGTACCGCAGGCCCAATTGGCTCTTTCACCTCGAGAGTCACGGCGTCAGAGATGTCGGTGACCTCGGCGGTTGGAGGGGTGATGATGAATCGACAAGACAGCTGGGTACGAATCTGATCACGAAGCTTCAGGAGACGGGATACGGCACCAAGGGTCTACAGTCGAGACTTAAGGCTATCACTACAGTAGATATCATGGAAGCACTAGAGAATATGAGGCACGGTAGGATGGAGAAGTACAGACCAGGTCCGATTCTTGGCAAGAGGGTCACACCGATCAAATGGCCCGCATACAACATGAATGGCACGAACGACGAGCTGCCCGTAGAGATGCAGCTTCGGGCTGAGGCTGGAGAAGCTAGGAGCGGCAGCGGCAGCCCAGAGAACTCTCTGAAACGACAGGTTGAGAATAGCAATGGTAGCGACGCACGTCATCATAGTGCTCATCCCATCAGGATCAAAAGAAAGCGAACATCGTCGCCTATGAGGGAAAGAGAGAGCTTGACAAGAGAGAGTCTTACCTTGGTTATCCCGCCTGAGAATGGAGATGTGGCCCCCACGACACAGTCAGCGCC
Organism: Orbilia ellipsospora; assembly: GCA_036971675.1. Lineage (NCBI taxonomy): Eukaryota > Fungi > Ascomycota > Orbiliomycetes > Orbiliales > Orbiliaceae > Orbilia > Orbilia ellipsospora. The sequence goes on from JAVHJO010000006.1 coordinate 710,645, forward strand.
ACAATCAGCAACGCCCAACAGGCCTCCGCCCTTACCGACTCCCATGGGTGGATTCACACCGATCAATGCGAATCGATCAGCTTCCAATGCCTCTATGATGCCACCGCCTAGCACCTATGAGCGCTCCGGCAGTACTTCCACTCCATCGGCGACACCTTTAGCTACACCATCTGCGACTCCTGCCGTAACTCCAGCGCCACTAGCACCGACACCCACACCACCACCACATCTACCGCCACCACGTCCTAGTCCAAGAATGCAACTTCAACATCCTCTACCGCCACTACAGCCAAGTCAAACAACTCCATCCAAACCGAGAAACTCGGTTCCATCACAACCAGAAGGCGAAGGAGACTACGAAGATGACGATAGCGACGGTCATTTGGAATCTAGGTTCCAGTATCTAGGCGAAAACCTGGCGCAATTGAGACGCGAAATCAACGAGGTTAGATCGAGCGGGGTAGGAGCGACGCAACAAATGGTGGAAAGAACAGCGAAGGAACTCTTCCACGGGTTCACTAAAGACTTTAACGAGGACTACTACAGGACCAGGAGTATCGCATTTGAGAACACGACACGGGTTGAAAAGTTGGAAGGGGACTACGCTCACGGTGATGTGGATGCGCGTTCGAACATTCAAGGATTGCAGAATAAAGTCGCCGGGATCGAAGAGGATATGAAGAAATGGAACGAAAAGCTAGAAATCGTAGGGAAAAGCGTTAGTGGTAGCGAGGCCGTGGTCAATGAGATTGATGCGCAGGTTATGCAGCACATGAAAGTCTTGGAACGACAGGCGGCGTCGATTGGGGCTGATATGGGCGTCAAACTCAACCATATAGCAGAGAAGAGCAAGAGCCCAGGCGCGGATACACAATCGACAGAAAGCACACAGTCACGATTGAGGGTTGATAAGATCGAGCATGAAGTGGATGGGGTCAAGACTGATCTAACAGAGTTCAAAACCGAAATGGGCGAAGTCAAAAACACTATCGATCAAATCAATTCAACAATCCAGGAGCGGATGGACAAATTGGAAAACAAATTCGATGCGCTGGACGGCGATATCAAGGCAAGGAATCAACTGGTTGACGTCCCAGTAGTACAAACACCGACGAGCCCCAACACTTCAAGGAGGGCAACACGTAGCTCGAGTATTCACTTGGCTAATAGCTCGGAGACGGTTCGAATGAATAGGTTGGAACTCAGAATGGAAAAGGTGGAGTCAGATGTTAGGGAACGGATGGACAAGATGGACACTAAGATGGAAGCTATTGAGAACGATGTTAAGGAGGTGATGAACGCTGTGAGCGAATTGATGATTAGGGTCATGTCGGCTGGGATGCCGCAACCGCAAAAACAGAATGGTGTCAGGTTAGGTCGAGCCGCGAAAGCTGGGAAGTAATTAAAAATAATCTCGCAAGCTATCTTTTTCCCTTTTTTGCTGTTTGTTTCTTTTATTTTAGCGGGTTGCACCGATCTTGGGTTTTTATCACGGCATTCAGCGCTTAGTCTTTGGTGTTTCGGTGTTTCGATACATCCCTCTTCTGCTCTTTTTCTTCACTCTTTTTTTATTCTTCTTTTTTTTTTTTTCTTGCGGGTTTTAACACATCCAAGTCTGTCTGTTTGTTCCTTGAATTTCTCCTATCTCTATTTCTAATCCATATTCTTATGGCCACGGTGCACGGCGGCGACTTCTCCTCGGAGCAGCCGTTTTCGATATTAACTAAAACAAATAAATATTTTATCGTTGCATATACAATATTAGGTCCAATCCTACTGCAGTACCGCCCACATAAGCCGTACATCTATCCGACCCAAAAAGATTAATCCCGAAAAATGAAAAAGAGAGTGGTTTCTCTGTCTTTCCATCAATGTACGGCTGTACCTAGCCCGAACTGAGCATTTAGAATCGTGACCCTTCCCTTGTAATTTTTTAAGGTTTCCCGTTGCCCCGCGGTCCTGCCACGCCATCTGATCATTCAGATCTGTCACCCTCCGCAAAAGAGTTCTAGAAACGGTACAGTGGCAGTGGAGGGTAAAACCTAAACCGAGGCAAATATTCAGGCTCTAGCTTTCGGTACTTCCCATGATCAGAGCTCGTGTAGTATGGTGTTTCCCAGCCATGGTATTCTGCTCATCATAGAACGATTGTCCTTCCGAAAGGTTGTTATTGGATGTTGATGCATATCTGCCAGAATGACAACCATATCTGCCTATATATCAGGATCTTCCAGCATCTGGGTGCCAAACAGCTCGTAAGCCCATTCCAATTCAGAAAGAAACAAAAAAATAAGGGCCCAAAAACGTTATGTTTGTTGCATCTTGATTACTCCGGATTGCGTCTTCGCCTACGCCTTCCTAGAGCCACCAAGCCTGCCAAGTTGACGAAATCCTGTGTCGTGCCGCCATGGGATTTTTTTTTCAAGTTGACTTCTCCCACTCTCCCTTGATGCGGTAAAGCTCGGACGAACGAAAAAAACCAAAAGAGCACGAGCTCGGGATCCTCCATCGATCGGGGAGACTTGAAAGTTGCGGTCAGCCGATCTCAACGATTTGCTCGCGCTAGTTTCAAACGAGGATTAGGACGGTACAGGGTTTCTCTGCGCCAATTTGGAGTAATTTCTATCTATATCGTCACCATTTTTTTGGTTCTCACCTATCCTCGTTCCCTCGGAATGTTTCCGGTTTCTAGTCGTTGGAGGATTTAATTTAGTATCAAGTTTAATTAGGTTTTGCTGATAATGAATATGTATACAAGCACCCAAGAATAGAGATCGATAACCAAGACCGGTTTACAAATTTAGAAGCGTGTTTACGTGCATACAAGAGATAGACTTAAATTTCAACTCGGTATTGAGATATTCACGTATGAAGGAAATTGCCACATAAGCATCGAATCGATCGAAAACTTTAATATTAGCGGCTTGGTAACTATCGATCGATCTTGTTCGTTTCAAACCAAATTTCGCATTTGCAGCGCACGGACAGTTAAAGGCGTTTATTTGTGTCCAAGCTTCACGCTCGCAGCACCAAGCTCGTCCCTTTGCCTAGATTCATTCGATCGTGAAGTATCGAATTTGTGGCGTCTTTTGCTTCAGCCGGAAAAGGAGTCCTATCCGAATTTTCGTTCAAGTTTTACATCAAAAGCTTAAAAGAGCATTCGAACGGAACGTTCGTACTTTGAAGGCTAGTTTGGAGTACCGTGTCACAAGAAATATGGTCCTAACAAGTTAGACGCGCTATTCAAACAAGTATTTTCCGTCGAAAGACATATAATTGCAGCGTTCTACTCTGCATTTAGTAGTGCTGAAGCTGAAATTTCGCGAATCAAGAAACCAAAACAATGTTAGCGACACTGTGGACTCCGGATTCTTGGCGAAACAAAGGTTGAGAAGCACGGTTAAATTTGTATACATGTGCACTTCTAACCGTCACCTGCTTCGTTGCATTTCGCCAATGCAATGAGTTTCTAGGCGCTAGAAATCTAGACTATCTTCCCATTTCTTGGTGTCGATATTTTTTTTTCTTGTCGTAGCCATATATACACGGAGTAAGAACGAAATGGCGATACCCAGCGGCGGGAAGGAAATTGGATCGTCGATCGAGAATATTTCCCCGTATTTAATTGATATTATTATAGAAAATATAAAATGTATGGTATTTTTCAGGTTGCGGGTAACGGTTCAAATTTCATGTCGCTTAGGCGAGGGAAGCACGCTCGCAACGGAAGCCCCACCGTTGGAGTTCGGTTATCATATCGACCACACCCTCTTGCTCCCTTCCGCGTGCCGTTGATGATTTCATCTTTGATCCCCGGATTCAAACTCAAGTTTCTCGATTTCTTGCTTTCAGTTAACCGCAAGGGAACACAAATGAACTTGGCTTCAATCGTTGATGCCACACTACGCAAGTCTCAGTTAGTCTTGCGCTATTTAACGAGCATCTAACTCGATTGATATTTGTGGATACTTTCAGCTATTGCTTCGCTATATCCTCAAGGTTCCTCATCCCGAGTGGCTTGCATGGTTTCATGCGGGCGGGAGATCTCGGCTTAGGCTGAGAGTTATTGCTTGGAAAAGGCTTAGTTTTTGAAATTTCAATTGACCGAATGAAGTTGATAAAAGGAAAACATCAGAATAGAAAAAAAAAGAAATAGAGAAAAACTGCCGGGGAGAATATGCCGTGCGAGAGCTCGCTCCACCGAATGTTCAGATAATTTTAACTTTTGGAGAATGTGGTTATCGCTGTGTTGTCAAAATTGTCAATCAAAAGCCGGTTGATAAAATAGTATCTTTTGTAGGGTATCGTGCGCATTTTCAACTTCATGATCGATGTATACTGACCGGGATGTAGTCTTGAATCCAACCAGGAAGTGGTTATTTTCGACGTCTACGCTATTTTTAAAGTTTTGTGCAAGCCCACCTTACAACTCGCACGCGATTTTCGTACGGGGTTGTTTTGAAAAGGGCAGTTGCAAGATAAACCCAAATTTCCTCGAGGATACTGAGAATCCCTAATCCACATGGACTTGAGGATGTGAAAATTTCTAGGCTATTCAAACTTTATTCGTTTTAGAGGGATAATCCTGCGAGGAAACTGCATGGGGATATGGAAACCATATTTCGATTTTCCTAAATGACACTTTCGCCTCCGATGTGCGAAGACACACCGTGGATCCGGGAAGCGAACTCACAACGCCAACACAAAATTTAAAGACTTTGTTGGATGATTGGAAGGGATTCAGGTTTTCTAGAGTGAGGAAGGGGGTTGGAGGCCGTTTCTAGAATTATCTGCTGAGATTATACTAGTTGGGCATGTTTTGGTGACAAGTTTTGGCGATTTGAAAAACTGATTGATATATATAACGTTTCATAGGTGCGTATACATCACAATAAAACTTACGATACATTATGATAGCTCCAATAAACTAGACAGCCGGCTTGTGTTCTTCGAAACGATGATATATATATGTAAATCTGGGTAAACGATGAGAAGACAAAACGAATATTAATGGTGTAAGATGAGAACATGAAAGTTAGTCGCCGAGGGTTGATTTAGCATCATCAAAATGGTTGAGGCACATTACGCTCTGTTTCCTAGATCTCGCTCTGGCATACCAATACCATATATTTGAGACTATATAACACAAATACTCAGCTTGAAGGTCTTGAGATCTAGAAACTACTTTGATCTGGGATTTCATACCTATACCTTTTCGAACGAGCAAAAAACCTATCATTCTTAACATATTCCGATATATATTCCGAGATAATCTGACATATACGAAACCACATACATTTTGTGAAGTTCAAAGAGTACCCATCAATGGAGTCAAAATACTTGCCTCCCGAATTAGCTTATTACCAAGGTGGAAGGAGATACGAATACTACGGCCAAACTCCACTAATATGCCGCGGAGGCCCTAAAGACCCGCTTACAAGAGAAACGATAGACATATATGAACAGACCACCAGCCGCAAAACTAGGACGCCAAACAGATCAGGCCAAAAACAGCGATCGGGGAGGAAATATTACACACATAGATCCGCTGCTGGATTACGAGCCGGGCAGCCTAGAGGAAGAAATTATTCAGTAGTCCGGACCGGATCGCCTCCCGATATCAGACAACAAAAGAACCGAAAACATGATTCATCACAAACACTCCGAAGCCGTCCGCCTGGGCGGGGCGACCAAGAAAATTATCCGTCAAGAAGGTGTAGAATCACAAATACGGACGCTGCACGACCGTTCCAAGTCTATCGAGACCCCCCAGAAAATGGCGATGTCCAATCCCGTCCGCGCCTACGTCCGTCTTATCCGGAGAGAGAAGATTATGAATCGAGGAGGTACGGAATAGCAGATTTTGAGAGCATATTACCCCCAATCTTGCCGTCTGAGTCGGAGGCACAGCCACGGGACGTATTTACGGAGAGAAGGAAATTGTTAAGTGCCCAATTGGAAGCCATGGTACCCCCAAATCGAAGCAGCCGGCAGCCTGCCGAAGTACCGTCCAGAGACACTTTCACAGAGAGAAGGAAGGCATTAGTCACTCAGTATCCAGATGGTATACCCTCAAATCAGAACCTTCACCCGTTTAGTAGCACAAAAGCACGTGAACTAGATTTTGGGAGAAGAGCAGAGCGAGCTGGAAAACCAACAGAAGGATCCACCAACCCGGCGAGTAAATTCGAGGGACTAGTAGATAGATCTCAGAGAATAGTGGAAAATGTTGATGATCTGGCGAATAGGCTTAAAAATCTATTAACTGAGCCTGAGAGACCAATCGACGAATTCGAAAGAGCTGCAGATCGACTAGGTAGTTGGGCGGATACGTCTGGAAATCTAACAAATAACCCCGAGGTACCAGAAACTAAGCTCGACAGACCAAAGTATGACTTCGAGACACCAACGGCTAAGCCTATCAGACCCGCAGGTAAGTATGAGAAAGGAGGAGGTAATTCTGAGCGAGGACCTAGAGTCGTAGAACCAGGCACCCAACAGGAGCTAGCAAGTGGACCGCCTAAAAATACATACAGAACAGTATGGCCTCGAGAGGGTAGATCAGAAATGGCAAGGTCGCTTGATTATCCATCCGCAAGAAAGCCACAAGCTGCAGCGTCGTACCAGATGCCGGAGCCTGCTCCTCAACAAAACGAATCACAGTGGAGAAGGGACAGTGTTGTTACGCCAGATCCATTTTTGGCTATAGCGGTTAAAGAAATCAACGAAACCCCAGTAAAGCCCAAATTGTCACATACAGCAGTCGCTCGAAGCCAAACTTTATTGTGTAAAACCCGCGAATTTCCCAGCGGTGGGCAACATAACCAACGTAAACCAGCAAAACGAGAAGGATACACACCAAGAAGCTACGAAAATGTAGAAACTCCAGAACAAAAGTCTCATGAGAAAGAAAGAAGACCCAAAGAAGTTAGAACCTGTCTTCCATCTCCTCAAAAACCCTCACGAAAGAATGTTGGCAGGGAAGAGCTAGAAGTAAGAAGATATGGAATGGTAGATGAGCTGCGGTTGTATGAGCGACCTCCCCATGATCGAGGTGTTACAATGGCAGATCACTTTAACGCGGAAATCGAAAAGGCAGATGAGGCAGAGTTCTTCGGCCTTGGGGCTCACAATGAAAGGGATATGTTGAGAGAGAACGAAGGAATCTCGAATGATTATTATAATGCCTATAACGTGAACTATATTCTAAATCCAACTCGAATTCCAAACTACGTGGAAGCTATAGAGAGGCAATCGATGTATGGGGAAATAGAAATTTCGACACCGACTAGTCGAGATCGAATTATCACTAGGACTGAGCATGAACTCGAGCGTGGTGGGAGAGGCCAAGTAAATGGCCAACGAGTCGAAAGAGATTCGACTCGTCGGTATGGAACAATTCAGGACTTTTATGGCTTGTGAGGCTGACTGTGGTAACTAATTTCCGGGTTTAAAAAACCCTCGGTTTTTTGAGACTCAAGCGTGGCGGTCTGTTGCCCACATATCGGGATTCCAACATGACCTAAATTTTAGAGGAAGTGACTATTATCGTCACTAACTGGATAAAAGAATCAATGACTCGATATGATAGCATTTGTGAAACCATGTCTATGTGTACATACATACGAGCCACCAATGCGCGTAGATAGGGGTTGGTATACAGACCAGATTGATCAAGCATTCAAGGATATAGAAATATGCATGGTCCGGAATTGTGTGTAACAATTGAGAACCAAATCCAAGCGAATGCTGAACAGGGGGGTGGCTGGCAGCTCCCAAATTCCTTGTGGATATCCAATCTCGCCAAAATAATCAAAAGCTTAAGACGCGGAGATCCTGATCTTGCCACGCGACCAAGCTTCTAAGTATCCTTGCAAGATCAATGCAACCGAACCTAAGTCCCGAGAAGGAGACGGTTTGCGAGCTGTTCGAGTTCACACTGATGACAATGAACGGGAGTCTGTGCAATCCTGTTCTTTTATTCCTTTTTTCTTCAAATTAACAACAGGTGTTGACAGTGTGGATGCCTGGCCCGTGCGTCAAGGCGGTTACATCCTTATTTCCACTCGTAAGAGGCATCAAATAAATATATCTGGCAAAGTCAGATTTTCAATATTCTCAAATCAAATCAACCAAGAACGGCCAGGGATAGAAAGTCGAAACCAGTTCCTACTTAGAGAGCACAATATAGTCTGTTGCCCCATCACTGGCTGCCATTTGCAGGGGCGCGCCGTGGCGGGATGGTCCGATTCTGAGATTACGCCTCTTGGAGCCGTGTAGCCGATCACAATGGATTCGAGAATCATGCAGTGGCTCGAGTAGAATGATTTCATGAAAAAATAAACGAAACTAAAAAACCAAAAACCAAAAAATCCGATTGTCAGGGAATTTGTTTGGGGTGCATATGCATTATTCTGTAAATGTCCGCGGACCGGTTGAGCTTTCGATTTGCAGCCGAAAAGAATCTCGCTCAGAAAATCCCCTAAATGCACATACTAGAATGCAAGTATGACGAGAGTTCGAGGCAGAGGATCCCTGAAACCGTGCGTCCGGATCCGATATTCATAAGTTCAGGTTGGGACGAGTCAAGTAAAAAGCACTTGGTACCAAACTTGGAATCAAACGTATCTTATCGATGCTTCGAACCTTCCTTAACAGAATCTAAAGCTCGGCACCGTTTCTTTTAAAATATTTTATTTTATTTCGCACGTCATAGTATCATCGCTGTTAAACTTAGCATGATGTCTCAACCACTAGAGCTGGACGCTCAGATCTTAGAAAATATGAAGGGAATAACATTGTACGAAGTGTGGAGAGCAGCCCTACTTCGACGAAAATCTACAGAACCGATTACCAAAAAACCATGGTTAGTATACCTGGAGTCTGTAGGATGCCGATATATGTCGCAGTTCTTCACTTCAGGCATGCACAAGACCGGATACACTCTTCACAAGGCCATTATAGAAAAGCTCAAAGGCCCTGGTTGTCGAAATAAGAACCCTCACTTTCGTGCAGATATTTACTGCATTACTTGGGAGGATGTCGACCTGGTTATTCAACAGCACAATGATAAGCCGCGAACGGAAAAATTTCAGCCAAGGTCTCTTCCTCAAAGTCCTGAGATCAAAGCTCCAGAAATACCAAAAGTTACCAAGTCCAGCGCACCGGTGAAAAAGAAGAGCATCTCGTCCAATATTGTGACCCTACCGAAGCTTTCGACGGTACTAAGAACCTCACTTGTGGGGAATCCGGATAAAAAGTTTACACTGCCAGAGCAGCAAATTCAACAGACGATTATCGTAGATGACGAAGTAGCTAGTGTTGGAGAAAGCGGTGACGAAACAGAAGATAGACACGACTCGGCGAACAGAGAATACAGTATATCATCCGGTCCCTTTACTCCTAATCCGTTGAGTCCTTCGATATGGTCTCTTTTATCTGAGTTCCCAGATCGGAAACCGACGCCCCAGTCCAGCATCAGCTCAGACCAACAACTGTCCTCATTCACAGACCATTTTCATCGACCATCAAAGAGGGTCAGAATCGAGGAGAGTGAGAGAGGAAGTTACAGTCCCGAGATAGTGCAACAAACTCCAGCTATACAACCCGAACGCGAGCCTCGAAATAACCACAAAAGTACCGATCTGTTGAAAGTGCATTTCAACTCTATATCAAACACACCGTCAGAGTACTGTTCGAGGGGCGTAGACTCGCCTACGAGTACGGTTGATCAGAATATCCAGACATATACCACAATGGTAGCAGCACCTCCAGGATTTGCAAACGATGTGCTCGTCGAACTCAGGGCTATTAGAAGCCTACTTCAACAGCAGAATAACCAACAGCAAGGGTTTACGGATACTGTGAATGAAGTCAAATTGACGATGGATAAGCTTCTTCAATTCTGTAGTGGTGAAACTGCATAACCCTTTTTTGCGTGGGGAACGAATGGTATTCAGGCATATGGGACATATAGTCCCCTACCCAGACTGTCGCATAGAGCTTCGTTGGCGTTTTTGGTTATTTTATACCGCAAAGTTGTCACGAGAATTCTAGAAGACTGCATCTTCGGCAAAATTTTATTTTAGAATCTTTACGTTGCACCTTATGTTTCAATTCATATATATAGCATTCAAGATATATGTTTATTTTTAGTCAGATTTACCACATATGTACGTACGTAGGTGTGAGTATTCTTTATGGGCGTAATTTGGTCTTTCCAAGGAATGAAATCATGCGAATATTTATAAGTAGTTTACGAGAATAACACATACAGGAGTCAGGTATCGATCAGGATCATTTGCATAAAAAGGAAATGGGATAGCTACCTAAACTTCAGAAAGCATTGTTGATAAAAATAGTTTGCATTGATTGCCAAAGCAAGTGCGATATATAACGAATATTGACTGGTAGTTTGTTCAGTCGTCCGGTAAGGTTTCAAGATCCAAAGGTAAGGTGGCTCTTGTGTAACTCAACGTGGACTAGGCACAGAATGCACCAATGGATGCATACCTGTGTCTTATATTGTGCTACAGTGTTTCTAACATGTGAGCGATATATTATAGGAGTCTTTACAGAGAGAAATAGATATGAGCTGTCGAGTCATAATCCATTCTTACCGTGTTTTGGAAAAACCGATGCTGAGGATATGGGAAGCTAGCTATCTTGACCTCTTCCACTAGAAATGTACAGGAAATTTTAACTTTGAATTATTTGAAATTGTTATTGTAAAATATTTTAAACCGAAAGGAATTCGTCAGCCATCTGTATAAAATTAGTTGCGTTAAGCACCCCCAATGCTAGATATCTTTAGGATGATGATCTCGAGAGTATCGAACTTCCACTAACGTACTAGCACTATCATGATCCGGAAGCACAAAGAGTTATTAATGTTTTTTATATAAAAGATGTATCATTGTTGGAGATAATTTATATCAAAATCGTGGGGGTTGTTGTGCTTGGTTTGTTCGGTTCGGGCAGGCCGCCGAATTCGGACCTTCTGTTTTCGCGTATCGATAAATTTTGCCTTGCGACTGCTGCAACCATCGAAAGCCGCATCACAGAGCGGGCCGAAGACGCCCAGGGAGCTGGTCAATTTAGTTACGTCCAACCGGCTAGCAGAGGCCTTAGCCTGTTTCTCTACTTTTCCAGAAATTTTGAATCCGGATTATGACTCTTATTGGGCCTTTCTCCTACGAGCATTAAAGTTTAAATTCGCGGTTTGAAATCGAATATTTCTCGCTACACAAATTAACTCGACCTCAACATCTCCCAAGTCCAACTCTGCAACTTATTCCCTGTATTGCTCATTCATTCGTTCACATTCACAATGGCAACAGTTCTTCATCTCCGAGCTGAGAGTAAGTTATAATATTATCAAACTATGATGATTCCGCAAAATACTAACCATTCGATTATTTAGCCAAACCATTGGAGCACAGGTCATGCCGTACGTTCTGCTCATCTCGCGCCCCGCCATTGCCCCGCCGTACTGACCCATCCGAACAACAGTGACTCCCACCACAGCCAAAGCACTCGTTGACGCTGGATATGAAGTCCGAGTGGAGCGCTCGCCGCAGAGTATCTTTGACGACAAGGAATTTGAAGAGTAAGAATCTTTATTCCACCGCAATTGGGCTGCCGGGTATTGGAATTGACTCGCTAATCGCAAAACTGCAGTGCTGGCATCCCACTTGTTCCCACCGGATCTTGGGTCGACGCTCCCAAGGAACACCTCATCATCGGACTCAAAGAGCTACCGGTGGATAAATTCCCTCTCGTACATGAACACATCCAGTTCGCCCACGTCTTCAAGCAACAGCGAGGGTACCAAGATACTCTTTCCCGCTACCAAAACTGCCTTTATGATCTCGAGTTCCTGAATGATGCCAATGGCCGTCGGGTAGCCGCGTTTGGATACTATGCTGGGTTCGCCGGTGCCGCATTAGCATTGGAGATCTGGGCGTGGAATGTTTCGCATCCTGATGAACCGTATGGAGTTGTGAAGCCGTTCCCGAATGAGGATGCCATGATTACCCATGTTAAGGCAAATATCGAGAAGGCGAAGGCTGTGAATGGTGGTGTTGAGCCGAGAGTTATCGTTATTGGTGCTCTAGGAAGATGTGGAAGTGGCAGTGTGGATCTGTGCCGAAAGGTCGGGTTAGGAGAGGAGAGCATATTGAAGTGGGATCTACCAGAGACCAAGAAGGGTGGACCTTTTGAAGAAATTACGCAGTGTAAGTTTTATTCTTAAATATTTTTTGAAATTCGGGACAAGGAGTCAGACTAATAAATTGGAACAGCCGATATTTTCATCAACTGTATTTACTTGATGGGCAAGATTCCGCCTTTCATTACCAAGGAATCTATCAATGCGGATAAGGACCGCAAGCTAAGAATCATTTGCGATGTTGCTTGCGATCCTGACAGCCCATTCAACCCAGTTCCAGTTTATGACGTCTGGACTACGTTCGAGAAGCCGACGGCCGACGTTACCGGTATTGAGTAAGTGTCTCAATATGCGTATTGTTATCATCTATATCGATTTCGACTAACACACAATAAATAGATCCGGTCCTCCACTCTCGGTCATTTCCATTGATCACCTTCCTACATTGCTCCCGAGAGAGTCATCGGAGTCCTTCTCCTCGCAACTGCTGCCCAGTTTATTGCAGTTGAAGGATAGGGAAACCGCAAGGGTGTGGGCTGATGCTAAGAAGCTGTTTGCGGAAAAGAAGGGCGAGTTGGAGCTATAGAGCTCGACGCTCAGGGCTCACTAGACATATCCTTTCGAAAAGTTTGCGCAGTGATATAACGTAATCTTATGTTGTAAGAATTGCCAAGAATATATATTTCGGAGAAGCGCTGTTGTTTAAAGTCGTCAGAACATTCTTGCGTTCGAGGTCGTTTTTCTTAGACTCTGTTGGTTTAGAGAGAGTTTCGCGGACTCAATATACCGAATTTGATGACTCGCCTGACTCTTGCTCTAGTAGTCAAGTAAATGTCTAGATTCAAAACCGTTAGAAGACTGGTTACCCATATTGTACACTAGTATACTATTTACATGTTGCATTTTTAGAATTTATCCAACAATCTAATAGCGATTCTCTCACTCTTCTACAACATTTACACCATAAAATAAATTAGCCATCCCTGAAAGGCTAAAGAGCACGTGAAATCTCAACGACCCCTGCCTTCGACGATTCGCGAACAAAGCTAGCCATAGGATGAGATGAAGCTGCAACCCAATTGGGAAAAACGCCTCCTTTGGGATCAAGTTAAATACCACTAAACACATTTCCAACACATGGCACTCACGATGAACCTCTTCCCCCCTCAGTTGATAATAATAATAAATAACACGAGTGGAAGATGATACATCATCCCGGATAACGGAAAGTGAAACGACACGTCAAATTCTTAAAGAAACCTGCTTCTCTCGTGGTATTTATTTTTCAAAATGCAGTATAACCTTGGCTGGCTAACGTTGAATATCCGATTGACTGACTTCAAATCGATCGCTATTCAACCGCTGGAATGAGCCCCACTTCGGTACTTTCCACAGAAATGGATGTGACTTGTGTGGCATCTACCAATCCAACAAGAATGTGAAGTGACATAATGTTCACTTTATTATATGTGCCTTAGGGGTTTATTAATATATTTTATGATTAAACATGCAAGCCTGTAGGATTTGATTCCAGGATACTGGTATATAAGTATATTAAACGAACGCACTTCGCCACTGGTATTTGATGTGAATTCTGTTAGTTGTAAAGATTGGATTCCGGTCTTCAAGCTTTCGCAGGGTGTGAATTTTGGTTTATTTCTTTTTCCACGGGCAGTTGGTCCCCGAGCTACTATATTGGCCTTTTTTCGTTCGTTTTGTTATATATTCGATTCTAATATCTCCCACAGTCGAAGGAAAACTGGGAGCGAGTCTAGTAGTAGTATATTTTTATCCTTTTTAGCACATTTGCTATTTGTAAACGAAACTCCGCAGCTGGTCTACGAGAAAGGTATGATCGAAAGACTAACATATTAATATAAAATATCATGAAGCCCGTCCTGTTAATCCCCACACTCCTACTATACCTATCCACCTTTCAAATCTTTATAACCGCAACCCCAAGCCCCTTCACGGAAATCAGAGGCGCCCGTTCACGTACTCTCAACGACCCAACCAAAGAATTCACAGCAATACTTCACAAAAACGAGAAAAGAGATTGGGATAAAGTATTCTACTCATTAGGATACAATGCCTCCAACGCAATCATCAGACCTAGAAATGAACTGTCACGTATATTCTCCACCGACACTGGTCTTACCATCAGGACTTTCGACTCGCACATCCGAGGATTCACCCTAACCCTCAAGAGATCCGACGCCGTAGTGCTATCCAACTTCCCCAATATCGACAGTATAGAAGAAACACACACTGTTCATTCATTCGTCGAACCCATTACCAGAAATGATAAACCCAACTCGATATCCAGCAAAAGAATACGACCGCGTAGGCCTCCGCATGTGCATACCCACCGAAACCCTTCCAAAAGAACACCGTTCAAGCTTCAACGTAACGCACCCTGGAATCTACACCGGATATCCACCTCCTCGCCACCAGTGTACTCAAAACATAGGAAGCCGAACAGTTTCGATTTTAGGTATCCACCAACTGCAGGTGAGGGGGTGGATATATACATTCTCGATACCGGGATCAATGTCAATCATGTAGATTTTGGTGGCCGTGCGAGGGTATTGTATAGTGCTTTCGATGATGACGGGGAGGATGTTGCCGGGCATGGGTTAGTATCTTTATCCATTTCCTATACCTAACCTCACAAATATTATAAGGCTTTATATATTCTATTTCCAAAAATTAGAGTGCTAAACTTATATATGTCCCTTCTATGGGATATTCTGTGTATATATGAAGAACACATATAGCAGGCACAACAGCATCACACACATACGGCGTCGCTAAACTCGCCACAATCCTAGGCATAAAAGTATTCCACTCCCTAAACAACTCCACCTCCGCATCCATCATCAACGGTCTCTCCCACGCAATAGCGCATCATAACACCCGCAAAACATCACCAGACTTCAAGGGCTCCGTGGTGAACCTCTCCCTCGGGATCTTTAAACCCTCAGCGTTATTCAAACAAACTATCGAAGATGCGTTGGAAGCGGGGATGCATATCGCTGTTGCGGCGGGGAATAGCGGGACGGATGCGTGTGGTGTTTTCCCTGCGGGATGGAGTAGGGAGATGGCTGTTGTGAGTGTTGGTGCGACGGATGAGGGGGATGGGAGGGCGTGGTTTTCGAATTTTGGGGGATGTGTGGATGTTTTGGCGCCTGGGGTTGGGGTTGTTAGTACTTCTAATGATGGGTATGTCTGCTACTGATCTATATATACACATATGCTTTTAATATATATGATGAGGGAGATGATGAAAAGATTGCTAATTTGATTTTTCTAATATATGTATAGTACGACAATGGAGAAGCAAGGAACATCTGTGGCTTGTCCGCATGTTGTAGGTGTAATTGCCACGGAACTGGTTAGTAGACCTGATCTGATGCTGGATCCCAGGGGGATGAAGGAGTGGATTTTGTCGAGGAGTATACCGAGCGTCAGGACGCCGCCGGAGGGACAGTTGCTGTTGAATAATGGGTTTCGTTAATATTTACTCTGGGTATACGGGCTTGGATCTTTCGCGGGCGTAACTCGGTATTTGCTACAGGCAAGATATTTGATTGTATGATATTTATAAAGCTATAGGGTGTAGGATAGAAACAGGTTTTCTGAATATGTTGGAATTTATTTTTCATTCAAAGCCTCTGCACCTGGTTACGAGACGGCGTGCAGGACCAGGACTAGTGTCGTTGAGGTACTCTAGTAACTTCAACTATATAAACACTTGAGACTCTCGATTATATTTATACTTCCGAGTATAAATTAGTTAACCATTGATTTCATTACTGGTACATCCTCCGCCTAAAATTCTCACATCCTACAAAATTTGGGACCCAAGAGGGAACCTCAATCACAAACATCACGAGGAAGGCATTAACCATCATTGGAAAAGCCATCAATGTCTAGATAATAAGAATATATATACCAATTTCGTCTCATACCTAGGTACACTTCACTCTAGCTAAGATACAAATAACAAGCTAAAGCTAAATATCCAATATCTTCGTACGTCGCGCCCCGCGAAGAGCTGCCATGTTGAATTTTTCCGCATAGAAAACAAAAACAAAAACTTGTTGAAAATCAAAAAAAAAAAAAAGGGAAAAAACATCAAGAATAGAAAACGCCACAAATGATAAAAAGTAGACGTAGCAAATATTTTTCAAATCAGAAAATAAAGGGGGAAAAAAATGATATCAATCTCTACCGTACCCTATCATACCGTACTATCTTTTGGCCTCCAGTTTACCAAAATGCTCCAAGTAATCGCAAGAAAACTCGTTCCGAAGCAACAGAAAGAATGAGGTAAAACGACAAAAAAAAGTAGTAAACGAACACCGGCGCAATGCTATCAGTGACGACCGAAAAAAAAGGAAATAAAAAAGGGAATAGATAAACCATTCTCGAAAACCACAATAACAAAGTGGAAAGGGATTGGCCAAAGCTGAAAGTCCATCAACAATCCAAAAAGAAAAAAAAAGAATGAAAACGCCTATACAAAAAGAAACCTCGCCAAATAAGGGAAAGGATATATATACGCCTCAGTCGCCCATCTGTATACATCTCTTGCCGCCATTCCACATTCCATTATATACACACCACGGCGGCGATCACTACACCCCCTTACCTCGCAGCGGAGACGAACCATCTCCCCCGCTCAGGAATATAAGCCACAAGCCCCCTTCTAATCGCGTCGGCTCTCTACGCCGAGGTCTCGACCGGCTGCTCATTTCGCTGCTTTTCTTGTACTGCAGACTGCTCAACTCCTCCCACGCCGATATAATTCTCGACCACTTCTGCCATGTGGTGTAAAATTCCAGCTCCATCGGCATCTCCGGACTGTTCTGGCTGTTGGGTTCCCAGATTCTCGCGTCTGAGAATATCATCGCGAGCTTCTAGAACTCGAGGATCGGCGACGTGCAGGTGATTGATGCCTTTGGCCCCTGCATCCTCAAGGGGGACTTCGGGAATCTCTTCGCCATACGCTTCCTTCAGCTTCTCAGCCGCACGACTCAGTTTATCCTTCTCGAGCAGCTGTTCGACAACCTTGCCTCGATGGTTCATCCTTAGCGCTTCGTCGAATGCCGCGTTCTGTTCTTCGAGTCTGGAGTCGCTGAGGTCCTCGTAGCGGAGCGAGGAGCCTTGACTGAGATAGGAATCCGCGAGTGCGTCTTCGTATTGCCCTTCATCGTCATCTTCGTAGTATTCGTCGCCCCCGTCATCTTCCTCGTCGCCGTCGTCGCTCTCTTCGTCCGAGTCGCTGAACGAGTCGTAATCCAACATGGGTGTTCGCCAGTAATTGAAATCCGTATAACTCTCGTCCGCCACCAAATTTGTAACTGGGGGGAAGAAGCGGTCAACGTCGTCACGCATGTTAATATACGTCGATTTGTAGCTAGTTAGGGTCAACAGATCCAAAATTACCGAGCCGTTGGAATCGATGGTGTATATCCTAGTCGAGGGGATGTTAACCGACCGGTAGGATAGAGCGTCTGTTAGACGATTGCCAAAGCCGGCGTAAAATGGGTTCGTGTTGTCACCGAACAGGCTGAGGATGTCTCGCAGGCATGCCATTTTGAAGACCTCGGGTTTGCGAAGGTACACCTCACGACGGAGAGCAGCGAGGGTGCGATCCGGAGACATTATTACAGGTCCCTTAGGAAGCTTGTATTTATCTTGGACGATGCCGCTGAGGTAGTTTCTCGTAGTGTCGGCCTGACCCACGGACCGACTCGTGAGGTAGATGATGTTGTAGCCGTTGGCTGAAATGTCGGTGAAGAGTTTGGCGACTCCGAGATGGGTCCAGTCTCGTCCGAGCATATTGTAAAAGTGGCCGAGGGCATCAGATTTTGTGATGGTGCCGTCAATGTCGGAGATGACGATTGGGACGTTCCACTTCCATAGATACAAGTTGGCATTGCAGACCGCCTTGTTGACTGAGAAGCTTAGAGTATTGGCACCGGGCTTTAGATTTAGGCTCTTGAGCTGAACGCTGGTTAATCTCAATGTCTTTGCGTAGTTTTTTGGTTCGGTGATTATTTGCATAGCACCAGGGGGTGGCGTTTTAGGTGGAGTGACGAGCTGGTCATTCGAGACGCTCTTGCCATCGTCCGAAGAGTACCCGGATTCGATATCCGAGATGTCAATGGGAGCGGCAGCTTGTTCTCTCGCCCGTCTATCGGCCTCAGCCTTGGCCTCCTCGCTAGTGTAGATGATGATATTGCCGTCTCTATCCGCACCTATCAGGGAAGCGAGATCGTAACCGGACTCGAATTCATCGGCGAGGAGTCTTCTAGCCATAATCTCAGCCTGTAACGAGTCCTCCTCGCCAGTCTTGTAGCCATTCATATCGAGCATCAGATCACCGTCATCAGTGATCCGAGTCGGGATGGAGATTTTGCGTGAGAGAGCCTTCGCTCTCTCGAATCTAGCTGGATCGCCGGCCAACGGTGAACCGGATCGTGGGGTGTTCTCGGCCGACTTTGCCTTCATGCTATCATCCAGGTTGAACTTGTGACCTTCCGAAGGGAGAATGTCCGCCGAGGTGGACCTGTCCAGGGAGCCATACTTCCAATCTCCGCTCTGAGGCCGTAACTTGAGCTGATCCGGTGGTGATAAAGAGTAAGGTGTTGAAGCACCTGCGTCGGATTTTGCTCTTCGAGGTATGGCGACCGAGTCGGATGTAGCGGTAGATGACGTCTTTTCGGAGTCTTCGAGCTCGAGATCAAAGGTTTCTGGGTTTTCGAGAATGGATCCACCATCCGAAACCGGGGACATCGGTCTGGGACTGGCGGCGGGCGAAACCAGGGGTGAAGTTTGAAGGTCCTCTGGGATGTCGCTAGTTGTTTCGAAAACGAAAAATGCCTCTCCACCCTCGCCTAGCTTCATAGGGAAGTCGGTTTTATGGCCATTGACGCGGAATTCAACCTATATTTGGAAAGCAGAAAAAGGGTTTTTTATTAGTACGAGGATTTGGAGAGAGAGAAAAATGAAGGCTGCAGGGAACGCTGGGCTGCCGCACAAGGCTGCAGAAAAGAACCAGGATAGAGGTAGGGCTGTGGGAGACATGCCTTTTTTTCGAGCGGCCGTAATAGTGAGAATTTGCCAAAGCGAACGTGGAAGGGCGAGCAGGCCAGATCTCCTAGAAGTGTCGTGTTAGCATGTGATGCTGTATACTCTCGCCTAGCTTCGGTTTATGTTTTTGTTACCATTTTCTTGTTCGACGACAATGACATCGATTGCACCGCTGAGAGTTGCAGGGTTTATGGAATTGTACGTCTTGGAGACGGAGCCGGCGATGCTTCTGACATACTGCATTTCTGCTGCTGTTGCTGTTGCTTCTGCTGGCTCCGAGATGTGTCGGGAGAGAAAGGCGACAAGGGATGCTGCTGGAGTTGTAGGGAGACGGAGTATGAGAGCGAGGTAGAGGAGGGAGAGAGGGAGAAGGGAGGGAGAAGGGGAGGCTGTTGTTAATAATATTTGGTGACTCCTTCTTTACGGCCGTGGTCCTCTCATCCGCTGGAAATGGAAGTTGTTGTGGTGGTTGTTATTTTAATATTATTGTTTGTGGCGGGTGAGTTTTCGTGCGGTTCTGATTGATGCTGCTGCTTGGTGGTGAGGTGAGGATTGCGGTATGTGCGAACGAACGCAGTTTTATGACGACGATAGTAGCGACGGCGACCGGCAGCAGGAACGTTTGCTTAGTTTGAACCGCAGGCAAAAGAGAAGGGAAGAATGGAAAGGGCCGGGGCGGGTTTTGACTGGGATTCGATGGTTGCTTAAGTTTTCTTGGTTGTTTAATGTGTGGAGGAATGACGACAAACTGCAGACCCCGGCGGACACCACTGCCGCAGTATATACAGTCTGAGAGTAGGTAGGCAGGTATACTTGTTACAGCGAGCGTGTGAGGATAGATGATGAGCGAGTGAGTGTGGGAAACAGCCGATGCCAGAACAGGGCCTCGTTTAGCCGCTTTTGAATGTTCCTGCTTGCTGTGCTCCTCCGCGTCCCGGTCTGGTTCCTCAGCTGACTGCCGAATGTTCGATGAACCTTCTAATAGGCTGGGCTAGGGGGTTACAGGCTGCCGGTTGGTTGATTTGGTTGAGCTCTCTCGTTGGGCTGGCTAGGACTCAGACCTGGACCGACCGATCTGGACTGGCAGCTGGAACTGATACAGTGAACCACTACGACAGTGCTAACTAAGTGGTAATTAGTCGGGCGCACGGCGATCTCCTAACGGTCGTCGTGCGGCGGTACCTGTGACTGTGTGGAATGTGGGTTGACCGTTGAGGCTGAAAGAACAATAGAAAAGAAATGCTCCCTTCTGAAGTTCTAGTTCTAGATCACAGAGAGGAAGAGCATCTAGAATAAATTAAAATAATTAATTGTTTTGTGGGGGAGAGAAGTGTTCAGTTATAATAATTATTATAATAATTCTAATTGCAGTCTGACCGGCTGGGCTTTCGGTTTTCGTTCGGGATATTGTTGAATGCGGAAGGATTTAAAAACTTGTTGGGCAGCCCCCAATACTTTCAACTCTCTTCGAACTTTGAAATGTCCAAAGATGAAAATAAGTCCTTAAATAAACTATCCTAAAATCAAACCACAAGCTCGTGATTCGATTTGGTCGAGCCGAGTTTGAGGTTCTCCCGTCGAAATTTATATATCGCTTGTGTTTTAGATTTTCGATTTTAGAATTATTATTAGCAATCTCTGTGGCGAAGGAGGATTATCTTAAGATATATTTCTTTTGAGGTCAACCGAGATTCAAGAGTCGCCCAAACTCGGAGGCTGCAATCAATTGATTCGAAATCCGAATTGATTCAGCTGTCGGTGATGGATGGATAGATGCCTAAGTATATTTCCAACGGCTGAAGGAGAATGTAACTCTTTTTAAAAAGAGAATTCAGAAAGAGGACAAAAAGAAGCTGGGACTCATCCGGGGCTTATTAAATGATTAATCTATTTCGCGAGTGCTCGAGTAACGGGTACGACATGTATCTGTACATTTTCCAAACTGTAGGATGATACATAACGTCCGCATCCCACGTCCATCGAATCTACCCACTCATCGATTGGCCTTTTCTATCAATCCCTGTCGCAGTACATGTACATTACAGGAAGCATAAAAAGAAGCAGCAACACCATCGAGCAGGCATTATTCATTCATTTTGCATTGCAAGGCAAAGCTTTAAACGATCAACCCGGACGATACTTCCATGGCAGGAATGCGGCCGGTCGGTAGGGTTCGACGCTTATTATCAGGAAATATACCACATGCTCGCATCGGTTCGGTCGGAGACTTCGATGAGATAGAG
The DNA here is from genome assembly GCA_036971675.1 of Orbilia ellipsospora. NCBI lineage: Eukaryota > Fungi > Ascomycota > Orbiliomycetes > Orbiliales > Orbiliaceae > Orbilia > Orbilia ellipsospora. The sequence continues at coordinate 732,158 of JAVHJO010000006.1, forward strand.
CTAAAAGAGTCTCCCCCGGCCGGCTCATATGCGAGAATGGGGGAACTCCATGCACAGCAGGCATCGTCAACCCATTTTCGAATCCCCCAATCAGAACACACAATAACCTCCACGGATCCAACCAAAAACTGAAAACCTCTTCCTTCGATTCTTCGATCTAATCGTGTCTCTGTGGAGGACTAGTAAGGTAAAAGCATCAGGCTCGCAAAAAGTTGCATGACATTAGTTTAGTTCCTGTCTGCGATGTTGACGAGGGTGGTCCGTCCGGGTCCCGGTATAGGTCTGGGAGGTTCCTGCCCCGAACAGGGTATCATCGAATACATCATCTTACCCTTTCTCTGACGAAAGGTGGTATTAACTAGCTCTTCTCGTTTTTGATATTCCCAGGACGGACATGACATCCTGAGCTACTGACAGCCTCGGTACAACGCTCCCGCAGGGATCTTATCTACGAGCATTACATTGCCTATCATGCTTATGCTTCTTTGATTTTTCCCTGGATTCTCGGCTTCAATCGTTTTGGTCAATTTTGCCCAGAGAAAAAAAGTTTAACCTTCTTTTCGCAATAAACGAAGAAAATTTAATAGCCGGAGAACAAGATCAGAATCACGAGCCGAGGGAAGTTTTCCAAAGAATAGGCTTCTGAAAAATGACTTGATCGTCCAGGGATGATTGAGCAGTCCTGTCAAAAATTCGAACTATACTGAAAGCCCACCCGTCAAATTTTCAAGACAATCCGCATGCAAATTCGCCAGTGACATACGGTGTAATCCGTTTTGGATATTTTTGATTTCTCAAACATGTCCATAACGATCGAGGTCATTGCAGCCCATCGACAGCACTCAATCCACCTCAACTCTGAAAACTCGGCCTACTTTCCCATTTCGAGCTTGATCTCTCTCCAGAAAAAACTTGCTTCCACGGAGACTTACCGATTGATTAGAAAAAGACGGTGAGAGGTCATCTGGTGTACGTCTAAACGGAAAAAGTGGTTGGGCTCTCGAAACATCCGCCCCGACCCAGCTTGCCGTGGGGGGAGGAATTGTTTAGTTTTTCCACGATCCATCGAATCCCAGTCACCTGGCCTGGTCGTCGTCGTCGTCGGCGGGCACTTTCAAACAAAAAAACTTTGGGTCCCAACGTTTAACTTTACAGCCGCTAGAGAAGGTCCTGGCTCACGGATTGAACCAGACAAAATAGCACTAACCCATGGTGGGATTCTTCCTATCAAAAAAGAACATTCGAACGGGGTCGTTGAGATCGAATTAAATTGGCTAAAACAAAAAGTCAACGAAGAAGAGAAGAGGCTACGAGACCCTGATCGATTTCGATTTGAGGGCCGAATTAGCGAAAGCATGGGGAAACCCCATCCCACCCGACCCAATCAATCCCAGTTCAAGGTACCCAAGATGCCAAGTTGCCCACCCTTTCGGCGCGAGCTGAGGATAGAATTGTATATCGAAAGGCAAAAAGAGTTTCGTCGGAAGGGTCATCTGACGGGTACCTGTAGTTCTTTCCCTCGAATTCGAACTTCGCTACTCCGAATCGAGGTTCAACTTCTTTCAATTGTGCGTAAACCTTTTTCTTCGGCGTTTGAGATTTCGGGTAGACCTCCGCAGAAAGGTTTAACGGGGATTTAAAATCCCATTTCTGCGCGCGTTCTCGAGCTAGCTTGCTTTCTTCCCCCGCATTTTTTGACAATGGGATCTCGTGGTTAAGTGGACGGAAGGTTGCCGTTGGGTTTGGGGTCTCAGGTTCAATATGGATCCGAAGTTCATGCACTGATTCACAGACCAATGAATAAGTATTGAATTGGACTGCATGAGCTCCCCCAGACTGCAATTGCGATTCGATCGAACACGAAAAAGCGAAACAAGCTTGAAGACGTGTGTTTAAGGTTTTGACACTCTCCCATTTGCTCTTAGCTGGGATACCTTTGCGAGTCGCGAGCTCGCGACTCGATTGAGGTTTCTCAATGCAATCCGTGCATTCGACCCCAACAAAAAATCAAATAGCTTTGTAAATTGATTTACGACTGCATGCTTGTCGACGGGCTATTGGAGAGTCGCCGCGCGAAGGCAGCTTTGTACTGTTACAAAGGTCTAATTTGACAGGAACCAGCGTAGACGTGCATGATAAACTACTAAAATAGTTTGAATATATTCAAGAGTATTGATTCACCTTCCCATTTAACTCACTTCGCAAGTGTAGGGGATATCATAGGTTGAATTATTTTCTTGAAGGCGGATTGATCGATTGAATGTCCGATATGAATGTAAATGTGATAACTGCTTGCTTCGGATAAATTTGAAAAAGAGAGCCTTGGTTTTCGCCCCATCGACGAGAATACCGGTTCGGCGAAAGTTGCTCCTACAAATTGACTGCCAAGTGATATCAAAATGAAGTGTCAGCCACAGGAGCTATCATATCTCTCAACTAGCCCCGATGCAGCAACGGATGAATTCGGTCGAAGCATGGAAGATGGCATGTCGTCGATATTAGCCACAATGATATGATACGAGACCAGCCTGTCTGAAATGCCCTCACTCAATCCACATACCTCTCCTCCTCCTCTTTTCAAACCACGTAGACTGTTCTGAAAAGAACCTCCGCATCCATTTAATCAGATATCTAAACAGCAAAGAGAGAAGGAGTCAACCTCTGTCGTCCTGCTTGACATGTTTTAGTGTGAACAGGTTGACGGAGAAGAAAAAAACCCAGGTCTTGGCATCTCGAAACGATGCAGCCAACCACAACAACTGCAACCTCATCTTGAATTCCAACACCATCAATCAATCCTCATCTTCATTCACATATCCCTTCTTTCCTCTCCAAAACCAATCCCTCTCGAATTTAGCCCTTAGCGCTGCTACTCCTCCTACTACACCGTGGCATAAGGATACACACAGAGAGAGGAGAGGAAACAATCCCTCCCATCAACCGCCATGGTTGTCGCCTTGGTAGCCACGCTTCTCGCCCTCGCATGGTACGCACGCAAACCATACCTCCTTCGTGATAATAACCTATATCTCTCTCACGGTCTCAAAAACATATGGCTAACTAGAAACTTCAACCTCCCATCGTGTAGGCTAACCCACCGGGCGTCAAAACTTCTCGCAATCCCCATCCCCGTTCTCGTAAAAGGCCTCGGTCTCGATATTCCCGCACCTCCGCGAGTATCCCTCCACAACATCTCCGCTGATTCGATAGAACTACACTGGTCTCCCCCAGAAAAGGCCGGTTCCGTCGCAAAACACATCATCCAAATAAACGGCCAGAATGGTCAGTTACCCCTTTCCTTCCCATTCACAAATCCCATCCGACATAAAGCGGGGAACAAACAAACATAAAAATAAAAACGATACATCCTAGATTCCTAAATGCTGACATGTGACACATCAATTGTATACAACAGTGGGCGAGAACGAACGTAGGGATACAAGCGTCGTAGTCACAGGTCTAACCCCGGACCAAATATACAACGTCCGCGTCATCGCCGCAAACTCGTCAAACTTCCAAGCTCCTAGTCCGTTAATCCGACTGCGCACTCTACGATCCAACACAGACGATAGCAACACCCCAAATAATAGTAGTAATAGTAATATCACCGGTGGTAGAGATGGCCTTACTGCGACCACTTCTGCCGCGGGAGTTAGCTCCGGCGTTGGTAGTGCCGCAGGAGGGTCGGTTACGTCTGGTATGAACGGAGTGCTCGGAAGCGGTGGCGTAGCGCTAGGGCCGGATGATATACCCACGATTCATGCGACGGATACCCTCACACAAGCACCACAATCTCGACGAACGTTTCGAAGGCAGAATTCACCAGGGACGACCGAGGAGAATTTATTGGCCGCGAATGGGAGTACTGGACATGGAAACGGTAGCGCAGGAGGTGGAAGTAGTGGAAGTGGAGGGGGAGATCCCGCGTCTACGGATGCGACGGTGCAGGCTTTGACGGCAGAGTTGGAAAAGATACAACGGGAAACGGAAGAGTTGGAAGCCCAGTTTCTATCCCAGGAAGAGGAACACAAAGCTGCTGAAGCGCTTTTGCTTACCGAGTTGGAAGGGGTGAGGGATAAGAAGAAGGAAGAGGATAATATTCGGTCTCAGCTCAGGACTGAGACTAGGACTCTGGAAGATGCTAAGCGGGCAGCGGAAGCCCAGAGGAGCAAGGTTGAGAAGGCCTTGAAGGTCCGCCAGGATGAGATTTCAAAGATGCAAGAGGATTGTATCAGATGGGATGATGAACGAGAGGCAGCTTTGGAAGCCCTACACAGACTCGAAGATGAAGCGGAAGCGCGGAAGCAGGAAGCAGAGGACATGGGGAAGAATAAGAGGAAGGAGCTTGAACCCATTATCGCGGAGTTGAGCAGCCTTGAGGAAGAGATAAGAACTCTTTCACTATCAATCAAAGCTATCAACGACGAGGAAGAAAAACAGAAAGAAAAGGAAACTGATGAGAAGCCTAAAACCGTTGATACCAATGATCCGGCTATGTCTGGTATTCTGGCGGGACTCCCTGGTGTTCCACCGTTGGCCCGGGGACCTAGCTTTCCCGGTGAACCGGAAGACGCTCGTATCGAACGAGAGTGGCAAGCCCGCTTCAAGGCTTTGGAACTACGGTATATGGAGATTCTCGGCCACTTTCGAGCTGCACAAGATGAGTTTTTTCGTTCTGAACATCAGCTACGGGCTTGGCATGCTCGTAGAGCTAGCCTTCCGGCTCCTCCTTCCGATCCTTCGGCGTCAAGCCTGAGTCTAGGGAAGGGCAAATCCAAGCAACGAAGAAACAGAACGAGGAAGAATAGGACCCAGACGGTCTCGTCGCCTATGTCTGTTTATCCGATGTCCGATTTGCCCTATACGCCAATATCTATTCCATTCAATCAACCTCCCACGCCTTCATCAACTACCGCACCCACGCAGACATCACCGCCATTCCCTTCTTTGCTGCCCGCGGCGCCATTATTCAACTATGCTAATGGAACGGACCCGATGTTCTCCCCTGAGATGGATAAGCTAACTAATGGTGCTCCCATGTCACCGACTGCTGATTCTCTGCTACCTTCGAATTTATTCATGAGTATGGACGAAGTCCCACCGAGTCCGAAGGGGAGCACATATCTACTCGATTCCCAAACTTTCCCCACTAGCGATAATATTCAACCTCTGATTCCTGTTGCTCAATCTCCGGTATCTTCAAATTCGATGTCCAACTCTCAGTTGTCATCGCCTCGAACATCATTCCCGCAGTTCCCTGTTTTCTCAACCGAGGACCCAGGACGGTTGAATAGATCGAATAGTATATCCTCTGTAAATAACAGTCTTAGAGGCATTCCACCACCAATGCCAGAAGAACCTGTACCACCCAAGAAGATCTTCCCCAGCCTGTTCAGCTTTACAAGACCTCGAGGCAAGACTTTATCAAACGATACGCCCGCCCTTGGAAGTCTCAAGCCCTCACAATCCAACTCGTTCCCAAAACAGGACGGACCTGGTCTTGATCCCATCGGCACCCGTCGCCGAAGCGGTTCTCATGGCACGAGCTGGACTGGTCTCGGGTTTCTATCCAACAGCACAAATATCAAGCGTGCGTTGAATAATGCGAACGGCTCACGCAGCTCCTTCAACCACTTTGACCCGGAGTCCGACCCTCTTGACCCATCGCGCCTCTTATCCAAGGAACCGCTCTCACCACGTCCCTCGTCCATCTCCTCCTTTGGTGAGAGCATACTTCCCAAACCTAGCGCAGACTTTAGCGCATTCGGATGGCCTGCTAGGGATAACACTGCCGTTCGCGCAAGCCCTCTTGCGGCAAACTGGGCGGATATCCCAAATATCAACAACTCCTCATCACTAATACCGTCCCTCCCACCTTCTCCTCAAACCTCCCCGCCAAATGCCCACCCTAGCCGGCTTGCTAAAATCTTCTCCAGCAAGAATAGTAGTAGTAATAACGCGGGTGCGGTCGGACAACCTGTCCCCTCAAACGTCCGACTCAATCCTACAGCCCCAACGTTCGATGCCACCTACAATAACACCCCAGGTAACCATAATAATAATAGTCACAGCAACCACGGCTCTAGTCCTTCCTCCCACCTCCACGCCGAAACTCAGTCCCTAAACACTGAATCTTCCTTCGCCTCTTCCGCGAGTCTAGACCAACTCGCACTCACAACCTCCATCACCTCAGTCGATAAGGAGTCCGCCGCCTCTAGCAGCGTTGGAAAAGAATCACTGCTGAGCCGTATCGGGCTCTCGCGGAAGGGTAGCCATACCAAGCTCGTCGGCGGACCAGGCAACACTAGCAGCCCTAAACTTGGATCCCCCGCGAAATTCACAATATCATCACCGTTTAAGAAGGAAGGAGGGCTGTTTGGACGAAAGAAAGGGGAGAATAGTAATTCTGTTACCACACCTACTACGGATGTGATTGACGAGGAAGTCGGGGGTTTGAGCGGTGTTGTTATCCCATCATTAGATCATAACCATAATAACCATAGCGGGCTTACCACCCCAAGTGAGGAGAAGGATAATAATGGTAATAAAGATAATGGCAAGGAAAAGGAAAAGGATAAAGAGAAGGAGAAGGGAAAAAAGGAGGGCGGGAAGAAGGGACACGGTTCGTCGGGGAGTATTGGATCCGCGTCGGAGTTGTTTGGAAGCTGGAGAAGGGAGAGTTCCGAAGTGTTGAGCAGTCCATTTAAGAAAGAAGGAGGGTTCTTTGGCGTCATCGGCGGCAATAAGAAGAAGAGAGGGAATCTGGGGGTTGTGGATGCCATGGCTAGTACTTCTGAGGTTGAAGAGGATGAAGGATTGGTGACCGGTGATGAGGGTTATAGACCCGAGCAACCGTCACCGATGACACCGCAAAATCATGAACCGCAGCAGCAACAGCAACATCACTTTTTCAACGGGAAGGGGAAGGGGAAGGAGGTGGGGAATGCAGAGCGGGATAGAGAGTTGGGTGCGACTGGGAGTGTTAATTAGGATTTGCACTTCTTGTTTGCGATATCGATGGCGAGAAAGGGGGTGGCGGTTGAGGATATGAGTTTCTGGAGTTTTGGGAATGTCATGATGAATCAAGTACAGCAGAGTGTTGGGTGAACCCTGGAAAGTGAGTAAGTAGGTAGATGGGTAATGTATTGGTTTTAAGGGAAGGAAGAAGAGCGGTCTCATAAGAAGCAGGCTTGTAGCATATGTGGTACTCGGTGTTAATGTTGAATGTAATGCATGCATTGGATGATTATGAGCGATGATTTGGTTTGAGTGTACATATCATAAGATGACATGGATAGCAGAGTTTGAAAAAGGACATATTGGAATGGAAATATAGAATAACAATATAGCATTTAATTAACACTCATACGATATATTCTAGTGTGCCGAATTGTCTTGTAACTTGGCTCCGCAGGATGAAAGTAAACCGATACTGGACTCAATCATAAATCGTACATTTGCTTCACGGGCTACGCCTACATTTTAAATCCTTTAGAATTTCAAAAAGTTCCCCGAAATATAAGGTAATATATTTTTTCTATCTTTCTCTATCTTTCGTCCATCTTTTCCGATGCATATCCCTTAAATCAATGATCTATAATACATTCTGTCTCTCATCCGCGCGGAATCATCTGTAAAGAGAAAAAAATAATAAAAAAAATAGAGGACACTCGCGACGCATGCATGCATATAACCCCCCACCCTACCTACTTACTTTCCATGCCATTCTGCAAGATATAAAACCGTGTAGCAGAGCGAAAATATGTAAAGTAGGGTTAAAATCGAAAGAAAGAGAAAAGAGCAAGCAGCATTCTGGTCTGTCAGTCATACCATTGCGGAAGGAATAAACAACAAAACGTCGCTGGTAGAAAGACTAAAAAACCAATATTTAAAACTCTGCAAGAAAATTTGCGACGAGCAATATTTTTTTATGATGAATATAATAATTTTGTTCTGTTTTTAGGTTCGTTCTTGCGTTTTCTCTCCCAAGAAGTTCAAGTCAAACGTTGGAAACAGTTAAAAAAAGATGAAAAAGATCATTATATGGTTAGTAAGAGGCGGCATTTCATAATGCTTGTTGCCGTTTGTAACGAAAAGAGAGAGTAGAAAGCAAGAATAAAAGCGACTAAAAATCCGTTCAAATTCACCACCGATTTACCATCAACCATCTTTACATCAACCACTTCTAGCCGGTGGATCTCTCGGGGAACTGCATAATAGTTAGTACAAGTATATCTGAACCCTGTTGTATAAAGAGACTTACTTAGGAGAGAACCGAGGGCTAGATGGACTCCACATTGGCGAAGATACACTGTATGGAGCTGCACCACCTGGGGATCCTGGCGTTGCAAACTGTGGAGAAGTGGGTGAATAAGCGTTCGGGCTAGTTGGCGAATATTGTGGAGAGGTCGGACTGTAACTGGGGCTCGTCGGAGACGTTGGGCTGAAATTCGTAGTTCCACCTCCACCGTTGAACTGCGGACTTGTCGGGCTATACTGTGGCGACGTGGGACTGTACGCTGGTGAGGTAGGACTGTACGATGGACTCGTGGGCGAGAAGGACGGTGAGGTGGGCGAGTAACTTGGCGATGTTGGGGAATAACTTGGTGAGGTGGGTGAAGTTCCGTAGGTGCCACCACCACCCATGGATGGTGAAGTTGGAGAGTAAGCCGGAGAGGTTGGAGAGTACGCAGGACTGGCTGGGGAGAAGCCGAGCCCGCCTCCAAAGCCTGGACTCGTGACACCCATGCGTGGAGAGCTTGGGGAGTAGTTCGGTGATGCAGGGGAGTATCCGGGAGAAGTGGGCATATTGAAAGGACTTGTTGGGGTGTAGCCTGGGGACTGAGGTGGGAATGACCCCGTTGGAGGTTCGTAGTCGTTTCCGGATTGAACCATGGGCGAGAAAGAAACGTTGTAGCCGGGAGATGGGGCGCCCATAAACATGTGATCCGGAGACCCAGATCCTATATCGTATGGGGTCATTGATCCCTCGTTGAAGCCGCCCTCTGCTTTGCTAGCGAATGGTGCACCCGTCCGAGTATTATCGGTGATGAGCTGGCTGAGCATGCCTTCGTCTAGGAAAACATCGAATTCACCAGTACCCATTGGAGCAAGCTGTCCCAACATGACGTTCTCGGAAATACCACGACAGTCGTCGAGTTCGCCAGCTGCAGCTGCTTCAAGAAGAATCTCCACGGTTTCTTCGAAAGAACAACGCATGAGAGCACCAGTGTCGGCTCTGTTGATACCGTGTCGAGTAATCGCCATCAAGTGGCCGCGAGATGTCATAACGTCGCAAAGCAAAGTCAAGTGACGCTGGTTGACATAAGAACCGTCGAAAGCCAACACCTGGGTTAACTCCCTGAGAAGGGCACCTCTGGTAGCCTCGATACCGAATACTTCAAGAACCTCAACGAAATTATTCGAGTAGGTACGAGTTGGATCAACTCCCTCTATAGTAAGGACGGAGCCTAAATTCGTACCGCTGGTGTCAAGAACGTATTCAATGCAGCCAGGTTCACTTTTATTCATGACAAGAGCACCAGTGCTGTCGATCTTGACTCTCGACTTTTCGTTGATGAACGCCCTTGAGATTCCCTCGACACCCCTGAGCGTCAACGAATCCAAGATGTGAGCCTCGAATCGCTTTAGCATCAGATCCTCCTCGAGCTCTGATTCTGCCTCGCTATCCTTATCGCGATCCATAATGAGCCTGCAGCGGATGACAAGTTCATCGGCATTGTTGTCACTGAACATGACGGACAAATCGCGATTATATGTTTCCGAAATCTTGTTCGAAATGTCTTCAATACGCAAGCCCTTGTCAATCATTCTTCTGCGATCGATTATTATTCGAAGAACCCATTTGGATAGACGATCAACGACGTCTTTAGCAATGTCCTCCATCATGAAATAAGAGTTAAGGATCTCCACGTCTGCTTCTATAACAGTTTCGTAGACATTTGGATCGTAGTAAATTTCTGTGGCTTCGCAAACAGACCGGAGAGTCGTGTGTTCGACAGCGCTGCGGAGAGATTTCGCTTTGTCACGATTGTACATGTGCTCCGGGAGTTGGTAAACAGTAAGCGACGGCGTCTTAATGTTCTTTGCGACGTTCAAAATTTCTTTCAAACGCGGCACACCAAGGGTAACGTTCTTCGAAGACACACCAGCAAAGTGGAAGGTGTTAAGCGTCATCTGCGTGGCGGGTTCTCCAATAGATTGAGCAGCAAGAACGCCAACCATTTCACCGGGATTTGCTGCAGATTTGGCAAAACGAGCCTTGATTTCTCCAATAACCCAATCCAAAGCGACTTTGGTGAGGCGGTACTCCATGACGAGACGCTTGAAGCCAAGTCTACCTTGAAGGTGAGATCGGAACAGAAGGGTAGCGTTATATTGAGCTTCGATGGATAAGGGATCGCTACCGCGGATGACAACTAGGTCGTCAAGCATTTGCTTGATTTTTTGAACAGTCTCGACAGGCTCGAGATCGCTTCGGCCGTTCTTTTTGATGCGGAAGATAGACTTTGCATTCTCAAGAATACGAAGAACGTTGATAGGAAGGTGCATTGAATCATCAGCATCCTTCGCGACAGATCGAATGGTCTCACGGGCATGATGAAGTCGTTCCCATTCATCGTCGAGCACCGCTTGAATATCAACGTCACCTTGAATCTCGGAAGCAACTTCGAGGTGTTCTGGCGAGATAGTCATGGAAGGATCCATGAGATCAATTCGGAATTTCCTCTCAAATTCCCTGTCAGAGCAAGTAATGATATCAACTTTTTGGAGTTCCATATGTTGCCCGTCAAGACCGTCTTCACCGTAGCAGAATTGAATGATATCTCCCAGAGAGTTTCGAACGGTGCCGTCATACTTGCACATGACGTCTTCCAAGGCCTTGACCAATCTTCTTTGAATATAACCAGTTTCTGCAGTTTTCACAGCGGTATCGATTAAACCTTCACGACCAGCCATGGCGTGAAAGAAGAATTCTTGTGGAGTAAGCCCTCTAAGATAAGAGTTCTCAACAAAGCCTCTACTTTCCGAACTGTAGTCGTCTTTTGTGAAATGTGGCAAAGTACGATATTTGAAGCCGAATGGGATACGCTTTCCTTCAACGGATTGTTGACCGACGACAGCAGACATCTGAGAGATATTAATATTCGAACCTTTGGAACCAGAACGAGCCATTTGAATGGCATTGTTGAGATCCTTGAGGGACTTTTCGGTAGCGGAACCAGCATCGTCACGGGCCAAGTTGAGGGACCTCATGACTTTGTTTTCGAATGTCTCTCTGATATTCATACCAGGCAAAGCTTCAAGTAGATTCTCTTGTGCCATCTTGGTAACCTCTTCAACCTCGGTCTTTCTTTTGGTAACACACTCCTGAATCTTCTGAATAGTAGCTGCGTCGGGAATGGTGTCGCCGATACCAATACTGAATCCGTTATGGAGAAGCCAGTAGTTCACAACACGTTGGCATCCATTAAAAAATCCCATACATGTTTGCCAACCCTTCTCGTTGTAGATTGTATGAATCATACCACCTTGCGACGCACCGACAGACTTTTTACTGAAGAGACCGAACATCAACTCACCATCCGTGACACACAGGCCAGTATCAGGGAGAGGCGACATGCCCTCCTTGTCCGGTTTGACGAGATTGATGCCCTTTGGAATGACCAAACTGATGAGCTGTTTGCCTGTCCATCGTGGTGACGGTTTGACAATAGCGGGAGGTGGAAATGTTCCATCCCATTCCGGAACCCACAGCAAGGCGTTCATGAGTTGGTTTCTGTCCAACAAAACGTCACGACGACAGAGTTTGTAAACACCACAGAGGGTATCTTGCACAATACCCATCAAAGGACCGTTTCTTTGTGGAGAGACAATTTGAAGCGGTACCATGCAGAGCTGGCTAACTTCGGCCCTAGTCTCCTCAGACTGCGGAACGTGCATGTTCATTTCGTCACCATCGAAATCGGCGTTGTAAGGCGATGTGACAGATAAGTTGAGACGGAAAGTGGAATATGGAAGGACTCTTACACGGTGACCTGCAATCTGTTAGAACCTCAAAATATATGAACATACGCTCATGAAGACCTACCCATCATAGATTCTTTGTGCAAGGAGGGCTGACGATTGAAAATGACAAAGTCCCCATCAACAATGTGTCTCTCGACCTTCCAGCCATATTGTAAGGCGATTTCACCAGCTCGCTTGTGATGTCTCAAGTCAATACGCTCTCCGGTATCCCTGATCACGTATTTGGCGCCTGGGTGCTCATTCGGACCGTTCTTGACCAACGCCGACAATTTCTTAATATTGTACGGGGTGACTGTCTCCGGATACGTAAGAATTCTTGCGGTACTTCGCGGCACACCAACCTCATCTAAAGATAAGTTTGGATCTCCAGTAATGACAGTACGTGCAGAGAAATCAACACGCTTTCCCATCAGATTACCACGCAATCTACCCTCTTTACCCTTCAATCGAGCTCGAATAGATTTGATAGGACGACCGGATTTTTGAACAGCCTGCGGTTGGCCGGCGATATCGTTGTCCATGAATGTGGCAACGTGGAACTGCAACAATGACTCGAACTCATTTACTACGTGCGCCGGTGATCCCTCTTGCTCGCATCTTTGCAGATTATTATTTGCTTTAATAATATCGCCAAGCTTAAAAGTCAAGTCGTCTTCACCGCGCATGCCACCTCCACCCATTCCATCAACGGAAATGCTAGGACGAACTGGTGGAGGAGGGACAGCAAGAACCGTAATGATCATCCATTCGGGACGAGCATAATCTTTGTTGAGGCCCATTTTGATAATTTCGTCGTCGCTGATGTGCTTGAAGATGTTCAACACCATCTGTGGAGTCAGAGTTCGCTTCGTTGGCTGCGGGTTTTCTTCGTCTTCATCCTTGCTAGGTTTCCACGTTCCAATGAGTTTAAGGCCATCCTTGCGGATGGTTGGCTGCGCATTACCGCATCCACCATGGGATTTCTTCTTGCCCTTTTCTTCGCCAGGTAGAGCATCTCCCATGTTTTCCTCGTCTTCACCGGTACTGTCGCTTTCGCAGACGTTTTTTGCTCTACAAATACGCCAGACGGCATTGAAGCGAGCTTTAGGATCTCGTATGCGCATTGCGTCAGCGAATTGAGGATTGCTCTTTACATCACACAGTGCAAGATGCACATGTTAGCCAAATCAATTCCTTAAAACGGTGTTATTCGCAACACTATTGCGATATTTAGCCCACCCGTCTCAAGGTAGACTCACTTCATCAAGCAGAATCTTGCCACAGTTGAAACAGACAGTTTCCAGGACCTTCTTTATCTTAGTGATAAATCCTGTTGTGGGCTTTGTTAGCGGGTTTGCAACAAGAGACTTTTGAGGCCTCAATGCATACCGATATGAAAAACGGGCTTTGCAAGCTCGATATGGCCAAAATGACCAGGACACTCTGACATGTTTTCGTCGCACTAAAAAGGAAATTAGCAGACGATTCGTTTTTCTCGTAGTGGGAGTGGGTCTCGTACAGTTGCGCATTTGAACGAGCGATCGATTGATCCCATGTGGGGATCGTTCAGACCGCGTTCTCGAGGTCGTAACTTCGACTCGTCCTACAGGAGGCATATGTATTAGCTGGCCATGTCTAAAATTTTGCTACTTGTAGATATCGGGCCGTACCATAGTCTCCGGAAATTCGACATGGCACACACTCATTCCCTTGATCTCTTCCGGCGAGAGCAAACCGAACTGGATTTCTTGAATCGTGCGCAGTGGCGCCGAAGAGTGGGGGAAAGTGTGTGAGAGCGACATTTTGACCGAGATTCAGAGCTGAGCGTCGAGTTTCGTGATGGGTTTATCCAAAAACTGCCGTGTGTCCGCGGAGCGATAGGGAGGCGTGCTGGGTTTCCACCTCTCTCGTATATCCTTTATAGCCTCCTATCCTCCCGGTTGATTAGGTCTGGAGATCGTGAAAGTCGTAGCAGAGGGAAAGGCTGCCGTGGAGATGTCGAAAGGACGGTGGGATTCGTGATAGTCGTGATGGAGAAAGCGATATGCCCTGATGAGCGAGTCTCGCCTCTGTATGTAAAAGCCTCCTTCAATCCTTCCTCAACTTCCTTCGTCGTGATCGCGTCCGAACCGGATCTGAATTCGCGGCCGGCTCGGGGCTGTCGTCGAATTAGAATACAACGAATCCTTCAGATCGATGGGAGAGGTCGATGCTGAGGGACGGCGATGGGGGATGTTGGAGTGGAATGATGAAGATGGATGATGATGATGGAGGAAGGAAGAGGAACGTTGATGAGCAGGAGAGGCAAAAGAAGAGAAGACCTGGCGTGTTGCCTGGAAAAAGCAAACAACGCATTCCTCCGCGGATCCTGTCAAACCCGTCAATCCTAGCAACACAAGTCCAGCTTCCTGCAATTGAAGGCTAAGTGAGAAAATGTTCGCTTCGGAACCACCTCGATACTTTTATATCATCGCGACTAACTTCACCCAGGCTTCGTAACCAGCTTCCGCACCGAATAACTCCCAAATTCTATCAGACACAAAAATTCGTACTCGACTCAGATTCATGCATCGGTAGCAATTCGCAGACGGCCGAGATAGGAACTAGCCTTCCTACGTGCGCCCTAAAATTCAAACCCCAACCCGCCGCCCTAGTCGAGGACTCTTCCCATCACAACGATGAATTTGTCACTCGCGGACCCATTTTCTCTGTCGCAAGAGTATGTAATTCTCACTCCACATGCTGTAGCTCTTTTGAACCTACTGGAACTTTTTCTGACGCACAATCGTCTCTTTCCTAGCTATCCAGAAGTCTTCTCCCACAGCCTTCGTATGCCTGAAAACTACCTGCTTCATCTGGATGTCATATAGGATACACCTGGCCCAAAGGCCAAGGTCCTTATGACTCTCTATCTATTTCCTAAGGCATGCCTAACTTACTGCTGGTATAGACTACGGTCACTCATCGTGTGTCGTATTCAACCGCCAAGGTGACCTTCTCGCCTCGGGCAGGGTACGCCCACCACATCTCACTTTCCCTCCCCCAAGCCTCGATTCTCACATTCTACCCTAGCATGATGGCACAGTTGTGCTCTTCGACGTTGAAACTGGTGGTCTGGCGCGTATAATGCGCGGCCACACTCGCTCCGTCCAATCAGTCAGCTGGTCTCGCGACGGCCGTTATCTCCTCTCCTCCTCCCTTGACTGCAAATGTATACTCTGGGACCTCGAGGACGGTAGTCGCAAACGTATTATCCGTTTCGAAGCAGCGGTCTACTACGCCGAGCTGCACCCTTACAACCACAACATATTTGCTGCCGCAATTCACGAAGACCACCCCTGGCTTCTCGACATCTCTACCGATAAAACCGTCCGCACAAAACTCTCGAGTCTTCCCTGGAAAGCTACCACCAGTTCCGACGATGAAGCTCAAAAGACATCGAAAGCTGCAGCACAGGAAGCTAAGGCGCTAACCCTCATCACCCTCTTCGATTCCACCGGCCAATACCTGATATCCGCTACCACCCGTGGTTGGGTAAACATCATCCACGTAGCCACTCATACGACCATATTCTCATCTCGATTAACCAAATCCGCCATCGTAACTGCCCGTCTATCCCTCTCAGGCCGCTCCTTGATATTCAATAGCCGCGATCGAATTCTCCGAACAGTTCACATGCCAGCTCTAACGGATGAAGACGTCGAAGACCCCTCTGGTATCCTATTCGAGGTGGAACATACTTACCAAGACCTCGTGAATCGGTTATACTGGAATCACTGCGATATCTCACCGACAGGAGAGTACATCTGCGCGAGTACATACATGAACCACGACGTCTACATCTGGGAAACTAATAAAGGCTCACTTGTCAAGATTCTCGAGGGTCCTAAAGAAGAATTAGGTTTTGTGGATTGGCATCCCACTCGACCGATGATTGTGGCATCCGGACTAGAAACTGGGAGGATATATATCTGGGCTACCAATAATCCTCAGCGGTGGTCTGCGCTCGCGCCGGACTTTCAAGAGCTGGAGGAAAATGTCGAGTATATCGAAAAGGAGGATGAGTTTGATTATAAAGATCGGGCCGAGATGACTAAAGCTCGTTTGGACAGAGAAGATCAGGAAGTTGACTTGATAGGCATGGATGATGCCCCAGGTGGCTTCAGAGAAGAGGAGAAGCGGTGGACTATGCCAGTATTGTTGGATATTGAGGAAAGCAGTGAAGATGATGACGTGAAAATTGTAGGCCCAACAGCCGCTGCAAGTCAGAAGAAGAAGAAAGCCGGTGGAAACGCCGGTGCAGCGGAGTCGAAAGGAAAGAAGCGAAAAGCTGGCGATTGAGAATTTATCTTTGATATATTATTTTAATGTAGTACTTTTCCAAGGAACTAAATGTCTTTTTCAGGGTTTGATGGTACCTCCTAGGAGTTCGTGGTTTATAGATATCTCGATGTAAATGAAGAAAATTTTCAGATGTATAAAATATATATATGCTCCAACATGCCATTTGTAAACGCCCGTACGCAACCATAGATCGTATATTATCAAGGAGACCTGCAAAGAAACAAGATCACCCGATAATCCAATGGTGATTCCATCCACTTTCTGCAGCGACAGCATGCACGACGATGCCCTCATTGCTTCTTCTCTTGGTTTGCCTTTGGTCAAAACAAAAGCTCTTGAATGTACTTCAATCATTCATTTTGGTTCTATAAAGAAATGCAAACTGTCATAATAGCGTTGAACGCACAAGCAAACAACACCATCACAGAAAAGAACATTAGCAATTATGCACCTCGTCGTGATATTCTCCGTATATAAACCCGTGAGATAAAGAACAAAGGACCAGAAAAAGAAAAGCAAAGAACCTAATAAACCAAAACCCGCAATGAGAGAAAAATCGCGCCTTCACCTCTTTCTACTAAACATCTTATTTCCACCCTTCCTCGTCTTCCGCGCCCCACCCTGATCATCGAATGGCCCGTCATCGAGATCCATTTCATCGTCACCAGGGCCTAACCCCGGGTGATCATGGTCGATAACTCTCTTCCCTTTACTCCCGTCCTTCTCTGCCGCTTTTCGCTTCTCTTCAACTTGCTTCTCGTATGTAACTTGCTCTTTACGCTGTGCTACCGCGGAAGCTTGAATGCTGGCGATTTGTGCTTCTATTTCCGTTAGGACGTCTGAGCAACTCGAAGACCATGCTTCGAGGGCGGATATCATGTTTGTGATATCGCCTGGTGCGACATCTCGGCCGGCCGTTGACGAAACCTCAACGCGTTGGTTCGCTGTGTCTAGCTTTGCATCTAGAAGGGAGGCGTAGATCGCCGAAATTATGAGATCCTCGAGGAGACGGGTGTTGGGGATATCCAGGAGGGATTGGAGTGACGGGTAGGTAAGCTTGTGGGGTTCTGTGGAAGCGATGGTGATGAGAGATAGTTGCTTGAGCTTTGTGAGTTGGACATCCGAGAGGTCAGGTAGTGTGTCTGGTGAGGCCGTCTTTTGTTCTAATAGAATGGTTAGCTATCAAGCACGCGAAAGGATCCAATTTAGTAAATCTCCAGGAGATGGTAATATATCGTACTCTTGTAGTCCATGTAGCTACCATAGGCGAAGAGCTTCAGTGCTTCGAGCCATTTTGAATGTTCTGGGTCATTCTGTAGAGCTTGGACGTTTGATAGCTCCAATAGCTCCGCGAAGACAAAGCAGTTTGGTGACGAGATACACTTTTGGATGTTCGCGACGGCAGCAGCACCGGGAGCTGACTTTCCAAGCAGGATAAACTCCTCAAGTGCTTGTAGAGATTTCGTAGAGTCCGTCATTATCTTATCCGAGGTTACGCTTTGGCGGAGAAGGTGGTC
Source organism: Orbilia ellipsospora (assembly GCA_036971675.1). NCBI lineage: Eukaryota > Fungi > Ascomycota > Orbiliomycetes > Orbiliales > Orbiliaceae > Orbilia > Orbilia ellipsospora. The sequence goes on from JAVHJO010000006.1 coordinate 750,049, forward strand.
GAGAGGAAGCTTAGCGTGGGAAGGGTGGTGGTGGTGGAGGATGGTGGGGAGGTGAAGAGGAGTTGCTGATGTTCCGCGAGGTGGGTGTGTTGCGGGCTGTCGTTGAAGCCTTGCTCACCAGCTCACCTGATTTGCTCACTTCACCTCTCGATATTGATATATCGCGATGTCGTGCAACCATATCCGACACCCGAACCTAGGGAAAGTATCAATCAAAAATATTTAAGCAGAAAATTTCAAATTTTATCTCTAGTACATCCTCCACTAGACGTTGACACCCAGGTCATGTGACTTACATTGAATTTACATGTTCCAAATCGATAGCTAATATTCGAATCCTGATGATGTCGATTTAAATAACATGCACATTTATTTATATTCATGCGCTTAAATTTTTAATTTGATTAAATAGGGATGTACAAATATTTCACTCAATGAATTTGATTGTGGTACTATAACTACTAGCCTCTTGACCCTTTCTTATATAGACCTTCATTAGCTATTCTTTCTGCACAAGAATTCTCCTTACCGGCATAGTCATCCTAGGTCTATTTCGCAGGTCTTCCTCCGCTGCAATTATAATTTTGCCTACTTCTTCCCGGTTCTTTAGTGGGTCCTTTTCCCTCAACTCTTCAAGAGTCATTGCATTTCGAAGGACATCGAGACAAGCAGGTAACAGAAAACTCGTCATAGCCTGTCGCTCTTCCATGTTACTTTTATGCATGTACTGAAAACTTGACTTCACTATGTTGAAGCCTGCCTTTTCCATATAAGAGTCGAAATTATTCACGAGACTGTTACCAAAGAGTTAAACCCTAGAATACTTGAAAATATGCATAAATATAAGCTGAAAGATAGTAGAAATCTTACTCGTTGTCTTTTCCCATAGCATCAAGGACTAGTACAGTATACTCCAAAGCCTTTTGCAGGTTTTGGGTAGATACCTGGCCTCTTGCTAGAGAAATATCAGTCCATTCAAGATATCCCTTGGACCCTACTCATACATCTATTAGCGCCATTAAAGCTAGTCTTATGTAGATATACGATGGAGGATAGCATACGTAAGAGACTTTTAATATGACCCAGAGCGAGAGGTATCTTCACAGCTGCCAATACTGCAACAAACAATCTCACCTGAACATAATCATACTGTCCGATCATGTCCTCGGTGGGCGGTTCGTTAATATCCCAAATTCTGAGGCTCACATTCTTGGGACGATTGGAAGGGTATTTTTCGTCAGTAATATCATAGCCGTGGACTTGGGCATCGATATTCTTCGCGGCCAAAATTTGGACGACTTCCAATGGCCAGCATCTAAAAATTGGATACTAGTTGAATACCGTTTCTTTGAAATGCGAGCTCAAGCAAGAGTTCGGTCTTACGCTGTTCCAGTACCCAAATCAGCAATTCTCAAGGGTCGGTTTTCTGCTTTAGCCTTCGCCGCTATTGCTTCTAAAGCATCGCTATCAAGAATTTCGCTAGCGAAGAGCTCTTTGGTGAGATTGTGGAAGATAGCGAGACTGTAATAGTATGCCATAGGAAGTAAATAAATATAGCCGCCAGCTGTATACAATATAGGGTTGAACGGGTTTCGCTCTTACCGTGCGGTCTCCTTTTCTTTATCTTGGGACAAAAGATACAGCTTTTGATTTTCGGAAGTCTCAGTAACTTCTTGGGCCACCATTGGACTCATTATGATGTATATACTCTTACAACCCAAATCTTGAAGGCGAAAGAAGGGAGATTTTTATTAAAAGCTTAATTAAGTATTGACAATTGAAATTTAATATACCCACTCGATTTAGATTTGGCTGAAAGGTTTACTGAAGTTATAAAAGTTCGATAGCCTTTTCGAATTTACAGATACTTCATAGGATCGTACCAACTATCCTCTTCGGCTTTCAATTTCTAGTTTGTAAATAGCGCCCGCTACGACGGCATTTGCCGCATGCATGCTGTATCGTATCAACATGGACAAAACTAGTAGTTTTATAATTTGACCCCCGGTAGATCCACGGACTCCCCATACGACTTCCTCGAGGCCTCGCGAGTTTGTGAGCTGATCTGCATTCCTTTCACTGCGGCCTGACTAAAATGGGATTTTATAAACCTGCTTCTGACCTCATTCGATGATGCCAAGAAAACAACTGCTGACCCCGGTCAGATAGCTAAACATCTATAAATCTGCCGACTGGCAAAATTTAAAAACTTGGAATGTGTGAGTAGTACTGCATAACTCTATTGAGATTTAATCAATGGCGCATTATTGGATCAGATGGCTTGGGATTACTAGGGTGTGTATGTGATTACAACAGTGACGAAACAACATCCAACAGCATCTTGCATCTTGAGCAATGGATTACTATGAGCGTTTATTACCAATTACCTAATGATAAAGAGATCTTATATATCATTCACTTATCATATCTGTTCTAAAATGTGACAAGTCACTCTTTGTCAACATGGTCAGAAAATTACCAGGACGGGAATGGAACCGATCCTACTCCGACCTCTCCTTCATAGTAACAGTCAACAACCCCTTCGTGACCGGTATGAAGAAGGCACCCCACTCCATATTCTCATCCTTGAAATCTTCCGCATAAGATAGTTCAAACCGCCTCACCACTCTAGCAAGCACCAGAGATAACTCTGCCCACGCTAAGTTCAACCCAATGCAAATCCTAGCCCCCCTGCTGAATGGCATGAAGTAGTTCTCCATCTCCTTGGTATCATCGACCAACCAGCGTTCTGGGTCCCATTTTTCCGGGTCCGGGAACACTTTGGGGTTCATGTGATAGATATAATGGCTGTTCATAGTAGTTGTGCCTGGTGGGAGCTTATGCCCTAGGATTGTAGCGCCAGTGGAAATTGGAACATCACGGGCGAGGGGTTGAGCGACTCCGAGGCTGAAACGGAGAGATTCTTTGATGCAAGCTTGCTATATAGATTAGACATCGTTAGTGACATTCTTCCCAAAGTTGGAATATTGGGTTCTAGAACTTTACTTACCAGATATGGTAAATTCTGCGCAGTCTCTTCGCTAACTTCGGACCGAGGTTCAGACATAACCGTCTTCAACTCTTGTAAAAGCTTCTTCTCAGCACTCGGATACTTGATCAAGTTATACGCCGCAAGAGTCAAAGTATGCCCGGTAGTATCCATCCCAGCAGCAACCATCAAATTTGCCTCACCAGTCAACTGCGCATCAGTCGCCGCTTTCCTCCCCTTCTTCTCATCATCTTGAAACAGCTGCTCGAATACCGTCACCATATTACGCTCACCCGCCATCCAACGTTTCTTCTGATCAAACACAGCGTCTTTACACCGATCCTCAAAGTCTCTCGAATGTGCAAGATTCGGTGAAATCATCATCGCCAAGTCTTTACTGATCACATTCGCAAACAGCCAATCGATGCAGGCTACAAGCTTGGGGAGCGTGACGATGAGGTTCGCACTGCGGATCAAATCCTCAAACGCAATCATCCAATCGGGAGAGAACGTGGGATGATCTAAAGCCTCAAAACACCTTTCGTAAGAATACGTCGTGATGATATCCGCAGTGACGCATCTGAACCCGCGGCTGAGGTTTATAGTAGACCCGAGTTTTTCAGTTAACCGGGTGAGAAAGAGGTCTACTTTGCTCTGAACCAGGCCTTCCAGTTTCCGAACTGTTTGTTTTGAGAAGTATGGCTGGAGTGCGCTTCGGCGGAGGTGGGCGCCATGGAAGTCCCGGAGATCTATGACGGATTCGCCCGTGCTAGTGGGGCCGTCATAGTAGCGCTGAGATTTGGCAAACTTGGTGCCGACTTTGAAGATTCTAAATAACAGAGGTGCATTGCCGTTAGGATTCTTGTAACTTTAAGTAAAAACGGCTGCAGAGTTGAATAACCTACGTATTATAGCTGTCGATATCGTTGATATGCACCTCAGCCGACGTAACTCGAACGATTGGACCTATAGTATTCATATTAATCAACTTATTCTTGAATTTAGGATATTGGGCTGGATTTCACAAGCAAAGAACACATACCATATTGATTGTGCCATTCTAGGATCTGGTGTACATAGATTTCTTGTTGACCAGTCACAAGAGTATATAACCAATATATGGAGTCGGATATCAAGGGGAGCTTGGGACCTGGAATTTTTGATAAGGGATCGAAGTATAGTCTGTATATAAACCTGAGAGGAATATACACGAAAAGGTAGCCAACCGAGAAGAACATAAAATATGTAGAGATTAGAGATAAAGTCATCCTGGGCCAAAAGAGAGTATCGCGCCCGATGGAACTAGAGGAATGTTAAACTCGGGTATCTTTCGATAACGCGGATCGATTACGCCAGTATGGCGACAAAGCGAGGGAATATTCACGTGATGGTTGAAATAGTATTGCAATATATTGTAATATATTATAGGCTTATTGAAGTTAATATTTGACGCAGTCGCAGCTAAGACCGAAGCAATAGAATATGTTGAAATTGGCGTAGCGAAAGTATTAATCCCTCTATCAGACGCCCAGCGGGTACCAAAAGTCGCGCGAGTTTCACATGGATTTTGTAAATAAGGCCCTGTCGATAGCGTACTAGTGTTGGCTATAATATACGAGCACAGGTATTGATATTGGTGGAGACAGAAGGTATGTTCCACAATCGATGCTCGAGATCCGCAAGGCCTTCTGCTTGGGGCGAATACGATATTTAAAGAGGAAGTTAAGTTGATCGGTAGTTGGCTCTAAAATCTGACAACATCCAACTTCCTTCCAGCAGCGCACTTGGGCTTGGAGATTTGCCGTCCTGCCTGTATTACGTGACCCAGCCTTGTACGACGGTCAAACCTTGGCGCTCGGCATTTTCCGAGTGCTTGGATAAGCAAGGACGTCAGTTAAAAATTACCAAGAGGATTGAATCCGCGACACCGGTTAAATAAGGATGCGAATGAGATGTCAAGGAAAGCTACTCGAATACCTTTCGCTGTATATCCAGTCAATACTTTGTTACAACCCAAGTATGTAATATATTTTTATCAATCAATTATGGACGTATTCCACCAAATATTCTGTGTCAATAATTAATTATTCGAAAAGTTGCTAGCAGCAATCTTTATGTATGACTTTAACGCAACCGGATTAGCATAAAAAAGTAGTATATATATGGCTAACGAAGTCTCGAGACCGTATCAATGTATCCAGTGGGGTACAAAATAGAGTCCCATCGTTGATAACCACAATAGTTTGCACTATATTGAGTTTTTACAAAATTGCCATAATGAGTCCAAATCTGCTCTTACTCTCGTGGCCGCCATGTATTGACGCTTCAGCAGCGAACTTTTGTGGCCATCAACACCAAAAACGCACGATAAAATGCTCAACCACGCCCCGCTACCGCGCTATATCCAGGTGGAAAACTCATTTCTGCTCGTGTGGAAGGGCCACCATGCGACTCGAGAATAAGATTTGAAGAGACTTTCCCGTCCCTTATTCCATACTTTTCTATATCTCTAAACCTCTAGTCTAGGGTGATGGAGTTGAGTTCGGTACCTTAACGCCAAAGTTTCATCGAATTGTCCAGCTTCAAACTTTACGAATTTTGATATATGCTCCCTGAAACTTTGCAGTAGTTTCAGCTGTATATACCCCAAATAACTTCAGAATGGTCCACTTCAGTGTCCAAGCCAGCCTGGCTCTTCTTGCCAGTACCGCTTCCGGTCTCATCATCGATGTAATTCAGCTCCCACAAATAGCCAATACCCCAGTACTACGGCGTAAGTCATTTCTCCACCGTTTACCCAGCCAGACAAGTACTAGAAGGAAATACTAATATGCGTATAGTATGCCGTCCCCTCCTAGGCCAGCAAGTAGTAGCAGCCAATCCCCTCCGCGGTAACGGCTGCCCCTCTGGCGCCTCTCCATTCTGGCTATGGGACTACAACTCCACGCCCAACATACGCAACGCTCTGGGGAAGGTCGAAACACTGATCAACTTGAAGGGATTGGATACGGGTAGTGGGGAGGATACGTACATGTTGAACGAGTTGGGATATGATACTAAATTTTTGTACGGGACGACACAGTTCGGGTTGAGAGTGCAGCCGTCGCAGTATGTGCCATCCATTCTTTAACATCTGCTCTCCCTTCGATTTGAATTTGTTTAAATTTTACATAGGACATATATGGTATTTTTTGTTGGCTAACAAGATGTGTGTGTGAAAGATTCCGGATCAAGCGCAATGGGGTGTACCAGCAAATTGACGTTAACAATAAACTGGCTGTTGACGATCTTCTCGAGTTTTTTGGTCCGCCTTCTCCTGCCGTGATGGATGCCACCATTAGATGTGAGTATCTACCTACCCCCCCAACCACTATATGCTCAACCTTCACCCCCCGCAAGTATAAACCGTCCTAATAATCTAAATTATAAATGATAGTACAATCTCAATCCAGAAACCCGGCCTACCCAGCGCCCCTCATCCGCCAACTAGGAACGGCAACTAGCGCGATTTCAACAGCCCAATATCCAATCATAACCCTCCGCATCGCCTCCCTCACCAACCAAGAAATAATCGTCCCCGCCCAATCCTGGCTCCAACGCGGGACTAATTTCCTCTCCCAAGCCGCCAATGCCGTAAGATCGGGCTACGACACTGTCGTGTCCGCTGCAACACCGTACCTCAAGAATCTCGGCAATTCTGTCTACGGCGCCGCGGGGAATTTGATAGACAAAGGCATTAACGCTGTAGCGTACAGGATCGGATCACTCGCCGATGCGACAGATAAGAAGTTGGCGCAGTGGACTGATAGAGCGGGGGATTATGTTACGAACTTAGGAACAAGGCTTGTGGATTCAGCGGGAAACTATCTCAACAATTTGGGGACGAGGATCGCGGATTCCACGTTGGTTAGTAATGCGGTAGGGTTGGCTGATGCCGCGGCGAATAGGTTGTCACAGGCATATGATAACACTGTGGGTGGGTTGGTTGCAGCGGGAGGGTATATTGATAACCGCGCGACGAGGGCATACGATAAGCTCGGGAACGTGTTGAATAATGCGGTGGATTATGTTGCCGCGCCGTTAGCGACGGCGGGACAATGGGTTGGGGATACAGCTGCCGCCGTGCCCGGACGGTTGGTGGGAGGGTATAATGGAGTTATAAACCAGTTGGGGAATGCATGGCAGGGTGTGAAGGATTTGACTGCAGCTGGATTGACGAATTTGGCGGGGGGGATTAGTCCTGGAGTTGTCGTGCCTGGTGCGGTGGGGGCGGTTCAACAGGAGGTTGTGGCGGATGCAGCAGGGGATGTGGAGATGATACCTTTGAATGGAGGGGTACCGGTTGTGGAAGATCAAGTGAGCGTACCCGTCTTGCCTAGGGGGTTGAATGGGGACTTGCCCGTTATAAATGAAGTTGTCAGTGATATTGGGGATGATGAGAGCTGGACAGATCTCAGTGCGAGTCAGTTTTTCCGTTTCAAGAGATCTTAGATTTTAGATTTTGATTGTTATCATTTTGTTTCTATTTTATATTGATATTATAGCTACTATTCTTTAAATAGGATTTACGAAGAAATGACGTTTGCAATTTACTGATAGAGTGTCAATATCTTAACTATACAATTGACGCAAGTTGATACACAAACTAATATAGCTGAATGTTAAATTCTCAGGTAACCTTACCTGTAGCACACATGATTTAGAGTATGTACTTAATTTGAGCGGGCCAAGAAGCCAGCGTAACAATCGTACAGGACGACGAGATCACGATGTTCGAAAATCGAAGGGGAAATGCGTTGCCTAGAGTACTTTCCAACAGCACCATCCGGATCGGGAAGGGGGCCCTTGCCTGTGGGACAGCTGACCAATCAGCCAACCGGAACCCGTCGCTTTCCTCACACTGCGTTCGTTATCAACCGCATTATCAATCTTTGTGTTCGAAAAGAGAATTTAAAAAACAGCCAGCTTAAAAAAGTTTTCAAACGAAAAAAAAGTGTGTCTTTTTTTGGCATGAAGAGTTCACCGGTTCAATAGAGGTGTCCTCGAAAATGAGAGTATTTTAACGCAGTTCGTGGTAATCGAGATGCTCGAAGGGTGGAGACGTAGCCGAAGCACAGTAGCCGGAAGCGAGATGCACCGGTCCATCGAACCCCTTCGGAGGCATTCCATGTTTCGACGTTGAAACCAGTCAAACAGCCAGGAGCTAACAAGCGCTTCGGAGGAGCCTTTCCTGCTTTCCCTCATGGCACCACCCAAAAAAGAACTGGACATGGGGGCCCGCTTTCGTCTGTGTGGACGGGGAAGAACATGCGATTGATCATGCTGTCGACAATAATAATAAAATAAGGTCAGGGATTTCCAGTCGATTGGCTCCGTCGTCCCGGCTCTTCCGCCTGAGAGCCACCGGACGCGGCCAGACTCGCTCTTAACATTTGTTAACAAGAATGCGGAAGCTGGCAGGACCTGCTGCGTCCAGCTTAAACACCCAGTCTGGTGCTAACTAAAATATTAATGGAAAAAAAAAAAGTTTTCTTAAAAATAACAGAAACATCCCACGTGTGGACTTTCGTAATGCTGATTTTTTTTTTCGGATAAGGGAAGGTGATGGAAAAAATCATGGCGAAGAGACAGGCTAGCGGAATGGGGCAATAAATATGGCACTGTTCTGACGGGGATGGTGGCAGTGGGCACCAAAGCTTGTCCAATTATTCAGGCAGGGCATCGTCTGATATACCCACCCCGATTCCATTCTATCCGGCCATGTGGAGTATGTCCGTATTGTATGGTATTATATATATTATTAAGCCCTTTGGCGATAGCAACGTTGCTCTCATTTCATCAGTCTTCTTTTAAGAAGCAGAGTCCACCACCCCTTTTGGACTTTCTGGTTGTTAATATTGGTTTCGACCTCCCCACGCCTCGAGCACTCGAATACTCTGGCAAGCTCGGACGAGATCGAAACTTTAAAAACCACCTGATCGACTGCATAATTAAAATCTAGGCCATCTTAAATCTTGCCTTGCTTTTGCATCCCGCAGCATCGTGCAGGTCTCCCACTCTGTTGCACAAACCGAGTCCTGGATTTCGCCATCACCGACCAACCACAGAGGAGCACACCACCGAAGGAGCGGAGACCGAAATCACAGAGATCAGATCTATATCCATCTGGGAAAGAAAAAGGCCTGGCTGCCTTGCTTATTGTTATTTCTTATAATATAATCGCCTTGCCCCCGGCATCTGACGGATTGGATTGGATTTCGAATTCGTCGAGCAGCGGCTGAGCGTTGCTTTTGTGTTGGCTTTGTCTGCGACACCTGCCGCATCCGATCTCACCTCATTCCTCATCATCCGACTTATTTTTATCAACCTCGTTTTGCCCGCATTCCCTTCGATCTTCTTCCCCTCCTCCCACTCTCACCGACACTCCCTTCCCATCGCTACTACCATCCACGCTGCAAATCTTACTGTAGACGACCCGATCGCTCCGGCGACGAACCCGCCCACGACATGGCGGCTGTTCAACTCAAAACCATGGCCCCCCAGGCCTCCTATGCTACCACCACTGTCGCCGTGGAGGGCATGACCTGCGGCTCATGTTCCTCCTCCATCGAATCAGCCTTCAAATCCGCTCCCGGCGTCAAATCCTGCTCCGTCTCTTTAATCCTCAATCGCGCCGTCGTCATCCACGATTCCTCCAGTTTTTCCGCTGAAAAAGTCATCGAAACGATCGAAGATAGGGGGTTCGATGCTACCCTCGTATCAACCATCGAACCGAAATCCTCAGAAAAGCTGTCGCTAGACGATGGCTCCGCCGCTGACAGTAAGGCGCTGACCACTACGACGGTCTCAGTTGAAGGGATGACCTGCGGGTCCTGTACATCTGCTGTTCATAAGGGTTTCGCTGGGATGGACGGAATCGTATCTGTCGATGTATCACTCATGATGAACCGCGCGGTTGTCGTGCATGAAGCTTCAAAAGTCAATGCTCAAAAGATTATTGATACGTAAGTCGTTCAAGCTTAATAAATTGACAGAGCTAGTTCTAACAGGTATTATAGAATCGAGGACCGTGGATTTGATGCTGCGCTGATATCATCCATTGAATCCAAACCCACTGCAGCTCACTACGCCACGTCGACGATAGGAATTGAAGGAATGACATGCGGATCGTGTACCTCCGCCGTCGAAGGAGGTCTCAAGGGTGTCGAGGGTATCGGATCGGTTTCCGTATCTTTGATTATGAACAGAGCTGTAGTTCAGCACAACCCCGACATAATCACGGCCGAGCAGATAGCCGAAATCATTGAAGACCGTGGCTTTGACGCCTCCGTTATCTCTACCGATATACCGTCTGCCACTTCCCAGAGGGACATGAAGATCCAGAGTCTTGTCGCCAAAGTCTACGGCATGCAAGATGAAGGTTCTGTTCTCGAAATCGAACGACTTCTCGGTCAACTCGAAGGTGTCGAAAGTGCTACCGTCAACTTCCGCACCATGAAGGCCAATATTGAATTCTACCCTTCTACGATTGGCATCCGAACGATATTCGAGGCAATTGAATCTGCAGGATACAACGCGCTCCTTTCCGATAACGAAGAATCAAACGCCCAGCTTGAATCCCTCGCAAAAACGAAAGAAATACAGGAATGGAAAACGGCCTTCATCTTCAGCTTGAGCTTCGCTATCCCCGTTTTCCTCATCAGCATGATTATACCTATGTACCTTAAATTCCTCAACTTTGGCAACGTCAAGCTATTAATCCCTGGACTCTTCCTCGGTGATGTCGTCTGTCTCGCTCTGACGATACCTGTGCAGTTTGGCGTCGGTAAACGATTCTACAAGTCTGCTTGGAAGTCGCTCAAGCACAAATCCGCGACTATGGACGTTCTCGTCGTCTTTGGCACCACTTCGGCATTTGTCTTTTCTTGCGCCTCAATGCTGATTTCCATCCTCTCGCCTCCTCATTCCCGCCCGGCTACAGTCTTTGATACCTGTACCATGTTGATCACATTCATCACCTTGGGTCGCTTCCTCGAAAATAGGGCTAAAGGCCAAACTTCAACCGCTCTATCAAAACTCATGTCGCTCGCCCCACCAATGGCTACAATCTATACCAATCCAAACCAACAAGCGAAGTCCGAAGACCTTCTCTCCGAGTCCAAATCCCCAGCCGAATTCGATGCCAACGAGGTCCAAGAACGCAAAGTCCCAACAGAACTCCTCCAAGTCAACGATATCGTCATCCTCCGGCCAGGCGACAAGATTCCAGCTGACGGTGTTGTAACTTTCGGAGAAAGCTTTGTCGACGAATCGATGGTTACAGGTGAAGCCATGCCAATTCACAAGAAGCCAGGTTCCCGAGTTGTCGGTGGTACAGTCAATGGCACCGGACGTCTCGATTTCAAAGTTTCAAGAGCAGGCAGGGATACCCAACTCGCGCAGATCGTCAAGCTTGTACAAGAGGCGCAGACTTCTCGAGCGCCGATTCAACGTGTGGCTGATATCGTGGCTGGATACTTTGTTCCCGGAGTTGTGAGCTTGGGACTCGTCACTTTTGTCAGTTGGATGATCCTCAGCCATGTCTTGCCGCACCCACCCGAGATTTTCAGGAACGCTACCAGCGGTGGATCGTTCATGGTTTGCTTGAAACTCTGTATCTCTGTTATTGTATTTGCTTGCCCTTGCGCTCTCGGACTTGCGACCCCTACGGCTGTGATGGTCGGTACCGGCGTTGGAGCTGAGAATGGAATCTTGGTCAAAGGTGGTGAGGCGTTGGAGACCGCCACCAAGATAACCAAAGTGGTGTTCGACAAGACTGGTACTATCACTGTTGGTAAAATGACCGTTGCAAAATGCGAAAGGAGCGAAGTTTGGAAATCGAGCGACTGGCGTAGCATGAGATGGTTCACCCTCGTCGGTCTCGCCGAGGATAGCAGTGAACACCCTATTGGACGTGCTATTGCAAACTTTGCGAAGGCACAGCTTGGAATGAGCTCCGAATCCGCCATCGAAGGATCTGTTAGTGATTTCAGCGCCGTCGTAGGCCGTGGTATCACTGCCAGCATTGTCCCCGCCAAAGACAGCAAACGTCACACCGTCCACATTGGAAACTCTGCCTTCCTTCGTGAGAACGGCATCACCCTCAACGAACGCGAGGAATCCAACGCCATGGGCGAGAGCGGCAAACTGACTAAGGGAAAATCCGAAAAAGCCTCAACGGGCCAAACTGTCGTGTTTGTTGCTATTGATGGCGCGTACGCTGGCTTCCTATCTCTTAGTGATGAGATCAAGGCTGATGCTAAGTACGCCATCATGGCACTCAAGCGGATGGGTATCAAAGTCGCCATGGTGACGGGAGATCAACGATCTACCGCTCTAGCTGTAGCTGAGGCGGTTGGTATCGATAAATCACAAGTCTGGGCCGGTGTGTCTCCTGATGAGAAGCAAGGACTCGTCGCGACGATGAAGGAAGAAGGCGATATCGTGGCCATGGTGGGCGATGGTATCAACGACTCCCCCGCGTTGGCCACAGCTGATGTTGGCATTGCTATGGCATCTGGTACCGATGTTGCGATGGAGGCTGCGGATATCGTGCTCATGAAGTCCGGAGAGTTACTCGATATTCCTGCGAGTTTACATCTTGCCAAAGCCATATTCAGACGTATTCGACTCAACCTCATCTGGGCCTGCGGGTATAACGTTGTTGGTATGCCGTTCGCCATGGGTTTCTTTTTACCATTTGGATTGCATTTGCACCCCATGGCTGCCGGTGCAGCGATGGCAGCGAGCAGTGTGAGCGTTGTTTGCAGCAGTTTGCTGTTGAAGTATTGGAAGAGACCGGCATGGATGACGATCCGAGGTGCCGAGGAGGAGTTTGCAACCATCAAGGAGGTCAGATGGTGGCAGGTTTGGAAGAAGTGGGGTGGAAGGAGGGATGTTGCGTATCAACGTGTGGAGACTACGGAGGTGTAAGCATTTCATTTCGTTCTTTTTGTATCTTTTGGTTATTTAAGCATCTGGAGTTTTTGGTCTTTCTTTTGTCTTCTTTTACTCTCTTTTGCGATAGGCTCTCCATGATACCATTGCTTTTGTGATTTTTTTTTGTTTTTTTTCTTTTTGTGTTCTTTTGGGTGGTATTAGATGTCGTAGCTAGAGCTGTATGATGATGATGACCTTTCAAAAAAGAAATATTTAGTATAGCGAATTCATTTTGGCAATCGCGATTCATAACTCCATTATTTCCACTATCAATTGATGTATCCGGGTATCCCAAAACAAGAGTACACTAAACTACGCCAGCAGCAGCGATAACAGTCACAATAACACCCGTTCTACAGAGTCAAAAACCCCAATGAAAAGAAACCCCCAAAAGAAACGGCCAAGTAACAGAGGTCTAATCTACTCTCTAGCTTCCATCACCCCGACCGCTCTAGCAATCAACTCCCTCGTCTCCTGCTCCTCCTCCCCGACGTCGTCATCCCCTTCAATCATCAACAAAAACATCATAAAGCCAGCCAACCAAACCTTCCACCTATCCACGCTGAACCCTCTCCATCTCTCGTCTTTAAACTCTTGCCCACCGCACGCTACGTTCCCAGCATACTTCCTCCCGACTTTACACATCTCGTACAACTTCTCACCGGCGAATATAACCCATACCGCTGCAGCGGAAATATCAACATACCGAATATCAGCGCAGGGTTTCCCGTGTTCCAGCTCACGAAGGGTATGTATAGCATAAAGTGAGTAATCTCCAGCTGATCTCTGCGGTGTATATTCATCTTCCTCATCCTCTAACCCTCCCTCTTCGTCTTGTCTGCAGCAATGTATCCCCCCGGATTCGCGGGTGTATTTATTGTTATCTCCAACAAGGGGGATATCGGAGATGTTACCCTCATAGTCATCCGTGCCGACTAGTCTATCTATCAAAAGCGGGGTGATGGAAGGGGGATCATTTGCTGCGTCGCCTCCGAGGGGGTCTAGTTTTGATATATCCATCTTGAGGGGGTATTTTGTTAATGTGAGATGGGTGAAGAGGGAGAGGAAGGCGTTGAAGTTTAGCCATTCTTTGTTACCGAATGTGAGACCTTGTAGTGGGGTTGATTGCGACGATGGGGAGCAATTGTACCATTTCCGGATTTGAATGTTGAAGTCGGGGAGGGTGGACCAGGTGAATCTTTTTTCGTGGTATGTTAGCTCTGGGGTAAGTTCTAATTCTGGGTCTTGCTCTTCTTGGTGGATAGTGTTGTTGATATTGGTGTTTTGGATTGAGGAGAGGAGGTTTGCGAGGGCGGTGTGGTGGGTGTCCGAGTTGTATGAGCTGCGACAGGCGTGGAGGAGAACAGAGGACCATAGGGTTTCGAGGTGAGTTGGTATTGTGGAAGTGGGGGTGGGGGTTATATCTTGTGTGAGGGTGGCGGTTGCGGTTTGGAGTTGGATGGTGGTGGCGGGGAGCGAGGAGAGGTAAGTGACCAGGGTTGTGTATGCGGTTGAGGACTCGACGATTGAGAGAGCGGTCATGGCTTCTTGGTACTCGAGAATACGGTAGTTAGTATAAGGGATAGTATGGTATAGTCTGGTGGTGATTAGATGAAGCGATGAGGTTGGATGGCTGGAATGCTTGATTGGAGGGTGGTGTGTATATCGCATGCATGCGGGCCAGGCTTGGTATTTGGACGCGGTTCGGAATCGGGGCTATGCAATCAATAATATACGAACAACACGACATGTGATAGCGGATCTAAACTATACGTAAATTTCGATTGCTTTAGTTTTTCAGAGTGATTGATAATTTCTGGAAGCTTTCGAGATCAGAGATTATAGATGTTATTTGGTGATATCGATAGTCTGGGGCTGCGGCTGAAAATATACTTGGCGATCAAGACATTACTTGTTGTTTCAGGCTGGGCGCTCGCGATTCAACACGGTGAGTATTTGATCATGTATATGATACCGAATTGGATATAGGACCTACTATAGACGCTCGAGCGATCATCTCGAGCTTATCGGCTAGTGTATATGATCTGTTGTCTCCTGGTGAGCATTCTCAATTTAGGTCACCACCCATGTCTCACTCGTTTAAAACAAGGGCTTACTGTGGTCTCGGGATCAGCTTACTGTATTGATTGTAATCAATGTGCATATCACGGCTTGCAGTATTGGAAAGTAATATCTACTTTTTGGAAACCACATCAAGTGAGATCCAGCGGTTTATCTTAAGATCTTAAATTTTGGTAAATTGAGATACCAGGAAGCGCGTGAAGAGGCTTATAATAGGCAACAAAGGTTAAAATATGGGGTTATAGAACAACCACAGCTTGCAACTGCAAACCTTAGCTTATTCCTGCCTGTTACTTGTTAGAATTTTAGTTCTGGACTTGTATCCATCGCGATCTGCTGCTCGCGAAATGTAAGACGAATGTATTTACGGACCTTCAATGTCATGTTGCCAACAGTCTCGCTATATTTGAAGGTAGCAACCTTTTGAGACTGCAAGGAGACAGCGTTCAAGGATATGAGTATTTTACCTCTACTTATCTAGCTTATAGTGGAATCATAAAATATTTCTGATAAAATTGAGTCGGACTTGTTTCTAATCATTTGCCACCGTAATAGTGCTCTACTGGTGGAAAGATTTCTCGTGGGATGAAAAATGAGTTATACATCCTGGTTATTAACCAACCGGCGGACTAGTTGCGAAGTTAAAAGAAGCTACCAATTGAGGTATTTATAAATATATGTGATCGTGAGCCCGAGTTTGCGCTCCCAGAGGTGATAAAATCGATTCCGGAATTAATTAGTTCGAACATTTACATCCACACCAGACATTCCATGTTATCACATTAACCTATGATTAGATTTGATCAGATACTGGTAAGAGTAAACTGGTCTTTACTTAGCCTACGAAACAGCTGTTAAAAAAATGCACCCTTGAGATGAATTACAGAATGCCGTTCGAACAGCCTTCGAGATCATCTAAATACCCTGCCGATGCGTTGCGTGGTACTTCTCGTTTCGACCACAAACCCGAATGCGGAAATTTTCAACGACGACTCATATTCTTCACAGCTTGATCACATAGCTTTTATGACTACTATCTTTGCATCTTCCACAATATAAATATGCGTATACTCTGAGAGGAAACCAGAGGTGGTCTACTAACAACCAAGCCATCAACAAAATAATATCCCGCCGCATCCACTCGAGCACTCGAGACCTCAGGATTCGATACCTTCATAACTCAAAACCTCACTATGGCGAACTCCAAGTACCACTTTCACCCTCTACCCTCTCAAACATCAACCCGCCTAGCTAACTAACCCCCAGATTCGAATATGTCAAACACTTCGAACTCTCATCGACAACCCACCTCCTCCCAAACACCTACATCATAATCCGCATCGACGGCCGCTCCTTCCACCGCTTTACAACAACCCACGCCTTCACAAAACCAAATGACATCCGCGCACTAAACCTCATGAACGCCGCTGCCACCGCCGTCTTCCACGACCTAGGCGGCGAGGTAGTAAGCATCGCATACGGCGTCAGCGACGAGTACTCCTTCATCCTCCGCCGCGAATGCAACCTTTTCGACCGTCGCGAACAAAAGTTAGTTTCCACGGTGGTATCAATATTCACAGCGTACTATGTCTCGTTATGGCCGACATATTTCCCTTCCACGCCGTTACAGCGGCCGTTACCCACGTTTGATGGGAGAGCGGTGTGTTATCCTACGATTGAGAATGTGAGGGATTATTTATCGTGGAGACAGGCGGATTGTCATATCAATAATCTTTATAATACGACTTTTTGGGCGTTGATTCAGCAAGGGGGGATGACGGCGCAGGAGGCGGAGAAGGAGTTGATGGGGACGTTGAGTAGGGATAAAAATGAGATTTTGTATTCGAGGTTTGGGATTAATTATAATAATGAGAGTGAGATGTTTAAGAAGGGGAGTGTGGTTTATCGGAATGTGAGTATCCTTTTTTTATTTTATTTTTTAACGGCAGGGTGATATTATGGGATTAAGGATGCTGATACTGATGGGGTGATAGTATGGTGCGGTACCCGATTCGTCTGTACAAGCCGATGATAAAGACGAAGGTGAGGTTGTGGAGTCTGCTTCTAAATCGCCAGCGGAGACGCAAAAGGGAAAGTCTCGGTCACAGCAGAAACGTGAAGCGAAGAAACTCGCAAAAGCGGAGGTAGTGATCGAACATGTCGATATTATCAAAGATGAGTTTTGGGAGAAACGGCCGTGGATACTGCATTGGACTTTGGGACGCCCCAATGAGTACGCCGGGACGGGACAGTAGATATACCCCAATCATATTTATTCTCTTTTATACCTATCCGTCATGATACCCCTCAAACGTTTTTGTTTCGGATTCAAGATACCCTTGCCACTAGAATTCTAGAATTAAAGATTCCATGAATCGCGGTTACCACAGAATAAAAAAGAGGACTATATATAGCTAGTAATAAAGCGTGAAATAAAAAAAAGAACTTATGTATACACAACGACTGGAACCCCGCTAAAAAATTAACAGGTCTAAACCGAGATCCCAGCTTTTATCTTTCTTTACAAAGGATGTTTTGGGTTTTCAAGAGCGCTACTAGAAAGAACGGCTTTACGAGAACATACGGCTCATGCTATAATATTTATTAGCTCTAGATCATTTATCGGTTAGAGGTTAGGAAAAATTAACTTACTCGTTTCTGATTCTGTTGTAGTCGAACATGCCCTCAGTGCTGCCGAAGGCGCTGATTGCGATATCTTGATCCCAGATATGCTTCTCAGCGAACTTCATAACATCACGTGGAGTGATTGAGCCAACGACTCTCTCAACTTCGCCAGGGGTCATTCGTCGGCCGGTGGTGATGAGCTGACGGCCAATGTCCTCAGCGATGGCGGTGGTGCCATCGAGGGAGAGGAGGAGGGAGGCCTTGAGTTGGGCCTTCGCGCGCTCAACTTCAGATTCGTCGACCGAGGTGGCAAGTCGGGTCCATTCCTGGAGAAGGTGTTAGTCAAACTCAGGTCACGCAAAATTTAGTCCATACATACTCGGAGGGCGAAGTGAACGAGATCGTCAATTTCAGTGAGCTTGTCAGTGACAAGGTAGATACCCCATAAACTAAAACCATATTAGCAAAGATGTTTATATATAATAATTTTATAGCTTTCATACCCGGTATCACTGTAGCTAGTGCTGAAACTCATGAAGCTGTTACAGAGTTGATGGGTGTGAACAAAGGTGGCGAGCTTGCTACCCAAGTATGGAGCGTTACCCATCGATCTGTCCCAGTTTCCGATGATAGCCTGAGCGATCAAAGCTGTGAAGTAGTTCTCGTCCTTCCAGCTGACACCCTCAACTGCGATGGCAATGTGAGCAGTTGGGTAGGCATCATCTCTGATTCTAACTTCGGAACCGACAAAGTCTGGAGCTTCAGATCTTGGGGCACCGAAAACGGTAGGAGTAGGCGACGACTTCAAGCCTCCAAAGTGCTTCTCAGCGAGCTTGACGAGCTCCTCGTGGCTGACGCCACCGGCTCCGACAAGCACCATTCTGTCGGCAGTGTAGTTGGTGTTGATATAGTTGACAAGATCATCGCGCTTGATAGAGAGAATATTTTCCTTTGGTCCGAGGATAGTACGGCCGAGAGCCTGACCTTGGAAAGCAGTTGCATGGAGATGGTCAAAGACGACTTCCTCGAGCTGCTTGTCGACTTCTTCCTGTTCCCGAAGGATGACCTCACGTTCCCTTTCGATAGCGCTAGGGTCGAGACGAGAGTTTTGGAGAATGTCGGAGAGGATTTCAACACTCTTTGCGACGTCGTTCTTGAAGGCCTTGGCGTAGTAGACGGTGTTTTCTCTCTTTATCGCGGACGATCGTTAGCGCCTCCATCAACTTGATAGAGTGTTATTTTGATATCCCTTACCGAGGTATAAGCGTTCAAATGTCCACCCATGTTCTCGATTTCGAGTTCCAGCTGGTTTTGTGTTCTGTTTTTCGTTCCCTGTTCTATGTTAGTGCCGGTTTTGGTGGCGTGAGGTATAATTGATTATATGTACCTTGAAGGCAAGGTGCTCCAAGAAATGAGCCGTTCCATTGTTGGCATCGTTCTCAGATCTGCTTCCAGCATCAATCCAGACACCTGAGATCATTAACTTTTTGCATTCTTCTCGTGGATATAAGGGTAATATTGTATATAATACGCACCAACTGTGGCGGTCTGCTGCCCGGGATTCGACTCTGTCGCTATCTATATCGTTCGTCAGCCATCTGATCGGCTCTAGCGAATCCGTCCGAACGAACTCGTGAAACATACCGTGAAGCCATTGGTCAATGTCGTGGTCTCGGTCTTATTCGGGGTCCAGGTAGTGGGGGAGGGCGCGGCGGGGGAGGCAAAGGCTCTGGCGGCCCTCTGTGGCTTTAAGATGGACTTTGTGAGGCCGGCTCGGGGGAGGACAAGCCGCGACAGAGCTTGACGGGTGGCAGCCATCGCGGAAGATCAGACGGTAGCGAGTCGTCGAGAGAGGAGGATGGATGGTGATAAGGTCGAGGGGAGGCAATGGAAGAGTCGGGAGTAGTATTATTATTTCACGCTTAATTCCTGGCTGGCTGTCTCGGACGACGAAAATTTGGGCAGGCATTTTTACACGACGCCGCAACACACCGCCACGGCAACAACAGGCGAGCCCATCCAACCGGACTTCACTTCGGATGCCGTCGCTATTCCAATTTACGGTTTGAGGTTATGAAAATTCAATTGCGGATAGAATAGATGTTGTCTGTGCTATACATAAATTTTCAGATCAATCGGTGAGCTATATTGCTGTAGCTAGGGCCTGTTTGTGAGGCTCTGGTGTAAAAGCCTTTCACATGATATCATCGCAGTCGAATTACGCACCGTCTGATTGGCTGGTTTTTGCTCGTTCGCGGTTTTTGGCCGACACAAACAAATTCACACTTTCCAGACTTCAATTCAATCTTCACTCTCTCCACCACCCTCCGTCCACCGACCTAACCTTCCCATTCCTTCCAACGGTCGATATTTTGCCTAGTCTATCTGTGTAAGGGTTGTAAGTCGACTGTATATAATATATCCACCATGGCGTCGACACTTCGATCATCATCGTTCCGGCTACTCGCTTCAAGACCCACCTCGGCAACACGACTGCTGCCACAGACTCGGGTTGCTGCCTTCCACGCCTCCCAGAGACAACAGATCTTACCGCCTGGGCCTCGTACGTACCAACGTCTATCCACTCCGCACTTAATATCTGCATAAAAACCAACGGTGGTGGTGGAATTGTGGCTCTGCATCGAGTTTTACTAACGAATTGCTGTTCGGCTATCAGAGGTCGTCCATGGCACCGTCAATGATCCGGTTCCAGTTCCTGAACCCAATGCTGCGTATGTACACTTAAAAACCAAGCGAGAAGGCTTTAGTTTTATTAATACTCTTCAATTGGTAGTCACGGTTCTTACCACTGGGCGTTCGAACGTATCATCGCCCTCGGAATGGTTCCGCTATGCGTTGCCCCGTTCGCTGCTGGCACCGCAAATCCAGCCTTAGACGCCGCCCTCGGCGCCACCTTGGTCCTCCACTCTCATATTGGGTTCGATGCATGTGTGACAGATTACTTCCCAAAGTATGTTATCTTTCGCAAATAAGATTTCTTAATGTTCATGGAAATTGCAACGCTAACCACTCAAAACCTCAAAAAATAGACGACAGTATCCTAAATTAAGGTCTTTTATGGTGTGGTTGCTTAGGGGTGCTACAGTAACAGCTGCAGTCGGACTCTTTTCTTTCCAGACGAATGATGTTGGTATCACGGAAGCTGTCAAGAAGTTCTGGAAGGCATAGCACTTGTAATTATGGTTGAAGCAGATTGAATTGATTAAGTGTAACGTCAATATTTGGCTGGGGTTTCGTGGATGAGATTCATTGTACATGTACACAAGCAAACTTTAATTCTTCAATTGGATAATTTTTCCATAAACCAAGTGAACTTAGAGATCGATATATGCCAAAAAAGGGGAAAGGTTGTAGTTTTATTCAGGTTCTATATACAGAAGTTCCAATTCATCCGCGCTCCCCTCCAACTCCACTCCCGATCCCATCAATTAGCGCAGCACTTTATCCTGGATATTCATTTTCAAAAGAGAAGTTGGGTTCACTCACCTAAGAAAAAAAGGGTGAACAGTCCTCCCCACCAGAGTAATCGGAATCGAATCATGCCCTCCCGTATAAAACGGTCGAGCACGCCACGTATCGCACTAAAGTAAACCCTCAGCCTCAACCCCACCCTCTCCCCCGTCACCGAACCCGATCGAAGATAACAAACCCGGCCACCCTTTCGGAAGAACTGGGATCGTATATCCCTTCACAGAGCCAGCTCAAGAAGAAGAGAGAAAAAGGAAGAGAAAAGAAGGAATAACTATCTTCGCACTGGACTCCCATGGGATTACGAATAGATACACACCAAGGTGCGATCTTTCGGTCCCGTGATTTCTGATGCCTCGTGCGGACGTGAAGTCACGTCGGGCCCTCAGGGGCGGTAACGAAGGATTTCGTTAAAAGGAAGATTACTCCGAATTTCTCACTTGCGTTCTGTGGTGGTAAAGATTCTTGTGAATGGTCTGTACGAAGGATCTTTTTGTGTGTGGCAAGGAAACGTGGCGTTGGTGGGGTGGACTGCTGAGGAAAAAAGAGAAGAAGAGGGAAGGAAGCTTGAGGTTTGGGATTTTTCTTTAGCTTTATACGCCAAGCTGGTGGGAAAATGGGGTGAGTCAACGCAACGCAACACGCTGGGCAGCAGGCGACGTTGAGCGCGTCTATAACCGAGTGAGCTTCAACGTCACGGCCTGGGATATGGATTTGAAAGTAAGATATTTTGCTATTGAGTGCATTAGAATTGCATTGCCTTTTATTGCGTTTTTTGTGCCTCCAATTTCTTATTTTCTTCCCCTTTTCATATTTCAAAGCTATTGGTGCTCACTTCAGTGCTGCTGTTAACATACATACGTGGTAATACTAAATCGTAAGTTCGACAATGAAGTTCGGTAAAAAATGATGAAAATAAAAAGCGGAATAATTTCTAGGATATTTCCCACTACCGCTCAGTTTCTGAAGTCAAGAAATCTGTTGAAAAGTTAATCATAGAAATTACCTATTACGGAAATACGCTAGTATCATGTGTCGAAATGCAACATGTTGGCTCTGTGTTGGGAGCACTATTTGTGAACCGATGAAGATGTCCGCAATATCTCAGTCTGCGACTGGTCTCGCAGGTGAGAGAGCATATACCGGCTTATATAATCGCAACTCATGAGGGTATACCATCGAGATGTTGGAAGTATTTCTTTAACTTAACGGCATATATGATTAGTTGGTTGTACAAGTCGGATAAAGGTTCAGAAGATTTGAAACAAATTTTTCTCCCCCCTAGAATATTTGGCCAGAAGATGAAAGATAACCGATTGGCAGCTAAGTAGTCGTTTTAACGATTGAATTGAGACTCTAAGAGAATGAGGAAGTGTACTTCGCAGGAACCAAAATGTATTGAAAATATTGAATTCCGGAACCCAGATGATTCGAACCGAGGTATCGCAATGGGAACCTGGACTTCGTAATCAATTTACTGATGGTTTGAATGCTTTGTTCAGTTATATTAGCTTGGTATGTACAGTGTCGCCAGAAAATATACTTCTCCTCTCTTCTCTTCATTATCTCTCTTCTCCAACTTCCACTTCCATCCTTCATCTTAGCATTAACGCTAGGACCGACAACCTACGAAATCACAAAACCTGTCGAAGCAATCAATAACCGGAATGCCGCCAAAGAGATCCCGAAATGCAGGCAAGAGAGCCCGAGGGGCTAACCAAAAGCCTGCATCGACTGCCGAACGGGAAACCGTGAAAACAGTTGAAGCAGCAGCACCCCAAGTGCCAATTGCTATCCCATGCGACCGTGTCACACGGTCGATGGCAGTTCGTGGCCTCGGAACGGTTTCAGAGCCTCCCAAAGAGGTCTCCGTACCTTCCAGACAACCTGCACGTCCTCGCAAGAGGATTGTTGTCAGGAAGTCAGAGGACTCGCGTTGCCTCGCCACAAAGCCTGCGACTCTCAAACGCAAGCTAAGTGGATGGGAGGGGAAATTCCGAAGAGGGCGAGGTATCATTGAGAACTCGCCTCCCCCCGACGAAGAGACTCCGACAGCAGAAGGACGAGAACGGCTTGCTCTACGCTTAGCGGCCGTAAATGCGATAAAGAAGAGGCACGAAGATGAATCAATCGAGTCCTTGGGCTCAATTTCTTCTCTCTCCAACACCCCACAACGAGGCTCAAAATATATTTGGTGGATGGATAATCTGAGGAGGAATTCAGTCCTCGAGGTGAGTACCGCTGAGGAATCGCAAACCTGGTATGCATTCCTCGGGGATGTCTTTTGGAAAGGCAAACCCGTTAGCGAATACACTGCCGGAGAAGCAATTCTGATGCGTTACCTCATTGAGAAAGAGGTTTTGATTCCCTGTGCTATCAACATGGGAGAATTGAAAACTCGTTGCAAGAAAGAAGGACGCACGTTGTCTGAGTTCCAAATATGCAGTGAGCTCTCAAGAAAAAGAAAGCGATCTGATGAGGAAGACGAGGAGGAAGAGCAGTCACTAAAGCGGGTCAAGTCTTCAGACGACGATGCCCAGAGCGGAGAATTCGCCAATCGAGAGCCCTCTTCAGCTCCATCACAAGCTCGAAATCGATTTTCAGCTGCAGTCAACTCGACTAGCCTCATAACCCTACATACTGCAAATAGTAGGCAACTGCTACCAGAATTCTTTAACAGCGGACATTCCGATTCCGTTCCAGAGGACGATATCAAGCCCTCTTATTTTAGAAGAGAAGACAGTTGTTCCCTGAGTGAAGCAAAACGTCCCGTGAGGGAAGTCAAAGCTCTTCAACTAAAGCTTTGCGATGAGAAACGTGCCAGGCGCCCAACTCAACGTATTAGGCACAGGTCTGTCTGAGGTGAAAGATATTGAGCAATGTTTTTTCTACCTCTTTTGATTTTTGGGATTGTGCTTCCATGCGTCCACGATATATTTCATTTTCTCTCTTTCTATCTTTAATTCTTGAGCTTTGTTTCGTGCATTTCGAGCTTCATGGGCTCCCTCGTGGCGACCTACCACCAATCACCTTTTCCTCACGGCCTCTTTCATCTCACCCCTCCGACTTTATGCAAAAATGCAATCGCGGTCCAAGCGAGACCATTCCAAGGCCACCGACCTGCCTGTGCATACAACTAGAAGCGAACATTCCGTTGACTCAGATTCTGATTCTGATTCTGATTCCGAGACCGAGGAGGTCGCCAAACGAACCACCTCGACAATCCCGCCTGCAACGGTTCCCGCTCGAGGGAGTCCTGTAGCGTTACCCAGCCGATTTGGCAGTCCACAAAGTCCGACAAATGCTACCCACAACCAATTTCAAGAGCCTCTAAAGTTGGCTAAGCAATTAACTTTTCTTCTCGAACGTCTGTCAAAACACACAGAGCAGTCTTCTAGTATCAACAAGGTTTTATCAAGTCTTAAAAATAAGGAACTCAAAGAAGTTACCTCGCGCAGTGAAAGCGTACTTCTTCCGAAGATAGAAGAAAATAGACCGCCTATTCCAAGGCAGCTACTAAAGATTTCAAGAGAACCGCCCAGGTTAACTGCGTCATCGAAAGAGCTCCATAAACATGGTAACCCGATTGACCTCAAAAAACCCGAAGGCCCCTTAGATGTCAAGACACCTAAAACTCCTCTTGACGCCAAAATTCCCGCTATTTCCAAAATTCCAATCCTCGAAGAAGACGAAGAAGGAAACTTAGAGGATAAAGTCCGAGTGGCAGATACTAAGCTCCCAATAACAGCACCAAATCTTTCATTACTGCTCGCAAATCATGCATTCAAAGATACTCCTGAGGATACTTCAATAAAGCATCCCGTTGATAGTTGGCTCGGCCGCATCGAAAAACCCAAGGGGAGCCGTGTTCCCATTCACCCGTTAGACAAAGAGAAGCCCGTACCAAATAAACCATACGAAACTCAGGTCATCACAATGTCACAAGTCCAGGCTTGTTCGACACCAGTTACAACGAAGCCCCGCAACGTTGAGATCATTGACTCGACATTCTCTCCTATACCTATGGAGAACGCAAGGAATATTTCCCCTCTCACAACTCGAACCCCTTTCACCACTCGATCTCGGCGTTTCTCTGATTCATATGTTGTAAAAGATCGAGAGGATATTTTCCTTTTGCCAGATATTGTAGAAACGCATGGTAAAATATTCCCCGATGAAATGAGCTGCTCGATGTATGTCACCAATTCTCACATTTCAATAGTAATCCCACCCGCAGAAGAGCTTCGTAAGGATAGCTTCTTTCTACCACCAAAAGATCTCAAGCTACTAAGCAGAGCCGAGAAAATGCAACGTTTCGTCGAAATAACTGAGCGAGAACAGTGGGACAAGCTTTGGATTGGCGAGTAGAACAACGTCAAATCCAAAAGCGGAGGAATTTACAATCCCACCAAACAACGACGAGAATACGACATCCGCAAGGGCGAAAAGGAAATGTACGACCCATTACAATCGAACCGCGGTTCAATTCAATGGAGTATTCACCAAGTCTTCGAATGCTACGCCGCGCTCATCCAAGTTGATAGGGAGATAGATCTCATTCATCATCAAATTTCTACGCCACAGAAGCCTCAGCAGCAGGCTCGCAGCTGGATGATGAGCTCAGAGATGACTCGAAAGCGACGGGATTTGGATACTGAAATGCAAGATAAGTTGCATATGCTTAGAGTGCGGAGAGCTCTTCTGAAAAAGGCTGGTGAAGGTCACTTGTGGGATATTGCAAAGGAGGACCATAAGAATAACTATCGAGGAGAGATGCTGTACGGGATACTTGAAATGAGAAAGATCTTCGCTTCAACGGCGTCAGATGTCAAAGATGATGAACTAAGAGAAATAGGGCATAAGGTTAGAAAAAGTGGGTTCTAGCGGGTCGAGAGTATACGTAATGCAAAGTGGAAAAGTTGGTTTTCTCGAAGTTTTGGCATGTGTCGACTTGAAAAGTTCTGTTAATGGGCTAAACACAGGCCATGCTACACTAATAAAATGTAACATAGCAGCTCGGTGTATCATTGTGATCGAATATTAGATGCCAAAACTGAATAATCTTTATTTTCGGACTTCTTATTCAAGAACCTTTCATTCCTACAATTCATTAAACCCGTATTGGTGGAAGTAGTTGAGATTCAAGTGTATGAGACAGATATACTGTATTTGTATGATAATTTGTCTGAACTCCGGTCTTCACTATAAATATCCTCCTGCGCAAGTGACCCAGATTGAATATTTCGGCTTGCCACAGGGAGACCTCTCTACGGTTACAGTTACAGCTTAAGGGGATGCGGATACCATCACTGCACCGCTTCCGGGGTGGGGATACTGTTACTATAAAAGACACTTGCAAGGAAACCGTTACCGTTCAGACATGCTCTGCTGGATACTGGATGTTAGAGTTAGTTTCCCCGCGGTTCTTGTTAGTTTAAGTTATTTTTCTAAATCCCCAAACTTTAAACGACCCCCGTAGTTAGATATTGACGTTCAAGTCAACTTGGTTACTTATTGAGGAGCTTCTGCGTCTTGGGAGCGTTTAGATAGAATTAGACTATATATACTTTGTCATATTACCTCGACATCCATTAGAAGGAAATAGAAACCTCTTAATACTTTTAATTAGATATTATGCAAGTTTTAAAATATGACTATTGGCTACTCGTTGGCGCGGCATTTGAAGGTATATTTGAGATATTATTACTTCTTGGGAGCCCTATTTTTAGGCCGGTTCTTTTCATAATGCCCCAGAATTTTTGTTCACTTTATAAAGGAATTTTTTCGCACCTGCGCTTGCCTATCATCGGTTACCGACTGTGAATCCGAAACTCTAACCAGAATTCCAGACGAAAGTCTGTTTGTGGAAAATAAAGTCGTTCGCATTTCAAAATGCTCGAACTGCCAACAGAAATCAAAGATGCGATTGCTTGCAGCCTAGAAATACAAGATTTAAAGAATCTTCGTTTAGCGTCGCACTCTTTTAATAGCGTGGCATGTCACTATCTATTCAAAAAGCTAATCCTGAGTGGTGCAAAAGATAATGCGCATGAGTACCTCGGCTTACCAGCCTGTGAGAAGGAACTCTATAAACATAAGTCTGAGGAATTCTGCAAACTACGAGACCATATTCGTTCAATCACTCCTTTAGCGGGATATTTTACTACTCTCGATAACGCACCTGTTTTATGGGACGCTGGTATGTATATATATCACCTCATCGCCAGATTCCTAACGTATCCTCTAACACAAAACTTAGATCTCCTTAATCTTCGTATCGGCACCCACTCTGGTAAAGAAGAAGATGGATTCCAGTACAGTTTTCCTTATACCGCAGAAGATTGGGCCAAGAGCGAAACTTGAGTTACAAAGAGAAATGTCGGGAACGCTTCGATCATGAGGGAGACCGAGAATACTACGATCATGAGGGAAACTGGATAGAAATTTGGAAAGACAAACCCTAGGTCATACCAGAACGATACGCGAAAAATAAAAGGGTACTTCAGGCGGCAAAGCTTTTGCAAAAATATGTGAGGGAACCGGAAAATGCTTTGGAATACTCGAAATATGCTCTAGAAGAAATGATCTCCACTGTGGGATCAATAAGAAGTGCTCGGGTGAGCGCCTGGTCTTGCGACAGTCTCCGGGTAGTCAATTTTCGGCCGTAAGTTAATTAGACTGGGGAAGAGTCTTACATTTCATGTGAAGCGGTTCCTGCTAAAAAAAAGGCTCTTGTGTATGTAGTGGACCATATGGTAATACAGCTCACTGGCGTACCACCACAGCTTATTTCCGACAGCAAGAGCGAAGCGTGTGGTTCAACTATCAAATGTTGATTCCAATCTTGCATGCTGCACGGCACCGATTGTCAGATTTCTATCTAAAAAATGACCCGCCCTACTACTTCATCGGCGCCAACATGCCTTCAAATCTTCTCGATAGTAGTACTTTCGTCTTTAGGGACCTTCAACGACTGCATCTCAGTTTCCCTCATGGAACTAAGTTCTTGAACATCCTAGGAACGGACCTTATTCCAGGAAGCCTATATAGAATTTTCGATGCATGCAAAGACACACTCAAAGCTATTAGGCTAGAGATCTGCGCCCCAGGGAGGGGCCCTGGCCTAGGACTCACCGATTTGAAAAATATTTTCGGGGGTGGTCAGGTTACTCCAATCTCATTTCCAAAGCTTGAGGAGCTATATCTTTGTAGTTTCATCGCCCCTGCGCCAGATTTGGAACGATTGATTACATCTAGCCCACAACTTCACTGTCTCTGGTTCATATCAGTCTTGCTTTATGGTCCCTCTTTCCACTGGCGAAAATTCGTCAATGAGATAGTTAATCCCTCCCGCATTGATAGACTGAGGCTGGCACGGTTTGGAGGTGGTTCGTTGTTTGAAATTGTACCAGACCCAAGTCAAGTACGATGGAATGACATTGCCGGAGGATCTGTATTTGACTTTACAGAGCCCGACCCGGATGGCTGGAGACGCGTCAAGAGATATAAAGATGAGAGATTAGAGCCAAGGCACGGGTGGTTGGTACGGGAGACTTCCCGTTATGAGGTTTTTGTCGATGAGGAATACCCTCTATTCGTGTATAATGACTAAAGATAGGACATTTCAGAGTATAGGAAAAGGCGGCAATGCTGTGAGTTCTTTCTTCGTGGAAATCAAATGCATAGAAACTCGCATTCTCAAATCTTATTAAGGTCCACAAAATCACAAACACTCTGGCAAAAACCTAAACTTAAAAATAGACTAATTGATTGAAGAAGGGAAAGAAGGGATCTGGAAAATCTAATAAGTTTTACCTCTAAATACCAAATATATTTTACATCTTTAAATATCTTATAGATATTCGTCGAAAATACAATTAAATCGGCATTTATCAAAAGTTCTCAATAACAATTATCCTTCAAAGCCTTACCTTCGAGCTCAGGTAAATATCCACGTTTTCATACTCGCATATGAGGTATAAAAACACACCCCAGGTGTTAAAGCCAGGTTATTAGTAGTGCAATTTACATTGATAGACTGAAATTGGGCAAACACAGAGCCTACGTCACCGAAAATCCATCAAGTCCAATATATAATAAAATTTTGTGAGATACCTATCAATAGTTATCATAATTCGTATAAATTCCCAATATTTATGTAGAACAAGAGCTAGATAGCCCGAGAAATTGCTGGCAAACTGTATTAGTCACTATACTTAATATTATTCACCTGTAATTTTTGCGGTGCTAAAATTTTATTGCATAGCTAGCTGTTAAGTTGAACTAAACAAAGCGAAATTTCCGCTAAAAATGACCGTGATTATAATTATAATTTAGCTAATAGCAGTTATTGTGTGAGAACTATTGCAATTGTGAGTTTTATAATGAAGGGAATATATTAGTAAACTGGCAGAGATTAACGCCGTAGTGGTAGTTTTACTCACAGTGCCAGTGGTAAAAGCTAGTCTTCTGACGCAAATATGAGTCCCATGCTGTATCAGTGTCATAATCTGCTCCTACAGCTGGACTCTAAGTGATGAGCTTTTCTACAGTCAGGTCAAAAAGAATTTCCAACTAGTTCTTTAATGATATCGCAGAACTCCCAGAATCATCAAGTAGGAAAAAGAGCACTTTCCTACCATTCTTGGCTGAGTAGGAAGTAATGCAATAATAATTGAAGTAGTAATTACGGTTATCGTCGTCTTTGACGTAGTAATCGTAGTTGCGGTAGTCTTCATAGTAATAATGGTGGGGCCAGCTGCAATACGTATCCTATGTCCCTTACGTCCCTGAGGCCGAAGCAATCACTTTGTAGGAGGGATAAGCTGCGCCTTGGTAACCCCTATTCTGGATAACTAGCTAAGAAGGTATCGAGGCAGATGTCATCTATTTATATGATAAGTTGCCTGAACTTTGGTCTTCACAATAAAAATCCTCCTGCGCAAGTATCCCGGATGGAATATTTCAGCTTGCCACAAAAACACAAATCATCCCACATGGGACGGACTAGAAATACTCCCTTAAACGAACCATCCGCATGACTGCTATGCGAAGGTCGTCCATCCTACTCATTTGCAAAGATGAGAAAATATGATAGAAGAAATTCTGAACGAAAGTCAAGAAATCTGCCTTCTGAAAAATTTTTAATGCGCTCATGTGGCACGGCTGAAACATATATTGGTGTTGGTTTAGAGACCCACAGGCAACAGAAAACAAGTTTCTACGCTTTGACCTGTGTAGTTCGATGAGAAATTTGATAGTGCTACTTCGTGATCATTAGATCGACTTACGAGGTTCCGATGAGCTTTCATGCATACCCCGCACTTCGGCGACCTTGAGCTTTAATTTCCTATTGAACGAATATTCGAATATCGGGAGAAAAATCAACTTGGTTCACAAGTCTCCTGATAGCTTTCCGTTAGTAGGATTCAGAGTTTCTTTCTTTCTTTCTTTTTTTTTTTTTTTGAAATTGCTTCTAGTCGGGACGTCCGAGGTCAAGGCTTTAGCAGATGGTTGTGGTCGCGCACGCCAGACTCTCACCTTCCGGGGAGATGGTCTCCACGATACCACCAGTTTTGAACAGACAGGTATGGAGCTATTTGCGAGATACCTAAGAAAAAGGACTCTACCCAAAATCTCTACTGATCACTCACGAGACTACATCTATTCCAACTTGTCCACATTGTGTAAAGGTACCTCTATGTGTTAAGATGCGTGATAACTCTCTAATCACGCATTTGGACTGTCATTTGTTCCCAAATATTGGGCGGACTTAAGTTGCCATACTCTTCTTTTTTCACTATCAAAACTACTTAGTTTTACGAGAGAGAGAAAAGAGGTTCTTGGTTGCGTTCACTGTTCATAATGTGGAAACAGAAAGCGAGAAGTGAGAAGTCAGGGGCAGCTGGGGGGTGGGCATTCCCACAGTATAACGAGTGCCTCGAGGATGGCAAATCCCGAAGCAAAGCTGCATCATATCGTGCTATTTTCCGTAAATGGTGACAAAGTTGTTGCCTGCTAGCTTCCACGAATATCAAATATTTTTGGGTTGCAGTGGGTGGGCTCCCTGATCAGAGTGGTTGGCTTCTGTATCAAAAAAGACGATTGAAGACCGACATCAAATTTGCAATCGAAAGTTTCAAATAAAGTATGAAAATCTCGAGGTGAAGTGTGCTCGGATCACATATAACTTGCGCTCGCGTTTCCTGAAGCGCCGGTTAATGCATAAACGCAAGCTTCGCGGAGGCCCTTTGAGAGGACTTTTAAACGGACAGTAAATGAGGAGGTTGGGATTTCGGTGACTTTCGGACTGTGTCAATTTCTTTTCTTTCCATTCACTTTTTTTGTTTAATTTCTTTTTTCTATTGGGCCCCAAAGTGTGTGGTGGCCTGTGACCAAAAATATGATATCGCATGAGGCCTAGGCTCATCGATAAAACAATGACAAGGGAGGCTTTGGGGGACGTTGGTAAAATATATTCAAATAGGTCGCTAATCTTCCTAATTGGGAAGACCGTGAAAATGACTGTCCCAACACCAAAGTTCGAGACACCCCCTGCGCGCCTGGAATGGAGTAGAGGAGGAGTGGAAACCCGCCCACCAATTATCTTTTTCCTTATACGAGGAGGGTCGCGAACTCCAGGTGCATTGTGTTTGGGAACAATTTATTCTACTTCGCGAATTCGTAGCGGCAACCAAACCTTGATCTCGGTTGGTTCTAACACTAATGCGGAGGTGGTGGGGCCTATGGTGTTGGATATTTTAAAAGAATTTGATAAAGCATCGAAAGTGGATCAAAGCTCAAGGAGCCGAAGATGCACATGCAGTCTTCTCTCTCACTCTTAGAATCAACTAAGACACCGATCAGCGAATGTAGCAGTTTCCGATGTGCATGTGGGTGTGCAGGTGAACTTTCTAGACCTCCACGACAATTGAAATCGTATCAAACAATTTCGCTTCCGAGCTGGTTCTTTTGATTCCAAGGGAAAACCCAAGCTCACGATAATCATACTTCTGCATAATATTTATTTTGGCGTTTGGAAAGGAAGTAATATTGACTACAGTGTTAATTGTAAAGCTCAGCAGACGGGCAACCTGAAGATAAGGCGTACTGGTGGGCAGAAAAGAGTGATAAAGAGTTGGCTTAGCCACGGGCAAAGTTCCCGGTTACTTCCCTTCAATTCCAATGCAAAGCCCACGACTTCGAGGAAGTTGGTTATCCTGCATCCTTAACTTGAGCTGCGGGGTGACGTGGATCTAATCTTTCGGTCTTCACAACAAAGGTCTACTCGGAAACTAGTATCCCGGGCAAGGGTTGCTTTTTTTTTTTTTTTTTTTTTTTTCGCAAACCAGCCGCGGGGCTCCAAGCCCCTGACAGATATAAGCGATGGTAAGCTGGCGTGAAGCGTATTGGTAAAACAAAAGAATATCTTCTGACCTCACGGTCTAATCACCAAGAAAAATCCAGATTTTGTGACTAAACACGGCGATGCCGCTCGATTACTGGACGAAAAATGACAGAGTGCTCTTCGCACAGACATAAAATCATGCAAGGAGTTAGGCAGTTGCACGAATCGCGATAGCGAAGGGAAAAAAAAGTTTTTTAACCATCGATACTCCTCCAAGAAATGAAGACTCCCCAAGAAAATCTTAATTGGAAGAAACATGCAGGTCCAGCCTGGATGAAACTAACTTTAGATCCACGTAATTTATCAGGTAGACTGTGGGACTAAAAAAAGAAAAGAAAAGGAAAGGAAAAAAAAAAGAAAAAGAGAAATAGAAAAAAAAGAAGAAAAAATGGAAAAGAAAAAGAAAGAAGATAATATATGAAAGCTTTCAATTTCGTCCTCCAGTCTTAGCAGAGGAGACCACAACTGCGAATACGCATACTAATTCCCGTGCAACTATGTGTATAGAAGTGTACCCAACCAAAGAAATAAGCAATATGCGGTTCGACGTAATCTCATACTGAGGTGGTTTTGGATGTCTTTTTGATGGAAAGAGTGATTCTTTCGCTGGCATCAACTGTCCGATATTGGGTTAAAAGTAACAAATTGTGGTTATTCGGATGTAAAATTAATAACAGCATCTTTTAGCATTTTTGGTTTATTTTGAGGCGCACTATAAGAATAATTTTAGCTCACAGCTCTGATTCACTATGATCATAGATACTATCTTAAGATCTTTTGTTAATATCTTTTTCTCCGTCATCCCTTTCCTGAGTCCTACTCTTTTCGGGGACTGGACCTTTTTGTTTTTTAACTAAAAAATCTTTTCCCCATCGTGGACGTTACGTTGGTTTTACAACAGCCACCAAGCAAGCTGAATTTATTTCCTTGCGACTACTCAAGTAATTTGTATATCAAAGGGTTCTCGCCTACAGGTAAGAGACATTTCTACAACCTAAGTTCATTGCGATTAGAAAGTCTTTTCAAACCCCCATCCTCAAGAAATTTACCAAAAAACAAAACAAAGTATCAAACTAAAAGGAACAAAAGACTGAAAATACAGGAAGGCTTATGAAGTCCACCCTCAACTCAGACTTTTTTGGGCGGCTCGACTACTCTTCAGTCACGGAACTTTTGGAGTTAGAGCTGTCTCATAAACCAGCCGCGACACACCAAGATCCAGAAGTTAATACGTTCAGAAACAAAATGTCACCATTTAAGAGATCTCAACAAACATGCGGTTTCTCCACAGAAACGAGCATTAGAGTAGAGAAAAAATCCTCTAAAATTCCTTGCACAGATCCCATGTCGAGATACCCGGAGGCAATGAGAAACCTACGGATCGCTGCCTCAAGTTCTCTGAAAAATATAGGTGTCTCTGAGCCGCCAGAGAAGGTCACTTTCAATGGACAGCCGATCACTTACCAGGGAAGGAAAACTCTTTATATATGGAAAGTAAAGCATGAGAGGCTTAGAAATGACGAAGAAGAATCCGCAGCTCTCAAAATCACGACCTGTGACACCGACAACCGCAAACCTTACGGATGGTCAGATGCAGAGATTGATATCTTAACGTCCTTGATCAAACAGGGTGGCTTATTTCCAGAGTTGTACCACTGCAATTCTTCGCGGACTAGTTCTAGTCATCTCACACCGCAGGAATCCGATGCCGAAGAAAGGGAATCATTCTCGACCTTCCCACACAGTCCCTTCGAAGACAATGTTGTCCCTGTCACTTTGGGAGAAAAGCGTCGGAGATCACCCTCGATCGAATTGGGATCTGATCCTGATGATTCTTCAGACACAGAGCCTTTGGATACGATATTCGACAGTAGCAGCGGCAGCACTGATACTGATGCTGCCACCTTATATCCTCTCCCCACTGTTTTATCTATAGAGACGAGGAAACGTCTTTATAAGATTCCTATCAGGAAGAGATGTCGACTAGACTCCCTCCGAAATCCGGAAGCGGATATCACGGCTATTGTTTCCCAGCAAGACACTGAGGCGACGCAGATCCAGCAAGCTGAGGCACCCCCTCGGCTAATGTCCCGGAACGCAGCTGGCCTGTTAGATTTTCTACCGCCAGCATCAGGAACACCGCTACCTCAGCTCACAGACGAGGCAGTGGCTCCCATTGCCGTTTCACCAACCGAATTTCAACTGGCGACTCCAGACGATCAAGTACAACCATCTCTCGCGAACGAGCTTACCCATACCGATGGAACACCCTCAAATCTACAGGTGGGGGACCCCGATTCACAAGATTCAAATGGTATAGATGAGCCTCCCGATTTCGGTGGTGTCGCCCAAGCCGAAGAACACGTCACGAGCCCTTGTGGGGTCCCGCTCCCGTTGACAGCGCCTTCTGTAGAGATTTCGACGGATGATGGTACCCCGCTCAAGAGGAACGTATCCTCAAAGGATTTCGTCGCATACATGACCTCATTTCTTGAGGATCGCGATATAACGATAGCGGATCAAGACAGCTACATTGTTTCTCTAGAAAACCGTATTGCGATTTTAGAGGAAAGAGCTCGAGTCTCTGAAGAAACAAGGTACCAGCTACAGAAAGATATGGAAACTTGCGTCGAGAAGGAGCGCGTGACGCAAGAAGAGTTTCAACGATTAAGGAAAGACCTAGATGCGTCTCAGGCAAACGAGGAGTTGCTACGTCAAAACAACGAGAGCCAACTTAAGGCTTTAGAAGATCTTTGTGAGATACGCAGTGCCCTTGAACAGCAAGTCGGCGAATACAAGGAGATGCGAGCAAAAATAGGCGATATTTTGGAATTTAGAGTATAAAATCTTTCTATCAGGTCTGGAGACGCGACAAGACGGAATTTTCAGTTTCACGAGATATTTGATTCGGGACGTAGAAACAATCATGGCCGGATCGTGGAGGTTAGGAGGTATCCTCTACTTTTACCAACGTCGTAAATCGATCCCAAGTTTGCTTTCAGTCACTAAAAGTTTTAAGATGAGACTATATGATCTTTTATTTCAATATACCTTGGAGCTTAGGGCAGCTGTCCCGTTTCGTCCACTTTATTAAGGTTATATAGCCTCTGCTGTATATTCTCCAAACTGAGAATATCGATAAATAGTATCCCATAACGAGAACAAAGAGATGGCATACCCAAAAAGAGAAAAAATAATGTGTTGTTCCAGAGTGTCTCATGACTGTTCGTATCTCCTGTCACAGATCGGCACTGCGCTTAATCCCTAATACAAATTCTAGCATCCACGGAGACTAGTCAAATCATAGGGCTAGCTAACGACTTACTATAATCCGGTATGACGGTAGCAGGTTAATGATTTACGCGTATCTTGGTGTATATCGTCACATGGAAAAACGAAAGCTTTGTTTTCTTTCTTACTCATGTGTGTTTGATATATTCCTTTCTGCTGAAGCGCACGATCGCGATTAAGGAACCAGCAGATATATAGATAGCGCTATCACATGCACAGCTCTATCTTCATCTGTTACTGCTATCGGGCACCATCGCGGAATGTACCCTTTCAATTGTTGAAGTTTATCAATATATACCTATAGCGCTGTTTTAGTTATATGAGGTGGCCGTGGGGTTGGGTCGACGCGTCTACGGCTACCTGGGATAGACTGCAAAATCGAAGACCGGATGTTGAGA
This sequence comes from Orbilia ellipsospora, assembly GCA_036971675.1. NCBI lineage: Eukaryota > Fungi > Ascomycota > Orbiliomycetes > Orbiliales > Orbiliaceae > Orbilia > Orbilia ellipsospora. The sequence goes on from JAVHJO010000006.1 coordinate 786,308, forward strand.
CCACTAAGGTTAATTCTTTCAGTGGACTCACGAGGCTTAATCTGCTCTGTGACTAATCGCATGTACCCCTCGGTTGGCCCGGGGAAGCGGGATCTCGCAAAAAATCTTAGATTCCTTTTCGCGAATTCGTGCGCATCTGAAGATTCCTTCCAGGTGTACAGCGGCGTCGACGTCCCTAGTTTCAATATTATCAGTCTCCATGGACAAACAAACGCGAAACGTTCGAAACTCGACTCCCTGGGTCTTCTGGCCGTCCTACGATTGGTCATCTAAGCGGGAAAGAGAATCCTGGATCCTGGATCCGTGTGCGTGTGGACCAATTATAACAAGGGTTCCCGCTTGTCCGATGACGTTCAGAGCAAGAGGAACAACGCAACTATTGACGTTTTTTTTTTTTGTGGGGGGGGGGGGTTACGTGCACCTCAAAGTCCACATGTAGGAGATTGAAAACGCGGGGAGCTCTCTAAAGTATCAATTTCCAATCAGTTCATAATCCTTAGGTTTTCATCAAGGGAAAAAGCAACCTAAAAGCGACAAAAAGGCGGAAAAGCATCAAGATTTCAAAGCGATTATGCCGCGGGCCGTTAATAAAAATTTAACAAGAAATAGGATAAATTCAAGTTGTCCAATTGATTTCATGGCAAATGTAGAAGGGTTGCAACCAAACGACCTTTAAAAATGATATAGAAATCCATATAACTAAGTTTCAATATATCCTTAACAAGATCGATATGCAAAGCTTAGGTTTTACCGACAATATAAAGCAAAAGCTACCGTTATACCATGGATAAGCTTCCCAGGATATTCAGATTAAATCTGATGGTCGCAATGATTGTGTTATTGTGTAAATGTTTAATTAAGAGTTTGAATATTCTAAGCTTGCTTGAAGATCTGAGACAACGTCTTGACAAGTTGTTTTTTGGCGATTAGATCTCCAGGAACCTGCAGCTACGGCACAGATTGTCCAATCAAGTAGCTATTAAAGATATGTGCAATTAACACGCCAACACAGCTTGATAGCATGGTATATTTGTCAAAACTTGAACCCGCGTCTCGGCCCTCTTATCCCTGTAGCGTGATTAATCGCCACAGTCAAAGTATTGGCTGATTCTCAATTCCAACGGAAAATTCGAAGTTGAAAATAAACAATAATCAATAATCCTGTCACAATCTGCCCCTCAAAAAAGCAGGTATCATTCGTACCAGACTAGCTATTCTTTCGCCCTTATTTTGCCATTTTGAGGAAGGATCCAGCTCCAAGGCAAGGGGACAAAGGCCTTTTTTAGGCCCATTCTTTCCCACTTCCACGAGAGTCCACCCCTATTAACCCCGCGATCGGGCGGACAGTCAAAGCAATGTGAGAGGGCTTACCTTTTTGCTTATCTTGTTATTTTTTTGTTTTTATGTTTTTGAAGCGAGGTGAGGATTGCCTAGGATCTGGTTATGAGGCTATCAAATTTCGAAAGAGTGCTTATATTAAGAGGAAAGCCTTCGCAGCATCGTTGCTAGACGAAAATATCTTTAGACCCTATATCATCAGCGTATAATTCTTATTAACTTCTTATCACTTTATATTATATCAACCATTACAACATTGTTGTTTTTCTCAGGTTCGCTCTTAAAACCGAGACTTTTCTTACTATTACCCCAACGCACATCCTTATCGGCTACACCGCTATTTCACATCGGAAATTCTGTATTCGTATCTTTGAGTCAAAATGGCGTCGTCTGAACCTCACCCCAGCGATACCATTGATGTCAATGGCACTACAAGGAGTCGAACAGTTGAAGAAAAATGTCCACATGATAAAGACTGTACATGTATAATGTCGAGATACACCCTAGCGATGAGAAGCTTGCGAATCGAGGCCTCGAAGAGTTTGGCCAGAATAGGGAAAAACGAACCACCTGAAAAGGTTACCTTCTGCGGACTACCTCCCTCTGCTCCGAAGAAAACACCGTATTACCTTTGGAAGGTCAAGGGAGACCTGACGGAAGAGGAGCGTTCTGCGGTCACAAAGATAATGACCAGAGCTACTAATGATCGCAGGCCTTCCAAGTTGCATGATCATGATCATGAGTGTGTCGCTTTGACGGGGATGATTGAGCGGGGTGATCTATACCCGAGATACTATTTTAACCTTGTTACCCCGCAGATGTCTCGCCGGATCGAAAATCAACAGGGGGACATGCACAACGACGACGAGACGACGGATGGTCCAACCATATCGACCCAATATAAGCCACTCGGTCGGATCCCTGTCGCAATAAATGAAAACAGTGGCAAGAAGAGGGCCCATTGTCGAAGAAGTGAACCCTCGGGCGATGTCACAAGCGCAACCTCCCTTGACCGTGTGGCACCCTTACCACAGTCAGAGGACGCTCCACGAATCATGTCTCTCAACGCTGATGGATTTCATACATTCGATTCCTTACCGTCAATACCGGATGCACATATTACACGGACCCTGGATACGGTCATGATTACTGCTGCGAGTCCGTCTATTGAAATTCAACCAGCGGTGACAGAGAATACAGTGCAACGATCTCCAGCGGACAATCTCACCGATACCGATATCTCTCATCCAGATCCGGAGGTTATGGATCATGATACACAGCAGAACAATAGCATAGATAGAGCTCACGATACCACAAACTCTCCCAAACCTGAGGAAGACCACTTCTTAGTGTTACAGTCTCAGCTCGCTTACACTGAGGGCAAAACAAAAGAAAAGATGGCGTTGCTCGAGAGAGCCTTGTATTCATCAAAAGTCCAAAGAAAAGAGATGGCATCATGTCTCTTTGATAGCAACAAGGCACTGGAAGCTTCGAAGAAACGGGTTGAAGAATTAGAAACAGGGGCCCAGGAATCAGAGAAAACGCTCCATCGCTTGAACCAAGATCTTGAAAAGGCCACCAAGAGAAAGCGAAAATTTCAAGAAACATTTGAGAGTCTAAGGAAGGATTTGGAGTTGCGGGAGCAAAAGGAGGAACAGTTACGTCGAGATAATCGGATCCAGGCCGAAGATTTCAAACTAGTAGTACTTGAGCGCGACGGTCTTCTCCAAAAATGCAATCTCCAGGCGGACTTAATCAGGAAATATGAGACGAAAATTGCCAAGATAACGGAAGATGTCTTGGAGCCTATTTAAGTAAAAAGCATTTTGCACCTGAACTCTCAAGATCTTGGAGGAGAAAAGGTTGAATATCATGAGATATCAGATGTGAGATCAGGAGTAATTAAAACAAGAAGTGGAAAAGCTCGTTCGGCCAAATAGCTTACTTTCCGTCGGGGCTTGCATGTCAGTTACGAAGCTTTCTTTTCATTCATTAAAGGTTCTAGGGCAGGGCCCATGGGACTGGATAATAACTTTTTGCTCTGATATATATTTGGAGTTTTGATCAACTGGGCTTAGTAATAGTGCTTGGCTTAATTCAATAATACCATAATAAATTTTTGTCTTTCTAAGCTAGGACCATCCGGGATCCCATAGATAGCCAATAATTTGCAAGCGAAGAATGGGGGCGTTTAAACCAGTAACAAACCGTAGCCGAACTCACTCTCTTTTGGTTCTTTTCTTCTTGAAAGGTATAGAAAAAATTACATAAAAAAAAGACGAAGGCAACTAACAAGAGCACCAAGTCCCCAATTGTAAACTGTAAGATCTTAGCGAACGACCTCCAGAACAAAATGAAGTAGGCTTAGATCCGAAATAATTATGGCTCGCGTTTGCTCGGCTCGACTGAAGCGCCAGTTCAGATATCAACCAACTCGATACTCGCGGAGGCGCTTTGTGGAACCAGGGCTAGGCCCCGATTAAAAAGTTAAGGGAGAGCTTTGACTTCACCGATCGTCGGGCTCATATCAACGCTGGTCCGTCTCAAAAGCTTTTATTCTAAGCTGCTAAAATATGCGGTCTAGAGCACCAAATATGATATTGCAATTGAAGAGGGGGTGACGAGAAGAAACAAGTGTTAGAGGTACCCTGGTCCGTTTCAGATTTTGACAAAATAGGTTGGCAATCCTCCTAATTGGGAATATCTTGACGTCCAAACTGTTGTCCTCGAAATAATAGAGTTGTCACTCTCTGCAGCTCTGGAATGCTGTGGAGACTCGCCCACCAATCAGTTTTTTCTTTATGCGAGGTAGGTCAAATAAAACTTCCAAGGCGCATTGCTTGGTGGGTGTGGATGAAGACCAAAGCTCATGGTTTTTTTTTTTCTTTTCTTTTTTTTTTGACACCTAATCATTGCGAGATTGCACGCCGAGAAGCATAGGTTATACTTTTGATACAGCGATACAAGCCACACGATAATCCCAACAGTGGTCTCCAACATGAGATATAAGATTCCGGCCCGTACTTTTTTTGATTCCTGGCCAGGCCAACCTCAGGCGGTTTCCTGGGGCAGCAGAGGCAGACTAGAAACGAAACCACTTTATTTTTAATTTTGATATCAAACTTTCCACCTTGCTTCCTTTATCAAAAAGAAAAAAAAAAGGCAATCCTTGCTCATGCAATCCTAAATGCCCGCATATAGGACGTTTCTCGCGACTCCAATATCCCAGGGTTTTATCACGAACAAACCTTATTCAGCAACACGTTAAAATTACAATTACTTGGGTCCAAGTGCGAGATACACGTTTGGTTTTTCCCACGACCCAAGGCACACTCGATAGAGAGATATGTAAAGATATCTTTTCGTCCGTGGCACAACCGTAGAGACTGCAAGTTTTGTCCAATGAGGGCGCGCGGTTTGGATTTTTGAATCAACGCGACTTTGAAGTCTAGCAATAAAGTTACATGATTTGATAAACGAACACACGTAGTAAACGTAGAAAAATTCTTCATTAGATTGAACAAACCCAAATGGATTAGTGAATAAATACCAGTCTTTAAGTATTCAATATTCTCGTCAATTCCAAAAGGTTCCTGTGAAAAGTGACCTCAACAAGAAAGGCACAGATTCCCGAGAATTGGCCCCGGACCGTGTATGTTCACACAACTGCTCTCATAAACGAGACCGCGGGCACCCCTCCTTTAGTATTCTACATCGGAGGAACATTGAAATGAACGACCGGCTCCCGTATGCAAAATCCTCCGTTTTCGATTTCTATCCGTCTCTCACAGCACTTCCTCATCACTTCTTCATCACTCCTTCCTATTAGTTTCGAAATAGCTGTAAAAAAGTCGTCAAAGTTCAACCTAGTCCGATACAGAGGTTCTGGAGATTAAACATACTCTGTAATCTGATTGTTACTCTTCACCTCTCCTCGATTACCCCTTGTTCGCATTTCAGATTTACTAGCGACAGTCTTTTCGAAACTTTCGAATATCGGTTGGGTAGATACATTGAAGATCCAAACGACATCGCGATGCCTCCCTTTCATAACTCTAGAAACTTCAATGACACGATCTCCGGCACAAGTATGAGATCCAAAAGAGAACTTCAAGATCAAGAAAAAAAGACACCCATGGAAAACCTACGGATAAAGGCGGCTAAATGTTTGAAAACAAGGTTAAAACTCCGTATCAAACCACACGAGGTTAAGTTTAACGGAAAGCCTTTGGAAGGAAAAGATCCAAAAGGTCTGGACAGAAAAACCATTTATATATGGAGGATTAAGGGCAATTTGAACGATGAAGAGAGTTTCACTGTTAAACATATAACAAACTCTGGGAGCGATAACCGCAAACGTTGCAAGTGGTCTGATCAAGAATGCGGAACCTTGGCTTCTATGATCACGCAAGGGAGGCTATTTCCGGAGTTTTACGACGAAGACTGCATCTCTTTGCAAAGGATTCCCTCCTGTCTGGGCGTTCGGCATGATGGGACCTCGGAGCAGCTTAGCCTTGATACCACCACTGCGAACCAAACTGAAGCGGATATTTGGTCTCTCCAAGAAAGTGACGATGACACTCACACTAACAAGCGGGGAATGAAACGCCTACGAAGTCCGTCTCTCGAGTTGGGAGGGTTTGGATACGACCTCGATGAACTGTTTTCCACAGAGCCATCCTATATCGCATCAGAAATCGACGACAGCGAAACTACAATTGCATCATCAGAATATAGCTCACGCTCTCAGCCTCCGACAACTATAGAGGAACGACGGTCTGAGGGCAATACCCAGGTAATAAAGCGGTGTCGAGTTCAGACGATCGAATCATCGGAAAATTTCGAATGCAACGTTTTCACTCTAACCGGACGGGAAGACACCCGAGCCGCACTATCTCCACAGGCGGGGCATCTGCCACGGCTTATGGTATCGAATGCCGCGGGGATCTTAGATTTATCGCCATCGGTGCTCGAAGCCACTCCGCTGCCCCAGCCCGCGGAGAATGCGATAGCTCCAGTCGCTGCTTCGCCAATTGAAATCCAGTCGAAAAACGCAGATGAACAACCACAATTATCTTCCTTGTCCCAACCTGCCCGTGCCGATGGAACTCATTTAGATCTCGCCTCCAAGGCCCCCGATACAACAGCAGATTCCCCTATGATTGAATGTCAGGATCCCGGCGACCCCACGCATCCAAAGCCAGACTTTAAAGAGGTTTTCTTCACGGCGATACATAATTACTACGGACTTCAAATAAATCTTTTAAAAGAAGAGAACCACTCACTTAAATGCCAAAATGATTACCTATCGTCATGTCTCGGCGAGCGCGATAGAAAAATACAAAATTTGGAGATAGATAGTGATACCGCCAACAGCCGAATCACAGAGTTCGAGGCAAGAGCTCAGGCATCGGAAGCGAAAGTGCAGCGCTTAACGCAAGATATCGAAGGTTTTGTCAAGAATGAGAGTACAGTCCGCGAGAAGTTTGACGATTTAACTGCGCAGCTTGAGGATATGAGGAAAACCTTGAAAGAGTCTCAGGAAAAAGAGACACTTCTACAGGGCATCAGCAGGCGTCAAGCTGATTCTTTCGAAATGGAGCGCGATGCTTTTCATCATGTATGCGACTCCTTCAAAGAACAGGCAGACTTATTCTTCTCGAGAATCGCACGCCCAAAAAGTCAACAGGTAGAGAATGCGGGACAGGGGCAAGATAAATGAGGTCTTAGATAATAAAACCTGGCTATGAGCCTGATTTTACTGTATCTAAACGCAAAACAATTCAACATTTCATTTTGCGACTCTTGTCACTGAAATCAAGGAAGGCTGAAGGCAATTGCACAAAATATTTTGATTTTTGATGTTTTTTCAAAAGTTATATTTTATTTTACTTTTTTAGCGTCTATTATATCCCAAATTTAACCAATTGAGGTTTCTTATATATCTCTCCAATAGTGTACATGCGTTTGAAGGTTGTTAACTAATAGCAACATGAATTGGTTACATTCTTTAGCGCCTGAGCTGACCTCATTCTGTCTACGGTCAGAGTTAGAATCTTACGGGTGTGTAAAGTTTAGGGAGATAAATGAACTTTTGGTTTTAAAAATGTGTAAAGAAGTCTAAGATTCTATTATAATATACAGTTTATTAAGTTATTCGAATCATATCTGATAAACAGTGAGGACTGTGGCATGGTCTGTAGTCCACTCGTTGTTTGGTTGCTGTGGATCTCCTTTGGGCTTGGGCTTCCCAACCACTACAACCTGCGAATCAAGAACTTTGACGTTTCCTTTGTGGTAGATAAAGTCTATCCGATCTTGAGGTTCTTTCGTTCCCGGGCGACATTCGTCGTTAGGGCATAATGGAGACCACGTTGTCCCCTGTACAGCCGCGGGGTCAGGATGAGCAACTCGGAAAGAATCGATCAAACCAGCTTGAGCAGGTTTGACGGAAGTCGGCCAAGGTACTCCAGAATAACCACAATTCTTGGCTCTGAGGCTTTCTACCCAGTCCAAATGCGAGGGGGCATTGGTATCGCCTACCAAGAACACTGGAATCTTACTGGTTGCCGAATCAGTAAGTTGTCCAGACATTGCTTTGAGGATGTCAGTGATTTGTTGGGTACGTCCGGATTGAGCCTCGCGTTTCAAGACAGCATCAATAGACATCTTTGAATCACAAAAGTCGTACGGCCCATAAGGGTCGTATCCCAAATGCAAATCCCAGAAATTGATTTGCTGGCTTTCGCCATCAAGCGCGATTCGAACGCCGCCACCAGCGTTAGCAACGCCATAGTCTTGTACAATCGGATACTTGCTGATAATTGCAATATCTGAGATTCGTTGCCAGTATGTCCAACCGAGAGCGTCGGCCAACGGTTTGGCAGATGAATCAGCCTCCTGAAGCCCAACAACATCCGCATTGATATTTGCGATAAAACGAACTTGCTTGTTGTGGGAATCCCTAACATTGGCACCACCGTTCCACATATTAAATGTCAAAACTCGAAGTTGTGACAACAATGGCACTCCAATGTTTTGTACCGGAATAGTAACTTTCAAGTTCGCCGTAGCGCCATCAGACGAACGAGCCGTAACGGTGTATGTTGCCTCCGTGCGCCCAAATCCAGGGACTGGGAAACCAGAAAACACACCATCCGAGCTTAAATTAATCCAATCACTCCAGCCATCAACTTGAGAAGTTATGGCGAACGTGACACCAGTTCCCCCATTTACTAGGCCCCCGATTTTAGCATTATAAGAGCTACCAACACGGGCTGTACGTAATGTGATGCTGTCGACGATAAAAGCGAATGGCAGTGTGCTCTTGACAGTGACGGTTATGGGCTTAACTATTGACTGGTACCCATCGCGGGCTAGAAAATACGCAAGGTAGTTACCCGGCACAAGATTTCCAACGTCCAAATGGATAGTGCCCTTGGAATCTGGAGTATAGTTCCACACCAATGAGTTCTCAGAGGGTTTGACTCCATTGACCGGGCCACCTCCCAATGGATAGAGCCCCACCCAGTTTTTAGGGTCTGGGCTCGAGGTTGAATAGCCTAGTGTGAGAGGTTCGCCATTGGTGACATAGAGAGAGTTGTCAACTGCAGCAGGTGCTGCTAGCGCCGGGTGGGTTTGGAAAAAAAAGAGCACGGACAAAGCCGTGGAGGCGATAGAAAAAAGGCGCATATTATTGTGAGGTTTTCAAGAGGTTACATGCGGTTTGCTTCCGCTCAATGCAAGAGATATCGATATTGGAAACTAATTCCAAGAAAGTTCCCTTTATAAACATGGGATCATCTTCAAACTGTCTCCTAGAAAGGCCATGACGTAAAAGAAAAAGGAAAGTAAGATAGCAAATATACGATTTGATGGATTATCTCGCTATGGTAACGCAACCGCGTGGGTGGCGGTACCTCTAATCTCTTATTTGCTCCTTCCGTTTTGGTTTGTGTTACATCAGATTTAATGAATTGATATATCTATCAATCTAAGGTATGTTACCAAAACCCCGTATAAACGAAAATATAATCCCAAACAAAGAGGAGAGAAATTATGGCGATATTTTCAGCTAGTGGTTTAACCGGGAATACTTTAACCTCCAGCTTCTATCGCATGTAGGCAAAGAGTAATGAGGTGACAATCGATAGACAAGGATGAAGAAATGTCTCAGAGGTTTACCGTTCCGGAGCAAGGGTTCAGACTATCAATCGCTTATTCGGCAGGAGATTTTCGACCTTCTAGCATCTGCTATCAGCTTCCCAACTCATCCCACCTTCCGGCGCTTACGTCTTTGAATTTTGGGATTCTCATTTGAAATTCTTTGAGATCACAGGTACTGGAGCTACAAAATTTCCTTAACTTCACATTGGTAAGCTTGCTAAGAAGTATTTCCTCTTGAATTTATTTGGTTATCCTTCCATTCTTGGATTGTCGGCTGTGTCAATGTCCCGCGAGGCAAACCCTCAAAATTTCCTATTTACGAATACGAGATTATTTACGTGTTCTGAAAAGCTAGAGGATTGATCTTCAGAAGAGAATCATAATTACGAAGCAACTCTTAATTCGTGAAAACTTCATGAGTTGAGGTTCTAGACCGTTACATGAAATAGTAAAAGTTAAAGAACTCAAAGACTTAGCCAGCGCTGCAGTTGCTTATGTTACACACAATTGCAGTCCTGCGATAATCGTTAGCCCATTGCGCTTTCTGATCAACCTAACTCAGCCCACAAATAGAAATAAAACGAACAGATATCAGGAATTCCTGTAGCTTGATTGAAAGCTCGAGATATTTGATATTCTGACAGTAGGGAGTGAACCAGAATTGTAACCCCGGTACCCGTAACCGAACATTCGCAGTCCGTCCAATCGTTAGGTAGAAGGTTCCAGTGGAAGACCTTGAAACTAGTTGACACTCAGAAATGATCATCCGTGTAACAAGCCTAGCTTACCGGAGACCTCCGACGCTCTCAAATATCTAAGGTTAATTTGGATGCATGTGCGTTTACATAAGCTTAATATACCTAGTAAACCTATATCCAGGTTTAAGTAGGTGTATAATCTTAGAGCACACTTGAACTTATAATACGATATCGCGTAACAGAGTGTATTTTCCAGGGGAAACAACATACCCAGATGAGAAACTTCAGCTCTGAGGACCATATGAGACTAGAGATTGAATCGCAACCTCCGTTCAACTTATTTCGGAGCTCGCGGAGATGCTGACGTGAGCCCTTGGTAATAATATATCACGGCCTTTTCAATGCGCCTTACTGCAAAGGGAAATGGAAACTACCTCGTTAAAGTTTAGGAAGGCACGGAGAGGTACAGGGGGGTGACGCCGAGACTCCAGTTGTAGCTGGTTCAAAGAGCAAGACGTAAAGATCAATTCTAATAGCTTTCCAAAAACATATATTTTGCTATGCAGTACTTACCTACCGCGTCTACCAGAATAAATTTGTTTCTATAATTTCGAGCTGTATGCATGCTCTAGAATTCAACAATCGGTTATATTCAATACTACAGTTTCCCAACGCTGATATTGCGGATTGAGCGGAAGCTAGGCTCAGCAATAGAGATTCTAATATTGGAAATCAATGTGTGAGCGACGGGAGGCCGCCATACCTTTAAGCCATACTAGTTTGATATATCGTTGACCAGAAAGACTACCTTTATCCGAGATAATAATACAGAAGTAGATACAATTAAATTCTAGAAAAACATATTAAGGCTCCAATGTCACACCACAAAGCTATATTATCGGGAAGAGTACGTATTAATACGATATATCTACAACACAGCTGCCATCTTGGTCCCACAGAAAGACCTTTACCCCGCAAATGTGTCATAATAAGTTTTGAGAGAATAAAAACACTATATTTTCATCTGTGCAATTCACGATATAAAAAACTCTGAACTTCGTATCCGTATCGATACTAACTTCCCGGGATACCCGAACCGGCCGAAACCCGTCGTAACCGGGATCGGCGTATAAGTGTAACCGACTTCGAATAGGCTTACATGATCTTATAAGATTCTCCGCCTGAAGCTTTCCTCTTTTAGGGTTATATACTCCACACTTAGCTGGAATTTACTGGGGTCTAAATATCTGGGGTATTCGGCCTATCGGTGCTACGGCAATACTTTCTACATTGATAGAGCCTGCTAAATCGCCAAAGTAGGTCTTCACGATATACTATACAGACATCTAGAGCCAAGACGTCGGCGGCCAGCACATGTTCATGGAGAATGACCGATCATCGAAGAACGGCCAGTACTCCTTGGCCATATTCTATGAAATACGAGAAATACTTTTTCAAGTAGGAGGTTGTTGAAGATACTCCGAGAGTAATGCCTCAAGAATTTGTGCAAGCATCGGCGATAGATCACCGCTTGAGATGACGAGGCCGCAAGGGAACCCACAGAAGTTAGGAAGTGCAAGAAAAAATACTAACAGTAGGAATATGTTAGAGGCGGACTTCAATGAATTCTACCGAGATATGGCTTTTGTTCGTAGACCAAAGTCTATATAAGGTGGTCGATTCCACAAATTTCTCTCACTTTTTTAAATCATCACTCTCACACAATCAAACAATACAGAGAAGACCATCTTCGCAGCAAACTTTGCCTCCCACAAACTTCTACACTACTAAGAAGTTTATTCTTCAATCTTCACCTTCAAACAAAAGCTTCCTCTTGTTATCAATAACATCTAAATCATCAAAATGAAGTTTACTATCACCGCTCTCTTCTTGATCGCTCAGATCACTGGTGGAATGGCAGCTGCCGTCTCCGTTGACGCCGCTGAATGTGGTGAATTGGGCCTCCTTGAGGTTCACAACCTCCCTTCCGGTGTTGACCACACCCAATTGCGCAAGTGTGCTGGTCACCCCATGGGTCGCGATCGCGACCTCCCCAACGCATCTCTCGTTTACTGGACCGACGAACAACGAGAGAAGGCTCAAAACGCACCAAAGCTTGATGCACGATCCGTGGTCGCCACTCTTTCCGGCCGAGGTGCAAACGCCTGCTGGAACGGAGCTTCCACCGGCTGCAGCAAGGGCTACTGCTGGAAGACCTGCGGCTCCAACGGAGAATGGTGCTGGACCGCTGCCAACGGTGGTGCTGGAGATTGGTTGAAATGCTCCAATGGAAACGAATGCACTGACGGATCCGCTTGTGGCCAGGGCTGCTTCCAGTCCAAGGCTTGCGGTTGCAGCTGCTAAATTGACAGCTGAACTTTTGGATATAGTCTGCAGACTATATCGAGAAAAGCTTTCTGTATAAATACGTACCCGAATGTATTTTATCAAAGAGATACCATAAACCTACACGTTACTTCTGTACCGCATTTCCGGCAAAAAAGAAAATGTATATAGTACGAGTTTACTGACCGCATTCACTCCTTTATCCTTTAAAAACCAATTGAAATTCTTCATTTTGGCAAATTTGTGTTCGTCAAAGATCTGAAAAACAGCGTCTTCTAATTATACCAAACAAGTGTCAAGATCTTGTCCAGTTGCGCGGTCTCGTCACTTCACGTAAGATTTTAAGGTACGAATTTTTACGACTCTTAACTGATTTAAATCTACAAATGAAATTCGAATTCCGGAACTAAATTGCATCGATCTTGGGCGAGGCCGCACTTGTTTGAGCTTGTGTAACATAGACTAAATCCAACAAATCTAACAATCACGATCAACGCGTTGGAAAACTCAAGATCCCGTATGTATATTAATTTTACGGAACGGCTACGCCTGCACACAGGGAGCATATGTATAACGCGCCTTGTTAACCTTGAGAATGCGTATTAGATCGGTTGTAAGACGCATAAAAAAGACTGTTCAGAAAATGATCAATACATTCAGGCGCGTATTCGCAAAACGCTTAAAATTAATGAAAACACGCCCCAACAGTGTATGAATCTTAGGTACATTAAAGAAAAACCATCGGTCTCTAGGAGTCTAATAAAAACATCTTTAACGGTATCGCAGGGTTTCAGCACAGACTATGATGCTCACTGGAACAAAAACCCGACACAACTACCCAAGATGAGCTCGAACCAGAAACTAAAGCCACTGAGAGCGGCTGAAAACCGCTCCAGGACCCACGACGCGAAAAAAAAAAAAACTACTAATATATTTGAGATAGAGGCCGTTATTAGTTCTATCAAAAAAATCTTGATTTCAAAAGAGACCACGTAGTTGTCATCGATATAGTAAGACAGCTACTAGATAATGATAGTGGGCTACTGGGGTTGACGCTACATGCGCGCAGAAGGCCGGGCAGAGGAAAGAGGATGGAAGAGATAATTAATCTATACAAGAGAATCGACGAAGATATCAAAGAGAGGGAAAGTCGGCATATTAATGAAGAAACCATAGACCCGAATGGAATTTCTGAAAGGCAACGGAGGGGAGAAGTACGGAGTCAACTACGCAATGAGGAGAAGCTCTTACCTCGGCGTACTCCAGGAACGTGGTTCCAAATACCAATTGAACGAGACCTCCAAGATTATGAAGACATACTCGCAGAGACCTCATGAAAAAGGAAAAGGTCGAAAGGGAACGGCTCATTCGCCAAAAAGCACCGCAAGAGGGCTAGAGGCGAGAACAGCAGAGCAGCAGCAGAACTAATAGGTATGCTAAGGATAAGTTCGGCTTTAGACATATAATATATCAAATAGTTAACTAAATTAACCTCATGAGATGCTGAACCCAAGCCTTCAGAGCAGTTACCTGACGACTTGGTAACGCTAATAACTAGCAGTTCAAGTGGCACACCATCCGAAACAACCAGGCACGTTCTAGAGAAACTATGGGAAGCCTTCAAGACTGTCAATGGTGACCTAGAATCGATTCTTATTAAGGAGAGGGAAATTCAAACTCGACGAAGAGCTTTAGCGGAAGTATTGCATCCTATTAAAAGATTCACGGCTTTCCATCAAGAAAACCATGAATTAAAGGAGAAACTGTTAACGCTGCAAGAATATTTAAACATTATGTCGGAGGTAACGGATAGGAGGCTTGGTTAGAGAATATTGGCGAAATAGGAGATGTGAGAGCGAACAAAGCCTGTACTAAAAGAATGGGGGTTTCTGCCAGAATCCATAAAATCTTTCTCTGGTTCTTTCTTTTAATTTTATTGGTTTTGATTTTATCCCTTAGCTTTCATATCTTTGCCTTCGGCAGAGCGTTATACTGATGATTGTCTCTTTATCATATCCTGCCTGCCGAAATCAAATGTCTGCTGTACAGTCATCGGTCATCATTGCGAGAAAATAATATCCAACTGAGAGAATAAACCTCCTATTCATTCCTCAAATTTACAATGAAAACATACATCATCAAGCAATCCAGTCGCGGTAAATGAACTATCAAGAAGACCAACAACTTCAAAGGTAGCCTTTTTGAGATTCCTGAATCCAGAGAGCAAGCCATTCTGAGTCTCCATCATCTGTGGGCGCACTCCAGTCGAGCTATAAGTGACCGTTCTCTCAATAAACTTGTCGGAATCAAAATATCCCTTAATAGTAATGTTGCAGGCGGTAGGAAGAGTAAGCGTGCCTTGAACGTTTGGAAGAGAGCAGCCGTATGCGAAACTGTATAAATCGAAAGTATCGGTCTTGCCGTTGGCATAACCCGCGAGCATTGAGGGTGTTCCCTCTAAAAGTATGTCATTGGGACGAAAAACCGCGACGATGCCGCCCGAGTGTGGCTTGACGCCCGTAACTTGTAAGAGACCACTGCCGACTGACATGGCTTGCCAGAATATGTTTTTGTACTCTCCGATAGGCGTTAGAAGTGCAACACTAGGATAATTGTCGAACTAAAGATATATCTTCTTAGCTCAAGTCAACTAGCATGGTAATACATAATACAAGGAGAGATCGTTCGATCTTACGTTGGCAACATCGCAAACAGGTTGACCCCAAGATGAGCCGGGCGTAGGCGCGCTTAAGATAAATGGCAGAGCCACAAGGTTGGCCATGATAATGAGGATTTTAGAGTACATTGTGTTTTTTGGGAACGTTTGCAATAGGTGTTCTAGTGTGTGATCGTGGATGCCGTATCAATCTCTCGAAGTTAAGTTGAGTCGTCAGCCTTGGATAAAGTTTGTGGAACCGTCGTGTAGGACAACGCCGAAGCTATAAAATATTATCGGTGACTAATTTGTTAATTAGTAAAAGCACAATAATTAGGCTTCCTTTGTCCCTGAAGAACGAGGAATATCTTCAGAACGATCAATATGTTCCAGGCGCATAAGGAGCTCTTCACGAATGACCTGCGCTTTTTAAAATATCCCCTGCAACACACGATATCCGACGAAATTCACAAGTCGTCGTGAACAGCATGAGATGTTTAAAACCATTGTAATGCGCAGTTCGGGTTCTGTAATTTTGTCCCTTTTTTTCATAGATTTTCAGTTTGAGGCCCGTATTTGTTACTAATTAGAGGCAATCGACCCAGCCTTCCAAGGAGTATTATTTCCACGATCGTAAGCGGATCGTATATCGGACTTTAACTCTTCAATTCGTATGTAGTATACGTGTGCTCGTATCCTACTGAGTGGAACCACTGATAAGCTTATAAGCTCCAAATCAGCTAACAACTTTAAGTGGCTTTGGACCCACGTATATTAACCCTGACTTGTTATTGTGGCCCCGACACCCAACAACCCAACCCAGAGTATCCACAGCTCCATAGTGCCAAATTTCGGTGATCGGATGCCAAGATATTCAAAGTCACGAAGCCTAGTAAATTTCAGCACCACCGACGAGACCTCCATCCATTTTTTGCAGTTGAGCACAGTTGCCCGTCTCCATAGGTCCCAATGGCTTTATAAAACGAGTCTCTCCAGTAAAATTGGTTTCCCGAGATAGATATCCTTGTTTTCGCGTATGTACATTTCTCAACCGAGGAATTCGGCTTGTTCTTGTGATAAAGACGCCAGTGAAGAATCGCAGATATCGGCTCATGCTCTAAGACCATTAGCGTGTCAGAGCCCTTCGAGAATACGTTGTAATAACTTTGGAGCTCATTTGCCCGTAAAACGAGACCACATATATCATTATATCGTGATATATTTGGCATTCTTGATATACCTCTCCTAGATTCTATCTCAAACGTACACTAAAGTTAGATGAAATATGTTAGCCTCAGGCCTGAAGCGAATGTTTATTAAAAAAACCTCTTCCCTGTATCAGTACCATAAGATCTTTGAGATTTATATGTCATAGATAATTGGCCCCATTCGCCTATTCTCCCAAGCTCATATTGGGCAGTCTTATAGCACAGCGTCGTGCCGCAGCTCAATGCCCTCCATAGCTCCCCAGCAGCCCTAATGCGTCATGATTATGAGGGCAAAGCCCCCACTGATTTCTCATTATGCTTCATGGAAACACTTCCTGGTTGAATCGAATAGGGCGACGCCCTCTCCCCGCGTGAAAGAAGAGCTGACAACTCGAAAATATACTGCCAGGGCATGAAGAATGATGTCGTGACCAACTCGGAGAAGCTTAGGTGGTTGTGATCGAGATATATTCTCCCTTGCAGTGTAAGATCTTTCTCTTCTCTCTTTCTTTCTTTCCCCTTCAACTATTGAAGTTCAGTTCGATTATCACCAGTCTTAAACCTCAAACTTCACAGCTGAGATCTTTCCCTATCTTGGTAGCACTGAATTGCAACCGATCGTTCGATAAATCCGCTGTTCACTTTTGAATCCTCACTTTCGTCTCAAGGATACAGGTTGTTTCCACTTCTCTCGAATATCCAAAATGTCGGAATCCGGACCATCGAATCCTCGCCAACAACCGAGCCAAAAGAGCGGCTATGAGAAGAACAGAATGCTTCACACTGAAGTGAAGGAAGCCGTCCTCGCATCCATCCTCCGGCATTACCCAGATCGCGCTCAGAATTTTGATCCCAAGAACATCCACTGGAGCGATGACGAAGAGTCGGTCAAAAAGAAGGATGGCGAGTTCAATTATGTCTGGAGATACAACGAGGGTACGTTAAACGATGAGGAGAAACTCGCGTGGGAGAAGACCATCGGAAGAAAGGGTCCGGGTGCAAGCAGAGCAAGAACTATCTCAAGGTTCGGCCAAGCTAACCTCGTCACGTTGAGAGATATGATCAACCGAGATCTCATCTTTCCTGCGGAACTACCAGCTGGTGCTGCTGGTGTCGGTGCCATTGCTCGTGATATGCTTTTGGCCGGCGCTGCCCCAGTCACCAGTGCCGCTCCGTTTGCTGGGTTTGTTCCATTGCCTGAGTCTGTTCCATTTCCTGGTGCTGCTGCTCCATTTCTTGGTGTTGGTGACGGTGCTCCAACTGGGTTCGAAAACCAGACAATGAATACGTTTGCCGAGCACCCATCTGCTGCTGCTGCTGCTGATTTCTCTAGCGCTAGCGCTGGTATAAATTACCCAGACCCTCGACGTCTTCCTCTTCTTCCTTCACGTCTCCTTCCCTCCTTCTTTCAACAGCAACAGTACCAACTGTTGCAGCACTCACAAAATTGGGAACCAATGCAACGTTCCCCATCACCACCATCACCACATGAGGGCTCCTACGAGCCAATGGAGGAAGTTGCTCCTCCAATCCCGGAGGAGCTGCTCGACCCGCGTCTCCAGAGGGGTCAGCCCCAACCACCGCCACCACCACCTCCTCCTCCTCCTACTTAACCCCCTCCTCCGCCGTATTAGGCTCGGGGCCCAGCCCCATTTGTCGCCAGGCGACAACACGGGGAGGCCACAGGCCGTCCTCTACACCTGCAAGGTGCAAGGTTCCCTCCCTTCAGGGAGCGGAAGTAGGTTCCCCTCCTACTAGGTATTTGATTTCCCTTCCTAATTGTCTATCATTCAGCATCTAGATTGAAACTAATTCTTCTTCCCAAGCAATAACAGATAGCAACGCTTACCTCAACAATGAAATCTTATCATGTCCCTTCTTATCTCTATCGATCCTCGTAGTACCTAGTAGCTTGTCTTTGCTTTATTCCACTTTCGCTTTCTTGTCTGCTTTTCTTGCTTTTAGTTTTCTTTTTCTTCGTTCATGCTTTAACATTACAATTTCGTTTTCTTTGCGTGCGCTGTTTGATGATAGTGATGATGTTGTCGCGTTGCCAGACGTTGATTTGGATGTTGGTGTTGTGGTATTTTTTGCGTTGGCCGCGGATGCCCAGCCGATTCACGTCTTCCCGCCGACACACCATCGCCGCGCCCAACCCTTGCCCTCTGCCCTCTTATCTCTCCAGCTTCACTACCTCCCTTCGTCGTTTCCATTTAATTTTCAACATCCCCATAATTTCACTACGGGAATCGCCACTCACCACCAAAATCATGGCGGAAATCAATGGCAACGTCAACGGAGAAAGTTCGACTCAATCCACCCTTAAGCCGTCGCAGCATAGCGAACCAGCTATCGATACCGGAGCGTCGCGAAGACCGCGCGATGCACGAACCATCCATTTGATGTTAGCATCGATGGGAGTCACTGCCTACCAAGAAAGGTACGGCCTTTCAGCCACACACTTACTCTAATATTCGCAAATGAAAATACTTGCTTACTTGATATTTTAGAGTTCCACTCGCTCTTATGGATATCGCGTATAGATATACTTCGTCGGTTCTGCAAGATGCTCTACTCTACTGGGATGCCGCCCATCCAGCCACCACGACCGCTCAACCTCCGCCACAGATCACCATGTCAGACTTACGAATGGCGGTTGCTGCGAAAGTGAACCATCAATTTGTCACAGCGCCACCAAAAGAGTTCATGCTGGATATGTCACAGGAGAGAAACAAGATCGCCCTTCCTCCCGTCAAGAAGGATTGGGGAATGCGACTCCCTCCTGAGCAGTATTGCCTCACAGGAGTAAACTGGGAACTGCTAGCCGAACCTCTCGATGACGGAGCAGACGAAGATGAAGACGAAGATGATGGAGAGACCCCAAGGGAAAATGCTAGGAATGATCGCGATGAAGGCGATGAGGAAATGCCGGATGCTGCTGCTGATATGTTTGGAGAAAACGGAGACAGAGATGGAGACGAGGATATGATGGGAATGTGACGGGCATTGTGACGTTATCTTGTTTTGTGTGTTTTTTCTTTTTAAAAGTATTCACAGGGCGGCGTTTAGGGTTCTTTGCCGGGATACCACTGATTTTGTCCGCATGTTACCGCTTACTGGGTATGTATCATAGAATGGATTTCTTTTTTCTCTTTTCCTTTGCATTTTTATATTCGTTTCGTTCCTTATTTTCACTCTTACCTTCTCATTTTATGGATTGCGGAGTGTCGCTTTAGCCACGCCAGCTTTTGGTGTTAAGCGAATCATCCATGTCATCTCCGTCGCTATAAAACCTGCCACCCAACCTTCCTTCCCACTTTGCACCTCTCTTCGAGATGGCTGTCGACATCAACTGGCCCGCCCTCACTACCGGTCCCGATGGAAAAGAATATGCAGATGCTCTCTGCGACTTCTTTCATGATAAATTTCAACAAATACCGTTTCCGAAATTCCTGCGATCCGTGAGCGTCGTTTCTTTCCACTTGGGAACAGTCCCTCCCGAGATCGAGATTCAAGATATAACGGACCCGTATCCCGAGTTCTACGAAGATGCCTACGCCGAAGGCGACGACGAAGACGAGGAATTCGACAGCGATTTCTACAACTCTCCAGACGAGATGTTGAAACGGGCACGGGAGAGGAGGAGGAGGGAACGGCGAGAAGGACAATCGGACTTTGACAGCCAGTATCATGAGGATGGCACCAGATCTGCACCAGTCACCTCTGTACAGACGCCGATGTTGACGCCTATGGGTCTCCAACCTCCTCCGTACATCGACCATCGCTACCCAGGCTTTAGACCGGCCTTCTCACCAGCGGTTGATCAGTTCGCATCTCCCTCCTTCCGCGGACCCGCATCGAATCTTCACTACTTCCACTCCGCCCTATCGTCCAGTTTCACAGGTGGATTGACCCCCCTTGCATCGCTACAGCAGGCGTCCGCCGAAACATTCCCCAATCAGAGACGAATGTACCCTCGAAGCCCTCTCCAGCAAGCCCATTCAGGACCATCTTCCACCTCCCCATCACAATCCCCACCATCGACTGCCGATTCCTCAAACATACCACCTCCAATATCCACCTCCCACAAGAATCCCCGCCTCACCATATCCTCCGATGACACCCATCACACTGACGGCACCCGCGAACCACCCCCAACTCCCTTCTCTGACATATCCATCTCCAGCCAACAGCAGCAAGCGCCTCATATCCATTCACCCCTCGAATCCCCCTCCCCACCGCCAGACCTCCCTCACGCGCCACGTCTCCGGCTTCGCGAACCCCGAGACTCAGATATGCAGATAATAGCACGAGTCCGTTATACAGGCGATATAAGAATGGAGCTCACCGCCGAACTATTGATAGACTACCCCGCTCCTTCCTTTGTCTCGCTCCCCGTTCGCCTTACGATTACGGGAATGACGTTCGATGGAACAGCGGTGATAGCGCATATCGGCAAACGTGCGCATTTCTGCTTTGTAGATAACGAGCATGACCATAATGACGCGCAGAATCACGGCGGGATGAGCGGTGGAGACGGTATTGCGAGTATGTTGAAAGAGATTAGGATCGATAGTGAGATTGGGGAGAAGGGAAAGGGGAAACAGGTGTTGAAGAATGTTGGGAAGGTTAAAGATTTCGTGCTGGATAGGGTTAGGAGGATATTGGAGGACGAGTTTGTGTTCCCTAGCAGCTGGACGTTTTTGTTATAGTGGATGGTATTGCAATCTTGTTGGGCGATGTTAGGCGAACTTGTGTATATTTGATATAAATTAGGGGCGTATATAGGACACCGAGACAGATAATTCTACTCTAATGAAAATAAACAGGTAATTTATTTCACTGTGCTATACGCACATTTCTGATTGATTGCCATTTCCCACCATTAAGAAAGCTTGAATTACTATATAACACACGCAAAAGGAAAACAAAGTATCACCAAATAAGTAAATATACACAGGTACGAACGTAACACCCAATGAAATCAACCCAGAAAGGCAGTTTCCAGAAGCTTTTTTGTAATAATAATATGTATATCTTCTCTTGCCAACCGCTAGATTAAAAGACTCTGGCAGCAAATTGAAAAGCTGAAAGTCGGGTATCCAACAATGCCGCCTTCTACTGTGGTCATGGCCACCTTCATCGTTCTTCTTTCGTACATCCGTCCTGTTGCCGTCTCTATTCTTTATATTCGATGATTTTAACCGGTGAGTTTGCGAGAGATCTTGGCGATAACTGTTAAAATAACGTTAGTATCATTTCTTCGAACGGTAAATGGGCAGGTAACTTACTGTGTAGTGCTACCACACTGAAAATGAATCCCAAACTGAGCACAAGAACGACAACAGGATCGACCTTCAAACCAGGTGATTCGTCGGTGTATAGCTCTATATTGATATCATCCAATTAGCCATAACTCTATATGTATGCGAAGACACCTTCTGATAAGATATAGGACGTACTCAACATGGTGCTACTGCTGCCACCTGCACCGGCGGCTCTAGTACTGGATGGACGGGCATTGGCTTGCGAGTCAGCTCTGGCGGCTGCGGTACGGCGTTTGATGACAGATTTTGGGCCGCCGGGGGGTGGTGGCGAGGTTCGGCCGGTGCTGCTGCCGGTTGCTGGGATCTGAGGTTCGGGAGATGGGGAAGACTATTAAATCCATAGGGTTAGTCAGAGTGAGCTAGATAGTAGACGGCGCCAGCGGTGTCGTATAGCGCGATATAGAGTAGTTCGAGATTCAGGGACGGCGATAGGAGGCAATTGGCTTATCGCGGCCAACGTTCATGACGCATAACGTCGAAGGAAGACGCATGGATGGTATGACTCCTCCGGCGTCACAGCCGTCCTTTCTTATCGCGCCAACCTACCACCGTCGCCATATCTCAAACTCTCGCACGACCACACCATCACCCGCCGCAGTCTTTCGTCATAATGAAACCGTGAATGTTCGTACCATTGTGGTAAGTGGTAGATGGACGCGCCGTAAGCAATTGACTCGTTCTTCTTGTGTGAGAATAGACTATCTGGTAACGGTATCGGAGTCGTGCGTGGGTGCGCTTTTGTAAAGGTTTGATATCGTGAGAGGGAATCGAAAGGTGGTCGTGGTTGCCTCCGGTGGTTTATTATGGGGATTTGTTTGAAAGGGTTGAGGACACCATACGCCAAACCGAGTGAGTACGCCACAGCTCATTTGGAGAGGCGAGATTGGACGCACCGCCACAGATACTCCTTTTGGAACATGTCACAACAACATATCCGCAACGCAAAGTGCTTGAACCCGATGGAATGAAATACACGGATGCATAATGATTCGATGCACGATATGCCACCCTTGGCATGCAATTCTATCAGACTTGAGATCAAGAACATGTTAAAATTGTGCAATCTGCGCGGATGCGCTACCCCTCTTTTCTGAATCTTTTGATATTTCTGCGATAGTTATAACTTTAACGAATCCATAGATATTCCGAAATCCTCACAAAACCGTTCTAGCACCGACACCTCTTCGACGCAAGGAAGAGGACCCCGCGTAAGGAATAGCGCCATGGAACCAACATCTCCCATAACGGCTTCCCAAAATTTATTGCGAAACCAAGAGCATGCTCTCGATATTTTCGGACTAGCAAAACCAGAGAACACATCGTATGAGACGAAGAGCCACTGTTTAGAGTACGCCCATACGAATATTACATCCCATTGTGTACAAGAAATACCGTCAACAACTAAGAGCTGGAGACCACCCACTCCAAATAAAACATCGCAGGTGAATTTGACGAGTACCGTAGAAAGCAGCCCACTTCAACGTCATGATTGCACGGATAGCCCGACATCAACAGCATCGGAGACCGAGGCTGCTAAACTTAGCACGACATATGTGGAAGAGGAGAATCTCCCCCCTTCAATTCAAATTAGTGGCGACAAAAATTACTATTCAGACGTTTCTGACGATTCCTTTGTAGCGAAAAAGCGCAAAAGCTCGTAGATCTGAAAATAGAAAGGGAAATTCATCAGTTAATGCTACGATTAGCAGACGCGGTTGACACGAGGATTTGATCCCTAGCGATCGAACTAGCTCGCCAGTTGATAAAATCCATGGAAGCAACCAGTGACTGGGTTCCCGACCAATGGCACATTGACGTAGCGAAATTCTATCTGCACAACGGTACACTTCCCGACCCAGGGGTCACAAGATGCATAACCACGATCAGCGAGTCTAGAAGTCTAGATCCCAAAAGGAAACCAGTCTGTCCGAAAACCCAATCACAGGCCATATTCACTGAAGGGTTGATATTCTCAGAACTCCAAGATTTCAACAAAGCCGGGAAGTGTTTCAAAAATGGGACCAAGTTTGCATGACAACAATCTTTATATGTCTATCAAAGTTGGTTTTACCGAGCGCTGATGCTTCTTCATATTAAGCTCGGAAATGTGGATGAGGCAAATATCTACAAAGTCCTCATTCCCGAGGACCATGATTTGCAACTCCCAGAATTTCTAGAACCAACGGTATTGACTAAACCAATGATACTTGAGGAGATCAGCAAACAGCAATGCCGGAAGATCTTAAAGGAACTCTCCGAAAAAAAAGAGATCCGGGACAACGAATTAGTCCAGAAAGAATACCGGACGATATTTAGTACCATGTCTGTACTTAAAACCCTTGTGCCAACAGATGCCTTAGCACAATTCTGCGAGCTACCAAAAGAGACAATCATCGAACGGGTCACATTTGCGGATTCAATCTTTTGGACATCTAAGAACCGTAAAACGAAGCCTATCTCAGATGTGACCTCAGAATATCAGAAATATGCACTCATATGACGAGAGTATCAACCACTTGATATCCCAATAGAGTTCAAAAATCCATATTTCCCAAAGTTTTTTGAAGATATATACAAGGATGACCTAAGCTCATTCGACCTAGGGCGAAGAAATAGATTACTATCCGTGCGGCTTTCAGAGATCATTTCAGCATCCCTGAAAGCAGATACCTGCGACTTGAAAGTTATGGGAATACCAAGGGTCGACATCTCTCTCACCAGGATCACTCAACATATCCCCGCTAACGTGGAATATGCTTGCAAATATTGGGTTCATCATCTAAATCACTCGTCGTTCACAGAAAACTACATCTGGCTTAGTATACATTTAGAGAAGTTTTGGCTTCATTGGCTAGAAGCAATGGCAGTCATGGGATCAATCAAGCAAGTTCTTGAGATGATTAGATTACTGGAAACTAAATTATCTATACGTCTTCCGCATCATAATAAAGATTCCCCTGATGAAGATCCCAGCCTTTCCCCGACGATAAGACGGGCAAAGTCTTCAATCACGTCGAAAATCGAAACCATGAAAAGGTTAATGGAACGCTACGAGGATATAATCGACGAATTCCCACTTTAGGTTTACTATCTCAACATGCTTATCGATGGAGAAAAAAACATGACGGACACGCAAGATATAATCAAGCTCAACATCGTGATTCATGATGCTCACGATCGAGCTTTTACTCGCGAGGGGGTGGCTCGTGTATACGAGTTGTGTCTCAAAGCTGTTAAACCAGATTGGGGATAACAAAGAGCAGCCCTTGCATCGGATTGCAGTCGCATTATTTATAATGATATATATGCCGGGTGTGTCACCTCAAGGGACATGCTGGCGAAAAAGTCAAGTCATTCTCAACAAGTTGAACACGAATCGGGAACTCGCCATTGGCATCTTAAAACGCCACAGGGAGATGTATATAAATGGCTGTCTCCCCCTAAATTCTCTCCTCATGGTACCAAAGTTGCTTCGACAATATATCCGGAAATATTTGTCCATGATTCAAATTCCGGGAAACTACTATGGTCACAGCGTCCCGATGATAGATCACCATTCAGGACTTTTTTTTTTTCATCAAGTGGAGATTCCTTGCTCGCTATTGATAGTAAGTGTCGCATGGTCGCCATAGACGCTGAATCTATCAAAGTGATAAGGAACCTTGGTGCAGGGCCTGCAAGAGGTCTCGCCTCTATAGCGGTACTATCTGATGATCATATTCTACTCTCAAACCAATACGCTCCACTAATTATTATAAACTCCAGAGGAGAAAAAATCCACGAATTTATAGATATCCCGAAACGCCCTCCTATTCAGTTGGTTGTATCGCACGACCGAAGCCGCGTCGCTATTATATACTCGCACGCTGTTTCGATATGCGCACTTCCATCCGGCAAACGCCTAGTATTGTTTGATTTAGAAAGATTCTCGCTTTCCCCAGCGCATGGCAAGCAACAGGGTTCCTGTTACAAAGACAATAAGATACTAGCATGTGCATTTTCAGAAGTCGGCGATCAATTTGTCATGATTTCTAGGAAAAATGGGTTGAAATTCCGGGATCTCCCTCTTAACTTACGGATAGAGGACGGGTGGGTCTTACGCGGAACAGAAAGATTATTACGTATACCTTCCCATTACACGGCTGTGATTTCTTCACCGGTAAAGAGCAATATTACCATTTTAATGCGCTCATCGGGTAAAATGATCGAGTTGACATTTGCTCTCGCCAAAGAGAGTTTGTTAAGTACCCCGGACAGCACGTTCAGGCGGGTTCTATATGCATTGATGGCTGTTTTGCTTTTCATGTCGCTTGTAGCTTGTCTAGACTAGAGGACGGCTGAGAAGAACGTTACCCGTAACAGGAAAACGTCAAAGAACGGAAGCACCAAATATACACTTTTCCATGAGGATACTAGCGTTGAGACGTTTAAACTTGCACTTTGTGGGAGATAGGAATAAGATCATTTCACGACCTGAGCGTTGAGCGTTCGGTTTACGAGACAGTAATGTCACGAGCCTTCATTCAAGTGCTGTTTGTACGCTGTTGTGATGTGTCATTTTATACAATCCGGATCTATTATATGTACACAGATCGCCCGATTCATGAAAGCAATCTAAACTTATCCCAAGTTACAAGACTTACTACTAGCCCTTTCCTGTGGGAAGATACCCCACTCCCCACAAAATAACAAATCACCGCAGCTCTTTCCCACCGGCAGCAGCAGCTTCAGCCTCCTCCCGCTCCTTCCTCCTCTTCACCCTCTCCGCCTTCTCAATCCGCTTCTTAAACCACTCTTCCCTGGCACGATCCTGCTCTTCCTGCGTTGCATGGAGAATCATACAGCTGTTCATCGCCTTTTGTTGTTCCTTACACTTCCAAACCATGCTGAACGTCCGACCCCGCGCGCAATCCGCGTATCCTACACCATTTTACAAAATCGTTAGCTCTCTCTCCTCTTTCCCACCAAAATATCAACTTTATATTGAACAATTGTAGCGATAACCGCATTTATATATAACGATAATTGCGGAAAAGCGCCGGATGGTAGCCCGGTGAAAGAAAACATACGTCTAATCTCCTCCGCGCATATAGCCCTAACATTCGCATAATATTGATCGCGAACTTGACTCTCCTGTGCGAAGGAGAGGGGTAGCGGGTTCTTGGAGGGGAGAGAGTATCGTTCCTGCGAAGGGTCCGGTACCGAACCGGCAGGATTGACGATCGGTCGGGGCATTGTTTTTTAATTTTTAAAAGAGGAATTTAGTTGAACGATGTGCCGTTATCTGTCGTGATTCATGACGGGTTGTGAAGCGGTGTGGAGGGTCGGTTTGGCTTGACGTTGTCGGGTTGGAGTTGAAGGTGGTATGAGGTGAGGTTGGAAGGTTTGGAGTTGCGCGGTTCGAGGTCACCAGCCACAATTCGCGAATGTGGCGTGTGCATCAAGCTCTCAATATATTGGAACACACAACGAAACTAGCAGACACGATATGGCTTCAAATCTAGGTACTAGAAGAAATTCACGCTTGAGCCTCGCGGGTTTAATTTTTTTTGCTTGCATTAAGAGAGTTATAATATGGTGAATTTCATATCGTTCGCGCATTCAGAGATCACGTCGTTGGATTGGTCGACCAGTCTCAGGCATCTTGTGAATATCTTGATTCAGAAAGTGCCTCCATTATATTAGGTTCATAGATCCCTTTCAACAATTACGACGTATTACTAGGATTCGGAAACGCATTCGTCCCGCTCAAAACCACCATCCCCCTCTCCCTCGAAATATAACCCTTGATATACCCTTTATACATCATATTCGCCAAAAAGCATTCTACTTCCTCCGTCTCCACATCCACCCCGCTCTTCCAGCTAACCGCAGCCCTGAAGTGATCTACGGGGATTCTGGTCTTCGATTCCCCAGCGGCAAGGTACACCTTCCTGAACAAATTTCGCAGCGTGATGTCCCGTCCGCGTTCCAATGTTAGGAAAATGCGTTTTTTGACAAACCAGTCTTCACCCTTTGCGAGGTATTCGTCGTAGCCTCGCAGGTCACCGTCCTTGATACAGCGGGCGAGGGGGAGGAATAGGGCTTCTAGCGATGGGTGAGGCTTTAAGAGGGTAGCAGAGGGGAGTTGTCGACGAGTTAGGAGTTTGGTAGGAATGAGGTAGGTAAGGATCAGTCTAACATTCAGATTAGCATTTGTTAAGCAAGGGCATATGGCGTGATGCTCACTCTTTATTCTTCTGCGCATCTTTGTGGCAGAGTTTGTATGCCATTTCTAGATGTTCCTCTGCTTTAAAGTAGTCTTCATCAAGGAAGGCAATGACACCACAGTAATACTTGAACGTGACAATATCCGAGGTTCTGAAAGATAGCAGATCCGGCATTTCGGTGGTATTCGCGACGAGAGCCTTGAGTATATTCTTCGATAGCGTGATGGCGTTGAGTTTGAAGTACGTCTTGAAGAGTAGATTGATAATATAATACGTCCCCCATTTTCGACTCTGTGCCAGTTCAGCTCTAATTCATCCCACAGGAAGGTTAGCAACTCGCACTCAATCCCAGAAGAGAGCAGTGTAACAGAGCGTACCGATCATTCAAGCACACATTAAATGCTCGATTGATAATCCTAGCAGCCTCCTCCAATTGCTTCCACGCATCTTCTCCCTCTGCCCTCTTCGCTTCATCTGCTCGGATCGCGACATATCGTAGATATTTGCATGCCGTATAGAGTACTTCAAGCGCCCACACTTCCCATCCCGAATTCTGAAACCCTCGAATGACTGCTCTACCCAATGTTCCCACCAGTTAGCCAATGAACATCCTCAAATGCCAAAACTCTCATCACATAGACCAAAAAATGAGGTTTTGTATCGAAAGGGTAAAAGGGCGTACTGCGTCAAATCCTTCATTCCCGTGAAAACCTGCCCCCATTCAACCTCATCGTACCGTTCCAACGACTGCGAGACCTTCCAGAACGCAACGTAAACCTCCGCCCAGGCTTCCAAGCCGTTCTTATTTGTGATTTTGGGACGGGCCGAGTTGTTCTCGTATTCGAGGGCGCGGAAGATGTCTTCGGCTACGCGGGCGGAGTTGGTGCTGTAGGCGAACTCTTCGAGGTCGGTGTTTGTGAGAGAGATGGTGGAAGCTAGGAGTTTGCCATTTTCTTCAACGTGAGCCAGGCGCCAGGCGCGTCTAGGCGAAGGATAGGAGGTTAGTAACTTGGTATAAGATTTAGAGGGTGGACCGCTCACATTAAGGATTCCATTGTAGGTGATTGTGGTGTTAGTTGAGAAGAGTTATGAGGTCATCGCGACAAGACAAGGAAGAAGGTTTGAAGGTTTGAGCTCAACGTTCCGCGCAACGCGAATAGCTTGGCTTAAGCTCACCACGATTCCTCTCGTACTCTGAAATGCTAAAATTTATAAAATCCATTTCAAACCATTTGATGGTGGAATATGCATATATTTTATATTCAAATTATAATTTCATGTCTTTTGATACGCTCATGCAGATAGTAATAAAAGTATTACACAAAGGAATCAACGCCATAGCGCCGCTCCGATCCATCCAAAAATCCAGAACCACCAAGACTGCCCCTCTATCGGCTTACCTTTATTATATCTAATAGATCATTCATCCACTACAGCACTAGATTAAATTTTAAGCCCGAAACGACGACTGTATTGTTTAATTCCCAATAGTCCACCTCCAATCTATCTTTGCGCTGTAACATATGCTTAAGGAGAGAAAAATATTAGTCCCCCTTCTACCAGCCGATCAAAAAATGCGGGTAACTTACTAGCATCGATCTGTTTTATCTGCGGCAGCGCCAACCGTACTTTATTCCTATACGTCGCTGGACTACTAGTCTGCAGCGGATTGGCTTCAAAGTACACGGTCTCCAGCTCCTCTTTATCCTTCAAGATATCTTCAACCTCTTTGAACGAACTGAGTTGGTTTTCCGATGCCCAGAATTCGGCTAGTCCGGCCAGATGCTCGATTCCTTTGATAGACGTGAGTTTGTTGTGGGTGACATCGAGAACTTTGATATTCGGCTTAGAGATATTGTCAGTATATTTTCGTAGCAAAAATGAGAAGGTACTGCACATACAGTGTTTTCGAGCCCCGAAAGGTCTTCGATAGCGTTATGGGAAACATAGACTTCTTCTAGCGTAGTCAGACCGTCCAAACCGCTGAGTTTAGTGAGCCGATTCGAGGGTAGCGATAATATTCTCAAATTCGACAGCATGGAGATATTCTTTATCGCATTGGATAACATTAGCCACCAAACCCATCAACCTAAGACTAAATCCGGTAGAAAATATGCCAACCTTAATTTCCGTAATTTTATTCTTCCCTAGCCACAGCTCCTCCAATTTTTTCAACCCCTCCAAGTTCTGAATCTCTCTGACTTTATTTGCTCCAAGCTCCAAATTCGTCAGTTCGGCAAGGGTATCCAACCCCTCGATCGTGGAAATCCGATTAGACGCCAAGTATAAATTCCTCAACTTGACCAGATTCTCGATATTCTTGACATGTTTGATGGAGTTGTAGCTCAAATCCAGGCTTTCAAGGTTGACCAAATCGTTCAGTTCGCGAGTCATGTGACCGATCCCATTATCGTAGAGATCGAGGTCTTGTAAAGTACCAGCGAGGAAAGCTAGGCCTTCGACTTTTGGAATTTCGTTTTGTCGGAGGCATAGACGGCGGACAGAGGTAAGTTTCTCAAGGCCGAGGTTTGGTATGGCTGTTATGCGGCAGTGGACGAGGTCGACATCCTATGATTTTTTTCGTAGTATGTTAGCAAGCTTAGTTAAAACACGCGATGGTGGGGTGACTGCATGGTGGTGGGATAGCAGCACATCAGACGAACCTCGGAGTCTGGAGGGAAGTCTTCTAGTAAATCTATAAAAAAAGATAAATAGGACAAGTTAGAAGAGTAAAGATATTATTCCTAGAGTTATTTGCATTTAGTACCTTCATCGCGCTCCAGCGGCGGCGGTCGCAGAGCATTCGCTTCGTCTTCCGCAGAGGGATTGGTAAGAGCTTCCGGGTTTGATAGAACGGCACGGGGGCGCTCTTCCTCGGCACCTGCAGGGCGGGGATCTTCGTTTTCGGTCGTCATACTCGGTTTTGATATTTTCAATATTGCACTTTTGCTACCTGAGCTTCGTCGGCTGTGGATTTTTGTCTTTGGTGATAGTGCAAATTGATAGTTCAAGTTGAAGTCGGTAAGGTTGAAGAGGTTGAAGCCGGAAGGATTCAATTTGGGTTGGTTCGGCGCTGGTAATTGGCAAACTCGGCTACCGCAGGTGTAACCTGCCCTGCCATTACATAATACCCAAACCAGCATTCCTCGCAATTTTGACACGAATGATAGCTTGAGATGACAACTAGTAAATTGTCATGAGTGGGCTGATTTTTATCAGTTTAGCCTCAGGCATCATTTCTAAAATATAAAATACCTACTAGGAGCTAGTGCTACAGCGTGGAGCGCTCTGGAATACCTCCACAAAGTAAAATACTTTTTCAGAAGCGCTCGAATATTCTCAAACTTGAGAATTTATACACTAATTCCCCGGACTAAATACATGCGTCAGTGAATCTAAGTTATAGGTTTAGTATATGCAGTAGAGTATCCTCGAATTCATACTTGAAAATAGAAGTTATCCACCCCAAAATATTACATCAGTGACCATCAAAGTCCACAATATAGATGCATTCAGCTAGACGTTTAGATATTTTCCGGCCCTAATTTTAGGATACTCGAAACCTTCAAGAGCATCAAATATCATGTCGTTTAATAATAGATCAGAACACTCATTTCAGTTTCTTTTGTGCGAAATCCCGCCCCAAATACGGTCTTTGAGGCTAGACTTTTTGTACATATCACAGGAGATATTATGCATGTAACCCTAAGAGTAATGAGCTATCTAATTGATTTGTATGCTTATTTTAATCAAACCAGAAATACGGCAAGGTGATAGTTGCTTTAAACTGTTCCAGGAATCCTCAAGGGTATGTCATGTTGGAGAATTTGCGTTGTCGCGCGACCTTGCGCATCAACAAAAAAAAAAAAAAAAAGTCTCGCGAAATCTCGATCAATCTAAAACCTTCAATCTCCAATCTCCAACCATATTCAAATCTCCAACCTACGAATATAACCCCCCTCACCTCTCTACACTTAACTCGATTCAAAATCTTCAAGCCCGTTCCCGAACGGCATATAACCCACAATGTGTAAGTTCCTACCCTACATCCTCAATCCTCTCCTCACACCACTAACCAATATACACAGCATCAATGCGAAACGCAATCCAACGTCGCAACCACCGCGAACGTTCCCAACTCTCCTCCCGCCTCCGCTACGGCCACCTCGAAAAACACCGCGACTACGCCCTCCGTGCCAAAGACTACAACTCCAAAAAACTCCGTCTCAAAACCCTCAAATCTAAAGCCACAGACCGCAACCCCGATGAATTCTACTTTGGTATGGTCAACGCCTCCACCCGTGACGGTGGTGTGCTCGTCAAAGAACGCTCCGGCGCGGGTCCGATGGGGATGGATGTCGTCAGAGGGTTGAAGGTACAGGATAAGGGGTATCTAAGGGTGATGTCTGACGTGGAACGACGGAAGAGGGAAAGGCTGGAGGAGAGCTTGGTGTTCGTTGATGTTGATGGGGGGAGTACGACCTTAGGGTTGGGGAAGAAGAAGGTGTTTGATGAAAACGGGAATGTTGTGAAGCCTGCGAAGGAAGACAAGAAGAAGACACAGAAGAAAATTACGATGGACTTTGACGAGGAGGACGAGATGGATTGGGAAAGTGAGGGGGACGAAGATGAAGATGAGAATACACCTAAACTTACCCCAGCTGAGCTCAAAGCTACGAAAGCACGGATGACGAAATACAAAGAACTGGAAGCACGCATGAAACGAGAGGCGGAACTAAAGTCCCTCGAAAGAACATTAGATGCCCAGCGGGAGTTCATGGGGAAGAGTGCGCCTAGGATGGGCCTGACGAAAGAGGGAAAGCGGTGGTTCAACAATGCCCGCAAGAAGTGAGGATTCTATCTCTCACATTGCGACGTTTGTACGATATAATGCATGGAGACCGGCGTTTAGGATTTCACGATATGTAAAAGTTTGATATTTTAGCGTTTCTTTATTAGAATTGGTCACATTCAAAAAGAGTAGTGTACATTATCCCCAAGCTAAATGATAAAGGAAAAACAAAGTCCAAGTTCCTACCAGAGAAGAGATATTATCGCCTTGCCAATAAAAATACTGTGAAACCCACGAACGCCTTCGATATCCGCACAAATCTGCGCCCCTATAGATCCTCACTCCCGAAGATACTATGTTATCAACCTGCCCTTCCTACAGCAGCAAACCCTAGAAGATAGTCTCTTCTCTTCGTTTCATTATAGGTAGATCTCTCTAGCATCCTTTGGTAAACTATCAGCAGGACAGTACGGACACTTGAACCGATTCCCCGATCTCGACAGTTTGTTCAAGCTATCCTTCGCCAGCACGTGACCGCACGGAATCATCATCGGTGGGTTCGAATCCGTCGTCTGCTCTTTTGAAACAGGGCACACAAAGATCGAGTGAAATTTGTATTTATCCGGTAACGGTATCTCGACGGGCAACTCGTTCTGACTCGTCCACTCTGTCTTCTTCTCCTTCATGATCGATGTCATCTTCAAAAGCGTGGGGAGGGCGATAGCACCAGCAGTCGTCGCGACGTAAAGCGGCGATTCCGCTGATAGTCGAAGAAGCGAACAAAACTCGCTTGTGAAGGAATCGATCACGGCTTCCCAAGACGATTCAGAATTTAGTAACTCAGCGTATGGCGAACTGGCCATCTTTTGTTGCCACAATAAAGCTCCAGCCAACTGTGATATTTCTACCCGAGCCCGTAAAATTAGCATCATTCGTTTGCATAGGCACATATGTGATGTACTCACCCCCGAGATACTTCTGTTGGAACGGCACAAACTCCCGCCTCGAGTACTCCAACGCTTTAATCGCCCCCCCTTCCTCCCCGCCAAATAACAGCACGACATATTGCAACCGATGCAACTCAAACTCCAGGTTACTACCCCTTGCTTCAAGTTGCTCCCTCTTACTCGCAGCCCACTCGATCGCTGGTGCTAGATTCCTCATCCGCAACGCCTCCCTGATCCGGTACATATCCCTAAACTCGGTTTCCAAGCTCGGCGGGACGGATTCGGACAGTTTGGCTTCGGAGATGAAGGTATCAGCGATATCAAAGTTGCCTTCGCGGAGGAAATGCATCGCTATGGCGCGGTCTATGAGGGGCTGGTGGGAGGAGAGGACGTCGTAGTCGCTCATGTTTACTGGTTTGAATTTCTATATAAACCATAAAGGGTGAGCACAGCACGCGATCAAGGTAACGTATTAAGAGTGAAAGGGTGTGAATACTTTATCGAGGGCCTTGCCATACTTGTTGAGGCCGCCATAGACCTCCTTTAGACTGTCATTCGTCTTGTCAAACCCAGTCTTAAGCTGTCCTTCCAGCGAGGATAGAGTAGAAGCCGCGGACGAGGGATCTATATATACAAGCCATATCATATTAGAAACATACGACCACAACTAGAACAACCACGACCCGTGCGAACGCGCGGTCTGGCAAAAAAAAGCTTTAGTAAGGAAGTCGTGAAATACCAGTTTCGATGGTGGACCGAGCGGCCATCAACAGCTCGAGGCAGGCGTCGATGTCTTTGATGGACTTGGACAGGTTGGCCTTGCCCGTCAACCTATCCAACTCCTTCTCAATCGCATCCATCTTGAAGGAATAGCTATTTTGTATCGGTTGTCCGTGATTCGACTCGGTGTGGAAGGAATATCGGTCGTGCGAGTGTACCCAGTCGCCGGCGGACGGATGTTTTTAGAGGTATGCATCAGCGACGGAGGGATATTAGAGTGGTTTGTGGTGGGTGGCTTTGTGGGGACCTTTTTCGGCGGCAGGTCGGTTGGGTGAGTTTCGGCTGCAGTGCGGTCGCCGGGGGCGGTTCCACCGGGGGCACTTGACCAGGCCGGGGTCAAAGGGTATGGGTAATTATGCCTATTACCGGATTGCAACATGCAACATTTTGTCAACATGTGTATCACCTGCCAGGTCCGTCCGCCTGCATATAGCTCTCGACTGAACCTGTATCACTCCGCTATTGTCTATGTAGTAGGGGCAATGAGCTCAAACATCTTTGTAAAGACCAGGCAAGCTCATGCACCCGTTCATTTATTTCAGTCACACCAAATAAAATCTACTCGAACACGATAATGCATACGTACATTCGGCACTTTAAACCGAGAACACAGAACTTCACTGGCAACAAGCGCGAAGGGCAGATCCGTTACGAAGAAGCTTACTCTCCTTACAAGAAATGAGAACCAGACAGATCTCGAAGTTTTCTGGACGCCCAATATCAGACCGAATTTTCATATCTTTCCAGTCGATAACGGTTAACCGTTGACCGGCGCCATCCCACAGTACATTGAACCCAGTGGCTTTTACAGCATCGCGCGATGGTCTTCGGAGGAATTAGCCGTTTTCATATTGATATACTCTAATCGAAGTATCCAGAAAGGTTCCAGTTCCCCGACGACTAGTGTCTCAGGATAAAAGGTTTCTCACGAACTTCAAGGACCGAGAAGTCCGGGAAAGCTTTCCCTGTCGCTTCAGGGAACTTCTCCCACTTCGAAGCTAAAGAACTTACTTGGGAATCAGCGAACCGACAGTGATGTAAGTCTCGATCGTGCTCTAGACCGAGATTCAACGGCGTGGCTATATGTTGTAAGAATTTAGAGTGGAGACCCAGCTTATTACCAACCAAATGCCTGTCAACGCTCCTGTCAACTGCACATAAACTGGGTACTTCACCATGACGGGCTATCTTGTAAAGGTTGCTCAAAACTTCCTCTATAAAGGTATCCCAATGCTTAGTGTATTCTAACGGGAGGTTATAAGGGCTGCCGTCCGTATGCCCACAGGATTTCTAGAACCATAAAAATTTATATACTCAGATATTATTACGTAGTAAGAATAATAAATTGATCCCACAAATACCACGTTCACGTATCAAATTTCAAAGCCACACAAGATGTAAGAGAATAATCTATGACATGGCGCCAGGATAAGTAAACTGGGTAATATTCTCAAAAAAGGGTTATAAAGACTCGCTTCCCACGTGGGTAGTACATACCCACACTGAGCATAAATCTCTCTTCTCTTCTCTTTTCAGATGCGAGCTTATTACAGAAATACCCCCATTCAATTCTTAAACACATATATACTATACATCACAACATCTTATCGTCGTCGCAATATAGCTTCCATCATTCGATAGTATAATATTAGAATATACTACCACGAGATCACAATATATATCTATTCATATACCTCAAAGTATTTCTGTATACCTTCTCTATTATTGAAATAAAAAAATATGCTAGACTCAAAAGAACCAGAACCAGACATCACAGCCCAACTCCGCGCCCTCCAATCCCGCGCCCAAATCTGGGTCAAACCAACAGACCACATCCTCACCGATGCCGACGCATATGAATACGATATCTACCTCGCTCAAAAAAACTCCTACAAGATTTCATTCAGCTGGGGCATCACCCTAGCCATCTACGCTATACTTTCCGGCGGTTTGACATACTATACCTGTCTCCTCATCGTTTCTGGTAAAATCAACTCGAATGCGAATATTAATGCGAATCAAGCTCTGCTTGAGGAATTGAGGCTTGGAAATATAGTATCGGTGATGGGGTTTCATCTTTGCATGTTTCCGATGGTGGTGATGGTGAGGGGGAATGGCATGGTGCGGTGGGCTTGTGCACAGATTGTGGGGAGTTGTGTTTTGGCTTTGATTGCAGCGACGGGGTGGTGGTGGGTAGTGTTTGGGGTTGGGAGGAGTATTACCGGTGATACCTCTGGGGTTTGTCTTAGCTTCAAGCCCACGTTCAGGGCTTTTGAGATTTAGGATCATAAAAACGATGAGGACCTGAAGTTGGAATATGGTGTATGGTACTCTTTATAATTTAAGAAAGGGTATTAAAATGGGCGGTATTATATTCTATCAAAATGGTA
Organism: Orbilia ellipsospora; assembly: GCA_036971675.1. Lineage (NCBI taxonomy): Eukaryota > Fungi > Ascomycota > Orbiliomycetes > Orbiliales > Orbiliaceae > Orbilia > Orbilia ellipsospora. The sequence goes on from JAVHJO010000006.1 coordinate 823,165, forward strand.
CGCTGGATAATTAAATGGGGCTCGCAACTGCTACTTTACAATGAAATCCAAATTATAACACCCGCTAGTAATCGAAAAATGCAAACCAAATATTGAAGTAGTTAGACTTTCTTGTCATCAAGGCGCTTTACCCTTCCTACTCCTAATCCCATGTACAACCTTCTTATGCGTCTTGATATTCTCCTTTGCCCTCGCTCCGGTTCTCTGAGCATTACAACCCTCAACATCACACCGATACACTCTATTCTTTACACTCTCATCACTGTGCTCTGATATCTGATGCCGCTTTAAGTTCGCCTCTGTAGTATCACGATGTTCGCAATCCGGGAAGTCGCAAATGTAGGGTTTATGTTCCGGTGCTATCCTGCGTTTCTTAAGTTTTAGAAAGCGAGGTTCGAGGGTGGGTGACTCGGAGACGCTGAGCGAGGATTGGCGGTTTTTAGCACTATTATGCTTATCTACCGATTTCCTCGTAGAAGAGAGGATGGGAATGCTTGATTCGGATGAAGACGGTGAAGGCGACTGTAATGGTGTTTTATCCATGCGTTGGAGAAATTCTGGTCCGGAAAACTTGCCATTGATAGGAATTGCTTTGGGATTCGTAACGGCAGATGCAGAAGCGGCACCAGTGTGACCGTTATAATTATCGTCCGTAAAATACCACCATTCCTCATCCCGTATCCTAGACTCGATATACCCTTCCGAATAACCCCTTGTATTCAATCCTCTACAACGTAGAGAAAGTCCATCGTGGCATTTCCGGCATAGGACTAAAATCCGCTTGACGAGTCTCAGAAATTCCCTACGTGATCTCTGGTGGATTTTAATCAGACCGATGAGGTATTGCTCAAAATCGTGAATACTGGTTAGAGAGCCCGCTCTGAGCGTATATTTTGCAACTTTGAGTATTTGGGCGATGTGTGAGGCTCTATCTTGTTTCAAAGGTGTAATTATTTTTTCAATGATGGAATCTTGAAGCTCCATTTCTTGGGGACTGGGGATGTCGTTTGTGGTATTATGCATGGGTTTGGGGGAGTTCAAAATCGTTGAACCAAAGGTTCCGCAGAGATAAATGAACACGACTCCAATGTTATCAAGGGCTAGTCATGGTTTCAGCAAAACTCAAATCTATTATTTTGAGAGATTGACTTACATTTCAGAAAACGGATAACGTTGACAAAAATAGTTCCAGTGACAAGGTCTTTCCAGGTTGGAGTATACTCCTTCAACCTTAAATTTTGTTGATTCGGAAGTCCAAACCACTCGCTCCTTCCATCAACTCTAACTTCACCGTCCCTCCCACTGATTGAATGATGTTCCTGCGGCCACTGCAATATATCTTTCAGCTCCTGGCCTGGCGTTGTACCCGTAGCAGAATAAGCCAAAAGTGACGCTTCGAACTTTTGCTCCTTCACCCATGAAAGCCCGTGATTCAACTCATCCCACATCACCGTCACAACCTCGTCAAACAGATCCTGCTCGCTCGATTCGGCCTCTAGGCACCCTTTGAATACGGATATACCGGATATAAACGCCGGCTCATCTAATTTCGGCGTCATCTCATCTCCATCTTGCGACATGGCATACGCGACGTGTAGGAAACTATACATCTCTTTGAGGGAACGGGGTATCCCACCGTCCAGAAACTTCTCTAGCGTATCGAACCCGGTTTGGAGGATATCATCAAGTTCACCAAGGTTATTGCAGAACCGACGAAAGCGGGTGGATACCGTATCAGAGTATGCCGCACGTTTTAGTTTTTTGTAGGCCGCGAGTGCCGCAGTGAGGAACTTTTCGTTAACTTGCCGGAAACGATGTCGGGAGGCGTGGATGTTTTTTGTATTGCGGCTTGCGGATTTCGAGGGTGGTGCGGCGGGGTTGTCATCGTGGAGTTGAAGACCGTTACGGAATCCGCGAGCGTAGGTTTTGAAGATTCTCAAGTCGGACAGGTTGGATTGTATATCTAACAAGTCGGAAGTATTTATTGGCATCTCATGATCTGTTTCGTTCCCTGACTCGAATGTTTGCAAGAAGGAGCCTGTATCGTGGGGATTAATCGGGAATGTCGTTGAATCTTCCTCTGCTGGCAACATTAACGATTCATCGGCGAAAAGGTCTTCAATGATATCTTGCATAGATTGCTCATTGACGTTCGGTATCGGCTCCGAGTCCTCCAGCTGATATTGAGGAAGTGCTTCGTGAGTTATTTCAGCTCTTTTTCGACTCTGCCTCCTTGAATTCTGAGACTTAGAAACCAGCGTCAAGTCTGACCATTGCGAGCCAAAATTACCCAGTAAATCGAATCCCTTCAACATCGCATCCTCTTCCTCCCCACTTACATAAATACCACTATCAAAAGGATTCGATTCCACAATATTCCCGCTCCTCTCCCGCCTTCTCTGATTCAAAATCTCCTCATAAACACTCATAACAGCCGACGACAGTTCCTCCAAAGCATATTGCCCTCCGCCTCCCGCTATCAACGACTGTGCTAGCTTTCTCTCCCCCTTCGCTAATTCCTTGGTTATAACATCGACCTCCTGACATCGCTCGCAGGCTCCAAAGTTGTATACTTCCCTACCGCTAGGGAATTTTCGGGAGCAAATGTCGTCTGTTATGGTGCTTTGGACGCAGGCGGAGCGGAAATCCCCCCATCTTTTGCAGAGACAGGATTCGAAGACGCGGAGGTCGTAGTAGCACATTTATATTTATTATATATATTACGAAGATTGTTGATCAATGCAGTTGGATTGTATATAGATTGAAGTTTTCTTCGTAGATTTAAATCTTTAAATACGTAGGGGATATATGTGGAGCTTCGGATATAATTAAAATCCGTGTTGTTTTTGGGTTATTCCGGGAACGAAACTCGAGCGATGGGTATGAAGTTCAGATGAGTTTCGCGGCTGCGAATTCGAAAAGAGCTTAAAGAACCATGCACAGTAGATACTAAGATGGGGCACCCCGAGACACGAAAAGAAGGGCATAACCAGGCAGAGGAGTTTCTTATATCGGATTTATCGGATTGACGGGCAACTTCTCCCATCCTAATATCCTAATCGCAAGTTCGGTGCGCGCGTGCTTTCAAAGTCGCTGTGCTGTTTCGTTAGGATTATATTTTCGGCAAGATTTACCGAGCGCAGGGCCATTCGAATGGCATTAATTGTCAGCTTGCCATGTTTTCTCGTCTACTTGAGACGACTGGCTACTATATTTGGTGATATAAAATATCGCAAAGGTGATTGAATCGTAGAGAGTTAGATTTAACTTTCTGATTGGATACATTTACAATTCCATGGCTGTCAATGTTGACCGAAAGTGCCCAAAGTTGCATCGCTGACTAAGCTCACAACCCCGGTCCAATTCTTCGGTCTTGGCGCGCAGGTCCCAAAAAAATTTCAGTCGCAAAACTCAATTGAACCAAAGTATCAACAACCAACATCTTCAAATCTCCCATCCACGCCCTCCGAACCCGTCACAATGGCCAAATCAAAGGCCACCAAAAAGTTCGAAAAGAACAAGCTTCCCAAAATCTTAGAACAACGAAACGCCGTCAAAAAGATCAAACAGCGCCATAACACCTCCAAGAAGCGAAAGACAGAGGACCGGGAATACTATAATGACGAAAACGCACCCGATGACGACTCCAAAACACAAAAGAAACCCAAAGTCGCTTCGGCTACCGATGGCGACTTGTTTGAGAATATGAGCGTGGAGCAATTCTTCCAAGGTGGTTTCGAAGTGCCGTCCAAACCCGAAAAGAAGGATAAGAAGCAGTCCAAGAAGGAGAAGAGCGGAAAGCGGAAGAGGGATGAGGATGCAGTGGAGGATGTCAATGGTACAGACTCTGCTGAGGAGGGAGAAGGCGAAAATGCCATTGAAAGTCACAAGGATCAACTAGCAGCATTGGCAGAGAAGGACCCCGAGTTTTTCAAGTATCTACAGGAGAATGATTCGGAGTTGTTGGATTTCAAAATGGCAGAAGAACAGGACCTCGACGAGATTAGCGATCTCGAAGAGGAAGACGACAAGCCATCGTCAAAGAAATCTAAGAAGGATAAATCGGATGAAGGGAAATCGAACCTCGTCAAGAAAAGCCAAGTCGAACAGTGGGAGAAATCAATGAAGGAGCAGAAGAGCTTAAGAGCTACCAGAGAAGTAGTATTAGCATTCAGAGCTGCTGCCCACGTCGGAGAAGCAGAAGAGAAGAACTTCAAATACTCCATTGCGAATCCTGATGGTAAGTCTTGAATCATCCTATTCAATTACCTTAGCTAATAAGTATTCCAGTATATCATGATCTACTCGTCCTCGCACTCAAACAGATCCCTGAAGTCCTCAACCACCACCTCCCCGTCAAAGAACTCTCCAACGGTAGAATACGCATTTCCACCGATTCCTCAAAATTCAAAACCCTCACAACCCTCCTCAAATCCCACTCCGCATCCCTCCTCCACCTCCTCTCCAACCTAACCGACTCGTCAACCACAAAACTCGTCCTAAACTCCACCCTCCACCTCGTCCCCTACCTCCTCTCCTTCCGCCGCTTCCTCCGCGACTTTGTCAAACAAATCGTAGACATCTGGTCCTCCCCATCAACAGAAGACTCAGCCAGGGTAACAGCCTATCTCGTCCTCCGCAAGCTAATCGTAATCGGCGACCAAACCCTCCAAGAAGCCTGCCTGAAATCCGCCTACAACGGCCTCCTCAAAGGCTGCCGCGGCACAACACCGCACACACTGCCCTCAATCAACCTCATGAAAAACGGCGGCATAGACCTCTTCGGCATCGACGAGGATTTATCCTACATGCTCGGCTTCGGCTACATCCGCCAACTCGCAGTCCACCTCCGCAACAGCATCACAAACAACTCCAAGGAAAGTTACAAACAAGTCTACAACTGGCAATACGTGCACTCCCTAGACTTCTGGTCCCGCGTTCTATCCACCCATTGCGATGGTTTAAAACAAGCGGAGAAGGGGAAACAAAGCCCGCTACATCCGTTGATATACCCTCTCGTGCAAGTCACCCTCGGCGCGGCAAGGTTGATCCCCACAGCGCAGTACTTTCCCTTAAGATTACACCTCATCAGGTCGTTGATACGGTTATCCCGACATACGGGGGTATATATCCCCCTCGCGTCGATAATCCTCGAAATGCTCTCGTCAAACGAGATGAAAAAGGCGCCAAAGGCATCGACGTTGAAACCGTTAGATTTCGCGGTGATTATAAGGGTGCCGAAGAGTTACCTCCGCACGAGGATTCTGCAGGACGGGGTGGGTGACCAGATTGTGGAGGTTTTGAGCGAGTATTTCGTGTTATGGGCTACGAGCGTTGCGTTTCCAGAGTTGGTCGTCCCGCCGGTGGTCGTTGTGAGGAAGTATTTGAAGAAGGCGAGTGTGGGGGATGGGAATAAGAATGTGAGGTTTAATAATGCGTTGGCGGGGTTGGTTGCTAGGTTGGAGAGTAACGCGAAGTGGATCGAGGAGAAGAGACGGGAGGTGAGTTTCGGACCTGGGAGAATGGATGAGGTCATGGGTTTTTCGAAGGGGTTGGAGTGGGAGAAGAGTCCGTTGGGGGTTTACGTTGTCACGCAGAGGAATGTGAGGGAGGAGAGGAGGAAGCAGCTGGAGGAGGCGAAGAAGGAGGAAGAGAGACGGGAGAAGAAGGCGAAGGAGAAGAAGGCGAAGAAGCAGGCGGAGGAGGAAGAGAGTGATGAGGATATGAGTGACGATAACGATGACTCTGATGAGAGTTTGGACCTCGATAGTGACGAGGACAATGAGTAGTCTCACAAGCCGGCTACGATCCAAGAAGGGAGGGTAAGGGGGTGGAGGTTAACTATACTATCAGCCTCCGTGTATTTTAGACCAAAAATTAAAAACTTTTCATCATTACTATTATGAGACTTGAGCATATGGAATGCCCCAGAATTTGGTTTTATATACAAAGTCCTTCTCAAATCTTGATGGTGATATTCTTCAAGTCCAACCCAACCGCGATAACGCTCAATGCGAGCGAATACGTGAACAGAGCCCCCATCGAAACCGGAGTCTTGGCCACAATCGTATTCATCGTCATATTAACCGTCCCAGTAGCAAGATTCGCCTAAAAAGGTTAAAACCAGAGTTAGCTGCCAATCCATCAAGTCTATCCCTCTGGTATTTCAAAGAAACCTTCAAACTTACCACCAAGAATATAATCAACCCATTCCTATTAAACGCCCGCAACAATCTCGGACTTCTATCCTCGTAACTCGCACCGCCCTTGACAACCTCCGGATCCCCCCAACAAACAGCCTCGATGAGGTAAAATGCTAGTAATTGCCAGCAATTAAACGCCGCGACCCATGTTATATACGGCATATTCGCTAATCTGCGAGAAACTTGCGAGTTCATGCCATACTTGTAGCTATCCGAGAATTGGAATAGAAGTGTCCAAGCGATAGCTTGAAGTAACAATGGTTTGAAAAGCGGTACTTTTGACGGCGGCGACGAGGTCGTTTTCGCGGCCGATGAAGGCTCACTGGTCTGTTTTTTCTTCTGTGTTCGTTGCTGTTGCTTCGGTGACTTCCCACTAATCGCTGGGAGAATCCTCATACCGGTGGCTTGACCAGCCAGGAATATCGCCAGATAGCCAAAAAACGACGCAATCCCCTCCTTATTCGCATTGATAACATTTGTCCGTTCAGCCAACAATACCCAATTCTGAACACCATAATTGAATAACACCAATTGATACCCAGCTCCCACACATATAGCCAACAACTCTGGAAACTCGAACTTGGTGAAAATACCCTGGAACAGCGCCATGAACGGGGGCAGGAACCCGAGCGTCATGAAGAAATTCCAGTGGAGACCGTACTCGGTTATATGTTCGTGATACTCGGCGGTCTTGGTGAGAGCCAATCTCACGAATCCGAGGGTTAGAAGCGCGATGGAGCTTCGAACGCTGCGTTTCAAACGGGTGAGGAGCGGTGCGGTTTGGCCGAGGTATGCGTCGCGGAGAATGCTACGGGCTGTGGCGGCACCGTTGGCGAATACGAATGATCCGACGCCCAAGTCCATCTGTCAAGAAGTAGAATTGCATTAGCATTGATTGATTGATGACAATCGGAACGTGGATGTTGTTTTGGCATACCAAACTTTGACCCCACGTTTCAACCTTTGCGAATCTTCGAGGGAATACGGGGAAGTCCACCGCGAGAATAGCGAGACAGGTGACTATCATCATCCCACCTCTCCATGCTGTGATGAATGCCTTCTTTGGTAGGTACGCCGCCAATTTCGCCTTCTCAGTTGTTGGTTCTGCCGTTGCATCTTCCGAGTTTCCCTTCTGTGGGGGTTTGCGATGCTTCGGCGCCGGTGATGCGCCGGGTGTCCAGTATAAGAAGACGACATTTGCAATCAAGAGAAGGCTAAAATGTATCGCGTAATCGGAGTATAGAGTGATGGAAAGTAGAAGTGCAGCGACATTGAGGGCGAAGTCAATGAGGAATAATGGCGGGGAGTATTCATCAGCTTGGAAAAAGCCTTTCTTGGTTTGTAAAACGGCATATATAAAGTACGCAATCTAGAACCGATATCGTTAGAATCATGTAGCACCAAATAAATGGAAACATCATTATAAATACCGGAGCGACACTAGTGACAAAGTTAATTTCCGTGATTGATCCACCGGTGTGGTTCGAATAGAAGGCTTCCTTTGAGTTCTTGAGCGACTGGTATATTTTGGCCGCCGCGGCCTGTTCCGTCGTCGCCTCCATGATTTGATCGCTGAGAGGAATGAATCGAGTTTTACCGATTGATAGTATTCTATCAGAGGATTTCAAGATATTTAAAGCGCCTCCTTATGAACAGTCGGCGAGGTCGGGCGCATCGTATGATATCGTGTCTTTTTTTTTTTTTCCTTCGACGGCGTAGAGGGTTCGAGAACCAATGACGTTTCGCGTTTCGACAGAATGTCCACATCGAAAGGGTCGCCCAGAAATATTGGCATTCGGTGCCTGCCCGCCAAACAACTTGGCAGGGCTTGGGAATGAGGGCCTGATTCTCCGATCTGGAAATCCCACAGACCTCAACTCTCCAGCGCGTGTTGTTCCAGTTTTCATAATTGTTGGATTGATTTTTCAAGTGATAGTACATACAATATAATATGGTCATCATCGTGAACTTGTACGACCTATTCCCGGGGAGGTTTAGAAATCCTGACAAAGGGATCAGGATTTTTGGTGTTGCACAGTTTCGAGCTGTGCGGCTGGTTTACGAGACAAAAACACAGCTTGCATGACCTTGATCTCGACTAATTGCGACCTAACGTTAAAGTGAAAACTCTCAACTACGGGTTCATCATCATCACACAGGTTCCCTATGTCTCGGTAATGGTGTATTTTATAAAAAATTTACAAAGTATTCAAATATTTTCTCGTGTCTGTGGGACGCAGCTGACGGCAGACCGAAGTATTTGACTGTGCCGATGACCCGAATAGCGCGAACCGACAGCGGTGTCGCCCTGCTTCACTTTCCTCGTTTCCTCAGCGAGATTGAATGGTGCAAGTGTATCCTTCGACTTGGCTTGTTTCGGTGGAATCGTCAGGATCACAACCGCACGATTAGTATCAACTCCCCACCACAATTTGTTGAAATTGAAAACCCAGAACCGAACATGCACAGTGCACACATTACTATTCCAATTACCAGAACCCCTCCGACCGCAGCCTCAGACGGATTTGCTAGCCAGCCCTAGCAAGATCGCCCAGTCGAGTGCGGCTCAGGGCGTGAGCAACACGCTAATTGCGAGCACCGATTTGGCAATTTGTCAACCTCCAAAGCAGGTGCAGGGGTCTGCCTCTCACCACGCTTACTTTGGAGCCCTTCAGCCCTGGGTAGATGCCTTTTTTTAGACTGAAAATTCACCATGCTTACTCTCAGCCCTCGGTAGCTCGCTTTTCCTTCACTGTCGAACAAGAGCTGCCAGCTCCAATCCAGCTGTATAAATGCCCAGCCTTGGCAGCTTCTTTCTCTTCTACCATCATTCACTCTTCCATCTTCAGCTTCACCTTGGCTTCCATACCAAGCTTCACGATTTTTCTTGTCATTGAATCTATTTGATTGTATTCATATCGCACAGTCGGAAAACGGGAACAAGCCTCAAAAGCTCGGCTCTACATAGACGAAAAACTTGGCGCATACATTTCTTTCACCAAAAAACCCAAAATTCCTCTACAGTAAAAATGCATTTCAGAGCTTCTACAAGCTTGGCCCTCTTGGCCTTCGCTGCCACGACGGTTCTTGCCGCTCCCGCTGCCGAACCAGCTCCGGTTCCAAACAAAGTCGAAAAACGACAAGCCGCAACAGCTGTGCTCGGTGAAGAACCTTCGCCAACATACACCGGAAGGGCATACGGAAACTTGGAACTCATCGCGAGCTTGGTTACCGCTCCCCTCCAGCTAGACCGTATCGCCCTCCTCAAAGACGAAGACTTCATCTTTGATTTCCGAAACCCACCCGGTGAGATCCAAGTCGCTACTGGCAATGGCGGTCGTACCGTTATCGCCAACCGCAAGACCCTGCCAGCCCTAATCGGTACCGGGTCTGGTATGACAATGGGTTTCCTTGGTCCTTGCGGCTTCAACACCCCACACACACATCCACGCGCCACAGAATTGAACGTCCCAGTCGTAGGAAGTCTAAATACCTCGCTCATCCTCGAAAACGGTGTCCGTGTCATTAACAGCCATGTTGACACCTTCCAAATGCACGTGTTCCCGCAAGGAGCCATCCATCAGGAATTCAACCCGGAATGCGGAGAGACCATTTTCGTAGCTGGGTTCAACAGCGAGGATTTCGGTACTAACCAAGTCGCGGATAACTTTTTCAAGCTACCCGATCAGGTCATCCAAGCTGCGGTCGGTGGTGTCATCACCGTTGACGGACGTGATATCGATCAATTCAAGAACATGATCCCCAAGAATATCGCTATCGGTGTTGAAGAGTGTCTCACAAAGTGCGGTCTCAACAAGAGATGATTGATTTGATTATATTATGATTTAGCCACGATTTTCCCTATCCTCTCTCTGTCTCTATTTTCATTATAATTTCATTCATTTTGTTTTGAGCCATTTGCATTTGGAGTCCTGTATTTTACTCAATAAGAACATCTACATTCACGTCTTCTAACTCATACTTCTTTGTCTCTGTGATTTTCTCGGACTTGTGATATACTGATATGCATATATGATACACAGATAACAGTGGAGGGGGAAAAAAAAACAGAAAATCAGCTTTGGAAAAGTTTGAACTATACCAATGCAGCCGCAAGCTCCACAGCTTGACAAATTTCACTCCAGCTCAGACTCAGCCGCACTGCCAATCGCTTGCGGCTGGGCTGTACATTATATCTGCACCCCACTTGATCTCAGTCAGAGTTTAGTGCGACCCCACTTTATAAACGGTTAGCGGATGCAAAAATTAAGCTTACTCGTATTGGCAAGAAGTATCCATTTTGATCGACATAAAGTATTGATTTTCCACTTTTGAAAGATTTCGAAACTTGCCTTTTCGAACTTGCAATTCACCTGCGCATGAAATAAACTCGAGGATATATATAATAAGGTTAACACCTCGATTTCGAGGGGCCTCGAGGATATTTAAGGATCCTCGCAGGCTCTCCAATGCCCTAGCAGTTCGGAGAAATACACGATAAAGTTGTACCAACACGTAGAATAAATATAAAAATAAAATATAACATGGACACAATATCGGTATAGACACAAGGGCAAGGCTAGGGTAAGAGCGCGAGCACTATGCACGTCGCAGAACAAGAACCCAGGGAAGACGAAATCCGGTTCAAGAAGGCATGCTTAGTGCCACCACCAACGTCAGGTTTTTTGTATGCGATAACATGCAAGACTATCAAGGATTTTCCGCTTCCCACTGTTACCCGTTGCTCAACTTTCATCGAAACTGTTTTTTGTCCCTACCAGCCCCCGGCATTTGAGGCCTCTTCCCCATGGTCACCTCTCTCTTCAGCCTTTTGCCGTTGACATATTTGACACCTCTTGTCCGCCAATGGCCTTCGAGACCGCATACGTCGGTAATCTAATTCCCCAGCCAATCACGCCAGCTTACACCGCTCCCAGTCCTCTTCACACACCATGATGACCAAAGCCCAAATGTTCACAATCACCTTCCCCTACAATTGATGAGTTAGCCTAGAAAATAAAGTTATTTTTTTTTTCAAATCAAGCGATAAATACCCCTGCCTAGGCTATGTTGAAGATATCGGCTGTTTTTATTCAATACCCTTCCAATCTTGATATAGGTCTTTAGATTTGCTTTTCGTGATATCGCCTGCTACGACGAATTGGTACATATCCGCGAGCAACACGCCCCCCACACATTTGCGATGAGAGCTCTATTTGATCTCCTTCTGCTATTCAAGTGTCTCAAAATTTTCAATGATTTCCTTTCCCCTTTGACGTTTATACTCAGGATCCGTCGCGGCAGCTTTTATGATGTTCTCGTTCCAATTAAATTCAAAACCAGCCCATGCCTCTTTGATGATTTTTTCGAATGCTAGCTCACCGACACACACTTATGACTCTATTGGAATTTTAATTATTGATCGCCAGACTTGTTGCCGTTGGCCCATGATTTCGAATTCTTTATCCTTATGAGCAACGCTCATCTGAACAAAAAATTTGGTAGTTAGTAGCCGTTTCAACCGAGCGAAGATAGATGGTCACACTTAATTTCCACAGCCTTGTAGTGAAAAATGCACCCAATTCCCACAGGAAAGGCTCCTGCATTACCACTCGGTCCAAAAAAACCGTAACATCGAACTTGATAAATGGTGAGATCTCGTAACCGTGTTTTGCGGCTCGTTCTTGAGTCTCACTAACTGACCCACGCATAAAACATCTTGAACGTGAGGTGCTTGCAATGTCTTTCTCTTGAAAAGTAGTGGTTCCAGCCACCCCGGTGGTACAGTAGCTCGTACATTCTCTTCGTGAGTACCACGTCGTCAATGACGACTTTGTACAATTGTGGTCTTTCGTCCACCCCAAGTCGATACCTAGCAAGCCAGCTGCGCTGCTCGACGCGAGTGGGCCCTTTGACAAATCAGAAGAGGTTACTCGCAAGTGAAGTCGGATTCGGTGGCACGAACCAGTTTTCAAATCAAGTATATAGGTTTAAATCGTCACAGAGACTTCAATCTATTGAGGTAGTCTCGTACATATTGAGGACCATTGTGACTCGAGACGCGGATTTTTGGCGAAAGAGCTTCGCAGCCAGCAGACGTTGCGAGGACCAAGACAATGTTGCTACCAAAATGTGTCAATTTATATGGGAAATATATGACTATCTCATCCATGGTAACTTACTGTTATTTCGAACGAAGGAGATAGTTGTCCTGTCATGAGACACAGGACATCTAGCAAGATTTAAGTTTATCTTTGATCATACCTCCTAGCTCCCGATCGAAAATTAGAGGCTTCTAAGGCTGCTATGACAGTTGCTAAAATTGCTGCAGCTGAATTGGGGTGGTTGTAGAGACTGTGATGCTAAGTATATAATAATATGGAGTCATATAATGGTGCAAATGAATGGAGAGAAAGAAATAAACTTAGGACATAGGCTAGAAGAGAAATAGTTTGTATAGGCGCTATATGACCCACATCAAATAAGAATAAAAATAAACATCATCAGTCTATCGTTAGAGTTTTGCGGAGTGGAGATGGGAAATATTGAATCTTTTACGGTATCGCTTTGGCAACCGATGGAGCCAGAGATCTTACCACATGAGGGCAATAGGCAGCGTAACAGGAATTCATGGATTGAATTGCAATTGTAGTTGATCTCAAGACATCATGAAACTATTATATGATTATAATCAAGTGCTTTATACAGTTTTAAAACCCGGGTTTATGAAGGATGATATACATTGAAACCGAATGAATTTCAATATTGCAATACTCTGACCCGGACAAGCATCTTTTGTGCGCCGGATAGCGACTTATTCGCGAGTCAGCTAGCATCTGTAAAAGAATCCCATGTGTACATGGTGCTAGATTATAGTTACTAAAAAAGGACTAGAAGGTTTAATTACTGTGTATTCACCACCTGCCTCCCTCCCTGGAAAAAATGGATTAGCCTACGGTACTAAACAAAGGAACTCAGAACAGCGGATCGATACCTCAAACCAGGCTAACTTGGAAATATCAGCTGCTTGCAATTCAATACCATTTCCCTCTTGGTATACCTTCATAGGTGGTTTGCCAGCCTCGAGGTCCGCGATGACAGCCCTGATGTTCGGCTTTATTTCTTCAAGTGTCTTAGGATCGTCAATGAGGGTCTTTAACTCGTTGATTCGAGTTTGCGGGTCAATTGGTAGTTCAATCATTGGCCGCCAGACACGCTCTTGGTCCGCTATTTGGAACGCTATACGCGTACGAATAACACTAAATTTAAAACCTGGTAGTTGATGGGCTGCTTTGACAGTGCGAGACGGTGGCGGTAGCTTAGTGGTGGTTGTATTCGGTGGTGGCGATTATTGACAAAACTCAGCAGATTAAACCTTAAACTGAACAGATCTTCCTTTGGACAATTATCAATATTAAGTATGAGCTAATATGTGTTCACGTCATGAATATGTGAGTACCTTATCGTCTAAGAAGGAGACCGCTGAGCAGTTGCCGTACATTCACCAAGCTACTCGTCCTTGTTAGTCGGAAATACTATTATAACGCAACAGCTTAAATGGATCAATCAAGAGCCTATTTTCTAGATCTCAAAATCAGAAAGGCACTGATGCTATCGTATTGAAGGGGCCCTTCACAGAGTACGATGGTAAGGAAGTATTTTATTCAGGGTAAAGGTATTGATATTCTAGCCCAATCGACTCAAGCGCCATGATGCTATTAATATTATAAGATATCTAAGCGGCTAAGTGGTAACTAAGTAGGTACATAGGAAAATATATAATACAGAGAATGTTAGGGTATCACAAATTATATCTTCGCGCCAAATCACAAGTACTCCTGCAATGAGCCAAATGTCGGAATAGCCTGAGCGCACGACCAATCGCGGTCGTTGGCCTTCTCGGGCATGAGTCCCGCACCGAGTGCGGACTGGTAACTCCAAAGGTACGCTGCCTCCGTTTTCCAGGTCCAGTAGAACCAACCCCATGAGGTCTCAAAGGCATCCATCTGAGCGATAGCCCAGGTTTTGAGGAACTTTTTATAGTCTGCAGACATGGTGGATGGGTCTGCGTTTGCGAGGGAGCAGCTGCACTGTTTATCTCCCGTAGGACAGCGTGGAGCCCCGATGGTTCCGGAGAAAGTGCCATCCCATCGGGCTCCGTTGCCCACACCGTTGAGGAATTCGGTGCAGTCAGTATCAGCCTGCGACCATTCTCCGACCATTGTTGGGCCAAACCCGCTTGCAGTGTTCAAGCTACCTGCGATTTGTTGTACCCAAGTCTGGCAGGCGAACTTGATTTTGTCGGTATGTTTCATAGCGAGAAGGCCGTTGTCAAAAATGACATATTCGTGTGTGTCGACCGCTAGGCCGCTGCCATAGCCGGTAAGCTGACCTTGCCATGTTCCGAGCGATCTGAGCGAATCACTCATGACTTGAACTGCTTTTATGCCATTGCCGCTGACGGTCTTGTAAGCCTCTGCGGTCCACTCGGTCAAGGCGTCGAGCGGAATAGTGTTGGCGGGCTCGTTGGCCAATCCGTAAAATGCAATTATATTCTTATATCTGTCTTGAGCGAAAAACTTTGAAAGACGGTCGTGGATGTCGATAGATCTCTGGGCGTTCTCGCTTCCGTTGGGGCCGATGATGAAGCCGACTTGGCTGGAGCGACCACTATGGTTCCAACCGTTCTGACTGCCGGGAAGACCGTGAAGGTCCAGGTTGACACGAAGACCATACTTGCGAGCCCATTCAATACCACGAAGAAGATATCGCCACGAAGTTCTGAACACATAAGCGTCTCCAGGGTAAACTACGACTGCCCAGTAGGAGAATGGAATTCGAATGTGATCCAGGCCGGCAGCGGCGATATCCGCAAAATCTTGTTCAGTGATAAATGTAGAATAATGTTTCTCCAATGTGGCAGCGGCCTGTTTAGGGCCCAAGACGGTACACAGGTTCCATTCATCTACCTCAGCTCCGAGTTTTGAGTTATCCTTGAACATCGAGGGTGTGATGAATGGTTCCAACGACAGCCACCCGCCGAGGTTGACACCGCGAGCGGGACGGTTGGCATAAGAACCCCATGGTTTATTCAGTGGTGGAACATCGGGATTGGCTTGTGTCGAATCATCCCATGTTGAGTTCAAGCCGACGATTGGTAGGTCTCCAACAGTTACATCAGTGTAGGTACAATTAAAGTCGACTAGGTCCAACCACGTCGTTGTGTCGAGATCAGTTCCTTGATCTGCTTTGGGAATGTCGGATTTTGATGGGCATGTAACTGTCGGTGTAGGTTTGGATGTAGATGTGGCTGACGAGGAATTCGGTCCTCTTGTTGATGTTTTGGAACCAGAACCAGAACCAGAGTTCGAATTAGAACCGCTTTCCTGGGGACCAGGACCCGAATCGACACTCGAAGGAACAGGAGTTCCTGAAACTGCACTGTCTGCAGAGGCCGAACTTGACTTCGAACCGACGTGAATTACATTCTGAGTTATCAAGACCGCAACCACAATGGCGGCGGTCACTCCAATGGCTACCAACAACGCAACACAAAGCCCTGTTATCCCCCGCAAAGTTAGCCTTCAAATGTTGCAGATTTCCCCAGCCAGACCCTTGGAAATGTCATGTCGAAACAAGAAACAAAACGGCGGCTTACATAGTAACCTCTTCTTTCTCGGCTTCTGCGATTCAACCTCCTTGTTGTTGGCCGTATTCGCCGTACTCGGTGGGCTGCCCTCCATATCCATCTTGTAGATGCCTCTAATTTTTTCTTGTGCAGACAAAAAAAGAATCAGAGTTACACTGTCGAAAGGAAAAAGCTACAACTTCCTGGGCCGATGCTGACCTACAGGCTGAAAGGGGGGAAGGCCTTTCTAATATTCCTTCGTTCGGGTGATTTTCATCTTTGGACGGCCTCAAGGCTGAGTCCTCCTAACTCGGGTGAGTGCGAATGAGAGAGGGCCCTGCATCTAATTTTATTCTTAAATACTACGTTACATCCTTGTCCAAAAGTGCTCTCCACGAGGCTCAAAATTAGGTTTCCAGCGTCTGGGCACACAGAAACCACCCATGATCCCCATCTTTCTGCCGCGTGAAATACGATCAACTAGCCATGACGGGCAAGGTGCAAACGGCTTGTCCATGCGGTCCTCGGATTGAAAACAACGGCTGGGAATGGATAATAAACACGTCGGTTTATTAACTAAACATTTTTTCTTCAAAATACCAATTCTTGCGAGGAACTCCGCGATCCACCTGCGATATCAGTAATCGGATCAGTTTTGGGGAACCCCAAAACGTCCTTGGCTCCTGTTCTTTTCGGCCAAATTGCAACTAAGGTTGGCTGTTGATGGCGCAACGGTACCTTACATCAGCGCGAGGGGCAACCTCCTCCTTTTCCTCATTTCGCTAACTATCGCCAAAGAGAGGTCGGTTAGATTCAGCCCAGCCAACATTTGAGACTAAGAGGTTTATATTCTCCAAAGTTTATCGGGACTCGAATAGGTATCCATTACTGCCACCAATACTCTCAAATCCTAAGTGGTTCGACAAAGAGTAGACAACTTTCGAGGTTGAGTTGACAAACCATTTGTCAGGCGGCTGCAGGATGGGTGTGGACCCTGCGAGCCGAATTCCGGCTTTCACGACCATACAACCCCTCCAAAAAATGTGAATTTGCAACCACAAAGTTTTACCGTGTTTTGCCCGAATTCGTGCGTCCGGTATCCTCAAATCTCAATTTTCTATGCTCTTGTTTTTGGCTTGATCGGGTAATTTTTGGAAACTCGTGTGGACACATCTAGACTCATTGTTTTTATTTTGATAACTGGAAGACACCTATTGGTTAACGAAGTAATATTCCGTGATAATATTGGAATTTAAAACCGCGTATTAACCGATCGCGTGCTTTGCAATCGCATGATAATATTCGAAATTGAGACTTCAGCCGGATATGCAATTTCAACGAGAGAGGGGGTGATGGCTTGGCGATGCGACACAAGAGGAGGGCCTCATGTCAGGATCAATTTGGCTTAAAATGATCCTTGCCGCTTTGTGATCTCATCTGAGTGGTTCCTCCAAAGGGAGAGAACTTGGCGCCAAAATTTTAGAAGCTGTGGTAGATGTCGCCTCAAGACGATTCAGATACGTGTCCATCTTTGTCTAGCAAGAAAAGGTTTGAACATAAGTTCGATATCGAATTCAAATATTTTAGACTTTTCGTTAAATAACCAACTTCTAAATTTCGAACCAGAATTGGAAAGAACTTTTGGGTTTGTCATGAATTAGGCCCACGGAGCGCGGCCCTGGGTTCCTCCCGCACGAAAAACGTGGTTCGTTTTCAACCTTCTCGAACCATATGAGTAATTCCGAACGCACAAGTCGGATTTCGCACAACCTCGCGCGATAGCAGTCAAGTATCTGTATTCGAACCGGGGCCATGTTTTCTCATCGAAATGCTAATAACCCTGATATATTTAGAAATGCCTAAAGGGTAACATGATGACGTTACACGAGACTTAGATCTGAACCCTAAGTGAGCTCCCAGGACCTTAGGTGACGACAGCAAGATCAGTTTCATGATTAGTACTTTCTCAAATATTTTATACGATGTCTTTTTTCTAAAAAGATAAGGCGAAACCCGAGACAGTGCCAGATCTACGCAGTCTACCTACCCAAATGCGTATGAAGCACACAATTCGATGTGTCCAATCTACGCACGTGTGTTTTTAGTCCGAACTAAGCTTTTTAGTTTGCACCATATTTCCCAATCAATCAATACAAATCTCCAAACGCCAACACTATTTCGAAATACCTAATTTATAGTTATCCATGGCTTCTTGTCGTTCGCGCTTAGAGAACAAGTATGCTAGGTCTGTCGCAATTCTTTCTAGCTCAGTGACAGGCGTTCGTCCCTGATATACATTAGTTTCTCTCTAAGTGAGTTTAACCCAGCCCTATCTCTCAATATGTGGAAGATGCCGGATGCCTCGAGGATTTGCAGGTTGTAGACATAAAAACTTCACTAGAACCACTTATTGGAAGCGATCTAGGATTTGAGAAGTTCATGATTTTAAATTGAACTAGAAATATGCAAACACTTGAGTGATTTTAGCAATCAAAAAATGCTCTAGCCAGTGAAGAAGAAATAAGAATAACTAAACTAAATCCCCATGTGAAAAGTTCCTCAATGCAATAGACGATCAGACGGAGCCAACAAGATCATAATGTAGAAAATCATTGATAAAACCAATTTCCTATGGCTAGTTAGATGGCGGCCACGAGTAGTACACTGAGAACACCATATAAGATCGTGCGATAGTAAAGGCTTTCCAACAACCTAGACTTAAGTTGCACTCCCGCGCTTAGGGACAATGAAAGCTTTCGCCTCAAGCCACCTAAATTTTGACTCTGATCCATTCCGTTTAAGTCCAGAAAAAAAGTGATATATCTGAATCGTGGAAGCCAGCACAGCCAATATTCTCTAGAGGTGGTTGCCTTCAATAAATTTTTCTTTCCCTTTTTTAACGCTCTGAAAAACGCCACTGGTATAAATTACACTGCTTTAGTAGCAATATCGCCATCATTACCAAAAGCAATGACAAACCTGGCGGCCTGTTGATGGTGTATTCTTAATGGAGATCACAAGTCATGTAAGTAGAAGGATTGGATGATAAGGTCCCTTGAATTCAACGCCCTAAGATCAGAGCCTTACCACAAAACACTTATACAATAATCATAGCAGCGACACTTCCGGCAATGATGGCTAACCCAATTCGGATCTGGAGAAATCAGATAACACATGGTCTCGTTTGCCTCTGCGCAACGCTTCGGATAATACAGAACGAGGACAGAGGCAAGTTCCCTTAATTATTTTTCTATTTAGGAATTGATGTAGAGGTGATGGTTCCAACCTATTCTATAGCAACATTGGAGGCGGTTGAATCGACTTGACGGAAACCATCTCAGCAAGGGCACCAATATACCCTAGTACCGAGCATACTTGATGATATCCACTCCGTTGATTTCAATAGCCTTCCCGTCTTGATATATCGATTAAAAATTTTCGTCTGAGACTATATCTGCTAGCAGTCTCAAATGCCGGTTTCCAGTCCTCACAAGCATTGTCATATCTTTCAATGATTTGTTGATTCATATTGGATTTGACCAGCTTTAACTTACAAATAAAATATATGAACAATCTAATAAGCTCAGAAAACGTGTCTCAAGAAGTTTACAAAATATATCAATCTATTCTAAATTTGAAGGTTTCGACTCCATGCGTTGCCTGCAAAAAATACAACGCGCTCATGCACGAGCGTCTAACCTGCATATAGTAGACAAAAGTGCAAGATCCGGATCCTGGCGAGCTGGATCAAAGGATTTGTGATACGAGCCTACCATCGACCGTATCGCCCTGCCCGTCCATATCAACAAGCCATTAAATCAATTGGATAATATAAGAACCTAGCAATCCCATAATTCTAGCCCCCATTTCACTTGCAGTTACCACCTAATGTATTCACAGCGATTGCGACGTCACCATCGCTCTTATCCAAGTACAATTGCGAACAAAATGGCCAAGATAACTTCACTTCCGCCTGAACTCCTCGCGCACGTTGCGTCCTACATTGACGACGCCGACGACTTGCTCTCCCTCCGCTTAACAAACTGCGACTTGAATGTCGCAGCTCGAACCTGTCATCTCAAAGCGCTGTACGAGTCCGTAAATATTTGCATCGCATTTCGCAGTTTGGAGAATTTAGTTGAAATCTCAAAGCACCCCTCAGGCGTAAATAGGTTGGTGCGAAACATAAAATTGTTTTCTCATGCGCCTTATATCCGCAGCCCACCATCTTTAAAGCGTGATGGGCGAAGAGGTGACGAAGAAGGATTCAGCCTTGCTCATGCCGTGTACAAAGCATCGGAGAAGAAGATCTGGCAGCTGCAGCGGCCAGGCAAGAAGGAAGAGCCAGTCCTTGACGAAGATATGGAAATTGGGTTACTAACCACTGCATTTCGCAACTTTCCTAACCTTCGGACCCTCGACTTGGACACGGATAACCCCTACCCACTCTCACGTACCCAATTCAACTTGTTCTTCCCGTCTTTGAGGATGGAGCATGGGAAGCGCATTCCCGCGAGTTTTAGAAAGGCACAGATCGCGTGTAAAGGCATTTTCACTTATGCTTCGCATTATAATTTTATGGCTCCGATGACCGCAGCAGTGATGTCGGACTGCTCCAAAATCAGTACAATCCGTCAGATTTACGATGGGATTCTGGGAATGCAGATGGATTGGTTTTTATGGCCCGAAAACCAAGTGACAAAATCTGCTCCGGTCTTTACGAATTTGAAGATCCTCGAGTTAACGGTGACGCCTGATTTGCTCAAAGGACAGCTAAATAGTATAGAAATTAATAAGGGATTTTATTCTTGGATCGAAACCGTTGGTCTAAAACTAGAGCAGCTCAAGGTTATTTTTCAATACTATGGTAGTTATAAGGACCGATCTCATGATATGTATTCAACGGCACTGGACATACCAACAACGCTAAGCCTCCCAAGATTGAAGCGTTTACATCTCGATTGGATGGTATTTAAGGTTGAGAAGATGATTGGATTTCTCCAAAATGTGGCAAGTACATTGGAGGAATTGGAGCTAGGGTTTTGTCTGACCGCAAACCCCAAAAACGATTGGTGGCGCCTTCTCAAGGCTTTGAACACAGGATTTGACAAGATGCAAAAGTTCGATGTGTTCATCACGCAAGAAGACGTCTCAGTTCAACCCTTTTTCCTGCCTGATATCTTGGTGAGGGGGAACTGGGCTTCGCGAAAGGCGACCTGTTGGGTCAGGACACCTACATTCCCTTCCTGGATAGAGGGTGGATCGTCAAATCACTCTCGACCGGCTGTGGAAACTTTGAAGAATATTAGCGAAGAACTCACGAAGAATACGGAAGAGGACTCGTTTTGGGAGTCAATGACGGAGGGGAATTGGAAGGCGGAACACATCATACACTGGGAGTGGCCATGCACCCGCCCAAACCGATCGCCGGCTAGCATAGTGAGATCATTAAGGTCTTATTAATATTAAGGATTGCGCATATTTATTAGGAGATCTTGTTATCGGTTCGAAAAATGGATGAGAGTAATTTACATTGCTTTCAGAGACTAATTATTATGTTTTCGTAGTATTTTATCATGTATCAAAGGGCCTTTGCATTTTCGCGTGTTGCTCTGCCGTTTTTGGTGTCTTGAATTGAATTCATGAAGTTTGGTGTTCGAATTCTCGTGTTGCCATGCGTAGTCCTCCCGCGCCAATGGCTTGACCTCATCCCGTCTCAACCTCCTTCCACCTCACCTTACATTGACATCATTACATTACCTCCCATATATACCACGGCAATATACAACGGCATGATGGCCGAACCTTCGACGCCAACCCGGGAATCTCGTATCCCGGCTACGTCGCCCTACGGTAGTCCAGAGCCCCTCAGTGACCTGCCGCAACCTTTAAGCCCGGGATCGCCTTTGCATCAAATTGACCCACATGAGTTCCCGGTTTCTTCGAGCTTTGCGGGCGAGATGGTCTCATCCGCACCCAAACAAGATGAACAAGAAGAAGACCTATACGATAAACAATCGGGAACACGGAAGCATTTTTCAATCGAATCTCAGTCAACCGTAGTTTTACCATCTGGATCAAGCCAGATGCACGAATTGGAACTCAGCCCGGTCAAGCTAGATATCTTGGATCCTGTTCAAGAAAACGAAAACTTAGAACTAACCGCTCCCCTCGATGATACTCCTGCTGAAATCGAAGATGATGATATCATTCCAACCTTGCCAACAATCGCGGAATCTCCCCCTCGGCCTTCCTCTCCCAATGAAGCTACGGCCCCACCATCCTCCCCTCCTCGAATCCCCAGTCCGCCTTCAAGTATTGCCACCACGCCCAGCATACCAGCTATCAAGCGCCGTCGTTTAAACTCCTCAGCCACCAGTAAATTAACACGACCCTTCAAATCCCCTCTCAAAGTCAACAATGCGGTTCATAACAGAGCAACTAGCTCCGGCGCAACACCGCGCAAATACCCACCTTCCACGCCGCCTCGAAAAACTGCAGCTCCATACACTCCCCTTCGTCCAATCTATAAAGATGTTGAAGAAACTGAGGAAACTGAGGAATTCAGTCCGATAAAGTCGGCGCCACTGCCCCCTGTGAACAAAAGACCTATCACATCGACACCAAAATCTAGTAACCCACCATTTCGCTCATCATTCAGAGGCACCACAAGGCTCAATCTCTCCAGCCCCGCTTCAAACTCTACCAAGGATCCTTACATCCTCTCTCTGGAAAAAAAGCACATGCAACTTAAAAAAGCCGTTGAAGAGGCAAAGAAGCGATTGGAGGAAAGCGCACAAGCTCTACGAATTGAAGAATCCGGAGAAGATCCGAAACTGGAAGAATTGATAGTTAAATGGCGTCAAGCCGCTCAGAGTGCCGCGGATCACATGTTCTCGGGCGCCGAACAACGTTTCGCGAGAATGGGTGGAATGGCAGCCTACCGTGAGATGCAGACTCGCAGAAGTGGAGGCGGGTGGGGTTTCGCTGACGAAGATCCTGAAGAGGGTTTGACGGAAGATCAGAAGGAGGCGAGGCGACAGGCAATGTATGAAGCTGGATTTGACGAGTTGTCGGAGCTAGAGAAGAGCCAGACTCAAGTAAAGAATAAAGCTCTTAAGGACGATGGCGATGTGAGTGACTATCCCTTGTTTTTTTATTTTTATTCCGTGTTCCCGTTTATGGAAGAAGCCCCGTTAGTTGGGAACTTTCATATTCTTTCTCAATCCCATGCATTTCTTCCTGCGTATTGAAGAAATACAAGTTTTCTAACTTGGGACATTCAATGCGTTTCTTCCCCCTTCGTTGATTCGTATAGCAATTTACGATGGAAATGATGCTCAAGTCACTCAACATCGACATCGACATCATGGGATACGATAAGACCACGCAGGGGTGGGTCAAGTGATGTAGCGTACCTTTTAGGTATATTACCTCAATGGATAGGAATACCTTGAATACTAGAAAACGATATGATTGTGATTGACTATCTGGTGATGTTATGGTCTTTTGGGGGATGGTAAAACCTAGCTTGACAATTTTCTTTGCGCCGCGTTACATTTTACGATTTTGTGGTAAGTCGTTTCTCTACTTCTCAAGGCATAACTCGATACTGACTTGATAGTGCCAAAGATTCTTGATAGTTCAAGATACCCTAATATACTATTGAAGGCTTAGAATAATTGATATTGAGGTTCTGCCAATCGATAGATGAAACAACAGGCAGACAAATGGGCTAAAAACTTTATATACCTCTCCTTTTAGGATATCAAATGCAACGCTAAATACCACAATACATAAAAGAATACCACTATATGCTTCATTATATCTCCGGAACTAGGATGCAGGCCTCCAAGCCTTGATTAACCCATCTTCACCACCCGTAAAAACTGTAGCAGACTACCCGCCCCATTTTGTTAGCACTAACCATCTAAATTAATTATCATATATTCATGGAAAAGCCACTTACCGCATCATCCAAATACAAGCATCTCACAATCTCCTCCCCATGCCCCCCAACTAACCTAACCACGTCCTCTCCTCCTATCCCCCACTTCCCATCTCCACCGACCTTCAAGCTATGCAAATCAACCCACCCCTCGCTATGCGACCCCACAACCAAGATCCCCGTCCCACTGCTCTCTCTCCCCCGCAACAGCACATCAACAGCATACTCACATCCTAACCGCCCCCTCACGTCACCAAACACAACCGGCTGTGGCTCCTCCACTTCTTCCCTCTCATCCGCGAGTTTGTACACCGAGAGGGTTTCGTCATGGGAGAGGCCATATATCGCTTCTGAGCTGAGGAAACCGGCGTGGTGGATTGAAGAGCCGTGGTTTATTACTTGGTGAAGAGCGTCGTCTTCTTCGGTGATTGTCATGTTGTAGATGTTTATCAGGCCATCTGTGGAGCCGGATAGAAGGAGGTGGGGGGTCGTTGGGTGGAAGGCGAGCTGTTATTTTTCGTCCCTATATTAGTATATTTGATGCTCTTGACTTACTTGATACCATATTGGTGGGAGTGAGGGGTATTAGAGTTCTCACCTGAGTAACGTCGTCATTGTGAGATTCAACGTAGCTCATTTTCTCTCGGCCTTCGAGATCCCTATATCATATAAATATTCAATATTAGTTTCTCACAACCACCACCGCCACCAGTATGTATTCTATCGCATAAATCATTCCGTAGCGAGGAAAAAGTACGTACCATACAATAACCTCAGCACTCGTCCCCGTCAATTCAGTCCCCACACCAACTAACCCTCTCGTTTTACACACATCCAAACTCAACACCGCCGCCCTCGAACTTCCCTTTTTAAAACTCCTAACCGCCGTCTCAAACCCGACCCTCACATCCCACAACCTCGCTGTCCCGTCTCTCCCCGCTGTGAATAATATGTTCGGTTCATTCTCATCAAGCGATTTCAAACAAGTTACCCCACCGTTATTATCGACGTCATTGTGAACTGGTGATGGGGAGGTGGTGACAACGGAGAGGTTGGAGGGGTCGAGGATACGGATGCGGTCGTCGGAACTTATTGTTGCAAGGTGGGAGGAGAGGCGGGAGAGGGTGTAATGGTATGTTCCTGAGGGAGAATTGATCGTGCTGGAGAGGGTGGGGTTAAAGAGTAGCATTGTTGATACCGGTTTGGTTTGTCTGGTCTGCGGGCTCCGTGGGAGTTTATGGTGACTTTTGAACTTCCAATGTTGGTTTTCAGGATGTTGTTGGTGGGGTTTATAGTTTACTTTTTTTTTTTTTTTTTTTAATATGAGCAGGGATGTTTCGAATGCGGCATTGAATTCATGTTTCTGCGCAAAGAATCTGATTGGTCGCGCAAAGAAATACCCAGTTTCCCCGCATCGGTTGCAAAAAAAAAAAAAACCAGGGCTGCCGTCCAAGTAAGTACTCGAGAGTTTGGCATGTGTCTTTCCAAAAAAAGTTTTTCTGTTCATTCTTTATTAACTAATACAAAACACTACCACTACAACTACAGCTGCTATATATAATATGCCTATCTTAATTTTTTTGTAACGATATTGATCTTGGTTAACTTGTTTAATGCTGCTGCTAATAAATCAAGCAATTGTGAAAAAAAAAAAAAAGGATGTTGATATCCTACAATTAGGGACTCGAAAAAGTGAATTATATATATATATATAAGTCTTCTGATAGAGGTAGTGGATAGGCCGGATGGATGGAGCGAGGGGGGTATGGGAACTGGGAGGGGAAACAGACAGACTGCTTTCCATGCATGCTATATCTTGCAAACGATAATACAAAAAACTATTTAAGAGGAATACTAAAAAAGTGGGGATAAAACTAGAAATCAAAAAGGAAAAGAAAAAAGTAATGACAAAATAAGCTGGAAGGCGAACCGGGATGGATTATAAAGACTTTCTTTCGGTTGTGCGTACGATGGGTAAGTTTTAAGAGGAAATTCTGGCTTACACCAAACACGCTAACATGGTTTAAAACATAAGAATAAAGGAAAAGGGCAATGAAGGGGCAAAAGAAAAGATAAAAAGAGAAGAAACAGAAAGAGAAATTGAAAAAGCAAGGTTTTGTTATTTTGAACTACCGTAGCTAGCCGGAGATGCCCAATGACCGAATAATGCAGCGACGATATTCAACTGAAAAACCGGGAAGGAAGGAAGTGCGGGATGGAAACGTCATAAAAGTTCGAAGCCGCCCTGCCGGAGGATAAGTGTACAATCGAGGTTAGATGTTGACTGCTGAGGGTTTGAACAAAGGAAATAAGGATAGTTTTGCTTTCTGAAAGAAAGCTGGTGGCACCGATCACGGTGAGACTGACGCGCGAGTAGCGTACAGGCCATAGATGAACAAAGGAAAAAGTAAATGTCAAAGAAGATCCGTAATAAAACAAAAGTCGAGAAGGGGAAGGGAGAAAGAGTATCCAAATGGGCAACGCGAGTTTCACTTGATCTATGGAAACAATCATTAAATCTATGCGACGCCGGTTTCGGAGAAAAAAGACGCGATGTTCCATAAATACAAGGTCCATTCCATTTATTGCAGTGAAACGGGAAAGACTCGGATGCCGGTAGCCGTAAAAACGCCCGAATCTCAACTGAAAGACGTCACATATTCGAAGAGGGAGGGCGTTAAAAAAGGAAGTATTTGTACAGTGAACCGTCAGGGATGTCGGAAGCTTGAGTACTAATAAAACAAGTAGGTTTATTGAGATGAAAGTGTTGTAAATCGTGAACGTCCTTGCGAAATGCATCTGGTTCGCAAAGATGGATTGTGCGATTATAACGAAACATCCAGCACAAGACTAACGTCCCGGACTTGGGTTGTGGCCAAGTCTTCAAGGACCGGGATGAGATCGAGTAGTTCATTATCGTGAGCGTCAGAGAACCAGCTGCTAACTGGGAGAGCGTGCTGAGGGTGGAAGATGTACGATGTCGGTGAGTTATCGATGATAATGGTGTCCTTCAGGTCACGCCCGAGTTGAGAAAGATCCTGAACAGGAATTAGCAAGTAACCACTAGAACCAATGGCGAAGACGACGCACCTTAACATAGTTGCCTTGATGGTTGTAGCAACTATCGCGGAATAACCGGTGGTGGACAACAGAATGGATGTCAAGCTGATCCAGCAATGGATCACCGTACTACGAAAGTTAGTCATGACATAAAGATTAGAGATAGATCGATAACATACCTTAGAGACGGAAGCAGTGAACACAACGACTTCGTACAGCTCGCCAACCCTCTTCATGAACTGATCCACACCCGGTCGTTTTATGACATAAATGTTGTGATAGGATCCTTCAATTTCGACAGGGATAGTGAAATCTGGTTGTTGGAGTAGTTGCTAGAGGGAATAGTTAGCATTAGGTTACCGCTTGGCTGGGAAGTGTAAATTTGTTAATGAACTCACTCTAAAGCTACTATGAACCAAGGTTTCGTCCAAATCTAACACCAGACACTTCTTTCCTTGATGCTCAGGGGCAATTGGTGGAAGTAGCCATTTGGACTTAGCATCATCACCTGGAAGGAGGGGATCGGCAGGAACCGGTACGGGATGCATGCCAATTTCAGCTGCCCCGGCATCCTGATCCAAGGAACCCTCAGCGTCGGATTCATCTGTTTCAATAGGCGTTGTCGGCCTGACACTAGATGTCGATTTCCGCTTGTCTTCCTTAGGGGCCGAGTTACTCGTCGCCAGACTGCCTTCATCAGACTTGCCTTCATCCGGATGTGGGGTTGGAGGCGTGTGTGTGACAGAGGGCCCAGCCGGGTACTCTGCTTCAGCAGAACTCGATGTACCTTGAGTCTGCTGCTGCTCCTGGATTATAGCCGGAGGTAGAGAGTTGTTGGCTGGCGCTTCAGGAGCAGGTGGAGGCGGTGTCGTAGGAATCTCCGTGGTTCGCGGGAACCGTGCTTCTCCGTTCGTGGACTCGGTAGACGACTTGGCCAACGGCGGCTCCTCGATCACCTTCGGGGCGTGGGAAACTTCGTTCGCGGAAGACGCCTCCTCACTCGGTTCTACCACCTTTTCACTCAGGGGCTCTTGGTTGGTAACCGGCTCAGTTCGTTCTTCTTTAGATTTGCTAGCGATTGCCGCCGGTACATTGGCCTGGTTGTCTCGCGAGCCCACGCGGTTTCTGTCGGCTTTCCTCACATTTTCATTGCCGGGAGTTACAGCGTCGGGAGTCCGGCAGCAGAAGAGCGAGCTGAAGAATCCGCCTTTCTTGGTTTTTGTCGTGCCAGAAGATCTCACGCTCGCGCCGTCGCCGCCTCTCGATCGTCTCCGCTTGGAACCCTTAGCCGCCTCGTTCTCTTCCACCAGACTAGCATTGTTGGCAGTCGTAGCTGTAGATGTAGGAGATGAGTGTTGGTTCTTTGAATTTGGACGAGAAGGAACAAGTAAAGAATCCGGATGGGGATTTGCAGACGAGGAATCGGCGAGAGGCATACCCGAATCTGTGGGCTGTTGCGACATCCTAGAATGTATATCTTTGGGTGATGCGAGGAACGGGGATGATTCCGCTTCCTGCAAATCACGCACGTGCAAAGAAATGTGCCCTTGTTGCTCAAAAAGAGGGAGCGATGAGTACCCGAACTGAGAGGGTTATTCTAACGCCGCCACGACAGGTGAAGTTAGTTTTGATATATTCGTCGCGACAGTTTTGGTTCCTTTGCAATTCGTCAAGGTTTCTCTGGCAACCGTGGTTTTGGTTTGAATACAAAGATTGATGATGTTTAACGTACCTCCGCAGCCCCTTCCGACCGGTATGGGGGAAATGGGTGGGATGAAGGCCCGAGAAATCGCAGCCAAGAGAATACACTTATGAATCGCGTCCCTCTATAATCTCTCTAATTCGCTCTCGCTCTCACTAGGAGAATTAGAATATTTTCGATGCCCTTTCCGGCGAAATTTCTGTAGCATTCAGGAGTGTCATTAGAACTTGATGCCAAAGAAAATTGCAAACAACCACCAAACCAACGCTTCGAAAGGAGATAGGCAAGGGAAAAGGAAATCGGTTGGTCGAATGGAGCGTTACTTCCGCGCGGCGAACACGTTGGGTTCGACGGTGGAAGTCCATGGAAAGGGATAATGATCGGGAGCGTGGCCTGCGATGCGGTAGCACAAAGAGCCTATTCCCCGACCATATTCCTCGTTCGACTTTGAACCTCTCCTCAATGTGCATCCTTCTCGATACCCCCTTTCCCTCGTCCTGCCTACCGAAAATGTGTAACGGGCGGCTGAACAGAAGTCAAAGCCCTCCCCCGGACAAACATACAGGAGTGAAAGTGAATGGAAAAAACACACCGTCAATCTTCGGACAAACGTGTGTATGTGTACGTACGTACGGGTCTCCGGCCTTTTTGCTCCCAATCAAACAAGAATTCGTCGTCCGATGTCGGCTGATCGAGTTCGCAATAGAGAAGAAATATCGGATACGAAATTATCGCTGAAGAGATGCAATGCAGGTGTGATCGATGGACGAGATCGAAAGAGGATTGCTTTCCCAGTCGCGGTGAATTGTTACTGTTCAAGGCGAGGAAATAATATGATCCAACGGCTGACACGGATGAATGAAACGTGAGTGTGAGTAAAACTACGGAGAGAAAATAAACGAAAGAAAAAACCACGAACGAGGCAAGGCGAAAGAAAGCAAGAAAGATTAGAACGAACAGTGCGAGATGATAACGACAATAACGAATAGCCTAAGGTTCAGCCCAGGATGTGTGTGTGTGTGTATATGAGATATGGCTGGCGGTAGGGATAATGTAAGCGTATGCGAGTCTGCAAAAATGTATGCAATGACGGACGGTAGAAGATATTAAACACAAGAACGAACAAGACGGAAGAGACTTTTACTGGCCGACGGCGTTGGGAATTCAATCTGAAGCCAGTCGAATACGAAGAAAATAAAAGAACAAAATAATAATAACAATAATGAAGTGAAATAAAGAAGAAACCGAAGAAGCCAAGAACAAAGCGACTGTGCTCTGAAGAAGAGGAAAGGGAAGGAGGAGGAGGAGGAGGAGGAGGGGAGAGGGAAGGGAAGAGATGAGGGAAGAGAGATGCGAAGAATGGGGGACGGCGGAGGAGAAGCGGCGGGCACGAACCAGAGCGGCGAAAGAGAGGTAAAATGCAGGACAGGATTATTGAAGTGAGAGGGAGAAGAAAGAGGATCACGTTGGCACGCAGGGACACACCCACCGAGAACAGAAACAGAAAACTTGGACTCCAAACCAGGACCGAGTCCAGCGGAACGAATGAACGAATGAACGATAGTTGGAAGGGAAGGGACGAATGGGAATACCTTTCAGGATGATGAGTAGAATACGGCGGGAAATGGAGGGAAACAGACTCCCCTCTTGTTCTTCTATTTCTTCTTGACCGTCTTTCTCGTTCGAGCCGGAGCCAAAAATAATAAAATAATATAAATGATAATAATAAAAAGTGAACCACAAACAATCGAAGAGAAAAGGAAGAGAAGGGAAAAAGGGCGAGCGAGAGGAAATTAAGGGTGGCCTGGGCGTGTCGCTTAATTATTTGCCTTCAGGTCTCTTTTCTTCCTCCGGGCTGGTTGGCTGGACACCCCGGATTCTCTCTCACTACTTTCTCTCTCGCTCTTCCTCTCTCTCACTAGTTTCGAAAGGATAGGTATTGATGAGTTTTTTCAATGATAGCGATAGGAATTCGAAAAAAAGAGGAATCAAACAATGCAGAAAGACAGCGCGAGAAAATAGAACCAAAAATCTTTCCTATCAGGACTTACCAGGCTGTCGGAGCGAAAAAATTATCAAAAATTTTTTCGAGACTTTGGGTGATGAGAAAATGCCCCGGTCAACAGGTTGCAGCGCAGGTCAACGGGAGTCTCGTATTGGTTCCCCTCCGCAGTAGTGCAAAAGGATAATGCACAGTTATCCTGCGAGGCTCTGTTGGATCGCCGCCCGAGTTCGAAAGCCAAGCAATGCCAAAGCCTCGGGCGAAAGAACAACCAGATTCTGGGGCTGAGGCTTGTCTACTTTGCCTGGAGTCTTTTCTTCAATTCCTACACTCGGTGGAGGATGTCGTTCTTGCCGGTGGAATCAATCAATGCCAACAGTCAGGCAAGCGAACCGATTAATCTCTGTTGCCGACAGTATCTGCATGGACTTGAAATTCGAAATCTAAATATCAATCCAAGCAATTACCCATCAGAAACACCGCAAACTTTTTGTTTAGGAACCAAGATCTGGCGTGGGATCGAAGAGATACATCAGAAAGAAGAAAAACGTGGGTAATATAATGTAATACACCGTCCAAGAGATTTGATTGTTCGGAAGAAACAAAATTTGACGGACAGGTGAACCCAAGCGAAAGTAAGGTTGGATAATGGTAGGGGTAACCCGTGGTCCATCTGGGTAGGAAGAGTCTCACAGAGAATCGACCGGGATGGAATGGGTGGATGGATGGGGGTGTGGGTTGGTTACGATCGTTAAATTGGGCTACCCGCTGCTTTGCAGCTGCGGGCCAAGACCTTTCCCATTCTCCAGAGGAAAACGTTTGGACCTACTTTTTGTTTTTGGGCCTGAGGATATAAATTCGGAGGGACGACAGCCACAGTTTTGAACCCAAAAGGACGGACGGGATGTTTTGACTATCTTTGATTTTATCAGTCCGTTCGGGTCCGTTGCCAGAATATTTTGACGTGATGGTGGATGGCTTCCGGGTGTGGATCTTGTGGGAAAGGGAAACGGTGCCGGAGAGTGCTCCCAAGAAACCGCTCTGTTCAACGACACCAGGAAACTGTTGCTATCATTCTCAGTTAAAGAACTAAAAGATGGTTTGAAACATCACAATGTTTTCGCGTCGTCAAAAAAATTAATATTAACATGAGAAACAGCTGCCTTTCACCATGCATCCATTCCCTTTGGCTGTTAAGTATCCGACGCCGCGAATTCGATACTCGAATAATTTCAATGGCCGCCAGACGTTCATAAGACCATGCCGGATGCATATCGATCGTCGCAAGTGCATTCCCGTTTGAGGGCCTCGAAGATTGCCCGTGGAAGTTGACGCCCAAGTGGTACCCCTGGATCTATTGTCGTTTTTGCCCTAGTCCAGGTACCCGATTTCATCAAATATGCTATGGACATTCTTCATGACAGCCATTCAATCAATCAATCAATCACTCAATCACGATAAGAACGAGAGAAGACAGTCGAGTCGGGAGTATCAGGGTTTCCAAAGAGAGAAAATTACCAGTCTTCCCTTGTCGCTGCATCCCAATACACCAAAAGAGCGTCTCCACTTCTTTCTTTCTTTCCACTTCCACCCCTGTCACAACCATCTCCACCTTTACCCAGAAGAAGATTGAGCGACAGAAAAATAGCCAAGCCATTCCTTCCTTCTCTCTCCTTTCTATTTAGAAAAAAAAGGAAAGAAGGAAAAGCCGGTGCAAGCCACAATCTGCAGCCTCGGCCCACAAAACGCCCTTGTCCAACTGGCTTGACTGCCGTCCTGCCATTTGGAAAACCCCACAACCCTCAGCTCAAAACGGAAAGCGCGTTGTCTTGGAACTCCCACTCGCCACATCGTTAGCCGCCCAGGGCGGGAACATCAAATGGAGCGTAAATGTACCAATCATGTACCATCCCTCGCCCTCTTTAATGTCTCCAAGGAATATGCTGGCAAATGGCAGATTTTGTTTTGAAACGGCGATATCAAACGTGGGACTCTAGAAGAATGTTAGAATCATGAAATCGCGACTGCGATTCCTATCAGAAAATAAGAGCACAATAATCCAAAGTTATGTATCACCACAATCCTTAGCATATGAAATGTACGAAATGTCTACAAAGTGGGTGGGGCACAAGAAAGGAACCCTGGACTAGTCTACACCGACGTCGAAGCCTCTCGTCTCTGCCCGCCTTCTCCCTCGGGCCTCCACCGGTCTCTTTCCTTTTTCTGTGGTTCCTTTTTTTTTTCTTCCTCCCTCACCGTCTCAAGAAATACGGTCGTACGAGATTTCGGAGGGACAAAAATGGATAATTCATCCAGGTCCCCAGAATGACACTTGCAGAAATGGATGTTTAGCCATACCCTGCTCACGCCGAAGTAATATATTTAGACGCACAACTATTCAAGTATTTAGGTGCACCAAAAGTGTATATCGTCGGGATTATAGATATGTCGACATGCATGAAGATTTTACTATTTGCTTTTCCCTTAGCACCTTTGAATAAATGTGTTGTCAAGGGTCGATGATAGATCTGCGCATGCTTATCGAAGATGAGGCTTTGATATGTTTAATCCGTCGAAATCCAACGCGAACGCTCAAAGGCGTAGATGCTCCAGGCTACCTTTGATAAGATTGAATCCTTCATGAATCCTTTGTATCCCCCGATATGACGTTATGACTGGCTTCGTCTAGATATGTAGAGATGTACTACCAGCACATTAGCTATAACGCTCAGATAGACGATGGCCAGTGTGTATTTAATAGTCAGTAATTGTCTCCTTATAACCACACTATTTAAATGTAGTCTACTATTATATATCCTAATCTGCGCAAGTGTCCACTCTTCATAGGCAACGATATAACCGTTAGATTCGAAGCTAATAGCTTTAGATTTCTTGTATTTATTATAGCACGTGAGTGCGGGCTGGTCTCCCAGCCGCTCGGGATGATCATATGCAGTTTCTAAAGATACCGAACATAAGTACTTAAGTACTCAGGTGACAGATATAAATTCAAGGCTAGGTCTATTGAGTCTAGATTCTTCTAGACTGCGGCCGTGTGTTTTGCCGCATTGATCCAAAAGAGGCAGCCTTGTTGCATTTTTATGATCTAAACGTGTTGTAAATCCTCGAGGAATATATTCGATTCGATTGATTGGAGAATACTGAAATATCGAGTGATGTAATACCAAGAATCGGTGTTTAGTACCCTAGGGTAGCGATATCTGCCAAATTAGTATCTATAACAACCTATGTTTTTTCTTAATATAGCACAAATTTAAACGTCTGAACTCTTCAAGACAATTCAAAACATTTTTAAACATCTGTAATTGAACAAAAATCGACTGGCTAGAAACGCATTTCCTGCCTTTACATATATTATATGTCCTATTCCACATAAATCTAATCTAACAGACGAAGAATATGGAGCGCCTATGCATGAGTACAATTCTGAGAAGTATAACATGGTAACGGAACCTAGATTAAGATTTCAAGATATCAGGAAAGATTTGTATCATATCTTACCTACAATATTTAATAATATTTAAATTTAAATAAAATCATTAAAGAAGCTTCGAAAATTTTAGCATATGACCTAAGCAAATAATGGTAAACGAAAGCAAGTCCCTTCTTAGACACGCATATGATTTAGGGCAGCAGGTCCACGTAAGGTCGACACCTTCAAAACCCGAAACGGTGCTATTGATCACCATTGCGCCATGCTAGCTCGTAGGCTACACATCGTAAAGTGTTATATATTGCCTTCTTAAATTCGCGCCGTATATCTATTGATCCTAGTTGTATCCTAGAGCCAGGGTTGGGTGTCCGAGCTCAGATTGAAGTAGTCGGCACCTAGCCTTAAGGCTACTTATATATTATAGGTTGAAGCACTTGCATGCCTATAGTTGGAGCTGCACGAGCACAGGTATACGGTAGTCTCTTGGGGTCAAGTAGAGGGTATGATATGAAGACCCTACAAGCTGGAATAATTCTGCTTTCCTCCTAATGACGCAGAATAGAAACGTCTTCTAGAAGTTCCCACTCTTAAATTCAGGAGTTACTCTGAGACTCTGGGGGGTGGAGTATACTAAGATTTTTTGCGGCTCTGATGCATTAAGAAGTTAAGGTTAAGTTGGATGATTTAGAAGATTGCAACTCGAAAGGTAATATCACCTACACGATCAAAGCTTAGTGTACATTGAAATGAATCAGAGACCTTGAAATTTAAGGGCGGAGGCTTTAGGCCTTCTATCCAATGATGCCGAACTTTTCTTTTCAAGTCATTCTAAATAAATCGATATTTCACTTGATCTGAAGTTTTTAATATTATAATGTAGAACTCAAGTGGAATTAACAGAAAGATGATATTAAAAATGATGATAACTCGACCTTAAAATTCTCAATTGGAGGATGTGGCTCCCGTATACTTCCAATAACGCATAAATTAAAAGAAGGCCCGGAAACTTGTCACTTTTGATCTAGAGATCATCAAATTTTGTATTGGCTATATTTATCTTTTGACTAGTTTACGAGACAAAAACGATCTGTTTCCAAGAAAGTTGTCTAGACCTATCAGTTATGGACTTATCTGGAGATATGATGGCTTAATATTTACTTTTATGGCTAGAAAACTGTTCACTTTATCCAATTCCTAATTCGCAGGAATACTCTAGATGCGCATGTTGGTTGTCTCACTAAGCCTGACGCCGCCACATTCAGCTCTCGAGGATTATTCTTCATTTTATTTTTGCTTAGGCATGTACGTGTCAGAGAAGAGCTACAGTCGTGGGTTTCTGAGATTGGTATTGACCTCTCATGAGGCCATCATATCAGAGATGGCGGCTTAGTTTGCTCCATTGTCAAAGTATTGGTTATATCCCTTTTCACCATATTGGACACAATAAAACGCAAGAAGATGATAGTTTATCTATTGGAAAGGAACACATACTGTCAGCCGCTATCACACGCCTGTGACTTAAATGGAGTTTATATTATGGCAAATCGTGTTACGATAACCGTCAAACTCGTCAAGTTCTATAAAACTACCACAAAAACGAAT
Organism: Orbilia ellipsospora; assembly: GCA_036971675.1. Lineage (NCBI taxonomy): Eukaryota > Fungi > Ascomycota > Orbiliomycetes > Orbiliales > Orbiliaceae > Orbilia > Orbilia ellipsospora. Next base: position 858,764 of record JAVHJO010000006.1, read on the forward strand.
AGGGAATTCTACAACATTCAATCTCATTACTCAAATCAGGCAAGTAGCAATCTATAGGAAAGTTTTCTCTCATTTAATAATTGCGATATAGATAGCAATCATAGCTCACGAGTTTTAGCCAAAGGGCTCACATAACACCATGCGATAATCTGTACTTATATGTTCGGATATCTATTCACGATATAACTACCTCCCAAAGTAACTCTACAATTGAACCGAAATATTTAATCCTTAATCCCAGAGTTTCACCATGTTCGCCTTATTATTCTTTTATCAGTTTCGCTGTTCAACCGAAGAATACTCTCGAATAGACTAAAATCAGATGGATGGAATATCTCTTCAATCTTCATCCTATATTCTTGCTAACCAGTTGACTGACGCTGCCCCATTCTTTTCTTTATAGCGGCTTATTTGATATCTCAGGGCATCTTAGATGTTTTTTCTGTCCAACTTCGGTGTCTATCGCGGCCAGTTTACAAGTCAAATAGAGACCGTTACAATGAGCTATGATATTTACTGGTGAAATTTTTTAGAAGACATCATTGAAAACGCCACGTTTGCTTTCTTTGAATTTTAAAAGTATGGTAGGCCGAATAACATATTTCGATAAATCATTTATGCTACCTCACTAACTCCTGGCCGGAGAGGAAATTTTCGTCCGAGATTCCTCCTTAGGCTGATAAGTATGAGCAAAATACTACCGTTTGTCTGGTCCTTAGAAATAGGTCCTGGTTGAATTTTGGATTGCCTCGAGTAGGTTTTATTCACTTGGATTTATAGAGTAACTTAAGAAGTGAGACGACTTCTTTAATTATTATATTGTAGGATAAAGTAGTAGGTCTAGCTCTATTTATATGAGAGTTGATATCTTGCGAGTAGTTTATGTTGTTCATCTATGTAATCCTTCATCTAAAAAAGGAATTTTAAACAGGCAATGCTATAATATTATAGTATTTCTTTCTCTTTTGAGCTACCTTCTGATCCCTGGAGCTTGGTTAACCCACAAACAGAGCACTACTTCAAAAATTAATAAAATTAAACATAAACCAGACAATATTGAATTCGGATCGCCTAAATTCGCGTCTCCTCTTGCCACGCAACATTGTTATTAAGCCTGTAAAGCGATGTTGCAATTCCAAAAACCCTTGGTTAGGATTCATCTTTTGCTTGCCAACAGATCATCCTGGCGCGCAGGGTTCCAAACTTTAAGTTTATCCTTCCCCTCGCTTTTGGGTTGTCCAACCGGGAGGCTAGGATTGGCTCGCCCTGCCGGGGAAATCTGTGTTGAAAGCCGATGCCCTCAGAAAACTGTGACTAATGTACCATGTTATTACTTGCATATTATAGGCCAAGACGCCTGTTATTGGTTGTTTGGTACCTGCGATCGAGAGGTGCATCTGGGGTCGATTTTGTGGGGGACTTCTGTTGGGCGGGCCTTCCAACTCGCGAAGGTAGGGCGAATCAACCCTCATGGATAAGTAAAGTAGATCTTATTGGATCTGTACAGCCGCAGAAGGTGCAGCTGTTTGGGCATTGATCACATGAACGAGTTATACGAGTACGATCGATTTACCCCTCTATCCCACAATTGAAAGATTACTATCCCAAATTTGATAATATATTTCAACAATCCACCAATTATCTGTTGTGCTCGTATTAATATTGGCGAAAGTCGACTTGCTATTTGTCGTTGTTGAGATATCACCATCCATATTGGTTCATGTGTGGTCAGCTGTCAGTAGACCAAGAAGCCAACTTGGTAGCAAAGCCTCCCTGTTCCCTCTCAAACTATATCAGAGAAATTAAGATATCTAGATCTGTTTATATCTGAGCAGCTGTCTCGGTAAGACATAAATCAGAGCATAGACCTGCTCAAGTAGATATCAGTATAGTCGATCCGAGTAGCTAGTAGCCGGGGCGCATTGATGGTTTAGTAGTTTCAGCCCAAAACGTTTCGCAACGCAAAATGTTCTCAACCAGCTGGACGGTGTATTCTTGGGCCAAATATCGCCGTCTCGTCTTGGGCTAACTTTTAGCTCATCTGCTCATCTGCTCTACAGATGACCCCATTCATCTAATCTCCGTGGCCGAGAATATCTGCGGTGTTTGTTAGCTCCTTGGGTTGATATCATTGTGCTTGGAGCTTGTCCTACGCAACGGACTATTTCTCTAGTGCCGGATACCCGGAGTATGACGCGTCTGTTCCCTTTAAGCATTCTCAAAGGGTGAAAGGAAGATATTTTATTCGTTCAAGAGTCGAGATAACGACATGCAGGCCGTTCCGATGTCCTAGAGATGAGATTTGATTTTCTTTTGGGTTGGTTCAGCCCACAGTGTCGCTTTTAGCGGAAGTTTCAATCTAAAACTTAACACCATTGATACGAGGACTATTTCACATCGATACACATTGACTATTGAAATTTTTTTTTTCTTAAAAAAAAAATCTCGGGTTAGGAATTAAGGAGGCAAAGGCAGATTCAGAAAATTCTGTCATATAAAAAATACCCGCTATCAAGATATCATGCAGGCGTGGCATGATTATGGTCAAACATCTCGAGTTTTCAGCGATAATGGTTTCTTCGGTCCTTGGAGTACATAGTTTCGTAACACTTCGTGACTGAGGAGACGAGGGATGTAGGGCTCAACCGCTAGCCCGGCATTAGCGTAATCAATTCAAATATTTCTGAAGGTGATAGAAGAAATATTCAACAGTCACAGATATTCATTACGTTATTGCAAAACATGTGGCAAAGGTGATGTAACTTCAATGTGCAATATCATGCCATAACGAGAAAGATAACAGGTTCTAGATTTTATTGAGCAAGAGTGATTGTGTAGGTAGAAGAAAATATCATATCATTGAATTGTCCTAAACTAACTAGCCTAACTAAAGAGCCTCGCGTTCAAAGAAGCAATTGCAAGCAACAATGATATTTTTGGCATCCCATTTTCGTAAATATGCTTTTCCTTCGCCCGTTATCAAGACAAAACCAGTCCCCAAGGATATCAACCTAAACAGAGTAAACGATAAAAGATAATAAAAAAACTCCATCGCTAGTCATTCCGCCATGATAAAAAAAAAAAAAAACAAGAACAATGCATTGATGCTCGTAGAGTACAGAGGCCATAAAACTCCAACGAAAGATAGTAAAACAAGAAAAGTATGGTCATGTAATAAATATAGCGACCGTGGTATTATGCTATCGAAAAGGCGGTAGCTTAAAAGAAACGCCGATTGGTAATTTGTGACAAGAGAAGAGAAACGATCGTTTTACTCAGGAGAGAGTAGGCGTTTACTCCTCAACAGCGTAGTCATCCTCACCCTCTTCGCCACCCCAGTGGACTGGGTTAAGCTTGAGGAATCTGAGTCGTCGGCCCTCGCTGGAGGTGGAGCTCATGCTGGTGCTTCGTCGGGTCTTGAGAGCCATTGGTTCAACTGGGACAAGGTCGGCGGTTGGGCCGAGTTCAGGAGAAGAAATGATAGCTTCTTCGTTGCTCTTGTCAGAGAAAGAAATGGTTGCCCGTCGTGGCTTTGGAGCAGTTGGGTAAGACTCAGAGGTCACTGGGGCCAGGACCAAGAAGTTAGATGGTCGTCGCTGTCTGAGGATTTGTGGAGCGGCAGTTGGTTCTTCGGTGAGGGCGAGGAAAGTGGAGTCCCGTCGAACCATAGTTGCGTGGTGGGAAAGAGCCGAGTGAGGAGTGTGGATTGGCTCGGAAGTAGTTGGGACAAGAGTTTGGAATTGCATTTTGGATTTGTTGGTTAACTCGATTGAGCAGTCGAATAAATTATAGAGGATGTATTGGTATCAAGGATAGTAAGTGGTTGTGGGCTTCGGCTTGTGAGGGCAATGGGATTATATATATGTAATATTAATACAGTGCAAGACTTTTTTTTGGAATCCGTCAAAATCAATTTGTAGGGACTGGCGATAACTTTAGAAATACTTTGGAGAAGACTACTGATGGGAATGAAAGAGAATATTGGAGAGAGAAGGGTCGAGAAGGGAGGTTTTTATAATCTGGTGAAGAGCTCCATTACCAAGGCAGAGGGGCGAGCCTAAGGTTGGTGGTTGTATCGGATCGTCACTTCGGCGTATAAAGAAAAAAAAGAAAGGAAACCTCCCCCACGTAATGGGCTAAAAAAAAAAAGTTCCGCGCAAGCCTTTGTTCAATTAGCATTTGAGAATTTCAAGGGTGGTCGGCTTGGGTGTATGAACCAAGACATTCGAGACAGCATATGAGGTCACGTTGTACCGTTGGACCGGACGAAGGCGGGGGATAACCTTAATCCCCCTTCTCTTGAGCAGGAGTTAGCCGGAGTAAGCGTAGCTGGATCGAGGAACAGCCTAGACTTTCGTTTCTTAGTTTCGGGCACAGGAATCCTGAGATGTCCTTTGAGATCTTGGTGCCCGTAAAACAGGCAACCTGTTTCTATTTCCAGCAGGCTGTGGAACGCTTGTGAACGCTTGGGAGCACTTGGCTGTGCGAAGTTCATACAAAATGTTTCTTGGACTTTCCAACTTCAAACAAAGCCTGTCGATGTTGTCCATTCCTCCGTTACAGAGGCGAAGCATGTCAACTAGCTTCCCCCGTTGTGTGTGGGAAAACGACCGAACGCCGAAAGAAAAGTTTGAATGCAACCGCCCAGCAAATGATCGGGCATATCTTCGCACTTGGCTTTCTGATTGGCGGTAAATAAAAGGTGTGCCAATTCGAAAGGAGAAGAAGCAAAGGGGAAAGGCCTGCGAAAGCGAAACGGCAACAGATCGAACGCAAGCAAAGAGAATGCTCTGGCGCTAGTGTCCTGCCACCTCTCTCGGGGAGGTGGTGATAGTCCTTCCCATTTTTCTAATGGTGTTGAGCCAAAATTGCCCAATTCTTCCCTGCGAACCGACGGGCTTCAGGAGAAGAGCCTGATGGAGTGAGGGGCCATGGAATCCTGGAGCTCCATGGATCAGATCCACACCTTCTCATTTGCTCTCTGCTCGTTCCCTCCCCGGTCAGTAGTCCCTCATCCTGCTCGCTTCATGGATGCCAGCTGAAATCATAGCAAATCGCTGCATCCCTGGTGCAACGGATCTTCGTCATTGGTCCCTCGTGCATTTAAGCTTATCAGGACACGAACACCTCTGACGTTTTGATCTCCCTCGGTTCATTGTCTGCGCAGCCACCGAAGGCAAAAGTTCCCCGATCGAGTTTCCACCTTTCGCACGTAGATCTCTTTCTCTTTCCCAGATGGCGTCCCCCTTTGATGAGCAAGATCATAAAGTCGATCGGTGGAATTTTCCAGAGCGAATGGCATCATCGACATTCCTGAAATTCAAAGCCTCTACGGCCGTAAGCATTCAACGCTAAAAGAAAATTTGGAGAAGGTGGTCAACCGGTCGTTTAGTCACCGGCATTTGGCGTACGGTTCGGCCGTTTTTGTCAGCCGTGAATTATCAATTGAATTTTGTATTTCCAACTCTCAACCGAATTTCTAATATGTCTCTTTTGACGACACAAGGGAAACGATTAGAATCTTTTTCTCCCTTCCCTCGTCAAGGTCTCGGGCTGATGTCTCAACCCCGCGGCAGCCGGGAGCTCTCGAAGCCAGTTTTTTTTTTTTTTTCTGTTTTGTTTTTGCGGCTGTCAGGCTCAGAGTTATCATAAAAATTGCTTATTGTTCCCCCCACAAACTTGAACAGCAGCGACTAATGCAAAGGTATGCAATCTTTTCATGCATGTCAAAGTTCCATCGTTTGTATTTCTGGCCTCTTTTTCACCCCAGATGTGACACGAAATGATGAGGACCAACAACCTTTTTCCTCTTAAGCTTCTTGAAAGTGGGTCTTGTGGCATCTCTTGGCTTAAAAACCATTGGTCGCGGCTGTTCCTTCTTTCCTGAGTCGGTTTCCCTCCAAGAATTGCCTAGTCCAGACCGGCTTTCTGTTATCGGCACAATGTCGACCCGGCTTACTTGAGAGGACCAAAAGCTCTTATGCAATCATTTTGACATCCGACCACCCGGGAGGAGGAAGCCGGCCTTGAAGGGAGGGGAAAGAAATCGAAAATCGAGGCGGACTTTCGGCCTGCCGACACTTTTTCTACTCGCTTGCATCAGCCAGGAAAGACCTCCGCAAGCACCGTGTCGAGAGCCTTGCAGCCGAGAGGATTCATGAGAGCTCAACAACCGAAAAAATTTTCTAGATGCAGTGGAATTTTTTTTCCTGAAATCTTTTGCCATCTGAGATGTTATCGGTCCAATTAAATCCCCCATCATGACCGATTGTTACAGTCTCCGAATCGTGCTCCCTGTCAAGAGAGGAAGAAAAGGATTTCACGGCTCACGAGAGAGACCACTATCATACCATTCCAGCCGCAAACAAACTTGCCCAGCCGGCCAGACGCACGAAAAAGACCGTCAATGCACCGATGTATCGACGGCATAGACCCTCATCCCGGTATGATCTCACGGAATATTGCTGATGCGTGCGTAGCATCCTGTATATTACCTGCACAATCGCTCGTGATTTTAGTTCAAAATTGCATTGTGAGGTCTATCGCTCGGGTGTGGATCGTTGTGCCGAAATATTTACAAGTTGCCCTATTTGAGGACTCGGCATGGAACGGCAAATCCGAGCCACCCTCAATTTCTCAATGACCAACCCGGTCAATATGCCCAATGATGGCATGCATTGCAGTTAATGTTGAATTATCGACGGCAACAAGATGGTGGCCTCGAGGAATTGCTGTAGACGCTTCTGGCGCTGATCGGGAAGATCCTAGCGATCGTTCAGAGGAGACCATGCAGCATGCGGCCTTGCCCAGCCCTTTTGAAAGGATGTTCAAGTTTGATAAACAGGGCCGCGTCGACGTCGTAAAATGGTCCATGCTTACCGTGAAGGCATGGGGAGTTCAGGTGATCGTTTGCATTGCAGCACATTGTGCAGGTTCAGATGCAGAAATCTAGCAGTCTGGGGAATCCCTTGCGCCGCGGAGTTCGAAATATCAAATATCACATTTAGATTTCAACATTGGCGAAAATATTTGAACGCCGAATTAAAAATCTTTCTACCACAGGGTAGACGTTGACAGTAAAAAAATTGCAAGAAATTATCAGAAGCCTTTTACTCCAGTTTTCATATGCTAAGCAGCGGTCAAGGTTTTTAGTTAGTGGGCATTCGAATGTTCTTATTCCGAAATAAATGACGAAATTCTGCCCTAGCCTGGGCTTGCGGCGACAACCCGAATCAAAGATCCCAAAACCCGAAAGCACAAATCTCGAGTCTAGAGTTCGAATAAGCTCAACGTATTCTATTCCCTGAAGGTCAGGCTTCTCCGCATTTTCCAGGCCCACCTTGTCCGACATAAAACGGGCATACTATCGGTCCACTTTTTCGGGTTGCTTTTTTGCTCTTTGACGCTGGTTCTTCTCGGGTGTAGCAAAAATAACGCAAAACAAAGATCGGATTTTCGTACCTTGCATCGAAATTGGGCCATTACTGGAAACATGCCGAGAAATAACTCCGATATGGTCGCGATATTTCCCGAGCCGGATTGGTTCTCTTACTTTCACGATTCCGAAATTCGCTGGTATCTTATACCTTGTTTTCTTGGGATTTGCAGCTGATTATCACGAGGCATGTCACAAGCTAGATCGATCGATCAAGATAAGATCCGACATTTCCCACTCTGGACTCGTCACTTGAATACAGCTTCCCGATCTGTCCATAGTCTACGGGTATTAGCGAAAAGACAAGCTTTATGAAATGCATATGACAGACACATGGAAACATGTTGTGTCATGAGCGAATGCTAGCTCATAAAGGTGCTTACCAAGCTTAAAATTATGCTAATTACCTAGGTCTACGATGTTTAACTCGTAGTATTGAGATATTAGGACTCTTTTTGCACTCGATACTTGAAAAAGCACTACAAAACATCTGTATACTGGCTTATAGGATTGCGAAATTCCCCAGATATACTCGTCCTATAATCCTCTCACGTTCTTTATTCATCAGCGTAGGTTGTTCATTCATGCCACTTATACCTGCTTCGTTATAATATCCTAAGACGACTTTACATCGAACGCGAGCTACCAGTTCCTTTTATCGAAAGTCGAATGCATTATTGATCTACGAGCTCCCTTATTATTACGAATTCGAAAATTCGTAAATAGAAGTTTAAGTCGAGAGATTAAGCAATATTACGGAAGTGGTGCTGGTATGAGAGTTACATGTAATTTCACAAGAGTATGTGTGGCCCCTTAGCCGGGAATTTGGTTTATAAGACTATAGTTCTAGGACTATGATAAATTCTAGAAAATCGATAAATAAGATATACTCTGGTCTCGAAACGAATCTCATTCTATATTCTAAAATTGAGTTAAATTACGCATTAACACCCTTAAATTTTCAATCCAACCAACGAATGAATCAGGAACGTCAAAAAGGCATTAAATTTAAACTTACTAAATAAATTAACACATTCATTGAGATCACCAACTCTAGAGTCGTGCTATAAATAGCACGCCTTTTAGGTATGCGATTAGGATAAATATATAGATATATATATTAACGGTTAGGATGAACATTGTACAAATTTATTTCTAGTTAGAGCTTTATGTGAGATGGGTTGACGTAACCACTGTAGCACGAATTCAAAATGAAATAAATAAATTAAACACTATCTCAACAACTACCCCTTCACCTCTCATGCTCATACATTACAGAGAGCGTAGCCTTCACTAGTAGATACCGAATAGGCTATCCCCCAACATAAGCTTTAACAAACAAAAATAAACGAGGAGCTGCTACACGTATCCTCCATTTCAACTGGAAAATGGAGAAAATAATATGTTATAGTATTGCAACGAAAAGAGTTATATAAGTTGGAATGTGACCTTTCGGAACCTGCTTTGCAAATTCGAGTTGGACAGTATTATAACCCTACCGGCCATATTTTACATCTCTTTTGGAGTGTACGGCCGTGCACATATGTTTTAGGAGCAAACCTGTTTCTTGTAGACAGGAAATGTTCAGACGACAGGGAACAACGGCAGTTGAAAGTAAAAGACATGATACGTTCAAGCGCTCCGGGAACCTGTCGAGGCGTCAAACTTGAGCTAAGCTTTTGAGGGATTTTGAGAAGGACCAGAGATATTGACTATGGGACCGGCCTCCGGAGTCAAAGGTAGGAAATCTGAGTTCCTAAAGGTTTCCTTTATGATGTAATAGTATGATATTAAACTTAAATGCAAAATTAATTGACAGATAAATGGTGATAACAGATTTGATTTGAATTTGCTACTATAGTCATTCAGTGTAGGTTCTTTCATTAGAGGCGCCTTTAATAGGTATGTTTCATTGACGGGGTTATGTGGAAAATGAGAACGGAGTTTATTACTGCTATAGTATCTAGAAATATGTCTACCGAGTCATTAGCAAATGATGAGTGTGCTTTTCATCAAATGCAAACGGACATATTATCAAGTTGCTTTAATGAGTAGCAAATAAAGACGTTAAAATATGCTATAGTAAGGTAACGATGAGCAGATGGATATAATTTCTATAGCGTATACGTGGCCAGTCTGGAAACGAGACCAGCGTATAGTATCTGTTTCTTTCGGAGAGGATGGCCTCGCAATGAAGATGTAGAAATAAAATTGGTTTTCACTTTCAGTAGCTTTCAGAAAGAGTACCTAAGGAAATACAACTACAATAGGGGCTAATATAAGAAAAAGGATACTCGAATGATATATTATAACAGAGGTTAGAGGGTGAACTTGGATTTGCTTTAGAAGCTTAGACGTAGTTATTCCGGTTTCGGAGCTCTAGTAGCCGCGAGCAGAACACACTTTCGGGTTCCGAACGCCCCCGAGTAATCATCACAAATTTGCAAAGTTGATTTCTAGACTCTATATACGCTATGATATCATGATGATCAATTTTTTTCGTTTTCTCGTTCAGTTAACTAGAACATCGAATACAAACAGCCCGTTGGTAGACTTTAGTGCAATTTGATTGCGCCCCGATTATATCGTCTCTTGAGAGCTACACCTTGAACTTGGTATAATGTAGCTTGCGAGGTCTGTAATATACTTAATTCTCAGGCTAGTTTGACGTTAAAATTATTCTATAGCTATTCGTTACGTGAGAAACCATTTGTATCTTCTTCAAGCTATATAAGTTAGCCAAGATGGGAAAATTCCCAAGGCCAAGAGCGAATTATTTTATTTTGAATCCGTCTTAGCGTAGCTAATGAGCTATGTACCCACTAATAATTTTAGGCAAGTTCCATAATCCTGCATAAGAGGCGTCGATTGGTCTTGGTCGCCAGATTGTCTCTAGATAAATTATAACATTTCCTGGCAAAAATTATTAAATGCCATATATTATCACGTAATGACAATAGAATACTGTTTGAAGTTTGAATAGCCTAAATTGACAAATTTAATTGATATATGAGGGGCGTTTAAATCGTGTACGTTTGTCATGAAGCAGTAGTGGATATCATATTGACGTTCACTTGATAAGTATACAGTAGATACATTATCGAAAAACTGAAAACGAGAACCAGTTTATCTTTTAGGAGATTATAAGAGATTCTCTAAGAATATCTATTAAAAACTTTAGAATGAAATAGGAATCCCTAGGGGATACATCGAGAAAGAGTAAACACCTAGTCGGAAGCTAAAGTTCACTACTATGGCTTCGGCAATCTTTATTATGAAAGTCCGATGACCCTGTCAATTTGGGAATGTAATTCCAATTATTTAATGCATTACTTGATACTCTTAATTTCTCGATTTTTGCACATGACTGTTCTACTAGGGTTATGACGGGGATATTCTATCATAATTTTCTGATACCTATAAAGGTTTTTTTCTTATATCGATTTCGAGTGAAAGGTGACTCGATAATCCTTGGGAGTCTATTAGAGTCTTTTCTTCAAATAAATTTGTCGAAAATAGTTATTAATTGTCATGAAATGAAGTTTGAAGTGCATAAGTGGCGTTATCTCAGAGACGGTTCGTGGGTGTTCAGACCCCTCCGCAACGTCAGTGTACACATGATCATTTCCCCGCACTGCGTGTTGGGGAAACATGGTACTGAATGTTGATCTCTTAGAACGGATCTGAACTTGCATCTTACGGAAATTGACTCAATTGGCTGTTGTTAGAGATCTTGATCAATTGAGCCTAATATATCAAGAGAAATTAGAAGGTCAATGCACTATCAAAGTATACAGATAGGCTGAAGATGCCCAAAGCCAACTAGGTGATACGCTGCTGGGGATAAATATTGTAGTGACGCTAATCAGTAAACAAGGCTCACTGTCGCCCCTCAATGCAACTTGACTACGGAAATTTTTTTGAACCGAAATTCTTTCCGAGACAACGCTATGGGAAGGACGGGTGGCCCAGTGCACCGGTTTTACGTGAATAGCGCAACTAGTTGTGCATTGCGTAACTAGACCGCTCAAAATCATTCACCGGGAGCTCGGCAGGAACTCACTAAAAGTATTTGTACATGAAGCTAAATAATGGTGGTCATGGTATCGATTGTACGGGTGGACTGAAAGTTCTTCCCCTCCTAAGGTTTAGTGTAGTATCGCGATGTCGGATAGTCCCCCAACAACATAATAATTTCTTATTCACTGGGTTTATAAAAGTTGAAGATGGTGAGTACTTAAATATGTGACAGGAATCTCTAATTATTTAATGAAAACATTCCCGAGTTAAAGTGATTCGTCTTGCATCGAAATCGACGAAGTTGGTGGTTCTGTCATATATCAAGTCGAAAACAAATATTTAAGCTCGTCTCGCTCAAGAACAGGACATGAGTAACATACACAATCTGAAAATGTTGACGATCGATTCGAGGTGAAATTCTTGGACGCTAAGGTACCCTCGACACCATGCCGTGTCACCTGCATTTATACATGAAAATTTCATATGCAACGCAGCTTAGTAGAGGAAAGATATATTCTCAAATCAAAAGATTGCCGGAATCTCAACACTAAGGGAGAGGAAAGCTATGTTGGATTTCGAGCACTCTAAGCGAGTGAGCGCTTTTGATAGCCTGTAGATTGATTATATAAAAATAAAACGAAGATATTTGGCATGGAATAGTTATATGTATAAATAGGACCAACCTTATACGCGTGGTTGACGATTCGTGTTAGTGTTCTCGGTCCCCACTGTAGCGTCGAGAATCTGAATGAAAATTGGTGGTCTTATTAATAGTTACATAAGTCAACTGATAACGCTAAAGGAGTAAATACGAGTCGATGTGGACGGTTCAACGAAAAGTGCAAGGATACACGAGGGCTATATAGCTATAGTGTGTGTTTTATATACATAGTGATGAGCTTTCGCGCCCTTGGGAAACCCTAACAATGACTCCACATGCCAATATTGAGACGTGATATCCGATACCTAGCTGCATTTAGTTATTATATATGCTTATATATTATAGATGGTGAGAGAACTGGCTGCTGGAACAATTCGCCGTCCGAGGTCATGGAAATGGGTCGGTGGAGTTGAACCCCGCCACGATTGCACAATAGCGAAACAAGAATTTCCCCGAAATTGTCTTGTCAGACCTCCATTGGACCTGAGACTTTACTCTCTCTGGATAGGCCAAGCGAAAGCTGAAAGATCGATGTCAGGTCTCAAGACCACGTGTGCAAGGTCGTTCCTCCCTCAGGCCGTTTCCCAACCAAGAAGCCGAATGGGACCTATAATATCACATTTTATCACTGGCGCGCAGCCGCTCTTATCACACCGCGACTTGGAAAGCGAGAATAAAACCGACGTACCCGTCACTTGATTCAGTTTCTTCAAAGCACTCCATATCGCACAACGCATAATATGCAACTGTCATGCACAAAGCTTCGAACCGGGACACATCCGCGACGAACAAGGGCTCCATTCAAAATGCGCATATGCCAACAGGTGCAGATATCCTCGCTCTGGCCCATAATTTCCGCTCGGAAAGTCAAGTTATGCATGTTTTGAAGCATCAAGGGACTCGAGATCGACTTTTGCTCGTTCCAGCAAAGAGGTGATTCGATTCGCCTGAGCGTGGAGCGCTGCAGTTGCCTTCGCTCGACGCGCGACAAGTTCACACGGCGAGAAGCGCAGTGCATTAACCTCGCCACCAGCCAATTTGTCGGGCGCGGCTTCATCTCGGGATAACTGACTGTGATTGTGATGTCCGATGCGTGCAGATATCATTCACCAGCGCTCCAGTGCCATGTTTTGAAGGTGTTGCCTCCCGTGCAGGTTTTAAGCTTAAACGGCGAAACCGGCTTTCGACTTGCTCGTATCACATGAGAGCCTTGCCCATGTAGGTTCTAGATTCCTTGTTCACAAAGTATTCGCATGACTTTCAATTGAATGAATGCTTGTTGATAGAAGTTTGTGGTCTCGTGAGACCGCAGAGCGAAGAACCCCTAGTTCTATAAGGCTGCTGGTTGCCAAGATTCACAACGGCTTCTTGCTCCTGACAATTACCAGCTTTCGAGGGCTCGAAAGCCTCTAGCACGCAGGGTTCGAACACCTGGCTTAATGTTTCTGTAGGCAGTAGGAAGTGGACCTCGATTCGCCAAGAGCCGGGACTGTTTTACTTCTTGGGGTTAGCTAAGGAGATAAAAAACTTCGTCGGTCTACGCGGTGGGGTAAGCCGCTCAAAAGGACGCTTCGCCTACGATGATCCACTTGTCAAAGTCACCTAGCTCTTGGGGAATGCAAGACAGAAAGGGCGGTATTCCCCGACGGCACCGCACCTCCGATGTCTGTCTACGTCTCTAGCGAACAAAATGGGTTCCATCCCGAACTCCGGCTAACGAAGCTAACAATCGATGCTAGTGCGTAGACGGAATAGAACCTTGCGCTGTGGGGTTTTGTGTAGCAAGGCAGCATTCTATTTTCAGGGTTAGGGATTCAATTGCGAGATAGTCGATTCATTTGGAAGGATCACCGACTTGAATTTAATGTTGGGATGATTCTGAAGCTGGAAACATCAGGTCGTTTTCGAAATACCTCTCCCTTCTACGGTTGGCTCAACGTCATGAGATAACGGGCGAGAAAAATTTTTGTGACGTCCCCTGCTCTGTCATATCGCTAGATTCATGTGCTTATCCAGTACCCCGGACTAAGGTGTGGAGAAGCTCGATCTCGGGGATACCGTTGGAATACGAGCGAAACTTCTCCCGAGACTAGAATGAATCTCTCCGAATAATATTTTAGCGGCTATCTCTGCCGTAATGACATGGAAACGCCGGTTCCAAACCACGAAATGTAAATTAACTGGCAAAATTCGAATATTCTTTGAAGTTGAAGGGTGTGAGGTTGGCAACACTTGAATTCAGTACTACAATCTCTATGCTGGGATTTCCATGTCAATGCTTCAAACACAGCCAATTGGCAGTGCAGCAATCTCATTTGGTTCAAGTCTAAGGCATGCCAATGCATATTTCAGATTGCTGGAACAGCTCGCTACTCAGTGGGTGCATGCTTGCTGTTTGAGAATATGTGCAGTGAGCAGGGAGCTTGTAATCCGAAAGCCGCATTTAGCATGTGCTTTTTCCTAATGATGTTTGGGTTATTGAAGCGAGATTCTTGAGCTCTCTTGCAGCTGCTTCAGAAGAATCAGTAATGTTTCAAGCTTTGAAGACGATCTGCTGTGATAATTCCCGATCCATTAACAGAAGGATTTTTTTTGACTAAAAAGACCGAGCTGACAGCCGGATTCTAATGTCGAATGAGCCACGTCATTCATGGTATGTCTTTCCACTTCGAATGCGTTTTTTTTTCTGTCTGAATCTCTTGGATATGTTAAGCTTGACTTGCTGCACTGTTCGGTCCAAGTGGAGAACAGTTGAGGCCTTTTTGCTCAGCGAGCCTTTCCCTCTCATGATGCACGACCTATTTTATTTTATTTTATTTTATTTTATTTTTGGACCGAGGATATTCTCTCTTTTCCGCTGGATAATTACCGTGAAACAGAGGGGGCACGGGAAACGGTCAATAAGATGGACAAAAGTCTCTCCGTTCTCGAGAACCAAAGATGAAAATCCAGGATATATATATCGCAAACAGCTTGTTCTATACGAGATACGCATGAATCGTCATGTTTGTACCATTGGGCAAACAATTTTATGTTTTCCTCTCGTTTCGAGAACGGACATCCAAGGTGCTTCTTGCAGTCTCGCCGAAGCCTCGCTAAATCCGCACCATCTGGGCCTCATTTCGAACGACAGGGTCCAACGGCACAAACTCACACACACACACACACATACACTGACACAAAGGCACAAACAGAGCACGCATATATTTGCTTGCTTGTTTGCGAATATTTGCTGAGCGAAGGAAAGCAAGAATCAGCGAAATGCGTAATCTCTCGGGGAATTGCTTGTTAAAAGCAAGGATGTGGTGCAGCAGCCCGGCGTGTAGTCGCTTTATATGATTTGTCAAATTGATTCGACTGTCAATAACCGCTTGAAGGCAAGGTGGGACCTCACTTCCGCCATCTGCAGAGAGGCGAGGCCATTGCGATCTTGTGGGTTTGTTCTAACTGCGAAGAGCTGGAGCTGGAAGCTCAATCAGGAAGAACGTACCAAACTCGGATGGATAAGGGACTATCTATTTGATCGAGATTAGCTGGATAGCTGCATATGAGATGACCGTCGCATCACATCTGGCGACCTGCTTAAACGGTCTCAGACCATAGGCTATGCTAGAGGGATATAGTCTCGTGATTAAGAATAAGCCCGTAAAACTTTGACCGAAGCGGCGATTTCGGCTTGTGTCAAACAGTATCCTGTGCGACTGTGTGTCTGAGTTTTGTCTAAATCGATTCTGAGGCTTCATGGTCTAGGACGCTGGAAGGTCTCTAGAAGCCTTCTTGAGTTGGATATGAGACAAGGGTGTGGCCCGCATTCTGTTGGTGCCATCTCCCGGCGTCCGTGTGTCAAATAGCAAAGGAAAATATTAGAACTGGGGATGGCAAAGCAAGTTGAGTAATATGAATTTATCTTGCGGGATGACCTCTGTTCTGTTGCCAAAGCTTTACGCTTTTCGATGAGTCTCGCAATAGTGACCTGTTTTATAATCATCTTGCAATCATTCCACTTTGAATGAATGGTTAAGTCATACATGTTACTTAAGTTAGTGGAATGATTAATTGAATCGTGCTTCGAATTCTGCCACTGGTTGACTTCCACACTGTCAAAAAGAACAGACTGGGGGTGCGGCGGACGCTAGAGTGTTGCGTTAGTCCCGTTGACCCCATGATAATTAATTTGCGAGCTCTAGACCCGCCATCTGTTTAACGGAATGCCCATTTGAGGTCAGGCTGCCGATGAGGCCAGACGAAGGGGAATAGCCTCGCGAGCCCAGGTTGATTGGGCGTAGCACATCTCAGGGTGCTTCCCAAGTTTACCGGGTAGCTTTCTTTGCCTCCTTTCGACCCCCAGGTACGTACATGTACATATGTCCGGTGTGATTCGATTCGATACCTCCATCCCTCGAGATGAGAAGTGTGGAAACGATATTGATTATGGGTCATGGCCATGGCTACCACTGGCGAATAGGTCAAGCTGGACGGGAAGCGTCCGGCATGCAAGTGCAAATCAGACAGGATTTGAGCAAGAGTCTCGCGCCACTAACAAACTAACAAGGAACCAACCATGGGCCTTCCTCGAAGAAGTTTGAATTCCTTGCCGTGTCGACTACGCAAGGAACTGACTAGCTTCAATTGTCGTAGCTCGAATTCACAAGCAGCAAAGCAATTAATGGCACAGGCTGCAGGGCAGGGACTCTGGCCTCTTCTTCGCCAGGCCAGGATGCACGGTTTCTAGGGACCGTATCCAACGGACGAAAAGTTTGGTCAATTCAATCAGCCAACCAGTCCGCCAGTCCGTGTTAGTTAAATGGCGAAGTCACCTTAATGCCCATGCCAGCCATGGCAGATATAATTTATTATTTTGCAAGACACCCCACCTGCGGTAAAGCACGACGCAACCTCATCCGCATCCCTTCCTAAAAGACAGGAGATATCTACGGGCTATCTTCCCTTTAGCAACAATGGCACCACCTACGGACCGAAACCGCGTTGTCGGGTTCGCGACTGGATCTTTATAAAAAGACTGCATGCCTCTCTCTCGCACCTCCATACCTTTGCTCTGGTAGTTCTTTTTTTTCCCTTTTTCGAGTATCCACTTTTTTGTTTTGACGACCTTGTCATTTCGAGTTCTCATCTGGCCTATCCTGCCGCAAACATTATCCATTCGACAAGGAGAGTTGTTGGTCCCAATCCATATTCGATATCTTCCAGCTCCAAAATACATTTATGTCACAAAGATCGAAACCGCTGTGGACGACAAGATCTAGTACGCTGCAGATTTCAGACTTTCCATAGAATCGATCAATCCATCAACAATTAACAGCATCTGGTCATATCACGCCTGTTGTGCGGACACTTTTTCTTCCTCACTGGCTCGTTCTCTCGCTCTCCTTTGCTCGCCCAGTCGCCGTGTGAAAGGAGCTAGCTCTGCAGGTAGCAGATCCCTGGAGACTACCTTGGTAGCTCCACATTTTTGCTACAAACACGCACACACCCCCAAAAATGTGCCAAGTATTCAGCGAGGAGTACAGCTGCGGCCACAAGTACTCTATCGACAGAGTCACGTGCGCTGCGTCCAGAACGTCGAAGTGCACCCAGCTAAAAGAAAAGGTTATCAAACACGATTATAAGTGCGATTCCTGCTGCGAGGGCAAAGGGTCGTGATAACTTGTCGCAGGCTCTCCGGCTGCAACAGGTGGGCTCGGTTCGTCGTACCGCACAGTCTGGCTGCATGGATCAAGAAGGAGAAAGGAAAAGAAGAAGAAAAAAAGAGAAAGAGGAAGACAGATGCCCTTCCGATTTTCCACCTTTCATCTTGGGTAAGTTTTGTCTATTCCCATGTGTTAGGCTGGGCACAATAATATCAACTGGCAGGCGAGCTGTTGATTAGATTGCAATATGAGAACTAACGCTTTCCTTCCCTTGTATGGGATGTCCAGCGTCAGAATATTTCCTACATCCCACGTTGCTGTCCTGAACAAGCAGGACAATAAATTAATGAGCGCTCGTTATGGTGTCGTCGCACAAAAAAGATACATAATGCACCCAGCCCAAGCCAAAATCCATTATATCCGGAGTCATGATGATTCTTGCTCACTGAAAGGTCTGGCGGGCAGGCATTGGGGAAAATAAGAATAATCTTAAAATTCTCCACATGGGAATTTGAGGCCTGCACATGGCAGCCAGGTCCCCGTTTTGAGCATATCCCGTATCACGCCATGATTCTCTCTCTCTCCTCTTTCTTTTTTTTTTTCTTTCCATTTCCTCCCCATGAACGAACGCCAAACCTCAAATTAAACGCCAGACGGGCATCGGTTACAACCACCACCCGACTCGAAAGCTATTGGACAACCGCCTTTTGCTCACCCAATCCACCTTTCAATTCCAAAATACTAATTGGTTTCAATTTTCCTATCCCGGCTTTTCGATAATATTTTCCTAATTTCGCATTTTAATTGCCATTTTTTCTCGATACGAGCGATGAACTACAAGGGAACGAACGGTCAAAATCCTATTTTGACCAGGCTTGATCCCACCCTCCTCATGGCGCAAAAAACCCACAATTTAAACAGCCAGCTGATCGCTGACTGACGACGACTAAGTTTTCACCTCGCCTCCAATAAGGGAAAACAAAATATAATATAAAAGCATTATAATAATAATTAAAAGAGGGCTGGGGACATGCAACCACAAGAATCTCGTAGCTCACTAGCGAGTCTCGTCGTCGACCCCACCTGTCCCGCAATATCGCACTCCAACGTCAAAGGAAAAAGGACCTTCCGTCCCGCATGCGCTTCGGCAGTAACCCCTCTTCATTGCTATTGGTCTCTTTCTCGTTACTGATCATTTTCTTGTTTCCTCATCCATCTTTTGTTATCGGACGTTCCTCTCTCATCCACTCCGGTTAATTTGGGTATATTTCCTTTATCATGTGTGGGCGGTTTCTGGTTCTCAAGGAAGCAGGTGTTCAAATGGAGTTAGTTATTTGATTATTTTTTTCCCCATTTACAATACTGGCTATAATATCATGACTTGACATGTCCTGGCTTCCTTTTCTGGGTGTTGTTTCTAATGTCTCTTGATGTTTTTATCGAAAAGGTTCCCTAAAATTCAGTTTCATCATTCCTGTCTTGATTTTTTCGGCGCGAGTTGCTATTTCATGTCCTTTTGCACGGGTAGTGGACAAAATACAAAAAAAGCTGTTGTTATTTTTTCCCTGTGATTTCTGAAACTGGAGGATTTTTTTTGCTTGATATGTCAAGATATCGCTGTCAGAGAGAAAAGAAATTTACGGAAAAACTGTTCTGAATTAATGAAGTTCCACCACACTTTGCTGAACCCACCACCCATCCATCATCCCGTGCCCTCGACTCATTGCTATTGCTCAAACGAGCTTGCGAAAGCAAGGGACCGGAAATGATGAAGCTGTCAGCTTTTTTTCCCCTTCTCTTTTCGTTCAATCTGAAAATATTCCATGGATTTACCCGTCCCCTGCAAAGCAAGGTGTCGAGCAAGCTTTGCAATTGCAAGCTCCATGCCGGCCAGTTCCACCGACGAGATGGAAAACAAAGTTGAAACGGATTCTTTCCGTCACTGCTGCGCACCGAAAATTTTTTCTGCTTCTGCAATTTGGTCCATTTTTAGCCCAGTGCTAACCCACTCGATTTGGTATCTTTCCAGTCCAGGTCCTGGCTACTCTTTTGGAATGGCATTTCCATCCATCCATGAACCATGAACGGTACGACGGTTCTCGAATCTCTAACGGCCGGCACCGTACTTCCATATGAGATTGTTTCAAATAGAACATCCCATCTAGCCGACAGGATCGATCGATTCCACAAACGAGGGTTAACAATAACATCCGTGGTTTAACTAAAATCTAGTTTTCTATATATTTCTTCAATATTTTTTATGCGTGAGGTCGGAGTAAAAGTTCATGAAACTCGATGATAAGTTTGCGGCAAGGCTGTTTTAGTGAAACGTAGCACTCGCTCCTCTGGTGCTAGTGCTTCGCAAACAAGAATAGCCCGCTATAAATCTAGACTACAGTATCCATCCAATAACGAGATACCTTGTCAACCATGCTCACTCGAGCGTCGAAGGGGAAAACAGGCGAAGGCGGCCATCAAAAAGGGAATGGGCCGAAGCGAAACGGTTGAATTAAAGAAAAGCCTTGTATTAAAAAGAAAAGAAAATATAGAAAGAGAGGGAGAGAAAAGACGAGGAAGAAGCAAATTAATTAGCTCTGATATGAAATGTGGGAGAAGCGCTTCGACGAAAAAACAATTTCGACAGCTGAAGTACCTATCAATCGATTGAGGAATGAACAAATCTTTTCATTACATGAACGTTATGCTCTTTCTCGAGCGCTCCGAGTTTCCTTCTTCCTTGGATGTATATGTACCATGTCCGGCTGCAGGATTTTACATGGTCTCGGCTGCGCTCTCGCTCGTTAGGCTATCTTCGGACCTTCTTTTTTCCAGTACATATTGCATTTGCATGCATATTCTGCATTGTCGGCGCTCCAACCGTGTCGACACCTTTCTTTTTTCTTTTTGTTTTTGAAAACACACAAACATTCAGAAGCCAAAGACTACAAGGGTGGGAGCCGTTGAGAGAGGGTGTGCGAAGTGAGGGGAATCAGCGGAAGAACACGCAAGCTAGATCGTCAAAATCGTGCAATTGTTCAAGCCGTTCCGTTTGATCCGCCTGTCAAGGAAGGGGTTTGGAGAATTACCAACCCAAAAGGTCTGAGTTCAGGCCTTCTCAATATCATTTGTCTTAGTCGTTTAAGGTTTGCATTGCAAAGTCGTGGCGCCGCGGCGCCAGGGCACTTTGAGCTCCTGCTGAGCAGGCGGCATGGAGATTTGCTCTAGTGCCTTTCCTCCCCCCCCCTCCCCTTTGCGAGCTCGTAAGCTAAAGGTCCGATAGTGGTGCCCATCCGCAGGCCGGCCCCATGTAAATGCGCGGCACAGATCGGTGGTTATACGAAAGCATTCCACTCAGGATGAATTTGGTTCAGCGGTGCGAGCTTCGCTCGAAGGAGCAGTGTCTCTAGCCTTCGGGCCAATTGACTCATTGAAAAGTGGCCGTTTTGACTGGCCTCGATTTCAGGTGAAAGTGGTCGAGAAATCAGCTTTGTTGGCAGCAATAAAGTTGGCATTTCCCAGCGAATGGGATGTTACCCATGTTTTTGAGACAACAAATAGAGTAATATGTGTCTTCTCAAGTCGTCGTAGGTAGAGAGAGGAGGCATTTGTTTCATGTAGGATTCCCTGGGAGCGCGGCTATTGTTCTTGCCGTCGCAAATACCCGAATGGGATCCTCATGTCCTAATTGTACACTCGGAAACCTCTAAGTTGATATATGAAATGCAAGATGAAGTTGAAAATCACTTGACCTGAGAACGGACGCATGCTATCCGCGGGCTTCTAAAATGGGCTCCTGCAGGAATCCGGCGCCCTCGTTCATGCAAGATCAAGTCTCACAGGAGGATCCCTGAGGTGGAAAAAGCAAGCCTCCGAAGGTTCTTGCACATGTGTTCGCTATAGTTGACGGCGGTCAAAGGTTCCCCGATCTGATTTATCCTCGAATTTTCGAACGCTCCTTTGTAGCTTCGAGACTAGGCGCACTTTCGAGCATTTCACGAGACCAATTGTACGATATACGCAAATTCGAACCGCAAAAAAGAAAATCGAACCGTGAACGAAAGCACCTAGCCGAGGTCCTCTCTGTAGAAGACAGACTCATCTACGAGATCGAGCAGATCTATGGACTTCTGCCTCAGTTTTCTTCTTTATTCCAGTGACCTAAAGAAAGCTTGATATGCATTATCCACATCAAATGCCATCTGCCGAGCATCTTCCTTGTCCATCTCCTCCGTTGCCTTCATACTATTTAATTTGATCAACCATCGCACCACGTTCCCTCTACCCTCAAAATCACCGTTGGAAACATTATTAAGACTGCTCATAAGTGCTGAGAGTAGAGGATGGAGCTGATCTTTCGCATTGAAGCCTAGACGTATAGAGTCCATGAAGGTGATGAAATTCTCAGCACACTCTGCGACCGCTTTGGCATTTTTGGGTGTGTTGGCTTGTGGGTGATCGGCGCCGCCGCCTCGTGATGGGTGCTCGGAGGTTGCGGGTACTCCGATTTTGAGGCGTGATGTAGCCGCGGGATACTCGATCTGTAGCACATCAGAAAAGGAAATAGAAGAAGAAAGGGGCGGCTTCTCGATCATGTCTGTACTCTTAACCCCTTGTTGGGAGATGCAAGAAGCCGATTCCTATAACAGTCGAGGTTGTTGAACACTCGCTGTCGTATTTTAATAGGGCTACCCTATTACTTGAGTTTTTTGACGCTGTTCCAGAAAGGTATCCAGAGCAGAATTATATGGGACTTGAATTGGTTTTTGATGGGAAAAGTAGTTATACTTACGTCATATTCCTTCTTGAAAGTGTCTAGATCCACAAATGCCTTGCTCACATCATCATTGCTGAGTATTGTCTTGTATTGGCCGAGTAGCCGAAAACATGTTGGAGTGTACTCATGCTCCTTTATGCTATCTCTAACGAAAGCCTTCTCAAGAAAGTCAAGCGCGACTATGATGGAAAAAATGTCGGCCAGGGACTCGTGTAGCGATCTTTGGGCATTCGTAGTGTAGAGCTTGACCTCCTCATCTAATGATATAGATGTGGAAAGGCTAGGCGTGGGGACGAAGGATGGAGATGGCGCGTAGGCGGGGTGATACTGGGGGTTGTTCATAGTTCTAAGACCTTTGCACCTGAGCGGACAAGATTATCACGAGTCAGTCAGATTTATTCAAGGCAGGGGCCGGTTCGGCGGTTGAGAGGTCGCGGCCACGACGAGGCGATGATGTTCAGGAGATATATGGATTGGGACAAGTTGATTTTAGAGGTGGTCTAAGCTTCGGGCTTAGTTGCGCTGCAATGCAGCACGCCGTGATGAGCGACGACAGGTTCTTCCAACACAACGCAAAGACGTCAAAATGAGGTTCGCCTTGTGATCGGCGGCATATCCTCACGACCCGCGGATCACCAGTGCGATATGCAAGGGTCTAAAGCAGATTATAAAACCAATATAATCAATGGTAAGAGATTTCATGCTAGTTATGCTTGTTGTTTGGTCTAAGAATTTTGTTAAAATGCGAGGGCACTATGTGTCTTCAAAATGTGATCCATCAAAAAAAGTGAGTGGGTGTAGCGGTGGTTCTAGACTCCGAGTCGAACTTGACTCCCGTCAGGCATCTAACTATAATCCTGTGTTCATCATTTGCTTGTCTTCATATGATCGAGCCGTATCTTAACCGCCATCCTGTGAGCATCTAGGCCCTCCACTGCCGCCAAGTCCATAACCGCATTGCCAAGGTTCTGCAGACCCTCCGCGCTCAATTCCGAACTGGTGATATGTTTGACATATGTAGCTAAATTTACGCCAGAGTATTGCTTCGCGTAGCCATATGTTGCTGTGTTTTTTTTAAAATGGTAAGTTGATATCACAAATATCTTAAATTTCTCACTTGAAGGACGTAAGGGGGTAGCATGCAATGGTAGAGACACAAAGGTACTTACGTAGACTGTGGTTGACACCCGCACTATAATCTCCTACAGACTCTGGAGTCCATGGGCCAATGAACACACTTCCTGCATTTTGTACCTTCTCAACGCACGCCTTGGCATCTTGAATCTGCAGAATCAAGTGCTCAGGTGCATAGAGGTTGCTCACTTCGAACGCCCTTTCAATCGAGTCTACCACAACAGTGACACTGTGGTCAATGGCCCCACGGACAATGTCCACCCGTGGTAGTGCCATAGCCTGAGCATGAAGTTGATCATCTATATCTTGTAGCATTTCTTTTGACATGTCGACTGCGATTAGCACAACTTGCGAATCGACTCCGTGCTCAGCTTGAGAAAGTAAATCGGATGCAACAAATGCTGGGTTCGAGGTCTTGTCTGCGATAACAAGTACTTCTGATGGACCTGCCGGCATATCAATGCTGACAGTGGCCCCGGTGTCGTTGGACACCACCATCTTCGCTGCAGTCACAAATTGGTTTCCTGGCCCGAGAATCTTATCCACCTTTGGAACGGATTCCGTTCCATATGCAAGTGCTGCTACGGCCTGTGCACCTCCTGCGAGAACTATAGCTTCCGCGCCAACCTTGTGAGCGATGTAAACTATCTCTGGCGTGATCGAGCCGTCTGGCCGGGGAGGGGAGGCGAATACGATGGTCTTGCAGCCCGCCACCATCGCAGGAACACCGAGCATCAGTGCCGTGGATGGCAAAACGGCCGTGCCTCCTGGAATGTACAAGCCTACTCGTTCCACTGGCCTTGCAAAACGAGAGCACTTCACGCCGGGCATGGTTTCGACTTCCAAAGGCTTTGCTTCTTTCTGTGCTGCATGAAATTTGTAAATATTCTCGTAAGACAAGTCAATTGCAGCTTTGACTTCAGGTGAAATGGTCATGAGACCTTCCGGGTAGGGTGCTTTGAGGACGGTTGATTCGAGGTTCGGGCACCTATCAAATTTCTGCGTATAACCTAGTAAGGCCTTGTCACCCTCCTCCTTAACAGCCTTGATAATAGGATTCACAATTCCCATAATCATATTAGAGGATTTTTGAGAGGGTCTCTTCAACACGGCCTCTAGCTCTTCTGGAGAAATTTCCGAGGCAAAGTATCGTTTCATCTCAATTCGGTCTTTGCTTTCTTCTTTTTGAGAGACGGGAGCCGGTGCTGATGGGGTGGGGGTGCTCTGTTCTTTTTTTTCATTCGTCCGTTCGCCTTTTGCATCACCCTTTCTCCTAACCACCTTCAAGCTTTTGGCGTCAAGGTTCCTCTCAATATCGGCAAGACCGACCCCGGCGCTCACACATTTTGTCAGAGCGAAATAAAGGAGATCTGCTGCTTCCCAAGCGACGTCGTCCTTGGATGTTGCTTCACAAAGCTCCTCTGCTTCTTCCATAATCTTTGCTCTCAATAGTTTTGGATCTTTAAAGAGTCGAGCAGTGTATGAACCTTCCGGGGCAGAGCCGAGTCTTGACTTCAGTGTCGCTTCTAACGCTCCGAGGCCTGACGATACACCAAAGCAGGTCCTTGTTTCCAAATGACAAAATCCTTTACCCTTTTGTCGAACTGTGAATCGGAGGCAGTCACCATCACAGTCCATATCGATTTTGACTAACTCTTGAGTGGCACCACTGGTAGCACCCTTGTACCATAGGCCCCGCTTCCTGCTTTGGTATACGCCAGCACCGGTCTTCAAACTCTCATTGATGCTTTCCTTGCTACTATAAACCAGTCCAAGTGCGACTCCGAGCTCATCCACCACCAATGTTGTAAATAACCCATCACTCCTATCGCTCTTCAAAGCTGACGAGTAAATTTCACCAACGCTCAGCAATCCTTCCTCTTTCCCAGAATCGACTGTCAAATCCTTCGAATTGATCACAACCGAAGCATCAACTTTCATTAATTCGAGCACTTCTTCAAGCGTAGGCGTAGCCTTGAAAGAGATATAAACCGACGGTCTGTTCTCGGTGCCATACTGTTGTAACCATCCAAGCACGAATCCAACATCCGTCACATCCGGTACGAAAACACCCAGCGAGGTATTTCTGATGGCATTCTCGAAATCCTCTCGCGTCTTGTTGCCTTTGCCGATGGCTAGTATCAGCCTGTCATCTTCGATATGTAGTTTTGGATCGCGGAGTAGTTCAAGTTGCTCGAGGCTTGTGATGACCTTGGATGCCCCTACATTGAGCAATGCCTTGATCTGACTGGCATCATCGGCCGGAAGGGATGATGCGTCGATAAGAAAATTGAAGAGGCCAAAGTTTTGAGGTATGAATTCTAGCGCTTCTGCGTAATTGTTGGACGTTACGACAAGGAATACCCAACTGAGGTGGGATATTGAGGCTGTTGAGAGACCTGTGGCTGGTGGGGCGACAAAGTCGTAGGCGGGGATTAGTGGGGCTGCCGCCATGGCGTTCAATTGGATGTCTGTTTGGAATACGATGAGAAATGTCAGTCAATTGAACCTTGCAGACGAATGTAATGAGGAATCTAAGGGCCTATTTACATTAAGATGTTTAGATAATAGTTTAGGGGGAGGAAACCGGGTGAGTCAAGCGTCGTCGCCGTTTTTTGACCCGATGTCGCACCGCGCCAAAAAATTTGTTGTCGCCGATATCTTCGGTCCGCCAATTAACAGGGTATGAGACCGCTACCAAGGGCGTTTTCAAGAAATATTTGGTTAAGAGACTAGTTTTGACATCAAATGTTACATGGAATCGGAGAAAACATCATTTTCCAATTATCGTATCTACGAACACTCAGGTTAGGATAGTTTCTCACACTGTGATGCAAGCACCGGGAAGAGATTGCATGAAATGCATCACAAGATAATAAACCTATCTACGGCTACCACCCGCTATCTCTAGCTTATCGTCCTATGTCTTCATGTTTCCTGATTCTTAATTGAGTAGCGATAGATGATGACTTCACTGTCACGTCTCAGAACATCGCGGCCGTATATTCCTATTACGGTATGTCGTTGACCTCAAACGCTCAATTCAGCAGTCACTACCTTGTCATTATACATAAATCTATACCAGTGTTCCACTTTTTATGTTACACTACAATATTAAAGCTGGTACGGTTCTCCGTAAAGATATCATTATATTCTTTTGGTGTTTCCGAGACTATCATCAATGCATTTAAAAAGTACACCGGATCCATAGCCCCCAAACAAACCTCTGTAAAAGAGAAAAAAAAGCGTATGGGAAAGTGGTTATAAGACTTCCCAGTAGTAAACACCTGTATGGACGGAAAAATAGGAATAGGGCGAATGGGAACGAATAATGCCGGTATAATAATGTAAACGTAAGAGGAGGAGGAAAAAAATATACAAGCGTGAAAAACGTAACGACAGGACGCGCAAATGATTTAACTGAAAGTGTTCGGTCTCTTGGCGAGGAAGGTGGCCTTGCCGACACGAGCGGCGGCACGGTGAGGAAGAGGGAACTTGAGGTCGGGGGTGAGGAGCTGCTTGATGTATGGGCGTCTGATATCGTCGGTCTTCTCGATTTCGGCAACCTTGAGGATCTATTTGGACACTCGCAGTTAATATCATGGTAATTTAATGATATATAGTTGACCTTAGGTTGAACATACGTGGATCGACCTGAATCTGGCACGATGTCTGGCGGCCATATCTTGGTAGAGGGAGTGGACGGCCTCGGTTCTCGACATTGTTCTGTACTCCTTGTACATGTTGTGGGTACCACTGCGGGAGTCGTATCTAACCCAGATGCCGAAGTTTTTGACCTTCAATGGGCGCTTCTCGTGAATCTATAACAAATTCCCACCACAACCGTTAACCTATTCCCTGTTCACATTTGCACAAGGCCATGTTGGTCCGTAGGGTACATACGACATTCAAAGCGACGATCTCTCCTGTGCTCTTCTTGACCTTTCGGAGCTTCTTGAGGAAATACCAGTATCTCGACTTGGCAACGACGTCGTTGGGAGCGAAGATTCGCATGCGATATAACTTTGGAGTCTCATCGGTCTCTGTTGGCAGCTTGCGGCCAATGACCTGGTATTCCTGAAGACGACCTGTAACCAAATCGAACCCATCTATCAGCATTTCCATTCCATATTTGTCGATAATAGCCTTCCAATATCCAACAGCCTCTGATTATCCATTCATTCTGATTATCGTCGAAATCTCGTCGGGCCGGTCAAAGTTGTCGTGATCGTGCGATTTTTCCCTCCACCTCGAATTTCAAAAGCAGTAGCAGAAAACAAATGATAACGTACCCATCCTACAAAGCAAGTTAGTGATTAGTTGGTGTAAAGTTATTTTATATAACGCAGAAACTTACTTGTTATATGAACCTATATGGAGAGTTAGTAGGTGAGGTTGGTGATGTGGTCGTTAATAGTCGTTGATGATGGATGCTGGTGTTGAAAGCACAGTCGAAAATTCAAGATACCCAATTTGCTAGCCGAGCACCGACTTGAGCGTGGTGACTGCTCTTTCTGAAAGAGGCAAGTTGTTATCCGCAAACAGAATCAGGGCTTCAACAACACAGCGTCGCATTTCAACACAGGCGACCAGTGTTCCAATGTGCCAGCCAACAACGATTGGTCGACCCTAAATAGCACTTGGGAACCAGAACAGGACTTACCACAGGTGTTTCTGGAGGCATCTTGCTATAAGCAATTTCTTCTTATTTAGCTAAAATACTGCTATCTGAAAAGATTTTAAGATCTTTAGGACCTTTCATTTTGAAACCTTTTATTTGAGGTTGAGAGCATAAAATTGATATACGTGACATTACAAAGCTTGGATGAAGCATTCCATGCATAACTTCAAACCTGTAAGCTAGCCTCCCTTTCGAGGTTAAATATCTCCAGTCTAGAGTTGTATTTCCACGAACAATACCATAAAAGGTACGATTTCCCTGTTCGTGATCACGCGGCTAGTAAACACCAATTTCCTTGCTCATATTACCCTGAAGCTCCTCACGCGCCAATTTCTGTCTTTCGAGTTCCTCAGCGTCCTTTTTCTCTCTCTCGCGGATCATAGCTAGTAGATCCGGATAGTATTTCTGTCCCACATCCGGGTGGCTTTTGATCCTATTAAGAAGAGTTGCTTCCCCAAGATGTTTGAATCTACGAAATCGTACATGTTAACTTAGAGCTACTTGATTCCATGTTTGACATGCTACGCAGGAGACGGGAAGCTTGGTATTGGGCTTTGAGCTTACCGATCTTTCTTGAAAGTAAATTCGATTGAATCCTTTTTGCCGCCGACTATCTCCCGTTTGAGTGCTAGAACGGCTTCAGGCATACCCATATCCTCGAAAGAGGCATCGTAGGAGACACCTTGGAAAAAAGGAATTGAGAATCTAGCACCGGAACCAGGCTCAGGAGATAAGACGCGATGGGTGGTTGAAGTACACACTCCCTGTGTTATTGCTTCCATGCCTTGACCGATTGCGACGACTGTTTTGAAGTTAGCAAAATTGATGTTGAATATGAAAGTATAGAGAAAGTATATCTTGTGCATGCTCACCCAATGTCCCATCGATCGGGGGACAGTCAATCCACTGACCCTCCGAGTTTTGTACTTGCAGGCCTTTGTGAGGTGTCACCTGAAGGAGGTAGGAAGATAGCATAGAGTCCTTATGTGGTCCGACCCCTATAAATCGTGAGCACTTGATAGGCAATCGCGCTATACCTCAAAGACATTCAGAGTCTTACCTTGTCCGGTTCCTTCTTTCAGTTCCCCAAGGTCTGGATACTTTACAATTTTCAATTTGTGCTGCTGCTTATCACCATTGGTTCCTTCAAAGTATTTATCAAATGCATTGGGTGGTAATCCTATGGCCTCTGCAATCAAACGGGTGAAGAAAATACTCATATCGGCCATATCTTTCATGTACCGTTGGTAAATATCTCTGAAGCCTGGCAAGAGCTCATCTTTAACCCAGATATTTGGTCCAACGAGATTTCGATAGATTGGATCCTCTGGCTTTGGAGCGGGCAATTCAGTGCCAATGTCAATTTGTTCACGCCAGTCGACGGCGAAACGAGTTCTAATTATTTTAGCATTTGTTTCCATTATAATAATAACACATCCTTACTCACAATCGTCACAAAAATAAAGGGTTTCCAGTGACTTACATTTCATTTCCAAGTCTTGAATAGCCCAAGAAGTGGGGTGCTGGCGAGGATGTGCCGTCGTCAATACTTCATGATGAATACCAATCACCAAGACATTGATTGTAATAGCTAAGTCTAGGAGATCAAACAAGTGAGAGGAATACCAAGCTTACAGTTTTTCATCTCAAGTCGCAGTTTCTCATCTTCTGGCAAATCAAAGAATTCGACACCGAGCTTCTTGACTTGTTGGATCAACTCATCGGAGATGCCCGTGTTGCTGATGTACAAGAAGCCAACCTATCATCAGGATATTGAAGTGTGAGTATCAATATTTGTTTAAAAGGGTCTGGGACTCTATGCATATCTTATGCATAGTGTAAATGGACAAGCTTGAACTGGAAGGGAGGTACAACCTCGATCAACGCATGACGGAGGCTATCGAGAAAAGCCGGTTTGGTCTCCTCAGACCGAGCAAGAGAGAGGTCAAGAATTGGAATGGAGGTGAAAGAAGTCATGTCGGAATATATCACGGAAAGCTATATTTCGATTTGAAAAGCCTGATAATTCGGACTATCAATATTCGAAGCTGATTTCAAGTCTAGAGTGATAATTGTTGTTGAGGGGCTCAATTAACCTCGGATTAAGACAAGTGTTCGAGTAACCGAACGTCTTTGTAACAGATGACTTGCAGATGGATGCAGTTCTTGGTTATTAATTTCAGGTTCACTTGCCCGTGGAACCTGGACTTTGGTTTCTCTTAGATATATCTAGAAGTCAGGTTCCAATCAGCACAGTTCATGGGATTGATAAACTGTGAAGATTTCCAATACCCGATTTCGGGTGTCCCGACTCGCTTTTATAATGCAAATCACGACATACGTTCTTAGTCAGCGAAGTGAGTTCATCCCTCGTCACGAATCTCGACCTCGAATCGATTCGAGACCATCTTTCGGGCGGCCCTCGCAACTGTGTTCCCTAGCGTTGCTTGCAGGCTGCAGCTCGGATGGCATGTCCCCTGCCCTATGCGGTTGTGACCTCTCGCCATTTGGGTCACGCGATGGCATCGGCCAAGCGCGTTGTTGAAAAAGTCCCCCTCAAATTAGTATCATAAGCAAATGCACACAGCTTATTCTCCACAGGTCGAAAGTTTCATGTTTGGCATTCTGATAATCGAAGATGATGGCCTGAGTTGAATGCCTCTTTCGAACGTCATGTTGAACGGCGTCGCTGCGAATCAATAGTGGATCTGCATGTGATGCGCAGAACGTAGCCTCGAGTGCTTCAAACAACGTTAGTTTCGAGATCGTTAGATTCGATTCAGCTCATAGCTTGCCGAAGAATCGCGGCATAAACCTGCGAGGGTTTGGTCACCATCCCTGGAATGGCTTTACCCCAGCCTCCGGCCTCCTTTGAGCCTTGGCTGGCCGATTACTCGCATCAAGCCTCCTCCGCCCTTTCCTCCCTCTTCTCCTCATGTTCACTCTTGGTGAACCAAAACAACCATTTCCAAAACTAAATGGTATTTCTGAGGCCGTGACTTCCCATGATGTTACGGTCTACGCTCCTTCTTTATCTTTGCGCTGCGCGCACGCTGGTTTCCGGGCTTGCGTGGGAAGGTCACGGCGTCAACGCTGTATTCGAGGGTCCTTGGGATTCGTACAATAAGGCGCCCCCTAGCAGAATAGTTCGACCTGCAAAGGTCTACGCAAGCGATGGTGATGTCGAATCGCCAGAAGGTCTCACGGAAGGCGGTAGTACTACACTGCGACCCGGTTCGTCGATTACTTACGAATTTGCGGAGAACATCGCTGGACGGTATGAATCCCATTTCTGAATTTCTAACTTTTAGTTGCTCCTTTAGCTAATACCAGAATAGTGTATGTTGGTCGATAGGCGGAAGTTCAACCTTGACGACAAGCGCTACTAATTCGTTCAAGCTCTCGTTTGGATTCACCGAATCGCCCGACTTTATCGGGAAGCATTCCGATGCCACTACTAGCGAGGAATTTGATTTACCCCTCCACCAAAAGATCCGGGCAGGAAACAGCACGTTCGATAAGATTCACGTTCGCGGCGCTTTCAAATATATGACGATATGGATTAACGAGAATACGACGTATTATGGCGCCACCCCTTCTTTTACCCTCACAGACTTATGGGTTCCATACGCCGCTATGCCTCATTTTGAGAACCCCCAAGCATACACCGGCTACTTTTATTCTTCGGATCAGCTCCTTAATCGGATCTGGTACGCCGGAGCGTATACTCTCCAACTCACTACAATCAACCCGGAGGAGGGAGGCTCTCTAGTTGATTTCAACAGACGTGTCGACCACAACAACTTCCCTAGGGGTGCCTGGGCGAGTAACTTTACGGTCAGCAATGGTAGTTCGGTTACTACGGATGGCGCTAAACGCGACCGTATGGTCTATGCTGGAGATATGACAATCGCGGTACCTGGTATTGCGGTCTCAACATTTGACCTCGATAGCATCAAGAACGCTTTAGAGACGCTATTCGCACATCAGTACTGGGACGGCGGAATGCCCTATGCTGGGCCACCCATGGGATTTTACGGCGAATACAGCGATACATATCACCTCCACGCCTTGCTCGGCGTTTGGAATTACGTCCAATACTCTGGTGATGTCGTTTGGATGGCAGGATATTGGACAAAGTACAAGCGAGCTCTCAATATCTCGTTGAGACGGTTCAATCGCTGGAGAGGCTTGTACTGGTGTTGGTCTACGGCTGACTGGCTGAGGCCGGGACAAGGAGGCTACAATTCTGAAGCTAATGCGATTTTCTATCTTACTGTGAAGAAATCGATACATTTGGGCCAGATATTGGGACCAGGATCTTTCACTCTTGATGAAATGCGGTTATTGACTGACATCTTAAGCTCCATAGAGCTTAATTATCAGGATCTGTGGGATGAGAAGAAGAATTTGTTCATGGATAACATGGATACGCGCCGTGATGTGCACCCACAAGACGGGAACAGCTGGGCAATCTTCGCTGATGGGCTTATAGAGTTGGAGCAAGCCAAAGTCATTAGTAGGAATCTCAGGAAGAGATGGGGTAAATATGGCGCTCCTGCTGTCGAGGTAAATATTTTGAGATATATTTTTTCAGAGATGATATTGTCAGGTCGCAAACAGCTAACGTTCACTATAGATGCCAAATACGATTTCTCCATTCATTAGTAGTTTTGAGCTTATCGCTCATTGTTACGCTGGTGAACATCAATCAGCAGTAGATTTGATGCGTCTGATGTGGGGATACATGCTTGACGCCAAGGGAATGACGAACAGCACTTTCATTGAAGGCTACAGAGTTGATGGAAATATCCGTAAGCATATTTCTCAGTCCGGCTTTTCGTTTGTGCAATGAATACTGATAATTGATGTCTTAGAATATCCTGCCTACGGCTGGTCTGGTCGAAATTCACATGCCCATGGTTGGTCTTCAGGTCCAACATATGTTCTTTCAACGGAAATACTTGGTATCAAACTTACATCACCTATGGGATATACCTGGGTGATCGAACCAAACTTTGTGGATCTTGACTGGGTAGAAGGAGGTTATGCTACTGAGATCGGAAAGTTTACTGTCAAGTGGAAGAAGGGCGGAAAGTTGTTGGTTAGAACGCCAAAGGGAACTAGCGGAGACGTCATTTGGGGTGGAAAGACAAGGAGATTACAAGGCGGGAAGGCGTGGGTGTGGGACGAAGATGGATGGAGAGCAGCCAAGGGATTCGATGATTCCGCCGATCAGACTAAGTTCCGACAACCGGATCCTAAGCAGGAGAAGTTGGCACTAGAAAAGTTGAAGTCGGGGATCAGCAGCAGCAGAAGCAAAGGACAGTCTATTCTTGCTTGAATTTGTCTGTATTTCTATCTAGTAATAAGGAGCAAGGAAGCTGAGATGGTGGAGTTTGAGGTCTTTTGTATAGCATCATTGAGTATTGTATTTATCAAGCATATACTTATTAGTATCTATCTAAGTTGGAATTATAATTTGGAAAATTTATTACGCTTTTGAATTATGACCCGCTATCTACTCGTGGAACTATTTAAACAGTATTAGCATCAAATTTTTCTAGATTTATGGTCCTAGTCGTGTGTTTAAAATTCAAGACGATTTATACGATCCAATCCGATGTTCAGGCACAATTTATATGGCGCAGGGAATGTGTTGGGTGGGTTGGAGGGATGAACGTCATATCCGTCCCGCCTAGCCGCATTGTAGCTACTGTGTCGTCTTTCATTCATATTATTACATCCCGCTCAATTAGTAATAGTAAACACCAACCACCCGCTGTTGCTCTTGCCCAAACGACGATTCAATACTCTAAATCGCGTGCCCTGGAATCTCCGTCCGATACTTCTCCGTCATTGTCCACGATATCTACAATATTCATGCTCGAGCAACGACGGTAGCCACCCGGCGAGGCTTTGCTTACGATTCACCACACCCCCCGAAACATCGTTTCGCTCGCCACATAGCGACTGGTAACGCCGGTATCGCCAAACCAACAAGATGGCGAGGAGGCGGCCGTACGTCTTTTACATACGTGAGTAGGCTCTATTTTTGTTGTATGGATGTGGTGTCGCTAACGGTAGACCCGTCTAGTCCTATTTCTATCCACATTATCAATCGCTGTACACGCGAGAGATCCCATAGACGTAGGCATTAAGAGCCCAGCAATTGCGAAACACCCGGAAATTTACTGATTAGTGTAGGCCCATGGAGACGTTCAAGTGCCTTTAGGAGATTCACCGGTCGATGGTCATCATCTTCAATCCGAAAAACAAGCCAAACATGAGGAACCAGAGGATAGTATGTTACTTGGGTATCACTATGAAAGCTGCAAACGGCTAAACTGTTATTATAGCCCAAAAATACGTCGACGAGGCGATGAAAATATTGAAATCCATTCGGCCAACTATAGTTCAATCTAAACGCAAAGATACAACGGCATATTATATCAGCACTATCATCTATTACCTTCAAAAACTCCTGGACGTCCTCTTTATCGCCAATGTACAGACCCAAGAAGAACCGATCCATGGAGAGAGCAGGAGCGCCCCGGTGCAGATGAGCAAGCAGCTGTCTGAGGCTGTAATTCTAATCCAGAAAGCATTGGTCTCTAAGAATCCGGATGCTCTCTATCTAATGGCAGAGATGAATTTTGTAGGTAGTCTGTTTTGAGTTCGAAAGTAAAGTCACGGACACTAACCTTTTATTGTGGGATTCAGTATGGCAATTGGTCACATCCTCGAAATACAGCGACTGCATTCGGGTTCTACAGGGAGTTAGCAACTCTCACTGGAAACAGCACGGCTCAGAATATGGTCGCTTTTATGTATGCCACAGGATATGGTGGAATTATTCAGAAGGACCAGTCAAAGGTATATTGCGAGAACGGTATCACCAGTCATGATCAATTGCTGATTTAGTGACCTCATAGGCTCTCCTTTATCATACATTTGCGGCCCTTGGTGGTAATACGAGGTCGGAAATGACTTTGGCATATCGCTATCACGCTGGAATTAGTACCCCACGAAACTGTGAGGAAGCCGCGTTCTTTTACAAGCGGGTTGCCGACAAAGCCATGGACTACTATCGTTCTGGACCGCCAGGTGGTCACCACCTTCCTCGTAATAACCATAGAATTGTAGACGAGCTTGGAGGCACTTATGGTGCAGGCGCTAGTTTCGGTCACACCGGTCGAATTGCAAAGAGATCGAATGAGCAATCCTCTCTCTCCATTATGGACGATATAATCGAATATCTTCTGCTCCTGAGCAACAAAGGCGAGCTTTCTGCGACACAGCAACTTGCGAAATTGTACTACGACGGCCCTCGAGGTCTTCCTCGGGATCTGAAGAAGGCCCGAGATTTATACTTTCAGTTAGCAAAAAAGATGTGGACGAAAGGTGGGAAAGAAGTGAAGGATCCTTCGGACATTGTCATCGATGTTGCGTCTAAGGCCGCCGGCTACTTGGGTCGGATGTACTTGCGGGGTGAAGCGGTTCCTCAGGATTTCGCACTCGCTAGGAGATGGTTCGTGAGAGGACTGAAATATGTTAGTTTTAACCTTTAACGTCGCGTTCTGGTGTATAATGAACCTATGACTAACATGCGTAAACACAGTCCGACACAATTTCTCAGCACGGAATGGCATACCTTTACGAACATGGCCTCGCCGGTCTAGAAAAGAATATGGACAAGGCTACGAAGCTTTATAAAACCTCGGCGGAGGATGACTATGGTCCCGCACAAGTTTCCATCGGTAAAATCTTCTACAACAAAGGCGAATACGGGGTCGCTAATAAGTGGTTCGAACTTGCTACCCGCCATGGTGAAGTTGAAGCGTATTACTACCTCGCTGAGATCAACAATCAAGGCAATGGGAGGGAAAGGAGCTGCGGAATGGCAACACTATACTTCAAACATGTGTCGGAGAAGGTGGAGGCTTTGCAGGCACCGCTTGAATGGGCTCACCGGGCGCATAAGATTGGAGCCAAAGAATCCGCGATCATAGGTTTCATGATGGCTGCCGAACAGGGATACGAAAGTGGGCAATCGAATGTCGCCTTCCTTCTAGATGAGCAGAAGAGCAGATTACCTTTCGAGTGGTGGCGGTTGAAACGGAACGATGCTTTGGAACAAGAATTGGCATTGATGTACTGGACCCGCAGTGCGAAACAGCAAAATATCGACAGCTATGTTAAGATGGGAGACTACTACCTAGCTGGAGTCGGTACGGAGCCGGACAGCGAAAAGGCGGCGGCGTGTTATATCGCCGCCTCAGAGTTCCAACAAAGTGCCCAGGCGTTATGGAATCTCGGATGGATGCACGAGAACGGCATCGGCGTTGAACAAGACTACCATCTTGCGAAGAGGTACTATGACCAAGCACTAGAGACAAACACGGAGGCATACCTACCCGTTACCCTTAGCCTTTTGAAGCTCCGTGCACGAAGCTTTTGGAATACCATTAGTGGTGGTAAGATCAATGCTATCGGATCGGATCCAGAACCGAAGAAGAGAGTAACGGTAAAGGAATGGATGAAGCGGTGGTTCTCAGATGAGAAGCCACAATATACTCACAATAAGCCGGGAGAAGTGCCCGAGGCCGATGATGGTGCGCCGCAGGGTGAGACAGGCGACAAGTCGCAGCACGGGGACCCGAGTAATGATTACTATGGGGACGAAGTAGGCGATGACGAGTTTGTGGAAAACATGTTGATTTTAGGAACGATGTTCCTACTCGCCATCATGATATTTGTTAGAAATCAGAGGCAGCAGAGACAGCAACAACGACAACAACAAGAACAACAGATGAGACCGAACGCACATGGAGCGCATGCTCCTGGTGCGGGGGGCGCTCCTGGTTTCGATCCTAGGAATCCTGCTTTTGGAGTGCCGCCACCAGCCGGGCTATAGATTGGTGTTTTAATGATTTGTGGTTCTTTGCAGTTACGTTCTTTGGTATATATCTTCGTGCCTTGTTTCTTTAGCATATTTGTGGTGATAGCATCCGACAGGAGGATGTTGGCTCTACCTTGTATAAAACTGCTGTAACTTCTTCTAGCATGAGCGTTTATGAAAAGCATTCTTTTGGGGGTCCACTCAGACGTCTACGCAATCTATAGTAAAGGTGAAATGATATGTTTAACCGAGTATATTGTACAGATAGAAACGACCATTAACACCTTTCAAGATTTGACCATGTAGCCAATGTCCTCATCTATTTACATATGGAACCTTAAGGCGATTGCCCCGAACAGCCTAGAGTCGAGATTACATTCTAGTCTTCGTTCTTGGCTAGCTGCACTCCCATCGCCAGGCAGCCAGACCTACCCGTTTCCACGGAGAATAATCCGTAGTATATTCGCAGAGAGCAAACAAGTGTCTAGCACCGCAAAAAGTGTCGCTCTCAAAAGCTGAACCTGTCCGCCCCATGGAAAAACCAATTCTATCTATTTACATTCCAAACATTCCGCCAGTGCCAGGAGTACCACCCTGCCGTGTCGCAGCTTGATTCTGCATCTGTTCGCTGACCTTGACGTTGACTTCGAAGAATTTGGCGACACAACGGTCGAGACAGACAGATTCGCCTTTGTTGAGATCTGGTTCGCGGTATTCCCTTGGAACGCACTTTTTGAAGCAAGAATGGGTGAGGCTGTCCCAGGATGAAAGAGGCCACGATCAGTTCTCCACCTTCTATACGAAAAACATATCTGAGAAATAGCCAAGTATTTACCGGTTGAACATGTCTGTTACCATCTCGAGCTCCGCCTCCGCTGCTGCAATCTTTTGGGCGGATGTGGGGCCTTGGTTGACCCCGCCGAAGCCAAACATAGACATGCCGGATAGTTGGAAGGGAAGGCGGAGGGGAGTCGAAGAAGAGAGGCGGAGGTTCTGGCGTGGGCGGTTGCGAAGCTCGACGATGTCCTGGTTGGAAGATGGTTGACGTCAAAATGGCTGAATGTCGTGTGAAGGTTTCTTTGCTTTACCAACACGGAGCAGGCTTTCTTTTTCTCTTATCGATACAACCGAGAAATTTAACGAGAAAAAATTTTTGTTACAGCAGGCAAAGTTCGCGACTTCGTCCGAAAAACACAACAACCACAGGAAAGATTGCGAACGAAAAACGAGAGAAAGAGAGCCAATTGAAGGCTCTGGGGTACGAGGTACGTACGTTGGTCTATAGCAATACCGTCAGATCCATTGCTATCCTCATATGATGAGTATCAAATATCAAGAACCGTTGCGAATGACCTGGGATATTCTCCTCGGCGTGACTTGAACAAGCTTCGCATGCTTTCAATTCTGATTTTTTGGATAACATTGGACGACAATTGACCTTCAAACAATCCATATATTTGACAGATCAGTTGCTGACATAGCGTAATTATACATAATAGGTACGGATCTCATAGCTGTTTGGTTGAAGCCGCAGGCACTGCAGTCGTGCCGCGGCACAGATGTCGTTACCCGCAAGATCTGTGGTCGGAACAGGCCGGCGGCTCTGCTACACTACATCATCATTGGCTCGTAGGGGGACGCGATGCAGTGCATCTCGGATTGGGTGCCGATCGTTAAATCAAGCCTCTGCTGCCGAAGAGACTATCAAACCCGCCAGCCCTCTCGCAGTTCAATTGAAGGAGAACCCAGCCTTCGAAGAAAGGTGGAAAGAAGTCTCAACCGGGAAGAACTTCAATTATTACCCTAGAGTCGTCCCTGATCATGCCAAACGACAAAACATCAAAGATTTCTGCCGGCAATACAATCATATAGAGTCGGAATTTCAGTTCGAAGACCCGGTCTATTCGACGACACTCTATGGTCTGCCTGCCTTTTCTCCTACATGAAATAATCTTCTTTATCAAATAGCTTGCTTTGGGTTTCGTACTAACTGTTGGTGTTTTTGGTAGGGTGAAGGAAGAGTCTTATCAATACGAAAATCAGGATCCAAACTCATATTCATTGATTTGGTATCCGATGCTTTCAAAGTCCAAGTCGTAAGCAGCTTGAAAAGGTCAGGAGTAGGTCCTACAGAATTCAATGAAGCGTACTCGAGAATTAAAAGGGGGGATATACTGTGTAAGAACACTCCAAATCTGATACTAACAGGGAGAATATGAAGAACCCATCGTACTAATAAGTTCTTTCTCCTAGGCGTCAAAGGATTACCTGGGAAAACGAGGGCAGGCGAGCTATCTCTCTACACCAGCGAGCTACCTCAGTTTCTCGCGCCTTGTCTGCACAACCCCCCTCCAGAGCTTACCGATGTGATGAAGAGAGCCCAATCTCGCCATGTAGACCTCATAGTGAACCCATTCAATATCTCTGTTTTAAGAGCGAGATCGTGGGTCATCAATTGGATGCGCAACTACTTGATCTCTCATAATTTCACAGAAGTTTCCACACCGATTTTAGCAGAACTTTCTGGCGGCGCCGCGGCAAAACCCTTCGAGACTTCTTCGAGAGTACTTGACGCTCGGAAATTGCAACTACGAATAGCACCAGAGTTGTGGCTCAAGCGATTAATTATCGGTGGTCTTGAAAGAGTTTTCGAGATCGGACCAAATTTTCGAAATGAGAATGCTGACGCGACACACAATCCTGAATTTTATTCTTGTGAATTCTACGAAGCATATGCAGACATTGAAACCCTAAAGACGAGAACGGCTTCGATGCTTTCCGATGTCCTCCACCAATTCGAAGCAGCTAGACTCAATGAATTTCCGGGGATAAGAAAGCTCACTGAGCGCAGGTGCGCTGTCGATTTCAAACCGCCATTTAAAGAAATGGACTTCGTCAGTAGCATACAGAAGGAAATTGGAGTAACCTTGCCGATTTTAGATGCTCCATATGCGACACAAGATCTACTACGCATTTTCGACAAAAAAGGGATCGAACGACCTGTGAATTGCTCACTGCCTGGCTTGTTGGATTACTTATCATCCAAATATATCGAACCAAAATGTTTTCTTCCTACATTTGTAACGGATATACCGGCTTGCTTGTCGCCGCTCGCAAAAACTAGCAGAAGGGTCTCCGACGGCCAGTTGATCGCCCACCGTGCAGAGTTGTACGTTAACTATAAAGAGTTGGCCAATCTGTATGAGGAGGAGAATTCTCCGTTTCAACAGAGGGCAAAATTTATGGAGCAAAATCAATACAGGACTGCTGCTGCCCAACAGAACGGCAAATCTATTGAGCAACTGGAACAGGCAGATCAAGTGCTGCCGGAAATGCCTGTTGATGAGGGCTATATTGGCGCTCTGGAGTGGGGCCTGCCACCTGTTGGTGGGTGGGGTATTGGTTTAGATCGGCTGTTAATGATACTCTGTGATGTTGATAGGATTGGAGGGGTCATGGCCTTTGGCGGGCTGAAGGCAACCGTCCTTGCTGGAAGAGGAAACGAGCCAATCCCCGATATCACAGGTGACTTCTAATAATGATAGTATATTTTTTGTACATATGCATATCGCTGCTGAGATTGGTTCTATAGCCTTTGTGAATCCTGTGTAACATCGCTGCAGTAGACGTTGTTATTTTTTCAATGATAGATACCAATGTGCAATGCAATATGCAATGCAGACGCTTCCAACTCAATGCGCATCTGAGGCTCTGCGAAAGCTCTTTATTGATACTCGCCTATTGAGGGCCTTGTGGATTGTTTGCAGACGGTTTCACCTAAATTTAGCCAACTCAACTACAGCTTCAAACAGTTCTTCAGATATCTGCTATGTCTACATCGAACACGGGTTCAACCCTCTTTTTCAATTTCCTCTCTGTTCTCCGTTTAACAATTTTACGCGCGATGTATTATCATGCAAACGGCTCCGGCGTTACTGCAGTTCGAGCCCCTTTCCAGCCCAGGTCCGATCGCGAAGCTCCACTTTTGGGGAAGCTTGGTCGTTTGCCTAGGTACTGGAAACGATGCGACACGAACATTTTGCTGTTCGGAACTTGGAACTTCTCGGAGCCTGTTTATCTTGCAGCCTTAGAAGGACAACATTTGTTGAGATGGAGTACTTAAAGTGCGATTCCTAGATTTTGGGGTTCGGGTCGCTGAATCAGCGGCTTGATACAAGATATTTACCCGCCACCCTTGAACCAGCCACCTTGCTGCCCAGCGAATAATTTCAAATACTCGATTGCAGGGCGGCCTGAGGCGCAAACTGGACTGTAGGCAGCCGGCATTGCAACGTATATTTTACTTTGATTCCCACATGCATACCTACATTAGAAAACAAAGACTCGGTGGAAAAACAAAAGAACGGCTGTGATTTAATTTCGCTTGTGGCGATATCAGCATTGACAGTTCCGCTCTTGGTACCGTACCGAACTGTTCGGCAGCTGTTTTACCTGGAATAAAGAAAACCCGAATCAGACCGCCCTCCTTCGTTTACGAGCTATAATTGATTATACATACAGGACGTCTATGTAGCAATAATAATTGTTGGCTCGAT
Source organism: Orbilia ellipsospora (assembly GCA_036971675.1). Classification (NCBI taxonomy): domain Eukaryota; kingdom Fungi; phylum Ascomycota; class Orbiliomycetes; order Orbiliales; family Orbiliaceae; genus Orbilia; species Orbilia ellipsospora. The sequence continues at coordinate 900,575 of JAVHJO010000006.1, forward strand.
TGCAAAGCGAAGCGCAGATGTGCATATGCGTCATTGGAAGATTCGTAGGCCTGCAGAAATGACAGAAACTAAAGACATTGCCAGACCGATGATGCGTCCATCTTCCAGGCGCTGGCTGCATGCAAGATTTTCTGCAAATTGTGAATTCGAAGGTATTCTGACCGCCCTCTTAGAAGTTTGGGTGCAGAAGCCGCTGGGTCAGGGTCTAGGATATCCCTGGATGGTCAAAGACATCCAGCATTCGAACCTGCGAACGCAATTGCTACCGACAAATGGGAAAGCATGCATGATGCCCCGACGAAAGGAAAAAGGAAGGCCGAGATTAAGAAGGAGTCTTGTGCCACCACCCCAGCCCTTCTGCGATATTTTCTAGAATATTACTCAATACGGTTAGACCTGCAGTTCTGACCCTGGCTTGGGCGTTGCTAGCGTCCTGCACAGCCAGCAATCTTTCTAAATTGGGAATGGTGTCCAGCCAGAGCCGCTGGCTGTGGAGGGGTCCTGAGGGCACGATCTCATTTGATGACGACAATGTCCTGAGGTATTGCTTCTCGGGTCCCATTCGATGCATTCCAGTGATGCCGTTGGGTAACTGCAGCTGTCCTGGAATATTGGATATGGCAGCCAGTAACAGTCCAGCAAAGCACCCCCTCTCGTGCCCTCATCCCCCGTTCCGATTTTGTGTACCTTCTCCAGGTATGAAGCTTGGCTTAGAGATGTCAAAACTTGACAGACTGCGCGAAATACCTCAGCGGTGTGTACCATACCAGACGTATCTTGGAATAGAGCTAGAGAAATCGCGCAAAAGCACTACGGCACCTGATGACGACGGAAAATACCAGTGCTAAGATAAGACGATGCTGCGGTATTGCAATGCGCAGTGCAACTTGCAATTCCTATTTCCGCCGGTGCAGTGCTACACTCCGAAGTTAGGGGGAGATAGACGGATTCAGAGCACGAGACAAAAGATTGCGGGCCTGGGAAGGCTGCGAAACGGCAAACTCGAAGGTAGATGGAAAAACAAGAAAACCTCGGTATTTTGCTTTCAGGCTCGAACCCAACCGCGTAACCTTGCTCAACATGTACATGTATCCCTTTTAACGATCGTCTGCACGAAGTTTTCGGGGTTTCTTATCCAGCCCCAAGGCGCACTCTAACCTCAGCAGCCCACTCCAACTTGATTGCATTTCAACACATCTTGCAAGGAAACGAAACGATTTTGTGCTTTTTCCGACCCAGCATCAGTCGAACCCTGCATCGCTCCACATCCACACCCACAAGCACTAGCTTCTCTGAGTAGTCCTTGCGAACAAGCAACCTTTACCTCGACCCTAACCATATCCAGATGCATGCAGAGAAGGGTGCAAAAAGCAATTAGCAGTGCGATCATGATCACTCCTCAGGATCAAGTCCCGATTTCCAAATGTTGAGTTTCCTTACTTTTTGCGAAGGGGGGGCATGGATGCATGTTTCTGCCACACCGTTTCTTCTGGCCCCATGCATTCTCGCTGGTCAGGGTGCGCAATGCGATATTGCCAGTCGCTCCAACTTACATCCCACCCACACTATCGAAAGTGTACTGTATAAATCTTGCCCAGCGATGAGCGGGATGCAGCCGAATGCCGCTGGGCACTAGTTTAATATTTTCAGTACCAGGCCTAACAGGCCAGGGAGGGGTGTGTGGACCAGTGGAAGGTGTGATGTAGGCATCGAACTTGCCTTGTTTTTTTGCTATTTGTGAAAACGCTGGACGGTACTCATCCAGTTTAGCTTATTTGAAGGCGCCCAGAAACACACCTAGCCTACCTCGCATGCATCCCGCCTCCGTCTCGATTGTGCATATATATCATCCTTCTCCCGTGCACCCTCGCTGCACTGGATATAAAATATTCTCAATATCTCACCATTGCAAAAACGACCCATCCCATTTTTATCTAGCTACACGCAATACCTAATAATATATATATGCTTTGCTATTTCAGACATTCTCCATCATATTATACTATTATTCGACAACTTTTAGCTTCTTCTAAGATATTTGATAACGAAACGGTAGCATTCAAGTTCGAAATTGGATCCTCTGCCTGAATATCTTTGTCTGCCTGAAGTCTATTCTACCACTAAGAGCATCCTATGCCTAAAATTCAATCTCCTACACACCAACTACTCAAATTCAACCGGCAACCTTCATTATCAAAGCCAAACATGACCACCAATATGTGTTCTCTCCCCATTCCCACACCGGAACCTCGGAAGCGGTCTATCTGGGAGATGTCTTTCGACATGGACTTTACTCTTTACCCCGACTCTCCAACTCTTCCTCACGCCCTTGACGATGTTGATCTTGAGGACATTACTATTAGGGGTGTAACAAAAGCTTCTTCATTCAAACACCAAGAATATGCCCCTTCGATGCTCATGTACCATCCTTTTGATGAAAAGGCCTATCCAGAGCCAGCGGAGTGGGAGAGAATGTTCGATGATCTTGACAGCTTCCCTTCAAGAGTTCGCTCTCCGTCTGTAGCAACGGTCAATACTACAGCTGCCGCACCTCCTGCTTCGAGACGTGGTAGTGTACAGTTCACACCATCCACCTCTTCTGCATCAGTCTCACGTCCCAATTGCGCTTGCACTGAGACTGCGACGAGAAGTTCCCGCCGTCAAGATGCTTCGGCATACCCAGCACATAGACGACTTTCTGCTATGCTTGCCAACTTTTCATTTTGCCGATCTCAAGAATCTTTGTCCCCACGGTATCAAAGATCAATCTATTCTCAAGACATCAGCCCGTCTCGGAGAACATCCAAAACCAGTCTATCAATGGTGCCCACAACACCAAGTACCGCCTTTTCTTCCAGATCTAGATCAGTCTCAAGCATGCATGCTCACCGACAACGTCACGTCAGCCGACGGAGCAATTCTCAACTATTATCACACATAGGAGTGGGTCTCATGCCTTGCAGAATGGATAATCATTCGGAAGACTTGCAGCAGGTTGTAGCTGGTATCCCAGTGTCTGCATTTATTCACCCAAAGATGCATATTCCTGGAAGCGCAGAGTATGGACCTGTACAAGAAGACGGCGGGTTCGATGATGCGTATCCACTCAGAATTACCAGGCTTTGGTCATTCGATGAGCCAAAATTACCCATTGAACTTTGCAATTTTGACCTTTACGACTTGGACAGCGTTATTGACGCTTGTGGGAAAGAATCTACTTCACAACTTGGAACAGGAAACCGCATGTTGTGAAAATTTCCTATTGCCTATCCTTTTTTTTTTTCGGCGTTGTACTTTCATAGGAACTACAGGGGCGTTCTTTGTAAATGGCTTTTCTTACTTTCTTGTTCATTTTTTGGTCACGGCTGGAATTATTTTTATCCTTTAGGCTTTGATTTTGGTAGCTGGATCTCCCCTCACTAAGTGAGGGCTCTACCCAGCTTATTCTTACCGGTTTATTTCGTGTAAATACTTCATTGATATCCTTGGCAATTTTTGGGTTCTCTCGACTTTGTAACCCCGCGGCTCCACTTCTTATTTTTTCTTCTTTGGGTTTTTTTTTTGAAAGATTTCTACTGTTGTCTGTCTATGTGTTTACGATTTTTCTTCGCATGAAATCATGTAGTATTAGCATGCCAAACATAGACGTCCAAGACGGTGTTATTTTTAGAATAATGACGGATTAAAAATATATGTGCACACGGGAGACACCAAATTACGAGCAATCAAACCTTCACGAATATATCTAGCCTCGAGGCCAAAATAAACCACCCTCGACTCCTACCACGAGGGCGTGTGTACTGGCATTTCCACATCGTCTGTGTGATTTCTCTGCACAAAACCAGCGGTACTATTTTCATTTAGGAGGTGGCAAAAAACATTCCAAAAAAACGGTGCGCTGGGCGGTCAACTTTTGACAGGATCCAACGCCCACCGTCTTAGAAAATGGTACAAAAATAACCCACGAAAAAAACAACGACAAAAATAAAACACCAATTGTTAACCCGAGCCGCTATCTTAATTTACAATGCAGTTAAAAACTCGACAAAGAGTGAAAAAGGAGGTCGGCAAACACATAAAAGCTCACTCAAAAATAAATCATGGATAGGGGGCATCTTCCCGCCGTACCCTTGCAAAAATACTGGAAACTAAAGAAAAACAATAACGCCGTCTAAATGTGACAATTGAGAATTCTCGCGAGCCGTCCGTCTTACGGGCTAGACAACTGGCAATGCAGATGCCTTTCAGCTCATAAGGGTTGAGAGCGGAATAGAAATATCAAGCCATGCGGACATACATAGAATGGCATATAGATAACTCGGACCCACATGCTTAATTGGAGTTCCGATTCCATGGCGGCAGGGATATAACCGGGGTAAGGTTGGTAGGTTAAGGGAGGCGCTCGAGCGTCCGGTGCGGGATATGACCTCTTCCAACCCGAATTCCACAACTCTTCACACAACTCTGCAAAGTCATGTCATGTCACAATTGGGCATGCCAGTCTGGATTGTATCACTGCGGTATATCATTTTATGCTATTCTGAATCCAGATAACTGGGACAAAAGAACATGGGCTTCTGCGCACAGTCCTTTGATTCTTTCGATCGGAAGGTCAAGATATCTTGATATTGAGCTTTAAACCAGGTCGAGTAATGATATCCCAGTATTACCAAGTCTAATACGAGGTCACCGTGTCCAGGGTTCAGTAAACACTCAAGAGTGCACAAAATCGGGTGATTGCTTGTTTATTTCTCCCATATACCTCCCTTCAGGCTCCTACGAGACGCCTTGAACTCTCGGCCTGGGGTTCCTACCGATTTCTATTTCAAGCCTCTTGCTTGCCTCTCATCTGAGAGCGGCAGAGAAACCGGTGAGTCGGAAACGACGACAACTTTCAAGGAGTTCGCAAAAAGAGGGGTTTGGGGGAAATGAGGGGAAGTCGACAAAATTAGATATCTAGAGAGCGAGTAATCGAGCGATCGGGATAGCATCGATTGGTCACGAATGAGCGATATCCCGCATAAACCTGTCGAGTGGGGTAAGTCAAACGGCCCACCGCCTCTGGCTCGATCGCGTAATGGGTTAAGTACCGTTGTATCTTGTGTTCTGCGAATGAAGAGCGTAGTACGTCTACAGGGAGACGGACGTACAAGAAAACCTCCCGATCAATTTCCACGTGGCAGGTGCATATGCAAAGTGCACCCTCTGCGCTGAGTGGACGATCCTAGAGCATGTGGGTCCCCGACCGCATGTCCATGTTTTTTTTCCTCAAGTTTCCTTGCTTTCAGAATTAATTCGACTCTTCTTCTCGAAGGGTCGCTTTGGGAAAGTTGGGGGAGGGGGGTGATCTTAGCCGATGAGCTTGGGAAAAATTGGAAAAATTCAGACAAAGATCGTAAATGCGGATTGGCTAAAGTCAGGTGCATGCATGGCAGCACCGTGGCGGATAATACAATTGTAAAAGACCCAATGGTACGAAGCTTTTGCTGAGTGTTGACAATCCTCCACCATCCCTTGCTGACTTTTTGTTCGATTGGGAAATGTTTTCCCCCGGCGTGATTCGAAGCGGTAGTCCAGACATTCATTGATAGACAAGGGCAAGAGCTAGTTTCTAGAAGGCTGCGCTTTTGGTGACCCCGGCCCCCCATGTCTCTCCTATTCATCCTCGTCTGTCGATACGACAGAGAGGTAAAGAAGCAAACCCAACTTCCGCCTCAACGTTCTCCTCTAATGTCCTATCATGGCGGGAACAGAAACCGCTCTTGTGTTGTTTGCTTGTTCGTGCGAGCAGGGGTCTCTCCTTTCAGCCAATGGGGAGGCTTGGAAGGTCCCATGTTTGAGAGGCGATCAGCTGTAACCAGCCAATCCCTGCCGAAAAAATCCTTCTCCCGTTCCTTCCAGAAGCCTTCCTCATTCTGTCATATTTTTTTCTTCTCTTATCATCACCCACATATCACAAGGTTTACTGCATTGCATCTTCCATATCCCCAACGAGACTGGACGGCGGATACCAGAACGGACGACGGAGAGTACATGTACACATCTATACACGGACTAGACTATACTGCGCCCTTGTCTCTCTTAAAGCCATCGCGATGATACTTACCGTATAACCTTCCTTTTTCCTTTTTCTTTGCTTTTCCTCTTCCAATTGGAATTTCGGTTTTAACATTCATTCTCCGTACTTTGTGTCATACATTATTGCTTTTCTTTCAGTTTGTCTATTGACCTTGACTCTTTACCGCCTGGCCGACTCAGCTGGGATTGATCGAGACCGCACAACCCCCAGTCACTGGATAATCGGATCTTGGAAACCTTCCTACCTCCCTTGCTAACAGAAAACAATCGCAAGCAACATCTTCTGTTATTCAAAAATGACCCGTGAAGAGTCGGAAGATACTGACAGCATCCTGGATGGTAAACCCATGAACCCCTCCTCCGGTCTTTTCTCTCTTTCCCCCCCTAACCCTTGCATGCATCAGTACATGTTTCCCCAAATTGAGTTCATCCGTGAACCTCTGGGATACAAACATGTACATTGTAAAACATCTTGATAGAACTCTGTATCTGGTAATACTCCAAGAAGCTATAGACTAACGTGATGTGCTCTTTTCGCGCGGTTCCCCCCTAGTCCTCGACCTCCCCCACATATCAACACAGCCACCTCTGGCCATCCTTTTGCCAGCGCTCGACCTTTTGGCCATCCCACCTCCGTCATGGGATCTTTCACCTTCCTCTGCGCAAAAGCCTTCCCTTCAGGTAATAGGCAATCCTGGTCCTTGGCTGACATCTCTTGTATCTTCTGGTCTCAAATGGTTACCCGATGATGATGCTAGAGAAATGGTCTGGGAAACAGCTAGCCTTCGTTTGGCAGAACGCTGTGGTAGGACAGCCATGCCCGATATCGATCGATGTTTTCGAATAGCAGACAATGTAGAGATCAAGATTCACGAACCGTCATTGGATGGTGATAATCTCGGGTTGAAGACTTGGGGTGCAGCTTATGTCCTGGGCAAACGGATCGCACGAGATGCTGTGATGAAGGATAGCATACGTGGTGCACTGTCTGGTTCTACTACGGGTGGTTCAGAAAAGAGGGTGTTGGAACTCGGATCGGGGACTGGTCTCGTGGGACTTTCACTCGCTGCTAGCATACACACCACCCTTGGCAGTGAAAGAGAGAGCAAATGCGTCAAAGTTGATCTGACGGATCTGCCTGCCATTCTACCCAACCTGCAGAGAAATGTGGAAATGAACCAGCACCTTTTACCCTTTGTCGAAGTCTCCGCTTTTGTCTTGGATTGGTCTCTGCATACATCCCCTAAGATCTTTGCGAAATCGACAAACAAGCCAATAGAGTCGTATCCGTTGATTGTTGTAGCAGATCCACTCTATTCCTTAGAGCACCCAAAGTTGTTGAGTACCGTCGTATCTGGGTGGTTGGAAAAGTCGGCAGAAGCTCGATTTATCCTTGAAATACCACGACGGATACTCTTTAACGAGGTGGTGGTAGACTTTCGAAGACTCATGTCAGAGCAAGGGTTCATCATCGTGGAAGAAGGGGAGGAAGATGCAATGGATGACTGGGGCGATGCTGGTGAGAGTATGAAATGCTGGTGGGTTATTTATGCTTGGGATATGGGTGGAGATAGGGGTAAAAGTTGTTGTTGCGAAGCCGAAAGCTCTTAGAATTGCAACTTTGATATTTCTTTAGAATGGGTTGGTTTTGTTATAGATTTGAATACGGATAGGTGTTGAGAATTTACATGGATGTGAGGGTATAAAATAGACTAGACTAGATAGATAGATAGACGTGAGCCTCACGGCTAGCTAGATAGAACGTATTTATTTACAGGTATGCATTATTCGAATTTGAATGCCGTCATTTTTTACACAAGAAAGAGCTTTTACACAAGGTGAAGCAGTGGGGAGCAAGCAGTTGGAAATGTTTAAAACATTCGTTTGCAAATATAAAATTTTTCGAGGGTTAGGCTCTCATTATTCTCGTTACAAAATAGCTTCATCAATAGCGTCGTTAACTTCCAGGATTGAGAATCGTGTAAGCTGGTCATCCATCAACAGCAGTAACATTTGTCGTAGAGGTCTTGCATGACGGTTTGTGCATATACAGTCATCAGCCATCATCATGAAGTCGTCTCGTTCATCAGAAATAAGCGGTGTTCGTACTGATTCGTAAATATCGAGCTTTTCAAGTGATTTAACATCAACATATCGTAGTACCATTTCATAGCAAACCCATTAGCCCATTACGAGAGACTTCGCGATGCAGAGATTTCAAACAAAACGATATTTGCATTAGCAATGTAAAAAAGTTCCGCGTAGTTAAGAATACAAACACTCCTAACACCATGCAATGAATAACAAAATTATTTTCAAAAAACAACGCCGATGATCCGCCCGTAGCCAATTCCGCCCTTCTAAGTCCGAAAGCAATGACTCCGCGCATCCAGTTCATAAAATATTCATAAGAAGCATCTCCATCATTGAAAGAAAAGTCGCTAAATGTTGCAAGGTTTCGTTTAATACTCAGCCTTTTTCTTTTTGTCGAGATTTGTCGGAGTGTCGAAAGTTTGTCGAATGTTGTCGAAAGTGTCATATGTTGCCGGTTAATATGCTTCAAAGGAATATTCAAAAGAACATAGATTTTTTTTTTTTAACGGATGGTCATCTGCTTAGAGATATCGCCGCCCTTGCCAGTGGCAGACATGGCACCAACGCTTGCGAGGGCACCAGCCGAACCTGGCTTCTTCTCGAAGATCTTCCAGAACTTGAGTGATTCATCTGAGAAGCCGAGTTAGTATATCATACTAGAGAGGAGAGTATTACTGTGAACGACTTACCAGAAGCGGCGGTTGCGAGAACTTGACCGTCAGGAGAAAGAGAAGAGTGCAAGACTCTAGTCTCGTGAGCGGGGATTTCAGCACACTTGACCAAGCTTGGGTAGCTCCAAACGATGAGCTGGTTATCTGGGAAGCCGTGAGTCGAAACGATCTCCTTGTAAGAAGTGCTCCACTTCAAGCTGGTGACCTGGGAGGTGCATTCAATGGTGTTGACGCGAGCACCGGTAGTCGAATTCCAGAAGTGGATTTTCTTATCGAAAGTGCCACCGCCAGTTGCGAGGAGGTTGTTTTGCCATGGGCACCAAGCAAGGGCCTTGACAGCAGCCTTGTGGTTGGTCTTGGAGAATCGTGGAGCAGACAAAGCACGAGCATCCCAGATGTTTACGAGGTTGTCGTTGCCACCAGATGCCAATTGAGCACCGTCGGCACGCCATTCCAACCCGCAAACTTCAGCTGTGTGAGAAACGAGAGACGCAACCTTGTGATCAGCAATACGAACATCGTGGTTGATAATCTCTCCGCTTCGTGAGCCGGTGGAGAGGATGTGCTTGTCCCAGGACATGACAGGAACACGGGAAGAGTGGGAGTGCATGGAACGGATCTTTGCGCTTTCTTCTGGATCCCAGATTTGAACTTCTCCAGTGCCCATACCAACAGCGACAAAAGAACCATCGTTCGACCACTTGACAGATGTGATGTGGGTATCAGGAGTGCTCTCCAACAAGCATGAAACAGATCCAGTAGAAGCGTTCCAGATGTAGACATTGCGTTCCAAGCCGATCGCGACCATGTTGCTTGAACCCCAATCCATGAGGTTAAGATAGTAGTCGTCGACAAGACCTGGAGCGTCGAGAACGCGCTCTGGGGCGGTAAGAACACGGCGTCTAAATTGAGCATTGTTGGAGGACTTCAAAGGTCTGTTGTACTGAGTTCTCAAATCAATAGGTCGAGAAGACTCTGGGGCAGTGGGCTTGAAGGCAAGGACTCTGGAGTCAGTATTGATGCCGACGGCGCCACCAATAGCCGACTGGTAAGCAGCAGAGGCTGGAGACATCTTTGGCTTGGAAGATGGGGAGTCACAATCACCGTTTCCGTTGAATGCCGACAGACTAGTTGCAGAGAAATCGTCGGAAAGAGTGTTGAAGACACTGTCAGGATCGGTGTGAGATCTTGGACCATTCTGTCTCTTGAAGTCGGCCTTAGTAATGCCAGTTGGGGAAGATGCAGAGCGGTTTGGGATGAATCTGTCGGCAGCATTGGCACGAATGGTAGTCTTGCCTCTTCTTGCCTTCTTGATAGGGCTCTGATGCTTGCCAATCTGGTCAGCATTTGGACCTGTACCAGTCAAGGCCCAGTCAGAGACACCAAGTTTGACGGGAGTGCAGCCAGTGCGAGCAATGCTGGATTTTGGGGAATTCTTGAAGGTTGGCTTTTTGGCGCTAGCATTAGCCGCAGCGGCGAAGTGAGAAGTGAGACCTCCCGCGTAGATCGAGGTTCCCGCATCCTTTCTGGTACCCGCAGCTCGTGGAGGTGGGGTGAAAGGAGAATTTGATCTTGTATTTGGGGATGATGCATTCAAAGGCATTCTACCGCAGCCCTTCATGTTGAAAGCGGCATGGGATTTAAGAGGAGTATGAATAGCAACGGTGGCCATTTTGAATAGATCTGGCGATGTGAGCTATTAAAGATAGATATAAAAAAGTTGTTTCAAAAGCGCAAAGATGCAGCTTGCTTGAGCTCTTCTTTTTTTTTTGATGGTTTTATTTTTTGAAGGTGTACTTCTCAGTCGTATAAAGAAAGTACCGTCGATGTGAATCAATCTTGTCGAACGGATTATATTATGGCGATAATAATACAACCCAAGATGATCAAATTAATGAATCCTGGATAACAGATGCAAAGATGCAGAAGCTGAAAGCCAACCGATGATGAACAAGAAACAAACAATCAGGCTGTTTCTTTATCGTCGAAGATGAGGTTTCAAATACAATTCTGGATCTCTGGAAAAATGCGGTTTTGGATATGCTTGGTTTGGAAATGTTTGGATACGCAAAGAGCTGGCGAGAGTGTGAAGATGGAGGTGCGGAGGAGAGTTAAGGAAGTATGATGGTGAGGAGAAGGAGGAAGAAGGGCGGGATGAGGTGGGAAAAGGTTGTTTATGTACCTGTCGACCACTGCAAAAATGGCTGCGCGGAACAAGTACCACGTTTTGGGCGATAGACGGGCTCGCAGTGCTGTCTCAGCGGTATCTCCACAGCGTCTAACCGGATCGTTGTTGTTGCTGTGGTGAGGATGTACACAGTTAGCTGCATTGGGACATATCGATCCGTCGCCCCAACAACGCAGCCTGGCGGAGATGCTTGGGAGCCACTCGCCAACCTCAGGCTCTCAAAACGAGGCAAGGACCGCGACGGCAGCGGTAGTAGCCATCGCAACAGCTCAATCTCCACGAAACTCTTTCCGCTTTCGAATCCATGCTCTTTATTTCATGATTCCACTCATCGTTTTCCTTTTCCCCTTAATTTCGGATCGCGAAAAGGCCACTCTTGACCGATGCCAAAATGTGTTGTGAACAGGTCACCAATATGACTTCCGAATCGGGCAGTGTGATCGGTCTGCCAGACGTGATACCTCATCTGGGGGCCAGGCTAGGCTATCCTCCACTCTTGTCTCAAAACAGTTGGTTGACGTTCGCAAGCTCTATCCTAGGCCTCTCAAGATCTTGGAATTGAAAATTTCGACATCTCCGGAAATGTGATGCTTTTCTTCGGCTTTCCTGAGCGCGCAATATCACTCTCATTCAATCGATCCCTTGCTTTGATTTAGGGTTTGCAATAGTCCAGCCCCGGAGCAATTGCCCATGTTTGGTACGCAAGTGCTGCAGCGTGATCTCAGCCAATTCTAGCTGCATACCCAAACCTTTCGGTATGCCCGAGATATGACTGCAGAGTAGTTCTTGCTACCATCAGTTTCAATGCTAGCATTACGACTGATTCTATCAAGTATAATTGCATCACAGTCTCCATTTTGCGGGACTTTAATACCGTGCGATATCGACATTGCCGCAGCGACTAGAATCAATACCTCCAATTTTAACTTTGACTCCATATTTCCCTAGTATTTCCCATGAGGTCCCAGTCCTCATTTGTGTGTCAAAGTTATAGCCTGGTCTAAAATATGTGGGGAAATTCGAAACTTCGTGTTTTCAGCCGCAAGCTCGCCGCTCAGCAATTGCATCAGTTGGGCGGTCAAATAGCATCATAGTTTTTTTTAAAACTGTACCAGATATACGAATATGTAGTCTAGGCCAGTCGAAAAAATGTAACCGTAATGATGACTGATATTTTCATCAACATCGATTGGAATCTAAGAAAGTGAGTTTTGCTAGTGTAAAGAAATCGATATCTTGAATCTTCATGCACCAAGGGTCGGAACTTGGCAACATGCAAGTCTCACAACAATGGCTTAGCCCAGCGCACCCAACCACTAAGATCACACGACGTGACTTTCAGCACCAAGAAATCCAAAATAGTTCAAAGATGAGATCTAGCACCGCCGTTGCTTCAGCAGCTACGAGCAGGCGATAGATCGATAAAGTCTGATTTTCTCGTTTTGCATTTAGGAAATCTCGCGATCTGGTCGTCGTCTATTCAGTCTTTCGAATTCGTGTTGCGCGGCTGGTTAACGAGACAAATTCGGGCGATCTAGCTTGTGTCCCCAGCATGCGTAGCTTGCGGAATTTACCCTGTTGACGGTTGTGCTCTAAGCAGCCAGCCCATGGTCTAGGTTGGGTTAAGCGTACAATCGCATTCGCATGCACACCCCAGACCAGGCGCTCGCCATGTATGCACCGCTCCCGACCTGATAGAACCTCTTATAATATATATCCATCTATAATTCTGTTGACTCTATGGGCGATATCAGCCCCAAGTGCGTCACTGCACGTCTAAAGCGCCCATTATAGCGTTCTCATTGGACGGATAACGATTGTGGCCGTGACGCCACAATTCATCTTGAGGATGAGCCTGGTTATAGAGATGGCTATGAACAAGCTGGATTCTTGAATCGCAGTGTAAAACATGGCGTCGACGTTTTAAATTTGCACATCAGGAAAAAGGAAAGAAAGAAAGAAAGAAAGAATTTTTCCAAAGGCACGTTCGTCTCGGTGACTTTTAGGTTCATTAGACTAGCATAGCAATGTATAGTAACAGGTACCGGAGACGAGAATATACCGAAGCATGTTTAACCTACCATCCGATTCCGAAAGTTATACACTCACGTATATGTGCAAACGAAACGAAACGAAACACATGTATGCAGAGTCGGTGTCTAATGCACAGCCATTCAGATGGTAGATTCTAGACTCTAGCTCTGGGGAAGATATCTCCTGCTCGCCGAATGAAGCAAACTAAACTTCCCTGATCCCATTTGTTTAGTTTGTCTATAAATATCGTGTCAGATCTTTTGGTTTGACCTTGGATGCAATGGCGATCAATTCCCTAGAGTATTTGAGTATGTAAGTTATGAGAGAGCTTGATGGCCTTTGTTTTGATATAACACTCCTTTATAAATACGCCCTTTCAAAATGATTCCGTCTTCTCTATCTTCTTCGCCTCAATCGGGTCATCTCTCTCTTGTTCTCAGCCTGGCAGCTGGGCAAGATCCGACAAATGATGCTCCTCCTGCTGCTCCCTCACAAGATGGCCTGAACGTGGTTTCGAGAGGATTTGGTTTAAAGACCAACCCGGGCCAATCATATTCCAACGTCAAAACTCGAAAGAATCGGAAGACCAAACGATTAAGGAAAACTAAACCAAAGGCTTTAGATCTACAAGACCGCGAAGAAGGTACTACACACTCTATCCCATTTGATATTGTATATATATAAATATTTGGACTCCCAGTCTTACCATTAATTTGTAAAAAATGAACAGGAGCAGACGCCGGCGAACGCTCCCCATCCACGTCTAAAGTCGAAGAACCTCTCAATCCTTTCTTTGGTCTCGGGTCAGAATACAGCTTCACCTATGAAGAAGACACACACAATCCATCCCTCCAATGCGACCCGGATTTCACCTCATTCATTGAATCAGCGCCCGAAATGCGCTTCGTGAGACCATCCCCCCAATATGGGCGCACTGGACTTGACCGATACCTCGCGACTCCTAATAATTCCGATCCCGTTCGATACTACCCTCCAAATTCAGGCTAGGCTTGGTCATACTTGCTAGCTTTGGTGTTTATCACTGGTTTTGAAAGCTAAATACCTACCAATATCAAAGTCTTACCATTTTGGGACACAGAGAAAGTGGATGACCGGCTGAGAACACGGGTGGATTATTGTGTTATTTGTTAACTTGTTTTTCCTTTGATATTTTGTCTTCTTCCAGTTTTTTTACTTTGGATTTCTAGATCCTAACAGTCTGTGGATGCCCTGGTGGCCAACAATTCTATCTTTTTTTTCAACCTTCGTTGTTTGAATTACTCACTGTACCATCATTGTAAGTTTTGTTTGCGTATCCTTTGTTCTACTTTTTGTATTTGAATATGCTATTTTCGAATAAATTTTGATTTACATACGGAGTTGTACCGGGAGATCATATTGATGAATTGTAGCTTCGTCTAATTTTCCCGATATATACACTAGTGTCAACAGTAGAAGGTTATTTACACGTCTATAACATCGTACACTCCCTTCAAAACTACACCTATTCCTCTCTCTTAACCGGATTGTGCTTCGCCGGTTCATTTCTTGACCATCGGTCCCTTTCTAGCTTTGGCGACTCCATTCTTATAACTTTATCGCAGTTTAAGATGCAGAGTGGATCAAAGGCAAGTTTCATCTGTACGAAGGAATTGTTAGCCAACATAACCGTAAGTGAGCTCTAATTGTTTTGACTTACCTTCCTCATTGCGTCAACCGTTCCCTGCCCCAGCTCCTTGGGAAGATAGTCCCTCTTCAAGAGGCCAACACCGTGCTCTCCAGTGGTAGTACCTTCCAGGCTGATAGCCGTCTCTACCATTCGATGGACTACCCCTTCCGCTTTTCTTCTATCCTGTTGCCCGAATAACAGGATACAATGGAAGTTTCCATCTCCTACATGCCCTACAATGGAACCAAGGACTTTGTTCTTCATCATGTCGTTTTTAGTAGCTTCGATGATATCGGGAAGTTTCGATATCGGAACTGCCACATCTGTTGTCCAAACTTGGTCATCAGGTTTCTCTTTCAACGCAATAACCGACCAAAGTGCGTTCTTTCGAGCAGACCACAATTCGTGTCTTTCCTCCTCCGAGGTAGCGAATTCGAAAGACTCAGATTTACAAGATTTAGCGATAGACTGTACCAGCGAGATTTGTTCCTTCACACCAAGCTTTGTACCAGAAAATTTGAAAAACAGTGTAGGTCTTTCCTTCCATGACCTTGATGTCGTTCCACTTCGGTTTAAACACATCATCTGGACGTCGTCTAAAATTTCCACGGCGGCAACTGGGATCCCTTGCTCAATAATCTTTGAGGCGGCAGATGCTGCGTCTCTGATTGACGGGAAAGAGCATACGGCAACGCTCTCGTTCTGCGGTTTAACTGCTAGCTTCAACGTCGCTTCTGTCACCAATCCGAGTGTTCCTTCAGAGCCAATGAATATCCTTGTCATATCATATCCAGCAGATGACTTCCTAGGCCGCTGCCGTGTTTTGATGACCGTGCCATCAGCTAGAACGACTGTTAGGCTAAGGACCCATTCACGCATCGTGCCGTACCGCGCCGCATTGGTGCCCGAGCACCCGGTTCCGACCATCCCGCCAATCATAGCTCCAGGGCCTGGGTCCGGCGGGAAGAAGAGGTTGTGTTCCTCGAGCATTTCGTTGAGATGTTCCCATCCGACACCAGGCTGTACAACGACATCCAAGTCATCCTTGTTCAGCTTTACAACCTTGTCCATGCGTGAAAAATCGATGCAGACTCCACTTCTAGTGGGATTTATATGTCCTTCTAAGCTGGTTCCACCGGAATAGCCGGTAATTGGGATCTTGCGGTGGTGACATATCTTTGCGATTTCAGAAACTTGTTCGGTCGTGGACGGGTAGAGGACCATGAACGGCTTTTCGTAAGATTTCGGTGGATGTGACGACCAGCTATTACCGGAGTGGATGTCGAGATCATGTTCGTTGCACGAGACATTATCGTCGCCAAGCAGGATCGCGAATTGAGACCAGGCCGCACTCAGGTTGTGTTTGGAGACATCGTGGTATACTTCGGGGGCATCTTCTAGCTTAGTGGTTGAAAACGGTTTGGCGGGCGCCCAGCTATTTGCTCCGAGCCAATACGCGCAGACCGCCGATAACACCCAAGCTATCGAGGCAAAACATTAGCATGTGTACTAGCCAGACGACTAAGTTTTGGCGCTGGGAATTGTACCAAACATCTGGGGAAGCGTGTTTGAAAAGTACCCATCGCCCTCACGGTTCTTTCTCTCTTGTCGCTCCTTCCAGTATTTCTCCATCTCCGCCCTCTCTGTTTGGATACGCTTCGACGTTGCTTCCCACATCTGTCCGTGGAATTGTTGTAGAGGCCTATTCGATTGCTCTCGTATCTGGTTTTGTGGAAACCTAGACCGGCCTTGTATCGCGGCTACGGATGAGATCGCAGTACACGGTTTTCGCCTCAAAGGCGCCCTAACCGCTCTATGAAGCGACGGCGATACAGTCGGTCGCATTGCGAAAAGTTGCGATATATTTCCTCCGTGGGCGAGATTCTGCGAAGGACAATTGGTCCGTTGGAGGGAAATTCGGGCTCTGACGGGAAGCTTGAAGACTCGAAGAAGACCGGTGGATATGGCTGCTATATCAATGGCATTGCAGGCTGCTGGGCCGCGGATCGGTTTCGGCTATCTAAGAGCACTAGCTTGGGCCAGAATACAGGTAAGGAACGTCGGTCGGCCCGGGCGAATGGCAGTCGAGATGGCGAGCGGTTCTTCTACGGACCGTCGTTGAGAATGAAAAACTTAGCTTCGGTGTTGTTTGGTGGGGCATCGTGTTCGGGTTGGTGCGACGTTATAATGAATTGCAACATGGCAACCGCAAGCATGTGTTGTTTGAAAAAAACCGTATAATGCCGTGGCTTGACTCGTAGTCTCGAGACCATCTTAAATGTGATGGTCACGCCCACCGCGAAACCAGTTTCATGATAGGATTTCCTCAGTAGAGATATTTTTTCCCTCTCTTCTCATGATCATGGTTGATGATGTTGAGGGCATTCGATACAATGCCTACGAATTCGAGATGGAATACTTATCTTGTCGTCATACCATCTCACACAAAAAAGGACCTGGGTCTAGCTAGGTCTGGGCAGCACTATTCCGCATTTCGACAATATTTGGCCAAATTCGGTCTTACAGGTCCCATTCGAATAATTCATTACCCAACCATCCGTAGTCTGGTAACAACCAGGCACCTGTATACTACTTCTCTCGTTCGTTTTCTTATTCGCCCCCCTCCCCCCAAGATATATCATCAAAAATATTTTTACGTCGGTAATATAATGCTCCTTAGGATTCCGGAAGTTCCGCATGTCTTCTATATCACATGGACATCCACATCCTGGTAGTAACGTAGATCCCAGAGAAATTTGAAACTATTTTTCCCACCGTTGCACAAAAGCTCTTCAAACATCGAATAGATTGAAGACACAAATTCATTCAATAATTGAAAGTTAGGCTATTATACTCACGTGTGGTCAATGCATATCTGAAGAGAGCCCTCTGTCAAATCGATTTGCCATTTTCCGGAGCTCGAGGACCCGCAATGATATCGCCAAGGTGACCCGATACCAGAAAGTCGTTTAACTGGCTTACATTATCGAAACGAATCAGCAAGAGTTCCATCTGGAAGAGGGTGTCTAGAGGTATCAAAATCCCTCACGGCAGCCTTTGCCTAAGCGCTTTGGCAACTCTGAACAATAGAACTCTAATTAATTCCTCTCTGCCGGCTGCATAACGGCAGAAAATTCCCTCAGAGAAATTAATTAGCCACTGATCATTCAACTACTGTGACACAAATACAACGAGCAACTTGACCCTTTCAATCTTAGGGAAGGTGGTTGTGATAGTCTGATTTCATGGCAACTTTGGGTCGGTAAATAATATCGAATTCTACAACCACATAAAAAGGAGACAAAGCCTTTGCCTCTTTTTCTATTTCCTCGTGCATTTCTTCAGTCTAAGACAAGGGATTTCGTTTAAAGCTTGTCATCTAAGACAACGTGTCGAACCGCGGTTACAGTACCGAGAAACAATGGCAGGGAATGGAAGTTAGGACGATTTTCGATTATTGCAACATACCCAACACTCAACATATCATTGCAAAGAAATACCGAATATTTTCCGAGATATTCAACCTCGTGATCCGGATCGCGAAACCCGTCGGGAATAAATGAAAACGAAAGAAAGAAATGACAACATGCTTGATATATTCTCTCGAAACTCACGGTTCAGCAATCAAGTTCAGCATACGCTTCCGGAGGCATCCTACGAACCGCCACTCAGCTTCGGTAACCACTGCATACGACGCCACTGCATTTGCCTGAACTAGAAGCATTGTTCGAATTTCAAAGCAAACGCCCTACCCGCGTGATGATTTCCACAATCTCGACAGCTACGTGGCCCCGCATTTCGGCCAATGGCTCAGAATTCGAAAAATTCAGGCATCATATCTACAGTCATCTTCGACAAAAGGTCTGGGCAGACGTATAGAAGGCAGAAAATCCCCGGATGATACGATGAATCGATCGATACATGGATTTAATTAGTTTCGCGGCTGGCAATTTAATAATTGAGACTCTGGAATTCTAGAACGGCTGCAGGACAGCCCATTTTCTAAGTTGATTGTGCCGAAAGCTCGGCCCCAGATATTCATCATATCTCGAGGCGGCCAATCGGTTGGTTCATAGAGTTTTCTAGACCATTAAGTGTTCTACCCTAAAATATCCAACGTGTGAATACTTGAAAACTTCGTACATAGGTTATTAATGGGTACTCTAGATTTTTCTTCCTTTGCTTTTCTTTTTCCTTTCGCAATGTGGTATTCCTCTGCATTTAACCTGTCTTTGCCTGGAACCCAATCAGTCCTCTACACACCCTATCAACTGCATTTTCAACGGCTCTTGTTCAAAGTGCTCGAGCTCTTGACTGACCTTGCAAGGATACATCAAATGCATGTGGATGGGTCAAAGCTCTAGATCTCAGTCACGCCGACGGTTTAAGGTTCTAGTACAATCACACTTCCTACCTTAGAATAATTAATAATACCAAGAGAAATGTGGAGAAATGTGTCAGATAAGGAACTGGGATCCCATGAGTGCAAACTCGAGGGTCTCCAGATCGAGAACGGAACAACAATTGTTCAGGTCCCGAGGTCCTCGAAATTTCAGAGCTAACCGTCTGCATGTTGCATGCTGCAGCCCACCTGGTCTTCAACTTAGGACACAATTTAGTATTTCCGGTCTTGAAGCTCAATAGAAAGTCAAATAATTCAAAAGGATCTGACGTTCACAGGAGTTTGAAGGCTTCCACCCTGGTCCTTGAATCAATTGAGGTCGAAGCAAGCTAGCTCGACAGACTAAATCAAATCAAGGGCGCCACGTAGTTATGAATTAATTGTTATCGACCATCCTCAGAATGTACTAGGAGACATATCAGACGGTTTGATCGAGGTTCTAATTTTGCAGGGCTACAGGAAAGGTGACTCTGACCTCCCACCCCCTGGCAATGCGGCTCAACCAAATCTTCTATCATTATATAAGTGTCGAAAAAAGAATGGAGACTACGAACGACTCAGCTGGTCATGTCTCGTTTAGAAAGACAGTCTAGCTACGTTCTAAACTCCACCGTACCTACCGCCACCCACCGTATCTACCCAAGCTCACCACCACCTGTGATACAGCCAAGAGGCGATATTAGAGGAATACCCTTTTCTCTGTACTTCAATTAGCTACTTCCTTAGCCTTAGAACAAAGACGTCAATTCTGAGACTGCAAATAATTCCTTTGGAATACCAATTGCTTTCAGACATCCTTTGAAGCACCCTCTTTGTACCCTCTTTACCCTTTTAGCCCCAATCTCGCCTATCAATTACAAATACGAATTTGCAAGGATGGGTGTTGGAATAGCTCGTAACCAACATTTGTCCTTCGCGACCCTTCCACCAGAGTTGCAGGCCGAAATCGTCAAACACCTCTCTCCCACGGAAATTATTTCGATCATTCAAAAAGTTCGCGGCATCCGAGGAAATACAGATAGCTGGAATCTTTCATATTTTGGCCCGGAACAGCTCATATATTTGTATATTTGGAACAGCCGTGCTCTACCAATTGACAACAGCGATCATCGAGCGATATACACCCCCGACCTTCGAGAGAAGATCTTGTTTCAATTAAGAACAAGCCTTCAAAAATTTAGCCAACCTGTTGCACTCCCACTCGCCTTGGAGCCTTTCAATGCGTATTATCATCAAGTCACTCAGCTATTCACCTCTGGGCGGTCTCCTACAAACCAAGACCTAATCGACTTCGTCAATGCCTTTCACAAACGAAACACAGACGTTCAAAAATTCTGCACCAAAATTGCCGGTCTCGATTCAAAACGTACAGTCCAGCGTGCCTCGAAGATGATACCTGACAGTAACACATGGATGTCTCACCTGCTCTTTTGGTTCGCCATCGACTATATTCAAGCTAATTCAACCTACGTGAGCGAAGATACTATTAGCGACCGCTGGATCCAATTCCACAACCGTCTCGGCGAGTATTTTGGTGAACAAGCCAACATCTTGCTTCGTCAAGTTGCTATGCCAGAGGGCATTCTACTTATTAAGTATCGAGAGCTCCTCGAGGAATGCAGCCGCGACCACTTGGCGAAGGTGTTTAATGGGCTCGTTCACCGGCGTAGGGATATCTCAATGACAACATTCGCTACATTCATGCTTTCGCGCGGACTCGACCGTGCTCTAAGACTATTAGACGAAGATCCAGACGAAATACAGTTTCTGTGCGATCAGTCTAACGGAACGCTCCGCGCTTGGGAGAGCGCTTGGGACACCTTCGGTTGCAGCTATAATGACTAACCCACAAGTAAGTCAAACTATCAAACATGCCATTGCTGACAGAGCAGAAATTCTTGAGTCAGTAATCGTCTGCTCGTGTTAGCGAATACTTACACTATCCTTATTCTCCCTACTTTTGTTGCGCTAATACTTCCATTTCGCCTAATTAGACCATCTCTTTTTAATACTGAGCCACTCGTTCTCAGCACAACCAACCGGCTGTTTTACTTTTTTACCTTCAAATATCTTGATATGTTTCTCGGTCTCGATGCAATTAACCGTGTGGCGAGAGCCTTTCTGGTCTACCTACATTCTTTATCTATAAGCCATTAAGTTACGATTTATTGCTCTCTCTTATCATTCTTATACCTATCCTTCCCTTACTCGTAGAGCAATCTCGAGCTCAATTAGCCATTCCCATTTCCAAACATGTTATAAGACCTATGTGCAGAATATACGACAGATATAAGTGCCTGTATTCCTTTTCGTTGGCTACTAGGTGCGAGGTCGGTTTTCCTTCGATTTCATGAAGCTCAGCTACACAATAGCGCGGATCATTCTGATTATGTGATTTTAAAATTCACTCTCATTGTTAATCTCGGTAGCAAGTATACTATCGCTCGAATTCAAACTTGTGGCTTTATTTTTCTTTGATAACTATACCATCAATTAATCATCTATGCCAACTATCTAAATAGAAATATTCCCTCGAGCAACCGTGTGATACATTTAATTTATCTACGTAACAACTAAGATGGAAGGCAGAATATATTCTTTGCCTGTAGTTCTTCGGAGTTAGCCGTCAGTGACCGCGTCTGGACCGCACTTTGCAATGGGGCAAAGAGGAATACCTTAAACCCATCCCCTCTGGACTTATGATCCTTCCAACGGAATATTCCTGTTCTCCCAATATTTAACACTCAGATCTTTAAAGTTTCTTAGCTCGTTCCCCTAGTATTCTTATCAGGCAAGTTCATCTACCTTTGACTAAGTCCCACCGCTAAGAAGCATGCCACTCTCATGGGTTAACGCTTTTCGGAAAATGCAACACAAGAGGGCTCAACTTCCAACGTCGTCTCGGGATCTCAAGTAAAAGTATCTCCCATTTGCCTTGGTTTCTAGATCATTTGAGAAAAATTCGACAATCGGCTTTCTAGTATAACTTCTATCAAGGAATGGTGATGCTCATATTTTATTGCGTGGTGATTTTTCGGACGCTCATGATTCTTGTATTTGCGAAGTGCTGAAGCTAACAACATATCTCGTACCTGCATTAGCGTGTATTGAGATCCCAGGTTACAATTGATAAAGCCTGGTACAAACCGGAAACTCGCGTAAACGCGCATATCTACTAGGAAGTCATTGGACTAGAGCTGTGGCAAAGGCTACGGTTTCGATCTCCCATCATCTCACCGACGGATTGATACGTCGATACGGATGTAGTCTCGAAATACTGACAAGGACTTGGCAAAGGAAATATGGTGCGATACAAATCTAGCCCGGAAGATGCTGCATTTCCGTCTCTAGAAAGGGATAGAAATAGGAGCACTTTCCTGTTTCCCCATATTACGGTCTCGAGCCCATATTTTTTCTTTTGTTCAATGCCTTTAGTTGGATTAATCAAAACCACTTTGTTCCTAAATATATTCCTGGTATAAATATATTTGGCATACGACTTCAAAATGCATAGGACTCTCCTAATCTCGGTACTCACAATTCTTTGTTTGAATATCCATCGACTAGGAATCTAGGCCATACAAACATCCACATTGAAGCCATACCCGGTTCCTGATTACTCTGCACATACAATATCCAAATTTATCGCCTTTGACAATACAGCAACAAATAAAAACTTGGAGCGGTGCTCCAACTCTCAGAATTACCGCTAACAATCAACCTCCAGTCGCGATCATGGATACAGGATCCACAGGTATCGTCATCGACGCTATTTACGGCTTCAAGAAAGCCGAATTGCCCATCAAATGCCAAATAGGGCATCTGTTCTATACTTCATCAAATTGGCTACAAGAAGGACATTGGTGTACCACCGATATCGGTATCGAAACTGTGGTAACTAGCGCCCTAGCATTGATAAGGACGAAAGAGGTATGCTGTCCTGAATTTAACGCAACAATTGATGGCGACCTATGTTAGAACGTTGTAACCTCGTGTATCTGCAAAGGGACTTGCAGTGGAAGGAAAACTCGAAACGGGATATGGAAGCGGATGGAGAGACTAGAATGGCCACCCGTGCATCCATTGGGGCCGCTTATATGGGCATTGGATTTGCACGCGGGTATCAGCCATCATACAACTTACCCATGAACGTCGAGTCTATTAACAGCGTCCCCGTTAGCCCTACTTATAGGTAGGGCTACGTTATCACATCGAACGGTATCTAGTTGGGTGTTACCAAAAAGCAAGACAGCAGGGTTCAACGCGGTCCAGTTAAACCTAAGACCCTTATCTGCGGACAGAAGAGATTGGGGACAGCCTTCCGGTGCTGTTAAAATCAACAATGGTGAGTCTGCCACTAGGACTTCCCCCGCCGATACGGGAGCCTCAAACGCATATATCAAAGGCAATACTGTCATTAAAGAGGGAGATAATATTACGATCGAGATCCCAAATTATTCGAGCCCTTTTGGACAAGTACATTTCGTATCACTGCCCAAGAGTAACTCTAGAACTATGGGTCCTCAGAACATGATATAACCGGGTTGGGTTGGAACAAGTACTGTTACAGGTGTTAACACGTAAGTTGTATCTCTTTTGCCATTCTAATAAACCAGAAAATTAACACTAAATAAGGTTCGCATCTGGTTGCTAAATTGCCAATGGTGACATCGTTTCAAAACTGATCTATCAATTTTTCTATTGTAGATAATGCAAAAGCAAGGTCTAAATGTGGTCTCGGCACCTAGTCAAAAGCTAAAGATATGGTATCGAGAATGAATGTTTAAGTCTAAAATTCCAGTATCTTTACCTCAAAGAAAACCGGTTGTTTAACGCTAGACATACTGCATCATCGAAGCACCGACGCGCTATTCAAATATTCTAGTCTTTAGGTTTTGATTCGGTCAATCCGCGATGATGTCGCAAGGCAACTGTACAGCCTTGTCAAGCGAGATTGGCAGACCACGGTGTCGCCCCCTATGTACAATATCAGTATCATGCGATCCTTCTTGCCCATCTTATACTCGGCCCAAGTAAGGGAAATTTCGTAAAACCCACTGAAGCATAATTAAACACATTATCAATTTTGATAATGATTTGAATTTACCCGCAAAGGAGTAGTTTACACCAGGATAGCCTGCGCTAACACCGACCGTCCCATATCCAGATACAGCTAGTAAGGTTTTTGTTAGTCAGTGTATGAAAATAGGACCGTGACAACTTTACCTTCAAATATTATGTTGAAGACCGAAAAGTTTTTAGGATCGGCTTCGATCTTCTTAGCCTCGATGACAACGATAACCCAGACACCAAGAACAAGGAACCTAGAGCCTCTAATTAGTGCCTATGCACACAGCATTCATTTTTCTAACATACCAAAGGTCGTGGGAGAGTTGCGCCTTGAGTTGAGAAGTAAAAAAGCTCAGAATAGGCCTTGCTTCCATCGTCGAAGGCTCATACACGGTGGCCTCATCTCCTTTCTCCGTATCGCCTTCATAAATACCAAGACTTCGGTGCAGGTACTCGTTGCTCCGACGGATAGTAAGCACAACCGGATAGACGCCGATATACATCCTGTAATAATAGAAGCTTAGCGTCTTAGCGCCTTATTGGCGGTATCTATGATCAAACTTACATAATCACATAGAGAGCTTGAAGACTGATTTTGGTGGCTGCAATTGGCACGACATAAAAGCCTCCACTTCGGATAGCAAAGGCTTGGAAAAGGCCATCAATTATTCTAATGGGAGGGGGAAGTGCTTCAATCTCAGGTACGCCGATCTAATAGTAAGTTAACACCAAGATCCTGAAGAGAATGTAGTAATTACGGTTGCTTTACATTTAGAACTTCGAAAGCAGCCTGATAAATGTTATTAGCAGAATTCAATATATCCCAAGATAAGCAGAGGCTTCCTTACCCAATCGCATCCATTCAAGAAGATAACCGCCACAAGAAGCCACCAAGTGTGTCGAGGAGGGAATCTAAAATTGATCAGTCATATAGTCTACACGCGTCTTCAAATCATCATATAAGTTACAAGTGGGTGAAGCAACGCCTTGGATGGCGCAGTAAAAATTTCAATGCTTCGTTTGTGTCTTTAAAGCGGCCGCTATAGGACAAGATCTTAGATAGTGTCCATATTATAAGACGCAGGAATATTGGAAAACTACGAGAAAATGATTAGAACAAATCCGTTAGAGGATTCCATTTCGTATGCGATCGTGAATTCACATGCTCCGTATTCATACCAAGTATTCCCAGCCAGTATCAAGGCACTCATGGTAAACAATACAAAATAAGAGTCTTGGAAAGCAACCTATATTATTCCAATCGGTTGGTCATGAAGCCCTACAATCCGAACAAAATCGCTTTCCCAGGATAGGCACCTACCATGTTGGCATCGAGTAAACTCATCCCAGAATTGCTAAACGCCGAAACAACGTTGAATGCCCCTACCCACCAGGGGTTCAATCCATTGGCCAAAGTAGTCTCAGCTTTGTATGTTGCCGTCCAGGCCCCTACAGCAACGCAGGGCAGAACCTGCCACATGAACCAGTAGAGCGGAACAAGCCATGAGAGCAGGAATACGGCCCGGTATTCAATCCCTCCGAGGAGAAACCGTTGTTTTCGGTTTAAATCGCTCCTGTGTACTCTGGCGCTGTCCACCCCATCTAGTGTCACTTGGTGGCCATCTTGACCAGCTGATTGGCGGTGGTGCAACCGGAACCCCGTGATAGACGGAATCCCTTGTGCAATTATATCTCGATCTTCACTCGCCGTCACCGCAGGCCGTGCGCTAGTACCTGAGAGATGGCTAGTCGCGGCGAATTCCTTTTGGTGCGGGTCTGACGTATCTGCTGCTATTTGCGCGAATCGCTTCTCGAATGCTAGTCGGCGAATATGAACAATTGCAATCGAGACGAAGACCTAAATTATAATTCAAAAACAAGGATCCTCGTTAGTGGAATTGCAGATGCCCTAAACGACTCAATGGATTTCATCTCTTTCCCCTCAAAACCTTAAAACCCACACCTATCAATCGGTTCACGAATTGGACATTCGGCGCGAGCCGATGATAGATGTAATTGGTGGTGAGAACCTTTGGAAGAGCAAATTTCAGCGGAACTTACCGATGATCCAAGCAACAATAGCAAGAAGAGCATGAATTGTTGAAATGTATTCAGCTTAGACAGATCGATCTAGATTTTCCTTGTGGTTAAATTACTAAATTATTTCCAAAAGGAATATGAAATCGCGGGTTGTTACTAACGGTATTGAGTCCCGCGAGTGTCATTGCGCTAACCGAGAGGAACAGTGCGTCGACATAACCCAGTTCACCCCGTGGGTTATGCGCTCCCCAGATGACACCGGACGCGACAAGTGACGTGACAATAAAGTAGCCATAATGATAAGTCAAAAACCCAACGCCGAGTGATGGTAGCCGGCTCCTCGAAAAGTACCCGAGGATGGTGGATCGCTTGAGTTTGTGTGTGCCTACGTTCCAAAAGTTTTGTCAAATCGATTGGTCCTCCAATGCATGGTTCTGCTCCGCGCTGTGCTCTCTATGAAAGAACGCATTGAGACGGCTCGACATTGCTTTCCCAATTGACGTGCATGGAAATTACGCCGCTACTTTTACGGGCATCTAAGGAAGGAGGCGATTGGATCAAGGAAAAACAAAACCTACCCACCATCCCATGTGCTCGGGATGAGAGCCGACTACTTCCACCGAATGATACAGGTTGAAATCTTAGGAGGATCCCGTGCCCGAGATCCTCTTCGTGTCGCCTTTAATTACTTATCGACAGTTCTCCACGTTGTAAGCAGAGAAGTCTCGAAAACACCCCGTTATAGTGCAATAAGGGCTTAAGGGGTGTAAATTCTAAAACCACAATAGGTATCGCGAACGTTGGTGTCGAGTCTTTGGGGTTGTACGCCGGGAGTGTTCTGCTTGAGCCCGAAAAAATGGAAAATAAAAATGAAATAAAATAGGACAAGAAAACACCAGAAGGGATGTGGGTAGCTAAAAAGAGAACGCCAAGGGGCTTTTGCTTGGACAGCTTTCGCTGTCATACCAGATGTAGGTTTAGGGAGGAAAAATCTAATTCTAAAGAGAAGGGCAGAGTAATTTCAATATTCAATATGAACAATGTGTTCCGAGTGCCGTTGTTCTCCCTGAGCGACTTTTCTCCTTCGCGGGAAAATGTTTTAGTGAAAAATTCTTCTTAGGGAAAGAAAATCGAATGCAGGGCGAGCTGCTTCAACCATATATTCGCTAAAACAAAAGCTCCTTGAATTCTTTTGCCCATTTATGATCCGGGGTGGCAAAGAAACCCGCTTGTTGGCTCGAACCGCTAGCTTGGCAGCTTGCTAGCTCTGCGAAAGCGAATACTTAGTGCTCAAGCTAGTTAAACACCTAACACGGTCCAATATACGAGTACCGGAGAGGGTTCTAGAATGAAATTCTCAGCGCGGTACCACATATCAGTATCGACCACGCGTAAGAAGCCCATTAACTAAGTTTCTGATGCGATACTAGCCCTTCGTTGGGATGGCTGTATGAACACTGGCATGCTTCACACAAAAGAGGACGTGGTTTCCGCAAATTTACAATCAACATTCCATTCACGGTTTTTCGTGTTGTCGAGCTATATCTAACCGCATAATATTTATGAATACCAAGGCTGCGTGACCGGCCTTCCTTTTACAAGAGCAAGACAATTTATTCAAGTGTATTATCAGTATCACCGAGCTCGGTGACTAGCTCAAACTCGACGGCTCGGTTCAGGAACAGCGTGAGAGCTCGATATGGTTGCATTTGTAAATGATGGGGTATTGAAATGACAATATGTCGGCAAGGGACCCCAGGAAACTGGCCATCCTCATTTTCGAATTTTATCAATATATATATACATAGGTGGACCCGCGATATATGCGACTGGGAGCCAATAAATTTAGTTATTACTCCATAAAACCTAAGGAGTAAACAATCGCTATACGCTAGGTATCAAAGTATAAATAGATATTTTCCTTTAGATTCTTCACATTGCGGTAGAACAGAACTTTACATTCCTATATGAAGACGGCCAAGTCGGCTAACTATCGACAGGTAACCGCTTGTAGCAGGCGGATAACTATGACGTACCCACATGCGTGTATCCAAAAACTGCCTCGTATTGCTGGATATGCATCGGATAGATCATTCAAATTTGTGGAAGCTGCCTCGGCAATCTAGCCCGGTCATTTAGATTCAAAGCTTCATGAGTTCACCAGCATTAGCTGTCGTTCAACCCGAAAGGATGGGTCTACCGTATTCAGACGAAGGGCTCCGAAGCGCGAATTCGAGAAGACGACAAATCCAACACAAAACATTTCTCTTGGAACCTACCTCCCCTTTTTCTTCATTAATTTCGTCCTTTAATGCAAGTGCAGCCGATCACTTGCCCACTGTCTAGATTTAGCATAGTGAGCCATTCCCGCTTCCCTTCCTCCCATGACAGAACCAAACATTCGGTATTTTCAAAGTCGGCTGTTTTGTAAAATTTTATTGTTTCCCACGTGCGTTTCCCTGCAATGTATAGTTTTAAAAAGTCCTTTGTCTCAATTGGTCAATTGGGAGGTAGAATTTTAGAAGGATATTCTTTTTTACAACGTAATTATGAATACAATTTGGTATACTTAAAGATCAGGGTGGTTCCTCGGAACCTTCTTTCTCGTGCCAAGCTGAATTATATCATTTTCGTTTATGATCTGAGAGGTTGTAATAGTCAATCGTCATGCGTTCTCTATCATTGTCAGTATTGACATTTTGTTTCTTTTTCTTCAGCTCTCTCATCCGAGCAGCACCTTCAGGCGATCTACGAAATAGAAGTGTCGTCGACTCGATCAAACGTATTTTCAACTTCGATTCTGTCAAAAGTTATGCGCCGTTTTTAATTGCCAAACCCACACAGCAGCAGATTACTATCCGCCCTGGAGACAGACTAGGAGCGGCGGAGGAAGCATGGGTAAACGGAAAGCTCAAGGTTGCTAATGCCGCCTTGACCGACTTTCTCGGTAGGGTGGGTATGGACGGTTTCGACCACAAAGCTTTCATGAAGAGTTATACCCCAAGGATTGGTCTAGCCATATCTGGTGGTGGATATCGATCCATGTTGACTTCAGGCGGTGCCCTCTGGAGCTTTGACTCTAGATCAGAAAGAGCAATGGGACCCGCTGGGCTAGGGGGGTTACTGCAAGGGAGTATGTATATTTCTGGTTTGAGCGGAGGGAGCTTCTTGGTTGGGTCTATGGCACTGAACAACTTTCCAACCATCGAACAAATAAAGAGCTCCGAAAGGTTATGGAAGTTGAAGCACTCGATTTTCAGCCCCTTAGGGAAGCCCCTTACGTACTATGCAGACATCTTAGCTGAAATTAAAGCGAAGAAAGACGCTGGATTCGAGATCACGATCACGGACATTTGGTGAGTGCTGATTTCCATATATGTTTGTATGAGATTTATTCATGTGGACATGCTCTCGGAAGCTTACCTGTTCTCCATATCGACAAACAAGGCTGCGTGTGCTAACGTTGATGCAGGAGTACAATGCTGTCTCGAGTTATGATTGACCAGCCGAACGGAGGTCCAGGAATGACCCTCTCTAGTGTGTCCGAGTCCTCCTCTTTCCGAAATTTTGAGATGCCGTTCCCCATCTTCCTCACCGTCGCACGTCCTCAGGCGCTGGCAGGATTTGATATTCCCCGAAATTCAACTGTTTTCGAATTCAATCCACTCGAATTCGGCTCCCATGACCCAAGCATAAATGCCTTCTTCCCAACAAAGATGCTAGGTTCCGATATCAGTAATGGAAAATTCATCAATGGTTTCGATAACGGCGGGTTGGTCATGGGCACATCCTCCTCGGTGTTCAATCAAGTTTTCGTCGACTTGAAAAATAAGAAATCAGACTTTGCCATGGTACAAGATCTATACAAGGAAATCGCGGAATATGTTACGAGTAGGAATATTGATGTTGCCGACTGGTCGCCAAATCCCTTTTACCCCACGAAAGCAATCAACAACAAGAAACTAAACTTAGTTGATGCTGGCATGAGTCTCGAAAATATCCCTTTCACTCCGTATCTCTGCCCCCACAGAAAGATCGACTTGATTGTCACTATCGATAGCAGCGCAGACACACTTCGTGCAGATGGGGCGACCTCCTCTTGGCCTAACGGCACAGCACTGAGAGCAACATATGACAGATATACACAGAACGACATGGAGGGTATTACCTTCCCAGCTATCCCCGATGTCAACACGTTCATCAACCTAGGGCTCAATAATCACCCCACGTGGTTTGGATGTGATGCGAAAAACATTACGGGACACAGCCCGTTGGTGGTGTACATCCCCAATGCTCCGTACAACGTTTACTCGAACATTTCGACCTTCCATTTCGCATACGAAGATGAAGAAAGGGATATGCTCATCGATAATGGATTTATGGTCGCGACTCAAGGCAACGGTGTGCTTGATCCGGAGTGGACATCTTGCATGGGGTGTGCGGTTGTGCACAGGGAAATGGAGAGGCGAGGTACTATCACTGAGCAGTGCCGACGGTGTTTGCAAAGGTATTGCTGGGATGGTACAACTGACACTACAGAAGTCGACCCATACCAACCTGAATTGAAATTGAGACCTGGAATGATGTTTGGTGGGCGAAAGATAGCGTCAAAGCCAGCCATGGAGCCTGTAACAATATTCCCCTCCCCGCATATCCAAGAAACCGAGGACTATTCGCGATTCAGGGATTATGCGAATTAAAGGATTCAACTTGTTTGGTCTCGTTTCCAGCCTGGCTTCGCGTGGAGTATGTTCGGTGTTAACTTTCTTTGTAAATATTTATTGTGACTGCTTCTGCTGTTCTTTCGGGCGTTTTATCCAGAGGAGAAGCTAGAAGGCAGAAGCCAAGAGCGCAGATAGTTTCAAAGGTTTTGTAAATATTATAATTTTCTTGCAAAGTTAGCTAGTTGTATATCTAGAACCAGTTAGCCTTCTGTGCACTGGTAATCCTTCTTTTCGTAACCGCTTGGGGACTTGAGTGCGGCTGGTTTTGAAAAAAGACTTCTTTGAGATATCGTATATTGTGCGATCAGGCTGGAGATAATTCCCAACGAAAGTACTCCAGCTTTGACCCTCCAAACGCTTGGCACATAATAATGTTCAGATAATGCCATGGCAGCTGAGTTTCGCTCGGATATCAAGAATACCGAGGCTCGACAGAGCCGTCCGCGAACGGTACCAGGGAACCCTTGGCCAAGGCATGAATATATCAGAAACCAAATGTTTCAGGATCCTCAAAATTTAAATACAAACATCCTTGTTGTTAATCGGTTCGCAGCTGATCGCGATTGATCGCACGCGAGAGGATGGACGTGCGCACGCCAAACACCTGTTCTCTCCAAATCGTGGTTTCCGAATCTCGGTAACTTTAACCCAACGTTGAAGTTTCAATCTTCAGATCGATTGGTGGAGGTGCCTCCACAGACCTTCGTCCAATATAATGAATAAGTCTTTTCTTTGACCAGTGCATTCTCTCGTGTTTATCTGCATCCGCCAAGATAAGGCCTCGCAAAAACATACTTGAATATTTAATAAGGACTAGGGAAGTAATTAACTAGTACTGGGCGGCTATCCCAAGTTTAGGGCCGTTGTCCAGGTTTGAGAAGGCTCTCAACGGTTGATCAAAATTTTCTGCATATGCATCTGCATCTGCAATATGCACACTGCAGGACCTTTGCATGCTCGATACGATGGGTTTGAATGCGAGGAGAGTGCTAACCCCAGACCGGTTTGCAAGGGTTTTCGTGTGCAATTTGTCGAGTTGAGCGTTTGTGCCACATGGAATGGATTTCTCGCAGGTTGAAGAACTCGTCTCGGCAGCGTCTTTCGTGTGGACGTCCAAGGCACCTTTGATAAGCGGAGCAACTTGTTTCGATGTAGTCATCGATTTTGTCATCACCGCGCGTATTGAAATAATTACATCCCCAAATTCCCCCACATACAAATTCCTGCTTCTCTTGCTTCAGAGCCGTTGAGGTTGATATACTATTATAGCTTCGATCATATCGTCGGAGATGCTCGTCGCTCCCAAAATATATAGTTGCAGTGCAAATCAAATCCCTATAGGATTTCCCAAACATGGGAGTCGACTTGCCTACGAATTCGAACCCGTTTAATACATTCGATGCTAATAGTGAATGTCGTCTCGACGACCCTAGAAACAAAGGAAGATGGCCTAGAGGCCTTGAATTCTCTAATCCTGCAGAAATTCTCTCTCTGAACCCCGCCCGGTCAATACGCAATAATATGCGGTGTAACAGTTGCTAATGAAGATTTCAAGGAGTGTAGTGCCTTTTCATTTTTCCAACTAGAAGCAGGGAATGGTAGATTAGAAAGATAAGTGAAAGGTTGGTTTCGAATTTTACATCCTAGTAAGCCACCCTCCCGTAACTCGTCGATGCAATTGATTCTAGATTCCTTTTACGAAAGATTTGTACCACAGACTCGTCCCACCCACGGAAACCGACGCGCTCTGTCTTGGGAAAATTCTCTATTCACCTCGTCACCATGTTACTGTGCTTGACATGCGTGTAATGATCTTTCCGGTGGTAATCAACGAAACACAAAAACTTGACATCGCCTCGGCGAATGGGTTGAATTCTGTGGCCAGCTCGCGATGCCAGTTGTACAAACTTCCTCGAATGTTGCCGGGGGCTGCGTTAAATGGCGATTTGGACACCCATGTGTGTGAGTGAAGATCGCTGCAGCTCTTCCGGCCCGGCGCCTGCGACAGTCATCCCTCTCGCCATGTCTCCATCATGCGAACAAGAAAATGAAACAAGTATGTCTAAAGGGGTTCGTATATCGTCTCTCTACGATCTCATACCCAGAATAGGTGATCCCAGACAAGGCAACGAGCAGTATTGTATATCGGGTTCGTCATAGCATTCAAGCAAGTGTAAAATATTGATTCGAGCAACTTGGGCTCTAGTAATCTTGATTCGGTCCAGGTTCCATGCGTTAAACTGGGTTGACGAAGGTTTTGCTGTTAGGTGTTCAAGAGATTCATGGATTCAGCGATGAGCTTCTCGGGTCTGGAAACGTTCCATTTGTCAGCTTTCTTTCTTTTTTTTTAAATTATTATCCTTTTCGAAGGGAGGAAGAAAAAAGAATATTGCGTCTTGCTTTTTGATGTCTGGGGATGAGACAAAAAAAACTGTATTCTGGCCCGGCCTTCCCGCTCTCTTTTGACAGACGTGGCGTTTCCCGATTTCTCCAAGAGCTCCAACCTTGGTAACGTGACTATCAATTTTCAAAGCTGTGAACGAGCATACCCTTGTCGTGAGCTATTCTGCATTGTCCTACTTCCCGCCTTCCCTGCGATTGGAAGCTATCTTATTAAATCTATAACTTATAGCACTCTAGAGTGTATGATATGGCGTGTAACAAAGGACGAGTCATACGATACATATGCGAAAGCGGGGATTATATGTCGGGACAGCTTCGAATGAAAAAAAGGTCCCGGACACAATTGGAGACATGGTGGCTGAAATTTTTGCCGTTATATATATCTGGTTTATTGATTACAGAGGTTATCGTCTGTTTTTGCACCTATATCTTAAGCAAAGCAGCTGAATGCCTAATTATTCGAATATTTCCTTTTGGGAACCTGTAAACCAATGGCTTGGATTGGACTGAGTATTATATTCCAGTTTATGGCCCATACCTCAAGTGGGGTTCATAAACGGAAAATATTTCAATATGTAATGCCCTGTTAAGTTGTCCTAATATAGAGTCGAGTTAGCGGTCAGTTCAATAATGAGTTTGATCTCTGGATAAATTTGTAAATACCCAGGAGAGCTATGCTCAGGTAAGGTAAAGTGAGACTGCCCAATACAAAGTTTGCTGTTCTCTAATATGACTTGTGATATAGGAGGAATAAGACCCCCAAAGCTTAAATATTGCTCGGTTTAAGTTGAATATATATTGCTCGGTTTAAGTTGAATATATATTGCTCGGTTTAAGTTGAATATATAAGTACTTATATAGGAGAGGAGAATCCAAAGGGCTCCCTGCGGAAACGTTCTTTTTTTTTGGGGGTGAGATGTGAGAGGGCGGATAAGTCTAGGTACAAACAATGCTGAAGAGTTAAAAAAAAAAAAAAAAAAAGTATGTGCTATCCACGTTCCCAAGAACTCCCAATATTTATAATAGTCCTCATATACTAGTGATACAAAGGGGTACACGAAATCCAATAAATGAAGAATAAATGATAAGAATAAAATATCTTTTGAAAGAAAAATAAGAACTACAAGACAAAGATTTTTGCGACATCAGGCTATGCAATGGCTACGTTATCTGACTGTGATAGTAGCTAAGTCATTCGGTAGAAGAAAGAATAAGATTTAAAGGGGAATGGCTCCAAAGGAGGCCCTTGTATCCAAACTAGAGAAAGGGGCGACAGTAATAACAATAATAAAACACCAAAAACCTGCAATAACGCCTTGTGCAGATGACTAAAAACAAGAAATTATTACCGTTAAATAAAGAGATACCCAGGAAAACCGGTGTCGAGGGAATGCGAACTCCGTATAATAGCAACATTAAAAAGGAAGAGAGGGCAAGATGATGGGGTCATAGAAGTTCCAAAGGCATATGAGAAATTGGTAGCCTCAGCATCTTCGAGATGTTATTTTGAACTAGATTTGTATGTTGTGCAGCAAGTGAATAATCGTAAATAGGAACGAGCCATGGGATATTATCAGAAATCCATAGAAGGGGGTATCTTTGCAAGGGAATAAATATAGGCAAGCAAAAAAAAGCTGAAGACGGGGGGGTCGCATGGTCCAGATTCCGCATACGACAGGTAAACAGCAGTAAAAGAAAGTAGCGTGGCTAACCACAGTCTATGGACGTCGGGCAATCCAAATGTGCCTAGAATCGGATAGACCTGTTAGTAACACCGAAATCAGAGGTTCGTGCCATGGAATAACCCACATATTGTTGTACGCATGAACCTTTTTGCTCAGCATCTCCTTTTTAACAGGACCCAGAAATGTGTTTATTTGTTCCAGATCCCAGCCGTATATTCGATTGAATGGGGCGATGCAGAGGGATTCTAGACCTTCCGACATGGCGAGTGTGTACCATGACCCAATCTTTTTGAGATGAGGATCGCTAGACCATGGGCTATATGGTACCTGGATAATGACTTCCCGAATATCTGTGAATCCGGCATCTGCGAGCATCTTGCCTGTTTTGTGCGAATATCGAAGAGCTTTCCCAGACCTCTCAGTGGCATCAGCTAGGTACTGGTACCATTTTACGAGATTCGAATTCGGCGACATTGTCCCGTCATCGCATCTTGGTTCGTAGTCGATTTCAACCTGTTCGAACCACCCATACCCGGGTTTGAGATGTCTTAAAGAGTACAAATATCATGAGTATACAACATAGATTAGATGATGTTATTGGCGAACTTACTGTATGACGGTGCGATACATGTATTGCCAATCAGAGACACTGCCAACCCCGTTGCGCATATGAATCAAGTCGAAAGAGCCTTGTCCCAGTGTCCAGGGACTTTCAAAGTCGCATATGCGTATCCGAAGATTTGTGGGGATCCTACACAATTCATCATAATTAGACTACTAGCGCGATTTAACGGTACCTATTGCCTTCAATGTGTGCCTTACCATTTTGGTTGTATGGGAGAAAGATCGACTCCGATAACTTCGGCATCAGGATACTTGCTATCGAGGGGAGATGCGTTGTTAGCAGTCCAACACACACGAGTTATTAAAATCGAATGTAACATACTCTGCCATGTCAATAGACCAGATACCCGTCCCTGTGCCCAGATCTAGTATCCTGCACTGACTATATGGAGTAACGGATATAGGCGCGCGGTGGAGTTCATTTCGGCGGGATACCAGGTACAGTTTGTGTAGGATATCTAATCGATCTTGTTCCTTCTGTAGATAT
Organism: Orbilia ellipsospora; assembly: GCA_036971675.1. Lineage (NCBI taxonomy): Eukaryota > Fungi > Ascomycota > Orbiliomycetes > Orbiliales > Orbiliaceae > Orbilia > Orbilia ellipsospora. The sequence continues at coordinate 936,744 of JAVHJO010000006.1, forward strand.
ACAAGGAAAACAATGCCTATTGTCAGCCAAATATCCCTAACAACACAACTTGTCGAGGAGCTTGCATCCGCCTCCTTACCTCATCGTTCGGGTACATGTACGCGCCGGCTAGATATCCGTGATACCGGCGATTCAACTCATACTGAAAAGCGTCCGAACTATTACACAGGTAGGTTTCGTGTTAGTTTGCGATTCTGGTATCCTAAGTTGAAATCCCGAATGCTCTTTTCGGTCGAAACAAAGGAATTTTCGGTATAATCTCTGGGTCTATAAAACATACTGGTTGATGGTCATGTTTTCCTGTCGATTCCCGTGAATTCGAGGTCCCGAATGTGTGTTTGATGGGAACTGAGGCGGAGGTGGAGGCGGAGGAGCAGAGTACCCGCTCGGGGGAAGCCGTGAGTTCGCCAATGCGGATACTCCTCGTTGCTCCTGCAGTGAACCGGATGGTTGTGTCTGAGAGTATTGGTAAACCTCTGTCATTCAGGCCAATTCCCCTGAGAAGATTGTGTGAATATTCAAGGCAGTTTCGTAGAGGGCGGTCTTGGACTGTCTTGAGTCGAAGATCGAGCGCACGCAGAAGCAGAATGAAGACGCTACCCGAGTAAATATATTATTACCACCCAGAAATACGCCAAATGTCACTCCTCGTTCTGATCGGGACAACTTTTATTCGGAAATGACCTTCACTGCAGGCAAAAAGGAAAATGGTACCAAGACGAAAGCTCTTGTGACGAATATGGTAGAAAGTCGGAATCAAACGTTCCAAGATGTATGGGAATTGATTATCCGCACGATATCTCGGCGGTGGAAGAAAAACGATATTGGTTCGGAGTTTGAGTTTGTATAGTTGCACCGTGTGTGTAATATTCCAGCTGCTCCTTTTACTTCTTTGAAGATCGAGATTTGGGGTTTGTCGGATTGTGGGTGTGCTGAGGATGGGGCTGCGGAAATGTTGGATACGGTTCTTCGGGTTTGCAAAACTCGATTGGCGAGCTTGAGCAACCTTAAAGTCTATAGTCGAAAGCCAAGAGGGAAATTGGGATAGATGGAGAAGGGATATAACTGCTTGTAGCTATATTCTTTTATTCTGGTGAAAAGCAACCAGGAGATAGAGAAGTGGGAAAAGGGTGTTCAAGATGCTCGCAAAGCGCGGGAGGGCAGCTGGGTCCTCAAATACTTTGGATACAGAGAAATCTGCCCTCTCCCAAAAAGTTGGGATTCCCACTAGTTTTTTAGTTTTTAGTTTTTAGTTTTAGTTTTTCTTCCTTTTTCTTTCCTTTTTCTTTTTTTTCTTTTGGGTTCCCTTCTGCAATTCTGACAGAGAACCCGCTAAATGTGAATCTGATTTACACCAGCATGTGTGGGCTTCTGGGCTCTGCGGTGTGTGGGACCCAAGCGAGGAAGGGGGAGAAGGAAAAGGGAGGGCTGCTTGCGCTCGCTCAGGCCTTGGTTTTGGGACCGGACTGGACACAAAAGCGCAGGGTGGAAAAGGAAAAAAAAAAATAAAAAATAAAAAATAAAAAAAATTAGAAAAAAGCAAGAAGAAGATATGGTGAGGAACATGGTACAAGTACAGTGTACAAGCCGAAAGGTTGGGGAGGAGCGGCTCGAGAGAGCCAAACCCACGAAAGGGAGCTGCTGTCATTTCTGTCTCCAGATCTAGCTTGAACTGGCAAAACGTAAATGCTTATCTGAAGTTTAACAGACCGCAGGAGCCACAATTTCACTTATTCTTTCTTTTTTCTCTCTTATTTCCCTTCCCTTGGCTTCATTCTCAGGGAGTCTCTTCGATTGAAGACACGGAGAGACCATTCTTGTAACACGGAACACAGAATAACCATTCGAATTGGCCAAGCACAAGCCTGTCAAACCAGTTCAATAGCTGTGGAGAAGGACCCAGCCGCATCACGACGTCGAACGATCTGCTGCGATCTTCCCAGCTTTCGTGTTCCCTTCCGCCACAGTCCACTTGGGTCGTCGAGCCCGGTTCAGTGGTTTGAGCTGTGCAGGTGTGCTCCGGGCGCTCCCTAATGCACCGGACTCCCGGTCCATGTGCATTGGGAAAACTTCTGAGCTTTGCTTTTAGTTTATGCAAGATTTGGCGGGCCCTGGGTCGTGCTCAGAAATTTCCCGGATGAAGGAGCGATTTCCAAGGATATTGGTTGGTCATGTTTCTCGCAGACTTAGGGCTTCTGACTTTTGCAGGCTTTGCGATGGGGACATCTTAAAAGGGACCATGCATTGATAGGACGCTTTTTTTCTCCCGATTTTACTAGCGAAACTCGGCCCAGTCTTTTGCTGACTTCCAACGGGAATTTGCGGTCATCTGGCCCACGGTGGAAACAGAACCATACCCTTTCAGTCCATGGTTCCGCCCACTAGGTGGAGAATTGTTTTGGGACGAAGCTAGGAAGCAAAACCAAGAATTCCGAAGGCGCACAGAAATCAAAATGGTGGGTAGCAATCGCGAGAGAAATAAAAAGGGTTGACGGCAATTTGGAAATCAACAACCCAATTTTCTTAAAAAAAAAAAAAAAAAAAAAAAAAAAAAGATATCTAAAGACAACGATTGTTAGACTACAAGTCGCCAAAAAGATCTTGGGAATTGATATATTTACGTATAATCACCAGACTGCCACCGATAGAAATATCTAAACGAAGTACCGCCCAGATTGTGATATACTCTTTTTTTTTTTTTTTTGACAGTTTGCGGGATAGGATTCGCTCCACAAAAAAAAAAAGGATGCCGATTAAATGTGACAGAACAGGGGATCGTTAGTGGGCTGAGCCTGTATCCAAGAGCTTTTGGTCACCAGAACAGCACAGTCCTCACCGTGTTTCATTCCGATCAAGCAATAATCTCGAAAACGGCTGGCAGGAGCATCCTCATCAATTTGATCAATTTAATTTTCCTCAAAAGACGCGTAGTTGCTCTGAACATAGTATCTTTTGATACGAGTCATGGATAGATGAGCATATTGTTTTCCGCAGCTTAGAATGGCACGACACGACGGCCGACGGTATTACCGGTTCCTGCAAAGCAGGTCAATCGTCATTATCGAATCGTGCGTGAGGGAAGAGGAGTGCTCAAGGTGGGGTATTTCTTATCAGACCACCGGATCAAGTCTCATCAACCTGTAATGGGGGATCACGGAAGCATACCACGTCTTGACCAAGGAACACTTGGGAAGCACAAAATTTGGAATGCGCAAATTTAAACAATTTAGAATCCAGGACACTTTTGCTTTCCTACTTTTGGAATATAACTGATTGAGATATGATAAGTACTTAAGTAATACCGATATATAATTTTACTTCATAACAAATTGTATATTTTCCCAGTTTACTTTTCAGGCTTTTGGATGTTGTTTCCGTTCATTCTTTTAGGGAATCGGTCCGGCTTTTCATGAATTCACTCGCACGCTTTTCGCTCGTGCCGTGTTACCCTTGAAGGTACCAAGTACACCCCATCCTTACCTCGCGCTGGTTCTAGCCCAATCCATGCAAAGTGTCTGACCCTCGACCCAGATTGTCGGAATGTTGCTAGCGAACAAGCAGGTGTTTGGGGCTTGCAATTTGGGGGATGATCCTCCCGCCTGAAAAAGGTCCCGGTGAGATCTTGGGAATGCACCCAATCGCGCGGAACTCCAGCGACTCCTGCAAAGAGAGAATAAGTGTATTTTGTCGAGAAGAACTAGTCTTATTTCCGTCGTTTAGCTTTGCTTGTGCCGCGATTCCGCATAGAATGCATTAAAATACCGTGATTTTCGTGCGCCAGGTCACATGGCCCTAGATAGCTTGAACGCCGAGTTTTCATGGTCGCCCACGTTTTGTCAAAGACTCCGGGGCTTCACGTGTCCCGATGCATGGAGTGGGAAAAGGAATTGGAATGTCGAGGACAGGATGGAAGTCCAGATACGTAACCCTCGCAACTAGGACCCCAGAACTTAACAGTTGGTTCTATTTGCAAATTTGGATCATTTTAACATGAGAACCGGAGAAACCAAGAGCGAGCGACTTCTGGCGTGGATCATAACCGAAGACAGCTAGCCCGATGAAACGGACCCAATTGCTTCTAGGCAATAGCCAATGGATGAGGTTCCGCTTTGTGGGTAACCCGGAAAATCTGTGGGTTTAGGCAGCCATAGCTGCTATTTCCTTCGCGACAGCCGGTGCTGGAATTCCAACGGTTCGGGTGCATCTCTGAAGCTCTTCGACTCAAGATTTCTAGCTTACCCCAAAGAGGCTCCATTAATATTGTGGAAATTATAGACATTACATTCCGGTTAAATTTTTTTCTATTTTTTTCGAAACCCAGCGATTTGGGAGCAGCACTCTTGTAGGCGAATCTCACACGCTAAAATAGATGGTGTTCAACCAGGGTCCGAGCCAAAATGCACTCGTGTACCAAGTACCAACCAAAAACTCTTGTTGCGGTATTTTTTTCCCCTCGGCGCGACATGGGTTCCCGGGAAGAGCCAGGCTCACAAAAAAACCAAGAACAAATCGGGCGAGACGGCCGCCGTTGGTTCAATTGGTTACCACCATGCTGGGTCCCATTTCCAATGTTAAGGCACCGAGCCGTGAATTTGCTCGCGTAAACCAAAGCTCTGGAAAGAGGCATCTCCCCAATTGTGGAGAACGCGACCAAGGAGAAACAGCCAAGTGCAGAGGGGCTGAGCGGTGCCAGTGAATTGACGAGAAATAAAAAGGAAAAATAATCCCTTTGAATACTTTTCCAAAACCTCTTTTATAAATTTCTTTTATCAATCTCATCTGGTTTCTAATAGTATTCTATACTTTAGATATTATTCCTTACAACGGTTCCAGCCGTTACGTATGTTACAGTACTCACTCGCGCTTGTGCTTGAGTAGTCAACTTCTATTTTTATCTTCCCTCTCTGTAGATAAATCAGCTCATCTTCCAGAAATAACCAGGCATTTGCTTCATTGAAGCTCGTGTATAATATCTTGTTCCAAACTGTCTAGTCACTCTCATATATAAGGGGTGATATTAGATACTTTAGTGTGGGAATTTTGGACCGAGCTTTCGGGGTTAGGATAAAGAACCCGTCCAATCAATTGCATGGTTCTCGAACACCCAAGACTTCCGTTTATGACTTCGAACTCATACCAAGCTGGTCTCAGCAAAGGCTGCGACCGGACGTCCGGGTCGACAGTCTTGGGCCCCTTCAATTATCTCGCCTCTTTTGAAGTTTTCAGCCGTGAGCTGCAAAATCCATTGACTTGGGCACATCCCGTGCACGATGAAGGGACCCGGCTCTAATTGCTTTTTTCTCAGAGGTCCAGTGAATAAAGTTTCTGCCCCGAGCCTTAGTGGACGGAGCAACCCGAGCGCGAACCCGGTTCTTTGGGAGGGAGTGTTGCAGGTGACTTTCAAAACCCTGGTTTCCAATTTTCAGAACTCTTGTAACGCCCAGGTTGATATGCAGCTTGTGTGTGCGAGCTCTGAAAAAAACTGACCGTTCGGTTCCATTCAAAATGATTTAAGGCGATGCTACCGATCCCCAAGAGCAATGTCCCAGCAAATCGGTCAAGCCACCGCCGACAACCATTGCCAAAGCGGGGTCTGGGCCTGGAAAACTGGTTATTATCCAGCCAAACTCAAATCAATAGTCGATAATTAAGCCTTTTGCAGGAAAATGGCGTTTGTGTTTAGGAAAGAGCCAATACGTATTTGCATACATATGCCACAAAACGGCTATTGGTCTGTTTGAGAAGAAGAGGTACCACTTGGAATGATTGAGATATATTCCATGCCGACTTTTACGAAAGGCCAGCCAAGGTGTAATTTCACACCCCCCTCGCCCTTTAGTTGAAAAAAAATCGTCTGTCTGATTATAATGGAGGTACCTTGGCAGATGCGGGGTTTAGTTGATTTCTTGGAGAGGATATCGTTCCCATGGCTCTGATCACTCTGTTTCATCCCAGTCAGGCGAACCCGTATGTCTCTTAGCCGCTGAAAAAAAAGACAATCTGCGTCCACGCTTTCATCCGTTTGAATACTCAAATCAGTAAGCATAGTCTAGGCAAGAAAACAAGATTTCGATCTTGGATCATGTACGAAGGGAACACAAGATGATATCATGGTCAATGACGTGAGCACCAAGTCCGGAGCTGCGTCCCATCGCCTTTACCTGCAACCTTCCATCAAATCCAAATTCCCAGCAGGCTGGTTGCGAAGGACAAAAATTTAGGAGCGAACAGACTTTTGGGTCTTCGCTTGGGCAAAGACCCGAGCCGGCGGCGTTGGGGCAAAATACGAAGCTAGCCAACAAGAAGAAAGCTCGAAAGGCGGTCGGTTTCATGGCGATGCATGCGAGCTCCCTTTTCCTGCATCTTGAAATTACCACAATGGCACCCAACAACACAACGCTCCATGTACCCCAGACCCAGCCCACCATAATGTTACTCTTTTCTGCGTCCTCAATAATCCCAAGGCCCAAATCCTTGGTTCCTCCTGAGGAGAATATTCGCGGTTCTGTCTAGTGCCCAGCTTCGAATCTCAGTTCAGAATAACCGGCCGAAATGCCGTTGCGGCACAGTTTTCATGTGCAAAGCTCTCCGTAATGAGCATGGATCCACACTAAGCAAAGTGCTCTAAAAGAGCTGAATGTTCGGATATGGCATCGTAAGCTCAAGCTCACCGATGCCAATCAGCCACACTCGATTTTCTGTACTCTCCCAAGAGCAATATTTCAGGGCGCTTATCGGGGAAATGCGAGTAATTACATCCTCTGCGTTTGAGCGGAAGGAGTCGCAATTACTTTCTCTGACTTTTTTCTTGCTTCGAATTCGAATCTTTTTCTCACTTTCAAGAGAAAGAACATTTTCCAAGACAAAGCATGCAGCTTACTGCATGCAGACCCCCATTACCAGGGCTCGGACGAGACTTCAAGAGATGCGACCAAGCTTTCAAGTGCAAACCTGCTAGTTGATACAGAGTAACCCAGAAGTCTGGCCCTAGATTTCTTGGCTTTAAAGCGGTGGACTAAATTCCGGATGAACCATATCTACGGGTCCCGAGGATCTGGGAGAAGGAGGTTGGTGGAACATTCTGCGGTGTTTCTCACCAAGATTGAGATGTGTTCGTGCTTCTGAATATCACTAGTCCGCCTTTAAGTTACCTTTTTTTTGGTCTGTCTTTGATTATACAGCCAAATATTATAGCGTGCAGCGCACAAATTAAATCATATCATCCCAAACGGAAGGCCTCAAGAGATGCTCACCTTGATCACTTGAACTCCTAGATGAGAAGCTCCTGCATGCAAACCCCTCATTTCATAAATCTATCCCAAACGAAATGGATTCATCAGTCGCTGCTATTCGGCGGCTTCGTGCAGATCTGCAGAATAGCTCAGATATGATATACCTCTCTCCTCATCCCTTCACTTGCCAACCAATTAAGCAGTGAATTGGTGAACGCAAGTGGAGCAGTTAGTTGTGGATCAAAGATGCCAGGGGATCAAAGCTCCATGCAATGATAACACTGATGGTTGAAAGCTACCGGCTGATTGGGTTCAGATGTATCTCGAGGAAGATAAAACCCAATATGTTAATTCTTCAACTGGGTGTGATAGGACCCAGGAAGTCGGGAATCTGCTGAGTTACTTCGAACTCGAAGGATGCATTGCATCGTGCTGCCATTATCCGATTGTCAAACGTTAAGCTCCCCTTTCTCGATCACAAAGACTGGGACCCAGTGGAATGGTACCCAATGGTGATGGAGACACTCGAAAATATAATGAAGCCATTGGACCTCTTTTCAAGAGGACGGCACAACATTTTCTATTGCAAATAATCTTGTCTTCAATCAACCGTTGCGTACACCAATTCGTTCTATATGGACTACTCTATCAATTGATATTTAATACATATAACCAGAGGCACTTTACTACTCATATATATTCACTTACTAAAGAATATACCCTCAACCCATTCTCCTATAGAAGGGAAGATCCTAGTTGAGACATCTGAGATCGCGAAATGCCATCTCTTCATTCAGCGTCTTCGTGCCAAAGCCTAGTCAATCAAGCGTTAGGTGTCTCTGCGAACAATATCGCAGAAAGCAGCTCTAAGCCTAGGATCCATGGTACTAAAACAAGGCGGTCCCCAACAAGCTGCACTGATTCTCTCACCACCTCTGCGAGCAAAACCCGGTCCAGCTCCAGTCGTGAATCGCAGCGCCCAGTTGGAAACATTGCCGAAGCCGCATCATCCGAGACACCCGCTCCGACTCCACCAAAAACCCATTCATCCAACACATCACCATGTCCAACTTGCAACCAACCTTCCCCGAATATCCACCGCGATCAAGTTGCACCCAGAGAAGATGATTTTCTCTTTGGACACACAGCTTTTTCGATGGCGGATGCACCCGTCCCGGGCGGATATGAACCAGTTGTTTCGCTTCCCATTGCGTTATTCATTCCGCCCCGGCATATCCCAGAACTATGGAACTTCCCAGACCCACAGCCGCCATGTCCTGCCCCCAACTCACAGGAAGCGGATCTCGAAGGTGACTGGTACTGGTACACCTTGCAGTGTTATCTTGCAGAATCTTATACAGAAGACCCTTATCCACTCCGGTGCAGATTGCATTTTAGGCAAACTTGAAAGGGTTTTTTTCCTTCCGTTTGGATTGTTTGATCTGGTTAGAATATTTTCTTTTTTGTGTTTCCTTCTTGATCTCTCTTCCTTGTTTTTATTTACGCCTTATTATTCTCATCGAGATCTTACCGCCTTTGTTCCAATTATTATTTCTGTATGCCCCCGGACGTAATCGGACACATCCTACGAAGTGCAAAACTACCTCGGAAGCCTAATCGCCGACCGTATTTAATTCTTCGCATTTATCATGTCTGGTTTATGAGACAATCCTTATTACTTCAGCTTTACAAATGTATTAGATGACTAGATGCACTGTTACAAAAAAAAACAAACAAAAAAACAAGATGCACACTAAGATTAGAGCTATCAACACTGTTTGATATATTGTTCCTTGAGGGAAGCTATCCGTCTTCCTGGATCCCCGCCAACTGTCCTCAATTCTCGCACGACCATCATTTACAGGGATCCGTGGCGGCCGACGTGGCGGTGGTGGTCTGATATATTTTTTCTGCCGCTTCAAAAACACACATGGCAGCTTCGGAACTTGATTGTTTAAGAGTTTCAAGAATGTGGAGACAGTCAACAGCTTTCGCCGCACTTTTAAGCCGTTGATGTCATGGCAATGTGATCAGTTTCATCACGATCGATATTACTCTTGTGCAGCAGTTCCCACGAGGGAAATTGAAAAGGTCAGAAATCTAAAAGCCAGAGTTGGACACGACTCAGGACCCTGAGTTGGGTGAAATTAGAGTCCGTGCGTCTATAAACCTTTGATATTACGCTTCAAAGAGTGAACTAAATTAAGTAAAAATAAATTTCCATTCGTGTGATAGCGGGAATTAAAATGTAACCTTACAACGATCGTTTTTGCAGGTTTATTCAATAAGTCTCTATACTCTAACCACACTAGGTTTCGTTGTCGTGTTGGTTTCCTCTGTATTCTGCTCATGGTCTGCCGTCGGCTCCGGGGTGATTAATGGTGCTTGCGATATTGGAACCTCTGATTGAGGTTCGCCGGTGGCCTCGCTAGGATCCGTACGCGTATGTTCAACTGTACCTTCTTCAGTAACCACTTGAGCGCGAGCCGTCGCATCAGTTATTGGAACTTCGGCAGCTGTGTGCACACTGCCCGCATCCGCATCATCCTCTACAGGAATATACACAACTTCTTCACGCTCTGCACCGGCAACCGGCAAGACGCTCTCCGTGGAGGACTGATGTCGCCTCGCCCGTGGCCTTCCCCTCTCCTCATACTCTTCCTTTTCAACAATCACACCTCTATCCCGTCCCTTCACCGCCTCTAAACCAAAAACCAGGACCAGGAGACCTGCAACATATACCCCGAATAATATCAAAAGCCGGAGGCGAGTCCCAAAAAGTACCATACCGATAGGTATATTTGCTATTCCTAGTCCCAAAGTCGTCCAGCCGAGAACTATATGCAGCTTACTAGGGAACGGGGTCTTCATAGGGTTTTGAAAGTGGCGTCGGATGGGCCGAAGTATGAAATGATTGAGTATTCCTGATAGAGCTTGTGCTAGGGTAGCAGCAAATACGGCGGCTCCGATCTGAAGATGCGGGTTTTTGAATTGATGTTTGCTGCCGGGTCCGACAGCAAAATAACCTAGCACAAAGGCTTTTCCCAGAACGGTCTGTTTAGATACCATGTTTTGTCTGACAAATGCACGAATTGATAAATGTCAGCAATTGTTTAGACTTACTAATAATCATCAAAATCACAGTTCCAATCTGTAACAGGAAATGGATACGAAACCATATCCTTCCTCTCCCTGACTTGGCAGTTTTGAAGAATCTAGCCACAACAATAGCGAGTGGAGCGAAGAATAGCCACGCGAATGCTGCAAAGATCGAATGTGCGATAATGATCTTGCTTCTCTTTGAGGATACTCTAGTTTTGAGACCTTGATCTAGTCCTTTCTCGTCCGAACGAATTACTTCACCATAGTCAGCTGTAGCAGAAGTTGCAATAAAAGCAAGAATAACAAGTAAAAGACTGGTCAAGTGGCCTTCGGTCATGCCAAATACCCTGCAAAAAGTGTTTAATATCATGGTGGCGTAAGCAGATTGCCGTCTCTCGACTACAGGTGTGTTCCTTCTCAAGCTATAGTAGCTATAGCGCCAGCCGAATAATATCAATATTGCAATATTAATATGGAATTAGGAGTTGACCGAAGAACCTCATGTTGTCTTGAGTATGACTTGGGCATTACTACATGCAACCTCCAAGATGTCACTAATGAACCGAAAGCTTAAGTCGATGATGGCTACCCTTCAAAGGGGAAGTCTACTCATTTTGGCTCTTATTTCGCGCGATCTAGCTTGTCTGCAGAATAACGGTAAAATGCAACAATTCAAACAAATTTCAGCCATTGACAACACGAAAACCCATTGAGCGTATCAACTATCTCGTGTGTATTAGGAGGCGTATATTCGAGCTAATAATACAATAAAATAAATCTACAGTATCCATTTGAAACCCATCAACCGACAGCAGGCAGCCAGTTACCGGCGGCTTTAAATTCGTACGGGCAAAATAAAAAGCGGACGGCTAAGGCGTCCCGCTTTGGTTTCTGACAGGCCCATGGAATTGGGTCAGGACGCTGTGTTGCCAGCTACAGAAAAAAAAAGCAAAGAGTCATAAGCTTGCAACTTGTATCACCAAGTTACAAGGTTGGATTTCCAGGTCCGGGTAGACGAAGACGTAGCAAACCGGTTATTGGGATGTTTGATCTTAATAGGAAAAGGCCTCGAAAATCAGAGATTTCACCATGGGGAAAAGTTTTAGGATTTCATCCGGGCCATTCCGGCCCTTCCGGTATTGCATCTGCTGTGCTGTACGTCTGATTTCTACTGGACACGACATGGTTGTCTCTTTCGCATTCGGTACATGAAGTATCGAGTACCTTTCCCACAATTTAGCCAGTCAGCATCCAATTAATGCAGCAAACCATCCAAAGCGGGCAATCTGCCGTGTATCGAGACAGCTCTGCAGCCTATCCCATCATGCAAATTACTCCGGCGAGCATTCCTCAGGTCTTCCTGCAAGCCCTCCTCGCTGCGGGATTTGTCAAATCTTTGTCAAACCCCCACCGCCGGAACCTGTTTTTTTTTGTTCTTCGGGACACGAATGATACCTTCGAAGTGACTTTTGCTCTGTCTACTGGGCACTCTTGGACGGGATGCAGTGTAAGACATCGGTGGACCCGGCCTTCTGGTTTGTGGGAAGAGTTCCCATAGGTAGATCATCGAAGAATGCATATCCGGAAAGGATTAAATGTTAGGGAAGGTAGTGGATGTACCGAGGTACACACCGGCCAATGAGAGTGAAAGTTTACGATAAATTAACGACATTTGTATGTACAGGAATAATTCATACCCTTGAGCTCGCCAAAAAGGCGGTGAGCATAAATTATACATGCAAGATATTTTTTTGTTTTGAAACCGGGAGGAAAGGGTAATCGTTTGGGGGTTTCTATAGGCTTGCAGGAACCACAGATGTAGGAGAAGGGGTAGGTAATGTACATCACGATGAAGCCCTTTCCATTTAAGCCTTTTCATTCGTAGGAATGGTGTAGAGGACCCCGAAGGTGTTTGTATGTGCATAAATCAAGGGGATGCAGTGGGATGGGTGAAAAGGAGAATATCTACAAGAGAGAATGAAAGAAAACTAAAAGGCGTACATGGTATAGGGTATGGGTATAATGCAAAATGATAATTCGAAGAGCACCAAAGGGAATTAATTACCTAATCTAAACAAAAGAGATCCGGGGAAGGGAATGTCAAAAATGAAATAGGGAAATCCGAGAGAACCATGGCAATGTAGATATTTTGGCGGGCAACCCGAATATTAGCCATCAGACGACTCAAGGATCTTGTTGATGCTTAGTATTATACTAGATTACCAAGGGGTGATAACCCAGATTTTTAGAAAGGAAATGAAAAGAAAGGATAGAAAAGGGGAACTAAACAGAAGAAAAATTCGGAGTTTAATCCTCATGCAAGATTTCTTGGACAACTTTGAGGAATTTTTCAGAGATACCCCAAGTTTTCATGCGTTGAAGAAGTGATTCAACAAGTCTAAGCACTTCCCTGGCTCCTTCAATAGAATGGAGGTCTCCGATGTGCTCAAGTCTTGCCTTCCCACCTTGCTTGATCCAATAAGTTATTGCATCGTTATTTGAAGACGATAATATACTGTCTAGCTTGACAGCGTCATCTGGAGGAGCGGCGGAATGCTCCTCGGTGACGGAAGAAAGGTAGTGCGTGGTCGGGAAATATTTGGCGAAGGCGTGGAGGTAGACTCCGGCAATGAAGATGCGGAGGCAGTCACCACTAGTGTGAAGCTTATACCGCCGGCCTGCAGCAAGAATTTGACCGGCATGCTAAAATAGCGCAATAGACAATCAGCATTGTTGAAAACCCGGAATGTGCGGGAGGCTACAGGGATTATCAACTTACCCAAGCGAGTTCTCGCGCATTGACCATGTCCGAGGTGAAGATATTCTTGATCCTATTGATCCGATCGATCCTCTCCACAAATTTACCGGTGGAAGAATGCTTTGCAAGGCTGATTGCTAGATCTACCACGTCTCTTGTGGCATAGAGATGGGCATAATGCACGCCAATTGTGGTGATACTACGAGTTGAATTAGCTACTGGGGTTATAATTAGAATGGAGATCGAGTTCACGAACCTTGCATCAACCGATTTCGTGTCTTCATTGGGAGTGACATTTAGTAGGGTCATCAATCCTTTCAAAAGATCATCCTTCGCAGGTTTTAATCCAACTGATAAGACTGGTAGTTGCACAACACGCCCTAATGGGCTAGTTTCAAGCTCTCTGATATCCCAGATCACTGTATAGTAAGTTAGCGAATGTTCGAATTATTGCCTTTAAGACTACTGATACTTACTGCGGTTGATACCTTCAACACATAGTCTCCGCCCCCAGCTTGAAAGACTCAACTGGTCTTGATGACCATTCATGATATCCCTCAAAATGAAATAGAACGGCATTCCTCGTGGGGGTACAGACTTGTGCCTCGGGTAAAGTGCAGCCCAGGTTTGAGCGTCTGGTGCTTCCCACAAAATCTCTTCGCACTGTGATAATATGAAAGTTAGCAAAGCATCCGCGTTTGCCTACCCCATAGAGCATACGTACAGGTAATGGCAAGCAAAGGTCAGTAAGTGCGATATTTCCCCTCCTGTTCGTAAGTGCGCTTATGGCATAATCAACCTCAAAAACACACCAGGCGAGCCGCTTCTTAGATTCTTCTTCTTTCCAATTCAGCCAATGTTGTTGGACCTTTTCCGGATCATTGACGTCATTAAGAGGAAGGAATGGGTCCTCGGAAGGGCCCTTTTGACGGGAACGCGATGATCTATTATTGTGAGGGGTGAAGAGGCCAAGATTACGGCACGCATTGATCATATACGATCGAGTTGCATCGGTCATCTCAAAGAGTCGCTTGTTACCAGCCCCGAGAGCATAAACATTCTGAAGGCAGAAGGCCATTAGATACGAAGCCGACCGCTTGTAGTCTTCATTGTATTCGCCCTAGTAGAAATGTGTTAATTCACGAAAAGTGTAGACATGGATCATGGGGTCTAGCATACCAGCCAGTTAAGCGCCTTGAGACAGAGAGCGTTGAGATTGTCCGCAAATTCAATGGCATGTTCTGATGTATGGTACCTCGCACCAATCGTAGCGATCGTTATCAAGAGGAAATTGGGGCAAGCATCGGGTGAAAATGTCGGGATGTGGAGCATTGGCAGCACACTATGGTAGTGTTTGAGATAAAGCTGGATGAACTCATTCAACACCTCATTGGTGGGAAATTTCTCGTCTCTTAGGTCTACGTTATTATGAGGCAGCCTTTCATAAGGCGCTTTTAATATCGTGAGCATGTCCTTTCTGACTTGATCCGACACTGCCGTTTCTTTCATCAACTGACGGTCCCTGCTGGTGGCCATCTCGTGGCCACGTTGTAGCGCAGATTGTCTACCATGATACCCCTGGGGGGCTTGCAGCAACTCTCGGAGAGGTGGTAAGACTATCCTTGGTTCACGATGGCTAGAAGATTGCCAATCCCACGGCAATGAGTCTTCTGCAAGGTATGCAGGAGCGGAGCTAACATGCGGTAGCCGAATCTCTGCTTGATAGCGTGGGCCTTCTATGCCACTAGGGCTTTGATCTTGCGGTGAGTGATTACTGGACTTCGAGGCCCAATTAGAGGCGGAGAACGAGGTATTCAGCGAAGGGCTTTTTGGAATATTCAACAGAGACGGGTTGAGGTAAGCTTGTGGAGCCTTGTCAGACCGATGGTAGGGAGACTCTTCTGGTATAGTATGTAATGAGAAATCTTCTCGAAGGAAATCGAACTCAAATATACTAGGATCGAAAAACCAATTTTCCGCTGGGTCCTCGAGTTTCTGGAACAGCTGTAAACTACTAAGCATGGCGGGTTCCCGAGTACCAAAACGGTTGGAGGAGCTGCTCCCAAGACTCTTCTTCATCGAATCAAAATAACTAAACGAATCATGAGAGCGGGTCCCTGGGAGCATTCCGTTTAGAGCGTCCGCAGCCATGTATTCATCTGGCGATAAACCAGGCCACCCAGAGCTCTTACGGGTATCTCTTTCGACATAACCCCGGGGAAGTTGGGCATGCGGGAACGAGGTGAACGAAGGTGAAGACGAGAGGGAAGTGCTGCTGCTGCTTCCGCGACCTGGCGTGAAGTAATGCCCATAATTAACAGGCGGCGGTCCACCGAATCCAGGTAAGTTTGGATTATAATGAGGATAAGTTGAACCCGCTAAGAAAGAAAACTTATAAGTAAAGAAAATCGTCGATAGCTTAGATATTCAATTGATACTAACCAAAATTCGACTCCTGCTTTGAGAATATCTGAGCGGCGGAGCCGAGCGAGGATGACCTACCGCTAGAACTGCCGATTCCAGAGTCTATTGATTTGATGCTTCGATGATCCACTGGGAAGGCGGAAGGTTGACCCTCGTCTATTGTTCTTCTTCGTTTCAAGGATGGCTCCCTGGTTTCGATTTCACCAAGTTTAGGTTGCTGGGTTATAGATTCCATAGAATCGCTCGTTTCCATCGTCTCCATCAGGTCCATGGCGTTGATGTCGTCGTCAATGTCGTCGTCAATATCATCGTCGTCTTCATCATTGATGTCGGCTTCCGTAGGATCGTTCAAGGATTCCCGACGGATTACTATCAAGTCCGAGTCCGCATCGAAGACACACTCATGACCTCTTCTCGCACAAGCATCGCATGGAGCGACAACAGTTCGGCCTTTTGATGCGCCACTCGAACACTTAATCTTAAACCCAGCACATCGTATGCAACTTCTTCTTCTCGATTTCTTCACTTCCACTTTCTTCGTCTGATGAACAGCTTTTATATGTCGACTCAGGACATCCTTCCTGGTGAACCCTTTTGTACAGAGGGTACATATGTAAGTTTTAGCTTCAGAGGGTGGCAAATGTGTCGCTAGATGCCTGTCGAGATGCTCTGCCCTTGAAAATCCTCGTCCACATGACTGACAAATGTGGGACTGCTGCTTAATAGTGGGAGTCGGAGGGGCAGAGTTCGAGGTGCTATTGCTCGATAATGAACCTTTCCTCTCCGGCGACGGGTTCACGGTTCCAGGAGGATCTGAACTCTGCCGTGTCGGGGTTGCCGGCACAGCTGACAAGGGATCCTTTCGAGTAGGCATAGTAACACCGACGATTTTTGCGTTGACCTTGTGTTGATCATGAGCAGGACCTTTTCGAGACCAGCTGAATTTACCCCCAATGCTGCAAAGACGCCGATTCGATTCTTTTCAGAAATAAAAAAATAAAATAAAATAAAATCAGACAGATGTTGAAAGATTAGCTTGTCCCCCTCTTCCAGTCGAAACCTTAAAAAATTAGCCTGTGGTATATTCGAATGTCCTCCAACAAATATCACCAAAGGGTAGATGTCTCAGTCGCGTGGGTTCAACGAGGTGGGTCCCTGGGTTACCAATGGGGATTTATATCAGGCCGACAGTACCACGACGGAGCGATACCATCCGCCCAACCAACACAGACGAGGTTAACCAAGTTGACCTGTTTTTTTGCCTTCCCGTCCTCCTCCTCCTTCAGATCGGTTCTCTTCCTTTCCGTGTTCGAATTCCTAGTTGTGGATTTTGTTTTCGACAAACCAAATTTCGGCGACAACAACGACGTCAGCTTACATATAAAATCGAACGATCGTGATATCGATCCTGCAACTGTAAACGTTCGCTGTGTCGAAGTGTCAAAGAATCTGGGGAAATGAGCGGCTCATTTTTGACGATTCATCAAAAGAGCTTCACAAATGAAAAGGTCGAGAGAAACAAAAAGGAAATAGAACGAAAAAGAAAGAAAAAAAAGTCTAATGGAAAAGGGAAGAAACAAAAGATGAATAAAATAAAAAGGAAAAGGTAAGTGGATCAATATGTCAAAGGTAGCAAAGAGAGATCCCAAAAAGAGTTATAAGATCTTGAGAAGAGGCCTTTTGTTTGCAGATAGGCTGTGTCTCGTCCTTTTTAACGGATTTGCCAAGTTGGTGCAGGAAAGCAACAAAAAATTGATTACATAGCGCCAGCACCGGTTTCCTTCAAGCGGTGTGGTATTGGAACCGTACTTGGAGGTGGTACGTGCTTCCGCTTTGCGTTTCAATTTTCTGCGACTAACTTCCTTTACTCCTGGTCCTCTTTGTAACAAAAAGGTGTGTTCGCCTGCAAGTCACTTGGGCCACGACGGAGTACCTCGTTCCTTGGATTAAAGACTGTCCGATGGACCAAAGAAAAAAAAAACGAGGTTGTTAGACTCCACTCCGTCTGCTGCCCAGCTTGCTCCACAATCTGGAGACCGGGGCGATGTTAATATGGGAGTGGAGTTACGGCTCTTTTCCTCGTTTTTTGTTTTTTTGTTTTTTCCCCTTCTCGCCCCTCAAGAAAAGAAAATGGCGCTCTGTTTTCCCTATGCTGTGGCACGGATGGATCGGTGAAATCTCGATGATCGAAGGGCCCTTTAAATTCTGCCTATCGAGGAAACATCTAAAAACAAATTCATTTGTTTAAAAAAATAAAATAAAAAAAGAATAAAAAAATAAACCAGGAACCAAGGTTGACCGGGCTTCCCTGAGGGTTCGTCGGATCAAAATCGAATATAGGCCTATCGCTGTTTTGTAGACGATGGAAATTTACCACTCAGCGGAATATTCTTTTAAAATCTGCTTGTCGACTGGACCAGGTGCCCCAGTTGATCCTAAGATGCGCAACCTAGCAGAAAAAGGTAGAATGTGAGCATCCGCAGTCCGTCAGTGAGTGAATATGACGGCGATGTAGATGTGTGGAGTTTGCGACGGCAGCTCTATTTCTGGGGGCCGTTCAGTCTAACGAGACTGGATCGCTTGAACCTGACGATACACCGTTCATCGAGACTGGGTCAGTTCACGGCGGTTATCTAGGAAAACGGACAGGACGTCGATGGGATATAGCCAGCGACAGATGCGCAAAAGGGAAGAGAGAGAGGGTGTGTTCTGATGATGCGGTGATGGTTCAGACGACCGTTTATTTTTTTTCCTTTCCCTTTCCCGTTCTGACTTCCTGGCTGGCTGGCCTTTGCTTTGTGGCTAGAGCACTGTAAGAATAATGGCACCGGCTGTCATTATCCAATAATACAAGCTAAGTATGCTGCTATTCTGGATGATCGGAGTTCGCTGCGGGTTGGATGCCGCGCAGAGACTTTCAACCCTGTATTCCGGCTTGAGTTACTTGCTCTGGCGGTGGCTCTTTCGCTCGAGCGAAATGCATGTTTCGCGGCCCTTGTTTGATGGCCCATTAATTGTTTTCATTATTTGATTGATTGTTCACCGGTTTTCTCTTTTCAAAACCCCCCGACTCCCCATATCCTTTCCCCGTCCTTGGCGAATGGACGTTTAATCTGGAAGCACCGGAACACAAAGCATTTGCGCCGCACGTGAACCTGGTAAGGTCCTGATGCAATGGTTTCTTGATCTGATATATTAATAGCGTACTGCTCATTATTATTACATTCGGGACATAAGATTTGGTTCAGAGACAGGAATTAATTGCTATCTGGGTCTACAGATAATGGATAAGCTTCTTTTTTCTTCTTTTCCTGTGGTTTTCCCCTCCCTTGAAGAGCTCCACTTTGACGAAATTTCGAAATGTCATATATTTCTCAAACCGGGACCCGAAAGATACATAGGATCGAGATGGTGCTCGAATCGGGGCTTCAGGCCTGTACCACAACATGTTTGGTATATATAAATGCAATCTCTCTCAATCTGGGTTGGTAGACGAGAAGGCAAATTAGACTGTCGCATATGAGGACCCGTACCTGCGCAAAGGGCTTGCTTGGGGCTTACATGCCTTGTCGACGATGGCTTCAATGCTTCATCATACTTGGACAATTTTGACCACAAAGAGACAGCAGCTGAACGATTTTCAGATTAACAGGGGCATTGCTTTTAAAATACGCATTGTCGGACCGGTCAACACGATATAGCCTGTATTCAAAGCGGTACGCGACCTGGCCATAGCGGGGTGGGGACAACCTCGGTCACCAAGGACATTTAAGACAATTAATATGCTTTCGCACTTGCAATTGGGGAACCTCAATTTATGTTGTGCCTTGCTGACTACCGAAACCCTGGTACCACCCCTCGGAGGGTCCTTTTTGGCTATTTGCTCAACCAAAGCTCGTCTCCCATATTGTACCTCTCGATATAGCCCTATTTACAGCGTCAAACCCACGGCACGTCGCACTTGCGCAGTCAATAGATGGGTGATATTTTGTGCATATGTACTCTAAGTCCCTCCCGGTCTCAACCGGCCTCGTGTGTTTTGACACTCTGCTCAACCACAGGACGGAGGTCGTGTAAAGTATCACTGCCATTTGTTTTTCAGCTTCTGCAGCTAGAGGCTCTGAGACCTCGTCCCCACCAGAGATGCGGAGGTTGCGGATGGGGTTTGACTCCAGGTGTCCAGAATCGGCTTTGGGGGGTGGTCTGATCCACGAGTCCCCAGAACCTCGCAGCGCCAGCCAACCGAAGGGCACTTGGAACGCCCAAAGCTTACCAGAGCGGAGCTGAAGCTCTTTGCCCCCGAGGAGCCGAATTCCGCCCAAAAAACAAAAATGTGAGGGAGCCCGCGAAGACTTCGGATGAATAGGGAGAAAAAAGAGCGCACCGAGTTATCGCTGATAAACTCCCTCGATTACGATACGAGGAGGCGTCTCCATCTGACGACGTCTCTACGAAGCCAAGACGGGCTTACAATGCTGGGTGATGATACAAGGGCCACTCTGGTTGCAGTTTGCTGCCCAGACCCCGCTGCTTGAGCATGCTTGTGAGGTCCTGATGGCCAACTATGCGTGTTGGTGTGCAGTGCGCATGCTGAATATAGAAACCCAGTGAAAATCGTGTGGAGTTAACGCCCGCTTCTCCGCCGACGTGATTAATCGCGATGAGTCGTCTCTGGGACCGCATTTCACAGTCTCTGCCAACTAAGGATCAACCGAGGCCATCTAGCTCTGGATGTATGATGTAAAGGCTCAGTCTCTCTTCTGTCGTCGCCTGTCGTTTTTTTTGATTAACGGTTCGGAGCAGATTGCAATGTTCCGAAGCCCCCCATTTTCCAACTGGCTGGTTGGCTTACTATTTGCTTTTTCACTCACGTTCAGTTCCACAACTCCACACACCCCAAACTCAAATTAACCAACCTCACCTCGCAAACTCACATCCCCTTCTCCATCGACAAAGTCTTGTCGCATACAATTTATCAGGCGAGGCACATTTCGCAATCAATCTCATCGCCAGAATCCAGCCAGAATACGAGGAGGGGTGGCGTAATCTCGTCATTCTGCGCCTGCCGGGTTCGAAACTTCCCAATCGTCCATGCTTCGCTCAATCGAGGACGTACATACACTAGGCCCAGAGTTGCATTGAGAGTCACTCCAGAGCGTACGCCAGTTGCATGATATCCGGGCTCGTTTGTTCGATAACAGGCAAAGAGCATACAACATGGCTACCACAGATGCAATGCAATTACCGCCTAAGCTGAAAACCCATAAGCAATACACCCTCGTGATTCCTCTAGATCTTCAGAGAGATCGTGTCTTGCTAGGCTATAAGCTCCGCGGCTTCGGACAAGGAAAGTGTACGTTTCAGATCCACCGAATCCTGACCAGTCTATTTGTCTCTATGCAATATATCTCGTAGTATACCTTTTTTTAGGGATAAAGAGAAAAAAATAAAAAATAAAAACCAGAATTTCCTTTTTGTTCATAACTCATAATATTGATATCATCAGCTAACCGTTTAAAGCGAGTTAGTTTCCGCTCCCCTTCTCCTCGTTTCGTGATTCTGGGAACGTATTCAATTATCTCATATGGACGAAGGGAAGGAATGGAGTTAGAAATTCTCCTACGGGAACCCCTCCCCACCTAAGATGATATATCGTACACCCATGCTGTCTTAAAGCTATCACCTGAGTAAATCTGTACCTCAATTTGCTTTGGTAATCTGAGAGGAGCTAGTCGGCAAAATGCCGCCAGCCTTCATGGAAGGCTATCTACAGTCAAAATGCAATCACTTGCCGTAACGAGGAGAAGAGGAAGGGAAACGCCCGCTTGACATTTACGACTGAGATTTAGACAATGGCTTTGGCGGAAAAGTAGAGCAAGGTGAAAGCATCGTCGCTGCAGCTATTCGTGAACTCCACGAAGAATCAGGTCTTCTCGTCAGAGAACCCGATATGATTCAACGTGGGGCCCTCCTTTTGGAGACGGTGGCAGACAACAGTTCTCCAATATTGGAGATACATGTCTTTACGGTGGACAAATGGGAAGGCACGGAAAATGCGTATGTATTTTCCCATATTCATTTTTTTCTTATCCTAGTATTTTCCTTGTGCTTTTATTTTCTCTTTCAGGAAGAAGCATCTGTTATTCCGTCTAGGGCTCGTCATCTGATGCATTGAGAGTCTCTTTGCTGGATGGCTATCTCCTGCAAACTCTGGGGAAGGATGTTGCTGTTCAACAATGAAGCATTCTTCTCTTTTCGAGGCGTCAATGTTCCATTATTCGCATTGAGTTAGCTTCGCCTGAGAATGACATTCAAACGCCCGAGTCATTCACCGAGCCCCGACTACTCTCGAAAGAAAATTTTATTTCCGATAGGTTTCCAAGCATCCCGCGATCCTCGGCATCACATATACCGTGCTGAGACCAGGTGGATCATCTTTTGAACACGCATTCGAATATTCCTGAATATCATCTCGCTACCTGAAATCCAACCCTTGAGCACAGAAAACTCTGTCGAGGCCGACTCTTACCCCGTCATCGGAGGCACCCTGGCCTGGCTGCGGACCTGCACGCTCGTATCCTTTTCTTATACCACATCTACAACACAGATACGATGTGATATCGTCCCACCATGCTTTAAATTCTATCGTAATGCCTTTCAAATTCCAAGGCGAACGCCTATACGTAAAATGGGCACGCCACAGGACCCACTCTATGGTGCACAGGCCTGGACTCACCTCATCTTGGCCAGAATGCAAAAAAAAACTAAAATTTAAACCATGGCAGTTCTCTATATACCCCGTGCACCACTATCCCGCTCAATCTGACGCTCGACGGAGTTGTCGGTATCTTCCACATCCCCAGCCCTTTCATTTACTTAACCCTCTCATTCCGTCGGCACTCCTATCCTACCCTATTTCTTTTCTTCTTTCATTTAAGCCTCCTCGTCGCTAGATCTTTTTTGCCATCTTTTACCCGAAGTTACACATATCCTTCCCGGTTCTCCCCAGTATTTTTTCTGCTCGTTTCACCCTCGAATAGATTAAATATATAAATATATATACCCCGTGGGAGATCATATGACAACTTTATATTTTAGGGATGGTGGGATAAGCATCATGCATCGTCTACGAGGCTTTCTCGATTGCCTAATATCATATCATAGACGACATTTTTTCTCACATTCGTCACAAATGCGTCAACCCCTTCGTGTTTGTGATCATGACTAGAGCTCCTATCCATCTCGATCCACTTTTGCCAGATCCACTTCTGATCAAAGATCGACTTTTCTTTTTAAAATATACCCCTCGTCCTTTTCGTTTTTTCTTCTTGCTTCCGAGCTTGGCTTAATTACCAGGAGGGCAGGAGAATATGATATGCTATGATATGATATGATACACTGCAGCGCCGATAATTCTTCCAGACGAGCCCGTCTATGCAAGCCTTCAAAGCGAGGTATATGCTAGCTTTGGGTCTTGGTTTAATATTTCGAAACTGGCTGTATGCACAGCTTACCAAACCTACCTAGCCTGGCTCAACCTAGCCGAGTGGATATATTCGATGCCACCAGTTTCTAGCCTCATGCCCAAATATTGATAGAGGAGAGCAACAACAAGAAGGAATGGCAATGCTATCATATCATCGCATAAAAAGAACTTGCCCTAGCTAGCTTGATCTTTCAAAACCTTCCCCTGCGTCACTTAAACGTCCCTTTAGCTGATTACTAACCTCTCATCGAGATAGAACTGATGAAATGCACCCCACTTGGTTCTCCCTCTCCGAATCACTAACCCCCACGTCTGCTACGCCAGCGCCAATACCAACGCCGAATGTGATATCCGGATCTCTCCCCTCTTCGTTCCTATCTACACCGCCAGGGACAGAAGCACATGACCTCCCACTTGCACTTCCACTTCAACCCATACCGTACCACCAAATGTGGGAAGAGTCACGGGTCTGGCTTCCCCGTCTGTTACAAAACTTGATGCCTCCGGATCTCGTACCGCAGGAACAACAGGAAGAGCAGCAGCAGAAGAAGAAGAGGTACTTTATCCATCACGTGCAGTTTATTGGCGGGGTCGATAGGGATGTGAGTTCGAATGGGGAGTATAGTGTCTGGCATGGGATGGGGGAGAGGAGACTGGACTGGGTTGATGAATTGCCCGTCGGGGAATGGGATTCGAGGAGGACTTTTGGACGGTACCCGTAATTTGGATTCTGTTTTTTGATTGATTGAATTGAGCGAGAGGTATAATAGACGGTTCGTATACGGTATACGATATAGGTGAGCGAGTTTAGGCTAGATGTAGCATGAACTTTTTTTGTAGGATAAATATAAATGAACTGGTCCGTGCGTTTTTTTCCCTTCTCATCGACGTGCTGCAGCGCTGGTTTTGCGTATGTTATTTATTATGACATGATACTATACTATAGCATGTATTCTACGCGGGTATATGTAATTACTCGTTTATAGCCTATAGGAATGATATATCCCCTTTCAAAGTTTAAAAACAGCAAGACTGGATATGCGCCGCTATGGTATGCATGACAAAACCACCAGATTGGCGGGCTTATAAAATTTGTTAAGCCGTGTTTATAATGGATTATTAATACCGCTCGTACTATTAATTTGGGGAAAAATTGAGATTTTAAAGATAGATTAACAATGAGAATAATATGTAGCTATACTAAGGTTTCGAGCGAAGCAATAAATTTGGTGAATCTTTAACTTTAAGAGATAGCTTGAAAGAAGAATGTTTTAGTTAGGATTATTAACATGTTGGGAGCGAACGACGAAGCTGAGCCCGAAGAAATTAGTCGTGAGTTCTAGTGAACATAATCCTATAACGTCACAATTACATAGCCATCAGTTATATCCAACTCTAGAATGCAATGACGAGTCGTATAGTCTATATTGTAGTTTTCCAATATGTGCTTTGATTGATTTTCTAAAAAAACCTTACTGAGGCCGTATTCACATCCTTTCCGTATCTCCAATTTGCTATCCGCCGAATATAATATATTTTTTCGATTCCATGAGGTCGTTGAAACTGAGGAAAACGCCATACAAAAAAATGCAACAAAGTCAACACCCTCGCTAAAATCAAGAAAACGTAACAATCAGGCGTCAACATCAGAACCGATATCCCAATCCAATGCATCTCAACTTTAAACAAAAGAGAACCAAAACCAGGTAGCTCCGAGAAAGCTCAGCTAATCTCCATTCCCTCTCCATCGTCACCATCTCCTTCTCCAGCCCCACCAAACCCATAACCTCCACCGCCGCCACCGTGCACACCCTCCAACTCCTCCCCACCCAATATCCTCCCCTCAACATCAATCTCCTCGAACAACTCCAACATAGCTTTCTTGCTCAGCTTTCTAAAGCCTTCGCTTCTGACTACTCGTCCCCAATGCATCATACAATATCTGGCAGCTTTGCTCCTCAATATCGTCTCCCCTGCTACTCCCGCACGTTCCCATATCCCTGCTGCGGTATCCACGTCCATTTCCTTATTGATCCTCCCCAGACATAGTGCTCGCAAGCGGGGAATATTGTAAATATTGCTCATGACAAGTAAGCCCCCGACAGTAGCCAGATTGGGACAGTGAACACTGGGGCTGATGCTGTCTGTGTATAAAAAGTACAGGAACGCTTTCACGACGCTGTACGGTTCAGGGATGTGGAGGCGGCCGGTGTGGAATTCTGCCATTTTAGCAGCGTAGAGACGTTGGAAGTGCGGCCAGCGGCTGAGGAGGATGAGTTTGTGGACATGTATAGGTACCGAGATGGAAGGGTCAATAGGTGTAGTGTTACTGTTGAGGGAGGTTGCAGATGAGGAGCTGGGTGATTGTTGCATCATCGTGCTGGCGTGGATTGTTGTTGTGGTCACAGCTAGCGCGCCAGTTCCTTGGAGTGTTAGCGATGAGGAGGACGGTGATCCGCGCGGGTGAGGCACCATGGCCCATAGCGCTTCTTCGTCATCGGCGTAGTAGTTTTCGTTTAGCGCGGTGACTGCAAAGTCTGCGGTCGAGGGGTCGTCGAACATCGATGCGAGGTCGAAGCCGATTGTGCCAGCACCTCCCAGTTCGCCGTCTTTGCGCTCGTTCGTCATTCCGTAGCGGCGGAGGTCGATGGGGAGAATGTCGGAGAGGTATTCGGATTCTTGCCCACCCTCTTCTTCAAGCGGGCAGCCGATGAGGAATGCGGTTGTAGAGTCGTGGGATATGGCGAGGTAGTGCCAGCGGTAGTTTGAGTTTACGTAGATGTCTTCACCATCAGCGAGGTGCTTCCAGATTAGAGTGTCGAGATCTAGTGCTGATAATGAGGTGTCGTGATCGCGGATGGTGTTTGCGGCTGTGACAAAGTCCAGGAGTGTGTTATTGCAAAAATGGTGAAAGTGGTTACCAACGGTCTCTGTGGGTACATCCGTTCCTCGGATGAACCGGACAGAGTTGACGGTGCCTGGTGCGAATGGATTGGCGGTTTGCCGGAGAGGTGATGCATACCGGGTTTGAGAGTTTGAAGGCGCTGAGAGCATAGCTGGGCCGAGGCGCTCTTTGCGACCTGAGCGAGAGTCATGGCCGGCAAAGTTGGTTTGAGAAAGCTGAGGAGTCAAGCCGTTGAAGGATTTCCAGGTCGGATGCTCTGACAAATCTAACCAGCAGAGCTCGCCGGTGCGGTCCATATCTTGGGTCAGGCCGCCAAAGACGTAGAGACGATTCTTGTAAACCCAACTGGTATGGTCAAAGCGGCCAACAAACTTCCATGCACGACTCCATGTCATTGTGTTAAGGTCCAGATAGACGAGGTCGTCCAGAACCTCAGAGCCATTGGTTCCTCCGATGACGAAGAGCTTGTCCTCGTGTAAGGTAACAGAGTGACGGGAGCGGCCACGTGGAATGGGACCAGATATCTGAGGCTGGGACCAAGTGGATGTCGTGATATCGAAGAGGTAGACATCAGCAAGGTAGACTCGATTCTCGTTTTCGCCACCAAAGACAATCAGCTTGTTATCTCGCCAGAATGTGGTCGTGTGGCCTGTAGGAGGGTCAGCATATGTAACAGTGATTTTATAAAGCCAATATAGAGAGAAGCTTACCCATTCGGACAGATGGAATTTCTCCAAAGTTATCGACGAGGGTCCATGTAAAGGTTGATAGATCGAGTCGCAAGACATGGTTGTACACTAGTATTAACCACCACAACTACTGTTAACTAAATGCTTTTGAAAAGGTTCGAAATAAAGAAGGAGATGCAATTCACACCTTCATCCGTGAACTGATCGAACCCGCCGAATGCGATGATTGTGTTGTCGGGGCATCCGGTGACGGAAGCATTGACGAGGCAGGCCGGGCGTCCTCCTACGATGCATGTATTGCACAAATCTTGTGTCAGTACGAATGAACATATTTAATAATGGGGATAATAAGGAATATAAATAAATATATCCAGTAAATCGCAAGCATGGAAAGAAGGTACCTTTGGTCCGGTAGGCCTTTGGGCGGTAGGGCCCTGTCTGATGACCGTCGGCAACTATGGCCGGCAGTAGCCCGAATGCCGAAGCCATGTTGTTATGGTATGGATTGTATTGGAACTAGGTCCCAACTGGTTTGAATTGATCCAATGTAGTTCAACTTGGTGATATACCGATATCCGATCCGGTAGCACAGGTGGTCCTAAATCGCTTGGAACCGAAGTCGATATACAAAAAAAGGAACGAACGAAAGGTGATTATTGTATTATGATTACTATGATTACTGAAAGAACTTTGTATTAGGGAGAGCAATTAGACTATTATCATTTGTCCGTGGGAGTAGCTTTAGTTATTTTAGAATTTGGCAAGGTCGCGAAGTTGGCAGGCTGAGGGAATGTGATTGGCTGAGGCGTTTGAATTATTTTCGATTACCTAATCGGGTAATTTTGGCAGGCCAAGAGCTTTGCAACCAGCGATTTTAAGGCACTTGATAGTCGGTTCCAGTACGCCGGATGGACACAAGCTCGGGCTCGTTTCGGTCAGTCTGCAGCCGCAGTCGATGAGTCTGCAGCCGGTACAGAATATAAAGCTGGTAGAGGAAGCGGAGGCTGGTACAAAGGGTGGAGCGGAGGACAGGTTTGAAGCTGGTAGCTCCAGTGAAAAAGAAATGACAATGAAATGAGGAAAAGAGAGGAAAGAAAGAGTGCCAAACGAGCGAACAAGGAATTAAATTGGGGAGCAAAAGAGAAACAAAAGGAAAAAAAAATTAATTTGGTTCGTCCGAAAAAGGTGAGACATCTTCACGTCAACCAATTCTAGATCTATAGATGCTTCCGATTCAGCTACAGCAGAGTACAGCATAAGAAAAATACTCCTAGATAAAGTTATTATTATATTCACAATCACTCGCTTCTCCACTTCTCGACGGTCATAAGAATGTTTTAATTTTGTGGCCCGGGGGGAGGTATTTTTAAGCAATAAAACTTTCTATTTATGCTATGTACGGCCCAAGTTACAAGACCAACCAATGAACGCCGTAGACCTCTGATAAATGCTACCTCTGTTCCAATCGTACCACAAAGAAGAAAGAACAAGAGAGATCTTCCAACGAAAAATATCCATTTCATCGAAGAGTATCGAGAGAAGTATATAAGGTGTAAGATATGAGAGTGGGGTGCAGATTATGGAGACAATAAAGAAGCTAGCTTCCAGGGAGTTTTTCCCCTTAAGCAGGCCTTAAGGTAGAACGGTACCTACGATATATAGGATACACAGTCTTGACCCAACGTTCTTCTGCTCCTTATCAATGCTTTTACCTATTGCCGCCTCTGAGGCACGAGCGAGCCCTTTTATTACCACTTTCCGAGGTGTGTAGTTGTATCGCAGCTTCAACCTCCCATATCTCCTCATTCCTCGTTCCTCGCCACCTTGCTACCAAGAAATACGCGTCGAGTCCAATCGAGAGTGTTCACGCTCGACGTATCGGGGGAGAAAGGAAGGGCTAATTCGCGCTTCTCGCCTGGAATCGGAGTGCACGTTCCGTAGGATTGTATCTGTCCCATCCATCGTTCGATCTGTCAGCATTTTCCATCCTACACAGGGCACCACGGTCTAGTGCCGAGACTGTCCTCCCACATTCCGTCACCCAATATCTCAAAAAGAGAGTAGCGAACCTCAGCAGTTTCTCAATCAGATCCACGTGTGTCATGATCATTCTCCGACAGCAGTATCGCTTGCACCCGAGCTGGTCCATCGCGTCTCTATTCACCCACACACACATCCATCAGCATCTCATCTTATCTCATCTCGTATTTAGTAGCAGTCTGTTTCCGGAAGTCGTTCAAGTCTATTGGAATGTGTATATGTGGAAGAACGGACCCTTCGTTGACACCCTCCTCGAGAAGTCGCATGTACGGTTCCCAAAGGTCACCTACAACCTGGTTTTCGCGAGCAGCCATTAGCATACGTGACACCCAGAAATGGTATCTACCTGATGGAGAAAGGGAAACAAACCTTGCCACAGCTGAAGCAGCGGACCGGGATAATCATCGTGTCTGCGGATGCTTGTGAAGAAGAAGAACGGTCGTCAGGATTCGAGTGATGATGATGAAAGAAATGAACGGATGGGTGTTGAGATGAGGTTGGTCGCAAAACAGCTCCTCCATTTAAGCCGCAGAAAAAATTTAGGCGAAAACCAAAAAGAAAAAAAAAAAGAACGACACCAAAAATCTTTCCCTTCATCTTCAATCATCACCACATTCACCAATCGACCACCTGCGGTCATCGCCAACCACTTACCGACTGCTGCCATAATAAGCCCTTCCCGTAGGGCCGCAGCGACAATGGCTGACTCGGCTCTGTTCACGAAACCGCCAAAGCATGCCCCCAAAGCTGCATTGGCTTCCTCGAGTGCGAACAAGTCTAAAAAGTCCTCAGGCGCAAAATCTGTACCTCGTGCGAAAGAGGCCGAAAAGCCGTCTTCCTCTCAACATTCAAAGCCGAAAGCTAGGAAGATCGAGAGCACTGCTGAGAATGCAGCCGCTGGTTCTATTCCACAAGATTCGAAGCCCAAGGGTGCATCATCCCAATCTCTCACCGTTGCTAAACCGACGAAAGAGAAGAAGGACAAGCGATTCAACGACTTGACATCCGAAGCAAAGCAGGCAAAGCGTCGCGAAGAGCGTGAAAAGAGAAAGAAGCAACTGGAGTCTTCTATCATTATTCCAGAAACAAACCAGAACGACACTCACGCCCCCACCGTCGAGAAAGACCTCCCCGCTCCCAAACCCACCGCAACATCCTCCAAATCCCGTGCTATCGAAAAGCCTTCCATTCGTGCCAAGCGTGAAAGGGAGAGATTATCCAAAGCGAAAGAGTGGAAGGTCTCCCAACCTATTGGTGGCCGTTTCAGCACAAACACTCTCGTCTTCTCCGCCGATGAAAAGTACATCTTTCTAGCACAAGGTCCCTCTCTCAAAATCTTCTCTACAAAAACATCCCTCCTCTATCGTACCCTACAGCATCTTCGGCCTCCTCCTACAACATTTTCATACACCCCAGCGGGTAACTACTCCTCGATTGCAAACTACACCCTTGATCCCGTCAATCCATCCCAGATATATACCATCACCTTCAACGGCGACCTCATCCTGTGGGACTGGACCGAAGGCACCATCGAAGGTTGCTGGAAAACTGACCTGAAAAAAGGCCAGTACCTCGCCTGGTGCGGCCTATCCGTCCTTCCATCCGCTCAAGACTCCGAAACGACAACGCTATGGACATACCACGAACACTCCCTTCGCGACTACACTCGCAAAGCAACTCGCGAGATCAGAGAGATCAATGTTCCTAAAACTCCGGACTCGAGCATTAACACACTCGAATCTCGCCTGATTCTATCGATCGATGAAGCGCGGCCACGTCACCTTCTCATCGTGGATACGAATACCTTTGTTGTTGACTCCGGCGAAGCGTTTTATATTGGCAACCGCCAACGTCAAGTACCCCAAGACCCCGCCACGAACTCTGAATGGCGTATCAGGAAAATATCCACACCAGGAAAGATCTTAGCGATCGATACGATCATCAGACAGAAGAAAGCCGGCAGCAGCGTACAAGGAGACGTTGCAGTCGGTGATAACACCGGTCAAATTTTCATCTATCACGACATACTCAGTCCCAACGCTCCAACTGCGGCTCAGAATGTCGTAAAATCTAAACTCCACTGGCACAGAACCGGTGTTGGCGCATTGAAGTACTCAGAAGATGGTACGCACGCATCACGATTCAATTCATAGCAACTTACATAACTTCCTCTAACTAATATTTTCAATATAGGAACTTATCTTATCTCGGGTGGCCGCGAAACCGTCCTGATCCTCTGGCAACTCTCCACAAACTCCCGTCAAACTCTCCCTAATCTCGGCGCGGGTATCAAAAACATCACCCTCTCACCCTCCGGCTCCACCTACGCACTAATACTCGCCGATAACTCCATTCTCACGATCTCCACTACAGAACTGAAACCGACGTCTTCAATCTCGGGCATCCAATCCCGCGTCTTCCTCCGCGAAGAATACCACAAAATCTACGAAAAGGGTGGCAAGGTATCCAAAAAGCTCAAAAAGGAGGCCGCAGATATCACTTCTGAATGGCGTATACCGTGTGTCAAGCACCCGTGGGATTCGATGCAAATCTTATTGGCGGCACCGGTGAGTCAAAAGGGAGAGAGCTCGTATCCCTTCCTGCAAACGTTCGATTTAAGTCAGGACCGCGGCGTGGGGAAACAAGCCATCACGCGAACGTTGGTGTCCATGAAGAACGTGAATCCGGAGGGTGGGAAGGTCAAGGAGCCGAACGTACGTTTCTTGAGTATCTCTGGAGATGGCATGTGGCTCGCCAGTGTGGACGAGTGGGCTGCCCCCGCGAGAGATTTTGTGGCTTTAGGTGCCCCGCAGCCGGGATTCTCGGAGACGGTTGCGAAAGAAGTAGTGTTGAGGTTTTGGAGGTGGAACGGTGAGACTAGCAGTGGGCGCGGGAGCTGGGAACTCGTCAGTATGATTGAGAATCCGCATGGTGTATCTGAAAATGGCAGCGCGGGAGACGTCGCAGATCTCACAGGTTCGCCCAATGGAGCCATGTTTGCGTCTGTAGGCGGCGATGGAACGATTAAGATCTGGGGTAAGAGGGTGCGAACCCGTGCTGGGGTTAAAGTCGAAAAGGACGATTTGGTGGTGTGGAATTGTAGGAGGAATTTGGAGCTGTTCAGAACCGCGCCCGGGGCTATTAAGGATGGAAGAATAGCGTACTCTACAGACGGTAGCGTGGTTGCGGTATCTTACTCCGATGGAGAAGATAGCGTCGTTGCGCTTGTTGACCCTATTTTGGGAACCTGCCAGCAGGAGATTGGCGGGTTGCAAACAGGAAGAGTTTTTGCGATCGCTTTCGTGGGTAAATACTTAGTGATCGCAGGCGCAGAGAGGATCGTGATCTGGGATCTGGTGAAAGGTCAGGCTGAATGGGCTAGTGAGCTCAAGCCATTGGTAGGAGGAAAGCATAAGTTGGATAGCAACAATTTCGTGCCCAATATCCATTTGGCAACGAATGAGGGTAACGGCACGTTCGCTGTGGCGGTTAATTACCCACTGTTCAGCGAGGGGAAGGAGAAGGATTTGACAAAGGCTGGTAATACTGCGAGTAAGATTACCGTATTTGCGGTGGATGATTTCCAAATATTGTGCCGGAAGACAGCTACGAATGGTGTCTTGGCGCTAGAAGCTGCTGCGAATGGACAAGGTGGAAATGGGTACTTTTGGTTAGATGGTGCTGCGAATGTGTACTTTTTGAGTAGTGGTGGAGTTGTCAGTGGTGGAGGGGCAGCTGGTGGAGAGAGCAGTGGGTATCTGGAAGATATTGATGCAGTGGGAGGGCTGGCGAACGCATTCTTGGAAAAGGCTACCATTGAGGAAGCTGAGGATGCGGAAATCGATGCAGCAGATGGTGGCGATGAAAGAATCGTAAGAAGTCATATGTTGGCTAAGCTTTTCCCTGCGCCAGCGTACGCCAGTCCAGCGGTTGGTGACGTCTTTGGAAGGTTTATGGAGATAATTGGAGAGAAGCCGCTGGACGTTGAGAGGACGAAAGTGGTTGGTGTTATTTCGGAAGCTCCAGAGTATGCTGAGAGCGATTCTGAAGACGAAGAGGGGGAAGACTTCGAGGATGCGAAAGAGAACGGTGATGCCGATGTTTCAATGCTGGAATCGGAGAAGTCTGCCTATGCAGACCTGCCGGAACGAGACTTTGATGTTATTATCGACGAGGCGTAATCTGTCTTTCGGTTGGTATCCAGAGCTTGAGAAAAGACTAGGTATATATAAGAAGATTCTGCTGGTTCTGGCGGGCGTTTTCATTTCGATATCTGCTTTTTTATTTTGTGTATATTCATATCTACCAAAAGTTAGGGGAGGTGTAGGATAGAGAAAAGAGTGTACAGCTAATGAAGAATATCTTCTCAAATTTTGAGGTCTTGAAAAAGCGTAGTATATTAGAGTAGGATATCTTAAATGAGACACAAGCCAAATAGATAATAGCCATCATCGATCCCTCGCATCCAGTTGTTTCATCAAAGAAGCATGATACAGCCGCTAATTCAAAAATGCAAGTAGAGCAAAAACATTGACAGGGCGAATATTAGAAAACCATCAATTCTATCGCTATAAAGATCATGAACAAAAGGAGAACACCTTTGGAAACGAAAGCTAAAAAACCAGTCAACCCATCTGTGCATTGCATAACTCTGTTCCTGAGAGAAACTAGATCGTTCGATAGTCATTAAGTCACAACCCTATGCATATAGGCGCTTAGATATGCATCTCCATTATTGCTAGCAGCAAGTTCTCTTCTTCTGCCTAGGATCCATCCTAAAAACCTCTTCCCAATCCCTCAACCCTCCCAGCCGCCCGTTTGGCAGGCCTTTCTTACCCTTCCTCGAACTTCCTCCTAGTAAACTCGTCGAAGGCCCCGATATCGACCAATCGCCGCTATCCCCATACCTAAACCCATAAAACTATAGTCAGCAACCTACCCCTCTATCTATTATCTCAAACGAAAATTCAATAAACTGGAAGGCTGGAAACATACGAAACCCCACTATTCGGATCATCAGGATCAACCTCCCCTAGTTCGATTCTCGTCAATATAACCCTCGCCAGCCGTTCAAACACCTCGTCCACATTCTCCCCATTCAGTGCACTCGTTTCCATCGCCACGGGTATCCCCACGCTTGTCGCCCATCGTGCCGCTTCATCGGAGGGTACCTCCCGCGCCACATCCGGATCATGATGTATCGTTCCCCTCCGGCTATTCGACGAGTGAAAGTCCCGCCACGGATTATTCCCGTTTATCGTTACATCTGACGAAAACGAATTCGAAGAAGAGTCGGCGTACGAGCTGCGTGTTGAAGCGCCAGAGGTGGGGGTATCCACGCCACTGCTGTGGGTGCTCGCGGCGGTATTTCGACGTTTGCTAATGTTTGTGGGGAGCGCGAAGGTATCGTGGGTGAATTGAGACTGTGTGGGGGTTGTAGGACGTGAATTTGAGGGGGTGGAGAGGTCGGATTTGTTACCGACGAGGAGGACGGTGAGGTTTTCGGATGCCAGAGCGCGGGCATCACTGAGGAAGGTGGGGAGGGAGGTGAATGTTGGTCGGCGAGTGATGTCGTATATCAGGAGGGCGCCAGCAGCGCCGCGATAGTAGCTTCGGGTTACGGAGCGGAAACGCTCTTGGCCAGCGGTATCCCATAGCTACAAAGAGAGTGTTAGCATCGAAGGGCTATCATGAAGGCGGGAAGCGATTGGGCTTACTTGAAGCTTTATACGTTTCCTCCGACTACCAGTGCCGACTTTGATGATTTTGGAGGAGAATTCAACGCCAATGGTCTGCGACGACAGAATCTTCCCTGGATGAATAGCTTGTGAGTCAGCTCTCGTGCTTCCATGATTGATAAAATAGCTGCGTCGCACATGCTTGAGCTTTGCTAGAAGTGGTTTACGGACATTCGCCTCGAACAAATCGATGTAACAAACAAGACCTAAACAAGTTTGGCGATTGGTTGCGAGCATGTTAGCAAAAAGAACACTATGCCTCGAAGATCCAAAAATCACAGACTAGACCCCGATGCGGGCCGCAAGATATAACGAGAAAGATATAAGAAGGGCAACTAACTTTCCACATCCGCTGGGTCCTAATAATATAATCTTTGCGAGATAATCGTACATTGTGCCTAACTCTTGCTATATTGCTCAGTCGCACGATCAGTTTCTGAGAGTATTGACGGGAGGCAGGGTGGTCTTTTCGGATCGATCGCACATACCGGATCGTGCTCTGATAACGAATGTGAGGATGTGGTAGATGCGCCTGATGGCGCTCGTGCCCGCGGCATATTGGATGAGGTATGATTCGAAAGAGAAAGACGTCGACCGTCGTCTGCGAGGCGGAAGGGAAAGGTATCTTGGTCGGGTTTAGCGATAGATAAGCTAGGTGAGCTAGGCTACGACGGAGGTATCTTTTTTTTCGGCGGGATGGTGGTCTATATAATCCGGCTAGGTGAACCTCCCCGCGCGCGGCGAAAAGCGAAGCGAGGAGACGAGGGGAAGGGAAAGATGAATTAAATTTGCGACAAAATTCAAAATTGAACTTTCGATTTTTTTTTTTTCGTCTGATGTTATTCTTATTAATAATATCCCTCACACACCACGGAATTCAAATCCAAATTTAAAAAAGAGTTCCTCGAAAGACGGCTGCCAGCGCGAAGAAAAAGTTTCAAAGGTTCCAAAAGGCGGTAGCAGCAGGTTTTTCCTTCTTTTCTTTTCTTGGTCTCACTTGAGCATTCACTCGAATGAGCAAACCGTCGCTGCGCAGACGACAGGTCTTCATATTATTGTGGCAGCAGCTCATCAGGTAATTAATTTGAGCTTGGGATCCAGGATGAAGGAGCGCTGCGGTCAGGATGCAGCTGCCAAATGCAAACCAAGGATGAGCTCGAGCGACGAGGAATGGAGCGAGCCAGGGGACAGCGCAGCGAGGAATTCGCTAGCTACCCCACCATTGCATGCATTCGAGGGCTCATCCAATCCGAAGACCGAACCAGATATCAATCAGTTCATCCATGTCATCGATGCCATCTCATTGATACATCTTATATAAACCGAGCTGGGCAGTGGACTTGGACAATTGTCTGCGATAGAAGGATGTGCCTGATCGACCACAAGGTCAACACAATTTGCGTCAAAACGAGGTTGAAATATGCTTCTGTCAATCCTCCCAAAAAGGGCGTCGGCATGACCCAAACGGGGCATCCTCGAGAACCCTGTATCCTGTCAATATAAATTATATATAGTTTAGCATTTTAAAATAATAATTGCTTTATTACTGCGATCCGACAAGTCGTCAATCCTGTCTATCGGATTGACCCAAAACACCAGACAATAACATGCTCATTAACATCGTAGTCCTCTGAAAGATGTATTCTCCATCTTTAACTTCGCCTTCCTCGTGCGATACCTCGGGACTCGACGTCGAAGCTGACCGGCCAATCCAAATTCTGCTATCACTACTGTCTCTTACAATCTCACTACTACCCGGTCTCTCGATATCACCATCGTATCCACAAACCATGTCAGACGTACCACTCGAAAACCCCCACGGTGCTAAACGTCCCCGCCTCGAACCCAACCTCCTTCACGAAACGAACTGCAGTCAGGCCGGCAAAAGCACCACAACAAGCAAAATCATTGCTGAAATCGAAGCCGAAATCGTAGCTGCCAAAATCAAAAATTCAGCCGAGAGCGATCCATTCCGAGATGAAGACCGAAACGACGCACCCGCAAAATACACCTCCCCTGCCCCTTCCTCCCGCGACTATTTGAAGGATAACTACACACCCCCAAACCCCAAGCTCACCCGCGCTGAAATAAACTTCTACGGCGGCTCCAACCCGGAAATAATGTGGCTCTTCCACGTCAGACGTCTAGCAGCTGAGAATTTCAATAGGTTGATGGATCAAGAATCCGAAATCAATGAGTCGAATTTCTCCGAATACTTCTTCTACAATCGGGACATGTCCGGTATTCAAAGAGAGCGCCTCCACCAGGAGCTAGACTTTGCTAAGGAAATTGATATCCTGCCATGGGTATCAGAAGCCCACGCTCGGAACTGTATTATCCGCTATTCTCAAGCAAATCAACAGCGGTTCGACGAGTCGTTGAATAGATTGCACGTGAGCGGGGATAATAACAACAACGGTCAAGCGATTCCCAATGCTGGTGCGAATTTGAACACCAACATTGATATTTTAGGTGGTGTACGTGGTGCAGGCGATGGTGTCAAGGAAAGCAAAATTATGGCACCAGCATTGCCGGACGATTGGTACCCCGGATACTTCTATTACTTGAACCTCAAAGGGCGGTATCTTCGAGAACACCCCTGTATAAGAGCTATAAATGGGTGGCCAGGGATGTTGCCGCAAACATGGTCCGATGAAGCGCGCGATCCAATATATGCATATTTTAGGTTGAATCTGAGGAGGTTTGACTGGCATAGTTGGGTGGCAGGGTGGGGTAGACCTTGAGGCTTTTAGTTACCCTTTCTTTGCGTATTGTGATTGGAGTCTTGACGGTTTGGATTATTGGTATGTTAGGGTTCTTCGGTTGGTGTAGGATGCTTGTATTTTGGATATCGGGCTATCGGGTTCTGGATTTTTAGATTGGGTTGGATCGCATACATGCGCTATTCTACCTATTAGAGGAACAAAGATTTTATTCTTGTATTAGAGTGGGAAAGGGATTAGTACTATGGGTTTATAAAGGAATAACAAGCGGCCATTCACAGTTGAAGGTTATATATGCCCGGTGTATATGCTTGGCGTTCGAGCAAGGCAATCGATCATGCATGGACACGACGGTGAAAGACAACAAGAGAACTTGTGAAAATCCTTGTGCATGGTCAAGCACCTTAGCAAGTGTATCAAGACCTCATTTACCAGCGAAAGTGAACGTGAACGCTAGAATAACCCCGAACCTTCGGGCCAACGATAAAACTCTTTTTGGTAAATCCCATGGTATTTCTCTCTTTGATACGAAATTCTAAATATATGTATGTATCTGCCCAAACATGTATAAACCAGCTAGTATAACATTTACAAAGCCCAAGTCCAGCTGTATACCCAATCAAATAAAGTCAAAACAGAAAAAAAAATGTCCCTCTGATTTATCCAAGAATGCTAAAATAATCTCAAACGATAGATGATGAAGATAAAAAAAATGAATTTTTTCTCAAAGTCCGTCCTGCCTGTCTGTCCCGAGTCTAAAATATCAGTAGACAAAGGGAGATATTCCTCATATAACATCGAGTAAAAAGAGAAAAGGAAAGAAAGAGAGAAAGAATCTTGACAATCGTAGCCGTCGCGTACGTACGTATGTGGGATCTAAACCCATATAACTCCGGAGAATATAAAACAGTGAAAAGTACCATCCATGTATAAAAATTCCCAACAGATGGAAAAATAAAACCAAAAAGAGCATTCATGTGATCGATCGTGGATCGGTAGCAGTCTGTGTGCAGTAACGGCCATTGGCGATACAGCAAAAGTACAACGTTTGAGTGAAAAAAAAAAAAAAAAAAAAAAAAAGACAAAACTCCGATCCCAAGTAAAAGTGACAAAAATGACAAAAACACCTGGTGCACCCAATGATAGAATCCATGTAAAAATCCAAAATAAAAGAGCAAGGACAAGCTAAACCTCAAAATGCGCATTTCTTAAATTTCATAAAAAAAAATACAGTTCAATGTCGTAAAAGTGATTTGTTCGTAAGTGACGGCATATGAGGGTATCAAAAGTATCGGAGCAACGTGTACGAGAGCGAAAATAGACCGTAATAGAGGTGTGTGGGACGACGAGGAGATATATCGTTAAACTTTTGGTGTCGGCGAAAAAGCATTGTGGAAATGTCCTTGTGGTAGACGTGTGGCATTTTAAAGCTGCAGCAAATGCAAATAAATATCGGTCTTTTGTCAAAAGTTGTTTTCATTTCTTTTCAAAGAATCTGCGAACCTTGCGTCCCATCCTTACGAATCCAATCTGAACCCACATGACGAATCCTTGCCATTGGTTCTTGAAACCCCGTGGAGGAGCAACACCGCCGTGGTGACCTCTCTTCTCGTTCCTCGACCGTCGCCCTTCTTCGGCCGCCCGGATGGGGACATTTCGAAGGCTGTTGCTCGCCGCTCGTGCCGAGGCTCCGGTATAAGGAACACCGATGGTTTTCTCGTTGGAGGTTCCGAGTTCAGGAGTTGAATGTCTGGCGAGCGTCCATCTAGGTCTCGAGGTTGTGTTGGAGGTGGTTGCGGTTCCGTCGTTCGATGCGCGTCTGGATTCTTCCTTGCTGATCGATCGTCTTCTATCCTCTTTGCTTATCGACTTTCTAGCTTTTCGTTCCTCTTTCTCATCTTTCTTCCTCTCCTGCTCCTCAAACTTTTCACGGGCCTTCTTCATGCTCTCGACATATTCCTCGCTTGAGTTTCTGCCACCCACGATCTTTCGCTTCCGATCGATAGAATCCTTGCGTTTCTTATCGATTGAGTCATTTCTTTTTCGGTCGATAGATTCTATCGTCATCGATCGGGCGATCGGTGTGACCGGTGATATCGGTGCACTCTCGGAAATGGGGATTCTGGGAGGAAGAGTCAACGGTAATCCTGTCGAGCTGGTGACGATTTTTAACCCTTGTGTTTGCTGTTGTTGTATCGATTTTTGTCTACCAAAACCGCCAACATAGTCATCTTCCTCATCATCATCTGCAGACTCGGAGTCGCCACCTATCGAATTGGGGTACGACTGTGTCGGGGTAGGTGCGTATCTTCTCGCATATGGATTCGGGGCACTCCCACCAGAATTCGCCGATGTTCCAGATATGGTACGCTTATGCTGTTGTCTGTGAGTGGGAACAAAGCTGGCAACATCGGTGGCAGACGAGCGACCGCCAATGTAAGGCGATGAGGAGGAATAATACACCCCTCCTGCCCCGCCATTTTCCTTGCCCAAATCCAATTTCGTGCTGCCGCTACTCGAACTGCCAACTTTCTTCAACAGCGAGAGAGGTTTGATGAGTCCTTTTTTGTGATGCGACGGATCTGCTGGGAAAAATTCCTCTTCTGTAGGTGAGGGAACAGATACCGAAGTTTCCTTCGATATCGATCGCTTGTGCAATTTTCCGTGTAGATGTTGAGGCTGGGCTTCGTATGAGGATCCGGGACGGGCGCCGCCCATCGAGGATCCATAACTTGAGTAGCTGGCCATGGCGGCACCGCTACTTATTGTCCTGTATGAGGACGAGTGTTTTTGAAGAGTCGATCGGGGAGTGGAACTGTGAGAGGACGAGAATGGGTTGTGGTGATGGTAGAGTCGGTAGGAGGTATGGGGATGTGAGGGAGGCGACTGGACGGCTGTAGCCATGTGTGTAGGCCCTCTGTCATGTGTGTCTGTTCTTCGTGATGAGGAGCGAAGATGATGCTGAGTATGGCTACTACCGTACCATGAATAAAATATTCTTTAACTGTAAATATTTTATTTTATTTTTGTATTTTGTAATTTCTGGAAGCTTTGATTCGGAATTCGAGGCTGTCGTCGAGGGGATACCCTGAGGGACTGCTGCGGACAAAAGAATATAAAAAAGTGGTGAGGCTGGCAGGGCAACACTCAACCGACCGTCCTGCGATTCGCCTGTCCCAAAATAGCTGGCTCCCCCACTCTGATGCGGTGCCAATGTCCGATAGTGGTACCTGTCGCGAAGACCGAAGCAGAGCGGACGTCGTACCTGGTAGAGAGTCTATATAAAACAAAAAATAATGAATATCGTTATACTTAAAAAGTTTGTCAAGTTGGAAGCATGAAATATAAAATGGAGCAAATAATATCAAAGAACAAAAAAAAAGAATCAAAGTTATCGATCTGTACTTGTTGCATATCAAAACCGAAAGGCCGGTTTCAAGTCTTAGGAGCCAAGCTCAATCAGATGGCGAATCTTCGGCTGCTCCTTCGTCTGGTTTCGTCTCGCACAACATCTAAGGCCCCGAGATATGCATCAAGGGCAGAAGCGGGAAGGGGGAGACAAGCTTCGCTGCAAATGACACCGGACATTCGTCATCTGACTGGCCCAGATGGACTGGCCACGAACAAATAAAAGGACAAGAAAAGGCCTCGTTTCCCTTTGAAAGATCGTATACGAACAAAAAGATACTTGAGCTTCCTACCCAGCAGGAGCCTTATGCATGTACCTCGTGTTTTTCTTTCTTTCTCTTTGATAATAGAGAAACAATATGGGAAGGCGGGATTTCAGTAGGGCTATGTTTCACGAATGTCCCTCGCCCCTCATCCAAGAGGGAAAAAAGGACGGTGAAGAGCACAGGCGAGGGGACCAGATGACAAGAGAAATTAAAAAAGCGGGGCGGGGGAGCTAGCCATTATGACATCTGATCTCTTCTTTTGGGGTCCACGAAAGGGAAAAGGCGAGTTCAACTAGCGAGAAAATGCCTCCCATCGGAATGCTGGGGAAAAGAAGGCTACAATGATGGGTTTCCTTCTTTTTCACCGTTCGTGCATTCCTTTCTATGAAAAGAAAACCGAACTGTAGATGTTTTCAATTGAAGAAAGCATCGGGCCTGAGAACGGAAGCACAACACCCGCCGCGGGAGGTTTGGAGCTGGTGGGTGTGTGTGGATAAAAGACACGACGACTCCGACGAATCAAAGCATATCGAGAATGTGCTTTTTTGCCATGTAACCCAGGAACCAACTTTTCGCAAACAACAGAAACCAACCGTAACAAAATAGGCTCGAGGGAGACGAGAGGAGTATTGGGTTTACTAACCTGTGATTCGACGAGAGAGCCGTCTGCGATTTTTTTTGGTGTGGGAATTGGGACGAAAGTACCGATATCTCGCCAGATAACCGACCAATCAGATGGTTCAACACCGGGTAAACCCCAGTCTGCGAAATCGATGATATTCCAAATTCGTTTAGGCCCGAGTCCGTCGAAGCCTCTTTTGGGTCAACCGTCTACGTAGGCTCTTTGGCTCCTCCTCTGTTTTTTTCTCTTGTTGACGGGGATCTGGGGTGGTTGAATATATGCTTAATGGCGGCTATATTATTGAAACTCGCGATCCCAAAACCGTCGTAGACCTCCTGCGCAGTGCTGACCCGAGGGAATGGGGATTTTTTATTTTATTTTTCTTACTTCTCTTTCTCTCTTATTGTCCGACACGGAAGCCTAAACCGAAAGAACCTTAACAAGCAAATGAGTCTAAGAGAATTTTTCTTTCGGATTTATTTTTATGTCGGTCGGTCGTCTTGCTTTAAAATGGCCCGTCGAATGAAAGAGAGTGATCGGGGAAAGTGATGTTGTCGTAACCGCTGACTTCCGGCGGGCGGCTGTTCCTCCTCCTAAATATCGCTTCGTGAGGTTGATCGATTACAAAAATAAATCGACAGAAGAACGAAAACAAAAACAAGCGGGCTATTCAGAGGAGAAATAGAGAGGAGGACTCGGAGGGAGCTGAGCTGAATGGAGTAGCGCCGCGATGGTGTTTGTCGGATCCTGCAGGTCGACCAATTCGCCCGGTTCAATATCGCCAATCCGAGCGGAAGATACGGCTGCCTGTCGACGGCTCTGATTGATCGATCGATTGTGTTGAAAGGACAAACCGCTGGCCAAAACGAGCAGATTTGAGAAGCAATGGAGATATATTCGGAGGAAAGAAGAGAAAGAAATGCAGAAAAGACGTCGGTAAAATAAAAATAAAAATTGAGAATATGAGAAGGCCGTCGGAAACGCCGTAGCAGAAAAGAAAATTGGCTCAAAAGAGTGCGGGGTGGCAGGCGGCAGGCAGCTCTTTCCACGACGGCGACTGATACGATAAACACCTGAACCCTCGAGCTCTCGGGCCTGGGGGAAAAGCCACAGCTGATAGGGAAGGAACACAATAGAAAAAACAAAAGGATGTCGTCAAAAGGGCCTGGCCGGACTGGACTGGACTGGCCGCAGAACTTTTGTTATTTGGAAAAAGAGGCACGGCCTTAAGAATTTACAGGATTGTTTGTGGCCCTTTCCAGTGCTGTTATCCTGTTGGTAGCGTCAAAGTCGTATGCGTCGTAGGCGTTTCGTTACGTCCGCTGTTCAGCTCAGCCTTGTCTAGTCCGTTGCTACCGTGTAATAATAATAACTGCGTGCCCAGAACAGCAAAAGAAAGAGAATATCGCCAGGCTATTGCTTTGGC
Organism: Orbilia ellipsospora; assembly: GCA_036971675.1. NCBI lineage: Eukaryota > Fungi > Ascomycota > Orbiliomycetes > Orbiliales > Orbiliaceae > Orbilia > Orbilia ellipsospora. The sequence goes on from JAVHJO010000006.1 coordinate 979,563, forward strand.
GAGCTGCTTGCCCCAATGAAACACGCAAACCACAGCCGGCTGTAACGTAACGTATACTTGGAAGATCTAGGTCTCGAGGATGGATTCGAACTCGGAGAGTCGATGGAAAGATGATGAATAGAAATAAAATATAAGAAGAGGAATCGATTGAAATTGGGAATCAAAAATAATCACAACAATGGTTTGGTTCCTGTCCCTCGGTCTCGTACAGCCTTCTCTATTTCTTCAGGCTCCGATTGCTCTTTTCGTGCTCCCCTGACTGCGAAGGCGAGTTTCGTGGACGCTAGTGTTTGCCCGGATTTTCAGGAACCAAGATTGAATAAAAGGACGAGACAAAATATCGAATAGGGTAACTTCTCCCACGGAGCCGAGCGGAAGATATGGAGATAAATAAAAGAATAGGAAGAGAGAGGTCCAGAGAGGCCCACAAAAACAAAGGGAGAGAGGAAAATAGTAAATAGAATCCCTTTCTTGTCTAGTTTAGGGAAGGAGGTTTGACAAGGGAAGCTCTAATAGCTCACGATCCGACAGAATCGATTCCAGAGCTGTGAGCTCGTAATCAATTCTTTTCAAGCTGCAAGAAAGAGGAAAAGAAAAGCTAACCCTGCATAAGTCAAACTCTTTTTCCGAGCTTCTAGTATATTGTCAATCCTTGCCGATGGAATGCTCTCTTCCAGATCTTCTTGATATCCATTGATCTTGAGCCGGCGTGGCAGGCGCGAACTTTCTGGCCGCACTGACTTTTTTTTCACACACTTTCTTGCACAAAGATTTTCCACCACGTTAATATTCTTGGGAACCTAGACTCTTGTCGTATGATGCAAGGTAGCTGCAGCGTGCATGCACGAAATAGATGAGAGGAAACACAAAAAGTGCCTCAAGTGTGAGTGCACACTAGGGACCGTGGATCGGAAGTCTCTGAGGAAATATTGAAAATCTCTATAGCTCTCATCAAAATGTGGGGGAGCTATCTTGAGCTAAAAGTGATTTACAACCCCATAACAGATCATATTTAGCATCAACACCAAGAGCAACTAGCCATGATAAACCAATCAGAGCGTTCTCTTCCACCAGTCACGTCTAGATCGGGCGAGAGTGGAAGAATTCTTGGAGATGCAAGAGTTGAGAGGTTCCCGGCCTCGAACTACCAAATCGGGAATTTTACGTGTTTTCCAGCGACGGACCGACGCACAGATGCAGCTGTATTCTTGCTCCCTTCACGTCGACGCCTCCGAATGGCCTTATGGAGACTTGTGCTGCAACTGTCAAAAGAAATTTAGTCGAAAGTTTGCCACCGACTTTAGATCTGGAATAGCTCTTTCAGTGTGCTTCGGAAAGAGGTTGAAGCTTTGGGCTGCAAAGCTACTCTCAGGAAGGGTCAATTCAAATTAATATGGAATACAGAAGCTCAAACAACCCCCAGAACTATAACCTCAAGCATCCAGACGTACGAACCCATCTATTCACAATACAATACGACTTCGGACGAAGGGGCATTTTCTTCCGTCTGGCATCTCAGTCCCCTTCTCCATATCCAGCGACACAAACCCTAACTCTACCAGCTGGCAAAATATACTGTGGGTCTCACTTCAAACGCGTTCCCTGTCCAAAAAAAGCCCTCGAACCTTTTCACTAGATGCTTTTGATTGATAGTCTCCAGGGGAGCTTGATCCCACCTCCTTCAAAGCTTACTCCATAGCCGAACTGAAAGCTCTCCTTGCGTCTCTGTCACCTTGAGCTTAACTGGCTTGCTATCTCTTTCCCCCTTTCCATGTTTCCCCAACTCGTCGATTTGACTGGTCGAATTAAATCCAGTTCTCCACATCACAATCACGCGATGAGATAGAAGTGAGAGCTACTAGCATAGCAACGAGAAAGCAAAAAGTGGATCCGTCAACCCTCTCTCGCTTTTGCGCACCTCTTTTTACACCTGTTACAATAGCTCGTGGCTATGTCTTACAGATGGCTTACACTTACAGACGAGGCCTTTGTTTTTCTTTTCTTCGTCTTTCTCATCCGGCCGCGGCATCTCACGTCCGCGGTGGAAATCAATGAATTGGGAAAGTTCTAACGAGCGAGTCGATGTCTGTGGAGCCCAGAGCCCACTTTTGTGAAAGCGGCTTCGGGGGAAGAAACGCAGGAAGAAAATGCAGGGGTTCACCACACAACCAGGCTGCCGCCGACCAACAACAATCCAAAGACCCCTTGCAATCGGACCCTCACCACCAATATTGAGGCGCTGTGATGCTGAGCCTCTCTCGTCTAATGTTGTTCACAGCCCTCGGTCGTGATAGAAACATCTTTCCCTTTTTGAAGAATAACATCGAAATACGCTCCAGGGGTGCCAAAGGAGCAATAATCGTGAATCATCCACTAACATTGTGAGTCGTTTCGTGCAAAGGGTTACATTATCGCTGATCTTTGAAGGAAATGTCTTTCTACCCCAGACGGATAAGCTTATCGTCAACATCTCTTCGAGTATAAGTCTACCTAAAAATTGTCGGAACGAAGAGCTTCCGACCCAATGTTATGATAAATTCCAACCAGGATATCTCAAAGATTAATATCTTTCGCAAATTTTGCTTAGTCGAGCTTCTCGCCAGCTGGTTGCTACTCCATAAGCTTAATTCTGACGATATAATATAATATATATAATGCCATGTGGTTTTTTGAAAGCGCCGTGCGCGCGCACCTACAAGGGTGATATATCGGTCGTGATATAGTAATCTAACGAGCTCGATCGTACGAGATAGAATCTCAAAGTGAGTCGAGAAGGGATTCCAAATATCGCCACCGCAGATGAAACCAGACATTCCCCTCTACCCTGTTGGAAGTTACCTTCGAAAACTCAGTGAAAGATATAATGTTGACATAATCGACCATCATCGTCGTCATGAGAGAGAATTTGGTGCGGCCGTGCCGGCGAATATTTGGCATCAAACTGGAGTTGTGTTTCTCCACGGCATTCGGGGTTTAGTGTGGCAAAAGAGCGGCGACGGTTATCTGCGAATTCGAACCCCGATTGTTCAAGACAAGACAAAAAGTTTAACGCCACTATCCTTGATGTCTCAAATTCGATATCGCGAGAAACTGAGAATGAAGAAAAATTTTCATCAGAGGAAGCCTGTAATTGTCGACGGAATTTGCCATCAATATGTGATTGCAATTGGTTGGGTTGTCTAGGCATTCGTAACTTTTTCAGCCTAGTATCGACGCGCATCATCTCAATGGCATAAAGCTTGGCGCCTTTATATCACAATTTTTTAGTGAACCTCGAGTTCAGAAACTAGTGCTGATTTGAGCGAAGATTGTATTAGTATGATACATTTTAGCTTGTAGAGTTATTTCATAAAGTATTTTTTAATTGTAGGTAAAATACACGTCCATACAGAAGCTAGGCTGATATCCCAATCATCTTCTGTGGAAAAAAGTCGATCCCCATGCCCCCAACCTCATAAGAAAGATGGGCGAGGTATCACAAGATGTATTTCGTAACACCAATCAGTGAGAAATCGTTTTCAAAAAGCAAAAACGAAGTATTCTTTTTTTTATATAGATAAAGGTAAGAAAAATATGAGAAAAGAAAAGAAAAACGCTCAAAAGAAAATCTTGAAAAAGTGAAGACAGGTACAAAGGAAAATCGTGAAATCAACCCCACACGTATACATATGCAGGTAAGATGTCTGGGGAATATTAAGGAAATTCAGAACAGAAGGCTATGAGATAAACAGAAATTTCAATGGCTTTGAAAAAATGAATGCTGCCTTTAACGCTATGCAAACCAGAAAATGTGCCAGAATGAAGTAGAATCGAATGATTAACGCGCCAGAAAACAATATAATGCGAGCCCGAATGAACCGAACGTCTATATGAGCAACGCTAAAGGAGCGTCGAGAAAGCAAGATGCGTGATGTAAATGCCGAGGGAACAGATCAAATGTCTAGAAACTGAAGAAAGGACGGAGAACAATTGGAACTTGAAATCGCGGGAAAGTGGAAAAAAAGTCAACGGTAACTGAGAAAGCTTGAAAGAGAACAAAAGGTTTACCTGCGAATCATTCACGATTCAGTGATAGTGTTGTGTAACCACCAAGAAAAATAACAATTCTCTTGATCGCCCATCAATTGAGACTTATGACGAGGCCGCAAGAGTGAGAGCCGCTTCAACATCCACTCGTCGGAAAGCAGTTCCGAGACCAGTGCAGATACCACGCAAAACCAATTCTATTTCATATGTTAGCGATCTATCTCAATGCTTCTTCATCTTTGAAAAATATCCTCCTACCTCGAAGCAAAATGTCGACTTTAACCTCCTTGCTGTACGAGAAGTCCTGGTAAGGGCGTGTAGGTGTGCCACGGAAGGCCCCCTCCATTGTCAATTCTTCACCTTGCGATGGTAAGATAACTGGTGGAAGATTGTAAGGTGGGCTGGTGTCCGAGGGGCCACCATGATAGGTATCCTGCAACTGATATCTTTGTTCGCTGCGGCTTACGAGAATCGGAGCCGTCGGCGATGCGGATGTCGTGGTGAGCCGGATGCCGCGGAGCGCAAGGATGGCTTCCACCTCGTCCGGGTCCAAGAGGCCCTCATCTTCAAGTCTGACGATTAGAGGAACAATCTCGTCCATCTTTTCTCGCAGACCGCGATTGATGAGGAACACTCTCAGAAGCTCTGGGGTTTTCGATGCAAGGTCTTGTTCTCGTGATCCAACACGGATCTCCCGAATGCTTCCGTTGAGGTTTCTCTCAACTCGATAATGCAGTCCGGAACCTCCAAGATGGGCGATTGGGAATTTAGTCAATTGATATGGTTCTCTGTCTCTTCCGCTAAGCAAAAGTCTCAAGCTCTCAAGGGTCTCCTCCTTTGTTGCAAATAACAGGCAAAAATTCGCTGGTTGATTCTCACGGGTTACGTCTGTGTTGCCGTTGACAAGGCGATAATATCTCCATTCTAAAGCGAGTCTCCGCAGGCGTTGGGCAAAAGTTCTTTCCTCGTGCGGTGGTAATATCAAGCTCGTGTGTGGTGATGGCGATTGGACTCTACTTGGGATACTGGCTCGGATTCTGGCAAGATTGAATGTGTCTCCCGGTGTCGTTGGAGCAATATTTCCACTCCCCTGGCTCTCTCGACTACCGGCAGATCGTGAACGAGAAGAGACTCCTTTATGGATCGTTCCAGCCGATCCGGAAAAGAACCCCTCCTCTGCCCGATTTATGCTACCTATTAGCACCGGACGGTATACCTGGCTTCGTAGGTGTCTGGCAATTTACCTTCAACATCACCGCCCCGCTGTTTCCCACTGTCCTTTGGGGTTTCTTCAGGGTCTTGATCGCCGCCATCTTCGCCGCCTGCTCCTGAAGTGCCAATCTCTTTGGACAGTGCGAGAATCTTCTCTGTAGCACTTCGAAGGGTCTGCCCGAATTGTGGGTGGGCTTCCACTATCTTGTGCTCAATCGCAGAGTCATGGATCTCGTAGAAGGTATGAACCATGGTATCAAGGATGGATTCTAGCTCATCCACACGAGTTTTGAGCGAGGCAATGGTCGTTTCTTTACGTTGACGGTAAGCACGCTGTGCCAGTCGGATCTGAGTTCTTCGTCTCTATACGGTGATACCAAGAATGTTAGCTAACAAGCTTTTTTTTAAACGAGCGGGAAGGCTCAAGGTGCATATCGGTTGAACCTAAAGTATAAAAAAGGAGAAAGGGTGTGCAGCGGGACGGAGCCTCACCTCTGCAGCAGTTTCATCTCGGTTGTCAAGTCGAGGACGTCCGCGGTGCTTCTTTTCAGTGTCCTCTTGGTTGAACTGGTCCATTTTTTCTCGATCGATATCCATTGCTGCAAAGTCGCCTTCAAAACCACTTCTTCTTGAACCTGAAGATCGCTTCCTAGCTCTTGATATAGCCGACGAAGGACCATGCGAACGAGAAAAGTCTCCAGAGTGAGGGTAGTTATCTAGATCGCCTTGGTGGTATGCATCGGTGAAGTCTTGAGGGGCCACCCCATGTCCGAACTCCGCATCCTGCATACGAGCTAGACTATTAAAGTAGTCGGCCGATTGATGGGCAGGCGACGCAGGCGCTGAGAACCATGGCAAATTGGAACGGTCAGACATGCCTACGCCAGTACCTAGGTATTCGTACTGATGACTGGGGGACGGGACAGAGTAAGCGTCCAACCCTGAATGGAAGTTAAAGAGTTGTGTGTCTGGGTGCGGTTCTGCGGTCAGCATGCCCAGATATGCATTATCGAGCAATGGTGGACCTGTGGTAGTTAAAGCACGGTGGGTGGTCTCGGACGTATAACTGGTTGCGTGCGCATGTTCGCCCCAGCTTTGAACCAAAGGATCAACGTGGAAGCTTTCATGTTCACTGATATTTGATTCACGCCTTCGGGATGGCTGACTGAATCTTGCATGAGGGTCCATGTCACCCATGGACGGTGTAGATGCACGTTGGCCACGTCGGAAACGGTCACCGGATATCTCTGCCATATCTCAAGCTTCCTGTATTTCCCTTTTCGCTTTCTTGCTTTGTGGCCTTGATAATTCTTGCAAGACTCACTCGCCTGACACAAGGGAACGAAAGAAAAACAAAAAGATTTTCAATCAGATTATTTGTCTGTGCCGTGGGTCAAGGCGAACTTGGAAGAAGCCTTATGTAAGACTGTTCAATGGGAAGCGGACAACGATAGTAATCAATAAAGCTAAAGAGTACGATAGCGAAAAGAGTTGCGTGTGTTTGTTTCCGTTGGGTAAAAGGATATGCGTTCAGTGGCAGAAACTAGTTGCGTGTGTCTCTACCCCACGATCGATCGATATAATAATGCGTGATCAATATTTAATATTTGATTGCGGGCCTGGATTGCTCGAATGTGCGTATGGTTGCTGATATATCTGCTAAAATTCTTGATTTGCATGAAAAAAAAAAGAAGATATTTGTAAAGCGGTTCGACCGAACTTGAAGTCAATATTATATGAATTCCATCTTGTTACATTCGGACCTGTCTTTTGGGTTTGGCCCCAAGCAGCTATATGCAGCTGCCCTTTGCCCACGACTTTGCTAATTCTACGCTTGCTATATTACCAAAGGTTTACTGATACGAGCATGACGATCTTTTTTAGGTTCTCCCTTCAAAAAATTCGAAACCCTTGAATACCGCCCATGCGCCGCCGCGCAGGAACGGTTTTCCAAAATTGACCGGGGTGGTTCTGTGCTGGTAAGTTTAAGAGACACCTTACCGTAATGAGCTTAATGCTCGTGGGTGTTGACAAAGCCTTGTTTGATGGATTATGATATCAAAAAATAAGCTGTCGAACAATCATGGTGTTTCCTGCATGCACTCTGCACCAGAACCTGGTTAAACTTTGCTTATTTTTCTTGAACCTTCAGCGATAGCTTTCGCATCTGAAAAAGGATGCCGAAAAGTTCGTTAGTTACGTTTCTGGCATGATGGTACCAATGCTGGCCTGCTTTTGCTTGGATTCCTCGGGTCACAGGTCGTAGGGACAGCTTTTTCTTATTTTCTTACTCCAACGTGCATGCACACAGACCCATTTTGACCGCGCTCCTTTAGCGACGGATGTCGTGCTTTGGAGTTCTCGCTAGGCCTCGAACAAGCAGAAACATTACTATAGCTATAGCTACGGAGTATCGTGCCCCATCAATGGAAAGTAGAGGCTCGAGTTGTACCTCTTTGTTTGTCTGAGAGTCCCGGCTTAATTATTCATGGGTTCATATTGTTCTTATTCGCCAAAATCCTCGGAATACGAGATCCACCAACCCGGAAAACATCCAGTCAAGTTTAGGCGGAGTTGCACCCATCATCCAAAGGACTTCATCTCGTCAGAGCATGTTCGACGAGTGGGGCGGAGGCACTGGCGTAAGAAAAAACGGGGATAGTTTGATCGCCAAGTTGAGCAACTGCTCCGTTGCTGTTCTGGCGATATTATCTTCATGCCTCTTCGAGCTCCAACATTCTTCATGATAGGAGCATTTTGAAGAGTGCCACAATCTTGTGGTAATTTTAGCATCAATGGGTCCCTTTGCGGAGCTTAGCTCTGGTCGTGTAGGGGGGAGCTAGGCCAGTAAAATTCGGCTCTGCCCTGCGGTGGGCGAGGTCTTAGGCCGTAACCTCCGTTTGTCCAACCCACCCAGCCCGTGAGAATCCCTGCGCATCTCACCACTTTGTCGAAAGACCCGGGGCAGTTCAAGCAGTCCTGACTTGGACCGGTACCCACTTGAGGAAATTGCGAAGGTGTCAGTACTAGCGAAAAGATCCGAAAAGACGATGTCACGATAGGGTTTGAAGTCTCTTTTTTCCTGTGTCTTTAATTAAACCTGATTGATTGGATGCTGAGCCTCTTCAGAGACAATAATATTCTTCTGAGCTCAATTGATCGAGATCGCCACTGTGTCCGAATCTCGGAAGGTGATATCAAGCCAATCCGCTTCTTCCCATGGAGCTCATTATCGATATGCTTGTTAACGCGAGTACGACCGCTCTAGTCCATTGTGACGTTGATATCTCCGTTGCCTCAATCATGATTCGAGGTGTTTGCACGTCGATATGCTTCTAGAAGCAGATCGAGTACTTCGCTGGCATGACTAATGCTCCGCTAGTTGTTCTATAAATTCTTGAAATTGGTTTCGGCACAAGCGATCGATTAAAATCTTAGCTCTGGAACACGCGTATGACCTGGAGATATAATGCAAAGCAGGTTTTCCTTCCCATGAAGAAATTTTTCCTTTCAATGAATGCTCTGCAATTTTAGGGAATACGACAGTTTCATCATATTCGTTCGGAGACATCGAGGCGAGAGCTAGCATGTCAGCAAAATTTAGCGTATGCCATAATCCTCTGGTTGCTCTGTCATGCGACGGAGATACCCTAGTATGGAACTCTTCCCGCTTAGCAAGAGGCCGAGAGGAACTAACGCTAACTCCCACGTTAGTCAGCCCCATCTAGATGCATTTCTGGTATTCCGTCTACGTGTGAAGAAGCTACGCGAACAATGTGGAGACGATAAGCTTCCTCAAAAGCCATCTTCTCAATAGCTTGCTCCACCCGGGTTGCAACAAGAGATGGAAGACCCCGGTTAGACTTGTTGGGGAATCGTTGCGGAAATGCTCTGCTGCGGCTTGAGCATATCAGGTTAAGACATGTAACCTCCACGCGGGATGCCGCGATCTCAAAATAGCGACTATTCGAGCCTTCCTGCTTGCTCGTGTCCTTCGAGCTCAAGGCCGCCAGCAATACATCGTCTTGGCGCCGTGGTTAATCCGATAGCGAATCGAATGCATCAACCGGATCAACTTGAGATGATATTGGATAGATGTCTTACAAACTTTTTTGGTCGGGTGTGCTTCGCCAGCTTATTCCATGCTTGAAGAGTTCCTTCTTCGGGACAGATGTAGTAGATACAAAGGCATTGGGATCATGCTCATCATCATCATCGAGCATGAGAATCAGATCCGAATTAATGGTGCGACTAACCGCAGGAGGAAGAGGAAAATTAAGCGTGCCGTCTGGAGCCGCGGCGCAGAGTTCGTGCTCGGATTGCTGCTTACTGGGCTTGGATCCATGACCAGCGACGATGCGAATGTGCAGAGACGAATGCAAATGTCGAAACCCGTCGCACACCCCAGCAGGTCCAGTTACACAGCTCCTCTAGCAGAGATGGGAGGCCTGGTCAGATCTCGGTATCACGTATGTAAGACCTCCTTAAAACAATGCACCTTCCACATGGCCCCAAACCCTCGCCCAAACACCATTGAATATCGAGTGAACATCCAATATAAAAATTTGTCGCGCTTGCTCTGCCTCCCCCACACAATTTAAAAAATGGCGGTGCTAACGATATTCTAACTAAGCAGACCCGATTGCTCAAGCCTCAATCACAATAAAGCTCCTGCCAGTCGGGAGTCAACATAACTTAACCGAAAGGCTTGGACTTCGTATACACAGGATTTTATCCGTGGCAGACATGCATGCCATGCCCAGCTCTTTTTTGCTCACCAAGTCATCAGCTTGCTTGCCTGGTTACCCGATCTCAGAGATTCTTCCAGGCCCGAAAGCCCCAGTGGTGGTTCTGCAGCAAGCAGCATAGAGATGCAGAACCAAGCTATGGACAACGCACGTAGACGGTTTGGAGAACTCCAGAACTCTTCAATTGTCGAGCTCCGAATACCGTCTACGACCGTCGGCACGAGAATCTGAGTAGGTTTTACTGCAGCCACGGTAGACATTGCGCCATTTTCCCCCCTCCGCTTATTCTTTTATTCACCGGAAACCTCTATCTATCCGGACGCTTCCCGTCTTTACATTATCGAGACATTCCCGCTGGAATATGTCGCTTGTCCATAAATTCAAAATTCCCTCGTATCGTCCCCACTCGCCAACCCGGATAGATGGCGTCCACCTGGCATCATGACACACCAAAACCAAAAAAGTTTGCGGAACTCTCGACTTTGATAAGAACAGCAAACATAATTGAACGACCTGCAGTATTTTCATCCCGTTGTCACGATGGTTGATAGCAGTAATAAGCATAATAATTATAATAATATACAACTCGGGCCCGCCAAATCCCCAGGAAGGGGGCTTTCAACTCCGCCTCGAACCCCCAAACATCCCATGCTCTGTTTCCAAACTTATATTTTGCAGGTCAATCTCCATTATCACTGGCACGTGCTTGCCTTTCGCTTCCGTCCCTGCGGTACGTGCACCTGCTTCTCTTGGAACCCATTGCTGCTGGCAAGAGCAACACAGCCTGTTAAGGGTTTCAAGCTCCGGCCAACGATTAGTGAGCTCTCTGAAATCCAGGACTCGAGTTCCGATGAAATGTTGCGAGGCCCGAACACAACCGCTTCTACTCCATCTAACGTAAAGATATCATCATCTTCTTCCGCCTCACAGAAGCGCACGGTTTCATCTTCTGCAAGATCTTTGGAACCTTCCGGACTGACCCTCGCATGAGCTTCAGTAGTGTCCGCTGTCGCGATGTTCATACCTTCAAGAGCATCGCTTATGTCAGATTCCAATCTCTGGAGCTCCGTTTGGATATCAATGGGAGCCGTTGAGCGGATGATGTCGGGGCGGTTGATCGATGGAGTCTGAGATAGCCTCGATGTCCCACGATCCTCTAGATATCTCACAAGAGGGTAGCTTGTGGTATCCTTTGGTACGACATCATCAAGCTCGTCTTCCAGTGTCAACATCTCAATGTCATACAAAGGATCAAGCGAAATATCACACGCGTCTTGTAAGAGGCGCTCTGTGATTTCCGATGGAATTCGAAGCGGTGAAACGGGAAGTGGAGGTAGAAAGGATTCAACCTCTTCTTCTTTGTTGAAAGGAATATAGCTCTCAAAATGTGCCAGTGGAGGGTCCTCAGGCGTATCAGCTTGCACTGCAGACGGGCCTCTAATGTGGCCTTCATCGTCCGCTGAATTTGCAAAATACTCTTCATCTTTGACTTGGATCTGAGGGATCTGAAAATTGGTAGGTAAATTATAAAGATCATCTACTTGGAGATCGCTAGTTGCGTAAAAGGGGTCCGTTCGTATTTTCTTGAGAGGCCGTGGTTCCACTGGCGGAATCTGATTACCAGTTATATTAACCAAGTGATTCAGGTTTAATCTAGTATATGAAGAAGGTGGCCATGATGTTGACGGCCAACATTTGTATATGACCCATGGGGTACAGGCCGTCCCTGTTGAGGATATCAAGCTCATGGCTTGGGTATTATTGAACAGCTAGGGGGTAATAAAAAATAAAATCAGAAAATAACAGAAACGATGTCAACGTAAAATGCACCAGGATATAATATCAGTCTATGGCTTCGTTCTCATAGGCCAAGCATCTTTAAACCTTAGAGCTTAACTCAGGTTCAATAGGCTGGATTGATATTTGTATTTGAGGGAGGTTTTTTGATGTCGCAAGACCAGGTAAAGGCATTCCGACCGTCGGAGGCTCTCACAGTAATATATTCGATCCAGATGCCCCCGATTTTCTGTATCCTTCGACCTAACCCCGCCCGCGTTGCCAATACAGTGCTTGCGTTTGCGTTCGGGTGGCCTCGCGGACATGTTCCACCGCTAACCAACCTCTTTGGGCGAATTGATGGCAAATTGGAAATAGATCCTCAGCCCCTAGAACGCGAGAACCAGAGATCAAGAGCTGAGCTTCGGGATTTTGGTCTCCTTTAACGCTATATTTACAGACCAATACCATATTAATGTATTCTGACTAGTCAAACAGCGTTACCAGCTTGTAATGAGTATACCGTCCTCTTTCATTGAGCGCTGCCCAAACGAGATACGCTCGCCTAGATGAGAACCTGATTATATATTGATTGTCCGTAAGGTGTAATTTTAAGCTTCAAGCCTAGATTTCATAACATTTGCATTAATATCGAGAAACAAAAATTCCGAGCACTCGGGCTCGCATGATAAGCCAAGCAACGGTACCTCGCAAGGCTGCATGTTTTGGTTTCAATTTCAGTCGCCGCATGATAACGCCGTGCGCCATATATATTTCTTGCGGTTGAGTAAAGCATCAGCGAGTCGCAGGCTTGTAAATCATCAGCCTTTATAAATATAGCTCAGTTCTCAACTTCGCATCACGAGTAACACATTCAACCACAAGTCTTCCAGTGTCATATAATCTGTTATACATATCTCTCATCGAGTAGAAATATCCGAACCCGTGGCCATGTGGCATAGCCAGCGCGTTTGAGATGCATGTTTCAATCCAAGGCCCGTCGGTTCTAGCAACGTCATGGGTGACTGAAATGAGGCAGAGTCTAGGCGGCCGGTCATGAAATGCCAACTAGGCCCTGGACTGGTAAGCGTGTTGGCTATTTCCAGCGTTCAAGCAAATGATATAGGATGATGTGTTGGGACAAAAGATCTAGCCTTTCTTCGAAAATAGCACTCCTATCTTACAAGATATATATATGGAAGCGAATAATTCCAATATATGCTTATCGGAATACTTCTTGGGCGAACGAGAGATTTGGTAAGCATACGATCTGATCCGAAGGCGCGGCATTGTATCCCGGCCTCGGTGTTAGCCGTAAGCGGCTGCATGCAGACCGCCGGGACCGCGAGTTTGCATGATATTAGTGAACCAAGCTTGTGCTACCATGCAAGGTGTATCAAGACCAGCATTAATTCTGAATAGGACTGGAATACCGATAAATATTAAGTTTACTCCAAAGAATCCTGTCTATGAAAGGAATGCTTTGGTAAATGCAATAACATGTGACTAACGGTTCATTAAAAATACTATGTAAAATATAGCTTCGGGATTCATTTTATCATAATCATCGATAAAACAAAGGAGTACAAGAAAGAAAGTTTTTTCTTTAATAAAAAAGAAAGGGGAGGAGAGAGAAAGGGCGTAGTGAATTATTGCCTAGATTGAGATAGCTATGAAGGGGAAGGACAAGCGGCACCATCTAACGAAATATGCCATGGGGCGTTTAAACCTGAATGTGCAGCTAAACCAAAATACTGACAGTTAGTATCAGTACAGCCATCATTTCCGCATGGTGTTTCATTCGCGACATCTCTAAGGAACTGCCGCACAACTTCATTCCCATTGAACCCCACGACATGCTTGTCAACTGAGATTTCCCCAGTACCGGATCCTCGACACAGTTGGATGGATGCATTGGATATACAGTAACAGGTGGCACATTGTTGGTCTGCAGCTAAGGTGCACTTTTGACCTTTCATTTCCTGAAGTCTATCACACGCATAGTTGTAAGCTCCGGCCCAAGCGGCTTCTGGGTTTCCACCTGGTTTTTTATAGCAGATATATTCCCAGTCGTTCTACAATAGATGTTAGTGATGTTTAAAAATGTATGTGGCGGTGATAGAGGAGTGATCAGGATGGTATTGCTCGCTTAACCTTGTCTTTCTGTAGTATATCAATATCCTTATGGAACATACGTTTCTCCTAAAGAGCGAGCGAGGTTTAGTCAAATCGGAAGATATTTTGTTTTCAATGTTACTCACATGTCTGCCACTGTGATGGTTCCCTAATTTATCAAGAGTAAGATTAAAGGTCTTTGCCTAGACGTCATTTAGATTCTCTGTCTATTTGAAGAAATCGATCATTCCAAACTCTGAGAACCCACCAGTTCCTCCATTGATTTAAAGCGTGGCTCTCGCCTAATCACATGGGTCTAGTACAAGCTATTAAAAATGTTTCTAGAATGAATTTTGGAAATTAGGGGCGGTGAGGACAACATACTGGCTCGAATACTTCGGTGGGTACAGATAGGGCGAGCTGTAGTCAAGTAACATTAGCGTCAACCACGACGGTCAGGTATACTCAGCTAAGATGAGTTATTAGTAGCAATAAGGACTTACTGAAGCGAAGTAGACTAAGCATGTCCCCATAAGGGCGATACAAGGTCCAACCACCTTCATCTTTACGAAATTCCGGCTGCTTAGAGATTTGGAGTAAAATGTTCGGAATGTGTCAATAGGAAAGAATACAAAATTTAGAGGAAGATTTTCTCTAAATTTTACTCTGCAAACTAGAATGTAAATATGAACCTAGAGTTCGATAGGATTTGCAAAAAGAGCACAGTCTGTTGGTGAAAGTGCGGTTTTATATGCCTCGATCTTGGCACGGATTCTTGAAGAATTCGAACTCGTGGCACAAGTTTGCAAGATATAAATAACATTATATTCACATATCCGTCTAGCTCTGAATAGGTTACAAGTTTGTATAGAGACGTACAAACAGACAATAGTCAAGCCGTCAAGGAAATATTTACAACATGTTGGGGATGCACGAAAATCCTGTTAGTATAATGACGATGATCCGAGATATGTTCAACCCCTATTCTGAAATAGAGCCGATATTTAATATTTCGTAACGAGCGGTGAACCCATCTAGCGAATAAATGCCCTGTTGTTGGTGCATTATATTGGATCCTTGGGAAATGTTGGGTATAGTAAACTTGAGACAAGCAGCTATATTTTACTTAATACCAAGTTATTTACTAGAGAGTAATAAGCTTTACAACAAAACTAACAGTTTGAGACCTTATTCCTGCAGAATCAAATAGTTACAACTTTAGGGCCTTGAGCTAAAACGCAGGTATGAGGTTGAAGTTAGAATAATCCTAAAATACGGGCTCCGTTGTTGGATATCAGCCTTAGCACGTGCCTGCAGGATAATCAGTTGATCAAAATCTGGGGATCAATTACCTTAGATATAAAAAAAGAAAAGCCCAATTCATAGGATAATACGCTTAATGGCGGATCTCAAAACGACACTAGTCAGAACAAAATGTTGCCCCTACTTAAAGTTTGAACTTCGTTCTTCGAATGAAGGATTAATAATTTCAAGGGCAGAGAGCCAGTAACATAGATCGCCATTATCTCTATTACTTTTTATAGTAACATTTCGAAGAATCATAGAAATGAAATGACATTAACCTAACAGACTAGCCCTTTGCGCGCCTTGGTCGGGAATCCGCAAGCCAACCTGCGCGTTGACGATAATATCCAACAAAGCCTTTGTGTTGCCATCGCAGAATCACCGATATGTTTCACTGACCGGTTAAACTCCGGCTAAATTGCTGCACGCGAGCTTCCATGCGAGGGCGAGGACCGAAGTTAGACGTATATTACCGATCTCCTTCTCGCCGTTCTATGCACAATTATGGTTAACCAATCTTTTGGTACCGAAGAAAATTGACATGGAGGAGTTCTCTAAATTTGTATATCGATAACAGCCTAGAAACATACGAGGAGGAAGGCGAAATACCCGTTCGTCGGATTCACTCCAGAAGGCACTAAGGTTCTTCGGAAACCGATCACGGATGAATTCAACTTGACAGTGACAGAAGAGTATAAATACCGACTGCCTTACTCCTCTTTTCTTGCTTCCAAGTTATCTTTCTTCAGAAGGCGCTGCGATCAATCCTCTTCTCCTCAATTACGTAGTCAAATAATCAACAAAAATCTAAAGAACTTTTCACCAAAGTCGCGTAGCATCAATGAGTGCAGCACAGGTACGTATCCCAATGTTACGGCTCTGATACCCCACCAACCCCGCTATGCCACCAACAGCACTCCAAACTTTCAAACAGTACTAACTCGAGATTAACCTGCTTTTAGAACCTCTCCTTTGTGCTTTCGAAGCCCCTAGATGTAAAATTTGAGGACAGGCCGATTCCAGAAATTAAAGATCCTCGTGAGGTGCTTGTACGAGTCCGTGTTACAGGAATCTGTGGAAGTGATGTATGTGGAACACGATCTTGTTTTTCCTCTGAGTAATCGTAAACTAAACCCATTGGCCAACTAGGTCCACTATTGGCAACATGGACGGATTGGCGACTTCATCCTCAACGCCCCCATGGTTCTAGGCCACGAGTCCGCCGGCGAGATTGTTAAAGTTGGATCTGCTGTGAAAGGCCTCCAACCCGGCGACAGAGTTTGTATGGAACCCGGTGTTCCGTGTAGACATTGTCCGGAGTGCAAACGCGGAAAATACAATCTCTGTCATGATATGCGATTCGCCGCTACACCCCCCTACGATGGCACCTTGGCCAAATATTATGTCCTTCCACAAGACTTCTGCTATAAGCTACCTGATAATGTCTCATTGGACGAAGGTGCTTTGGTTGAACCATTGAGTGTCGGCGTTCACGTCGTCAAGCAAGCTCAGGTCAAGCCTGGAGATAGCGTCGTGGTTTTCGGTGCTGGTCCCGTTGGTTTACTTTGTTGCTCGGTCGCAAAAGCCTTTGGTGCTACGAAGATTGTCGCGGTTGATATCGTTCCGAGCCGTCTCGAATTTGCCAAGAAATACGCTGCTACTGGTGTATTCCAACCTACGAAGGAAGGGACACCGGCGTCTAATGCTGCTCAAATTATAAAGGAGAACGAGTTGGGCGTTGGGGCAGATGTCGTTATTGATGCTTCGGGCGCTGAGCCATCTATCCAGACATCCATTCATGTTGCTCGAAATGGTGGCACATTTGTTCAGGCCGGCATGGGGCGTCCGGATATCACGTTCCCAATTACAGCTCTTTGCGTCAAGGAGTTAACGGTCAAAGGAAGCTTTAGATACGGCGCAGGGGATTACGAATTGGCTGTCGAGTTGCTGAAATACGGGAGGCTGAGCGTCAAGGAGCTAATAACTGGGGAGGTCAAATTTGAAGAAGCCGAGAAGGCCTTTGAAAGCGTGAAAAATGGCCAGGGAATTAAGACCCTGATTCGAGGCCCAGAAGACTGAGCCAGGGAAGACAATATACATCATGCGCATAACTTCACTAAAGTACTTAGCCATTTATCTCTAAACCTTGCATAGCTTGTTAATCAACATTCTTTTAACTTCAAGTATGAGTTGATTTTCCTTTTCCTTCTCTGATACTCAACGGAACAGATGGGAAGCTTGGTTCTCGGGAGCGGGCCGGGGAAAAAACTGGGGTCTGCGGGTCACGATGCCCAAATCTATTATCAATTGGATTGAAGGTCTCGATCATTGCACCTTGTTACCTCATCGCCCAATGACTTCCAAGAGCCCATGCAGCTCCCTCTTTTGTCATGTCTTGCCCTGTTCCAACAAATTTGCGTGCATATGTTAATTTTGCAGTTGATGAGTTGTCACAGCGTCACCTTACCCAACCAGGAATTTTTGGCTGCAATGTCCGCATTTCACGCACAAAGAACAAGATGGGCTTCGAAAAGTTGATGAGCCAACCAGATTTGAACCACGTATGAAGTGACCATCGTACTTTCCCAAAGCTATGGGTGTGGGCTACTGGCGGCAGTGGATAAACAAGGAAAAATAAAAAATAAAAAAAAGAGATTGGGTTTTGGAATGCTCCGCACAATCAATGCAGAGTGAAAAAGGGAGATGCTACACGTACTGTATTGCCAACTCACTCTTAGGGATATCTGCGGTTGCCATTGCTTGGGGAAGCGATTGGCACACTAAATTTTACTTGGAGGGCAAGTGATTCGGACACTATTGGATCCATAGCAGGGTCATTCGTTGGCCCACGTTTCGATGTCTGAGCCTTTGACCCCAGCGAGTTCCTCAGACAGCCAAATTTTGCTGGGGCGCTGGAATTGTCATCCGTCGTACTGTTGGCTGATGCTTCAAAAAATGGATCGACCTCTCCATCTCAGCCCAAGTTACTTAATATTCCGGAGTCGGCCAATTTCTAATAGCTTTGGACAAGTCATCTCTAACAAATCCATATAAAAAGAGTACATCACTTCTCTATAAATCTAATTCTTAATTATTTTTTCATCTTTCTTCAGTTCGAAGACCAATTGACCATTATCCTACCTCACCCTCATAAGAATATTCTTTGAAGCAGGAATTCAAAGCTATCTACGGAATAATACCACAAAAACAACACACGTTTAACATCAAAGTTACCGGAGCCTTCACAGCATCATTAGCCGTGAGCGGTTCCTTTGCAAAAGATAGCCAAAATTCAGTCGATAAAAGGCATCCAGACCGTCTCAGTCTCGAAAGAGACTGTCAATAAAACCCTTCAACCTATAGCATTCAGACAACCGTTTAAAGTCGAAACGGTCTTTACATACACACCACCTAATATTAACTTCTCAGTAAAGCCAGAAGTAAACGCCTCACCAACCGACGGTGAAGAATCAGACGTTTTTGCTTTCACTGAGCCCACCGCAAGATTCACAGCCCCTGTCATTTCTAAACCAACCACCAAGCCATTTTCGGACCTTCGATATATCGACGACTTCCCTGAAGAGTGGCAAGAAGACCTCCCAACAGGCTATATTCAGCGTGCGGGAAAGCTAGAACCAGCTCACATTAAAGCGGCCCCCGACGTTACACAAAAGTCAATCAAAGTAGTTGGCGGCTGGGAAGTTTTGACAAGCTTCGACCCTGAGACTTCCATCGATAGCTTTCTAGTTACTGAGGAAGAAGACGAGAACGATAAGGTTGACATCGGTCAATTTGAAGTCAAAGAGAACGTTACATTCCGAAAGGACTGGAACCCTGTTACCGACGTCGAGTTAAGCAAGTTCGCCCAAGAAGAAGAAGCCCCTGAGACCGAGGGAGAAACCGCAACAGACGAAAAACAAGAGCCAGCACCAGCGCCAGAACTTAAGAAGGAAAACCAAAAACATATCCGAGAAGCTTTAACTCCCCTCCTTAGCTACCCCAAGATCGAGGCTCTCCTCCCACCCAAAGAAGGACTTATTGTCTTCACCCGACAGGTCGTCGCCTAATCATAAACAATGGATCCCGTCACAGAATTACACCACCTTAGATACTCGGGGAAGACAGATGGAAGACGGCATATTGCAAGATTTGAGAGACTAGTCGCAGAAGGATACCCCCATGCGACTGACGGAGATAGATGGCAACTATTTATCAAGACTATCCAGCCAGACAACAAAGCTCCTATCGCCATTGACAGCCCTGGTGGTTGGTTAATAGGCTTTAGCAAGACTGACGCGTAAGTTTACCGATTAACACAAGTCTCAACTTTTATTCCGAAGATTGTACTAATATTTTGTCTATACAGTTGGAGATCCGGTCGTCTAACATACCAACACCTCAAAGCTGCCTTCTTGGATAGATGGGGCCGAGCTCGTCGAGATGGAGACTCTCCAACCGAGAGACGAATGATCGAAGCCCCCTCATCACCAGAGAGTGTATCATCTTACCAGAGTGGACCTACAAAGACTACCATTGAGATCGATCATAGCAATAAACAAAAGAACCAAATCGTGGTTAGCTTTCCAGACCGGAAGAGAAGAAAATCTTTTGGCGGACACATGAGGCCACGACATCCAGGTGGTTATCCGACCGACTCAATGGAATCGCCCTACTCTTCAGACTATTACACACGCTCTCCAAGCCCAAGTGAGATCGACCAACCCCAAGCACCACCGCCAAAGCCAAAGGAGGTTGTAGTAGTTGTCAATGAAGAAAAGGCACTTGCTAAGATAGAGCCTGCTTCGCAAGTGGCTGCCGCGCCACCAGCACCACTTAGACCACGCTTGCTAGAAGGCAGAGTCTGTGCTATCACTGGTGCCTCGAAGGGCATCGGTAGAGCCATTGCTATGGGTTTCGCCAGAGAAGGTGCACACATAGTTGCACACTACTGGGGAACAACAGCAGACTCGACAAACGATGAAATCGTCAGTCTCGCTGTTGATATACGAGGAGCGGGACAAGGTTGCACAATCATATTTGGTGACATTAGTGATCCAAAGTAAGTTGACATGACATTATTCTTTTGTGAGCCATAGCTAATTTGAACGTAGAACGAGCGAAATGATCGTTAAAAAGGCGATAGACTCATTTGGACGCCTCGACGTACTTGTCACAACCGCCGGAATGGCAGGCCTCGACCCCATGGATGTAAGTTATATGTCCAGAAACCTTAGATTTATACAAGTACTAACATTCACTCTTCCCCATAGATGTCACCTGAAGACTTCGCACGCTTCTCGGCTGTTAACTACGTTGGCACATACCATCTACTTAGCCTTGCCGCCAACCAAATGGCCTCTCAAAATGTCGATCTAAAACCCGAGGATACCAGGCCAGACTACTCTGTGATTTGTGTCTCTTCTTCGAACCCTTCAGAGATCGGAAACCATAATACTCCTGCCAAAGCTGGAATGCAAGCCCTTGCACATTCCTCTGCTCTCTCGCTAGGTAGCAGAGGTATTAGATGCAACACAATTCTAGCAGCCAATATCGAGAGGTCATCAGAATCTCTTGAGGGCACCGCTGAAGAAAGAAGAAAGATTCTCGAGCGGATGATTCCTTTAAGAAGAGTGGGTAGACCTGAAGACATTGTCGGACCCGCGGTGTTCCTAGCGAGCGCAATGTCGAGATACGTTACTGGAACCACAGTAACAGTGGATGGTGGTTTTGCTGGCTCATTCTAGTTTGCTAATACATCTTCTTTTTTCGATTTGTTTTGTTTTTTATTTTGGTACATAGCTTCAGTCGGACTTTCTGCATTGATATTTTACACGGCATTGATTTTCAAATCTTTTTAGCGTGGGTGGATACAACATTATTTTGCTTTGTTATTGGTTATATTCTCCCATTGCTTCAGCGTCATTCTTTTGGGCAATTTTTGCGATATCTACTTCATGCACATTTTCTTCCTTAATATTATCGATAGCTAGGAGTTATATAGTGCATACCTATTTGAAGAATTATATTGACAAATAATAATCTGAACCATTTGCCTTACCTAACAAGTTCTCATACCTTATCCCTTGAGCTCCCCAAGGTCTACTTGCCAGCAAGATCCTTGAAGTTCGAAGCTAAGCTAGCTCAAAGGAGTTCATAATTGAAAGTAACCTTGATCCTGGAAATGTAGTGCCACCTGGCAAGCTCTCAACTAAATCTCAGCCCTTGCTCAAGTTCTTCTTGTACCTGCTTTAACCGTTCTTCAGGACCGAATAGCTGGGTCAATGGGTCATTAGTTCGGTCTGATTAGACCATAGTTAGAAAACGGCAGATCGATGTGTCGTATTCCATATGCAGTGACATGGTCAGCATCGTCTTACAGCCAATTCAAGCATGGCACGGTGTTAACGACACTCGAGTGCTCAACTTAATTTATAGTGAGAATTTAACATTTTCTCTTGATTCCTATTGATGATGATATGTAAATATATGATCATTTCTATGGTCGCAAAAAGTATGCGACGAATTTTAGAATTTTGATATGTACATCTATTGCAAGACAACGATGGCAATATGAAAACGCCACGAGCAAGAACTAGGCTTGCCAATTCAAGATAACACGAGAATATCTTAAGCAGTCTTGATGAGTGTTTTGAAGAGGTCGCCAATGACTTTGGCGCTCTTCTTTGGGTGTCTTATCTGGCCACCCTCGTAATCAACATAAGTAACACCGAAACGGGTTACGTAGCCCTCAGCCCATTCAAAGTTACTAATCAAGCCAGTTAGTTATATTCGGTAAAACATATGGGAGACAAAAAGAAACTTACTCCATCAA
Organism: Orbilia ellipsospora; assembly: GCA_036971675.1. Lineage (NCBI taxonomy): Eukaryota > Fungi > Ascomycota > Orbiliomycetes > Orbiliales > Orbiliaceae > Orbilia > Orbilia ellipsospora. The sequence goes on from JAVHJO010000006.1 coordinate 1,001,577, forward strand.
TGACCAGGCAGTATAGGCGCGAACGTTAACACCGTCTTCAGCAACGGCATCTCTCATAGCATTGATATATCCGCGGAAGTATTCACATCGGAATTCGTCTTCGAGGATTTCTGGGAATGGTGGCTCCTTTTCGCCGTCCTCCATCTTAGCTTCAGAAGTTCCGTTCTCAGTGACATAGATCTTTGGATAACCGTATCTCTTGCTCAACCAGACCAATAGCTTTCGGAAGCCAATAGGGCTGGGTCTCAACCAGACACTCTGGGTCTCAGGGCCGATGTTCTCACCGGCCTTGCTGTAGAAACCAGTCTCAAGGTTTCCGAGGAAATCGTTGGGATCTGGCTTTCCTTCTTTGTGCTTGATGTAGTTGGCAGTGTAGTGATTCATTCCATAGAAGTCATTGGATCCCTTGATGAGCTCAGCTTCCTCAGGGGTGAACTCCGGAAGTCTGTCTCCAAGTTGTTTCCGCATGGAATCAGGGTATTTGCCAAAGTAGACCGGGTCTGCGAACCAAGAGATGGCGAACTCGATCTTGCGATCACAAGCCTCAACATCCTGGGGGTCTTCGGGATCCCATGGCTCGGCCCAGTCACCTATGAAGTCATAAACTGATTAGCACCCAACCCTAGACCTCTGAAGAGTATACGAGCAAGCATACCGTTTAATGTGATACCAATTTCACCTCCACTCTTTGCCTTAAATTCATCGCGGTAAACCTTAACTGCTTTAGCATGGGCAACCAGCAAGCTGTGTCCAACAATCCAGCACTCGGTGGAGGAGTCGCCTTCCGGGGAAACATCAGTGTTGCTAGTTCTGCCAGGAGCATGAAGACCGACGTTATATCCAAGAACTGCGCTGCACCAAGGCTCGTTGAAGGTAATCCAGTGCTTAACTTTCGGCAAGGCCTCGAACATGACACGAGCGTATCTTTCAAAGTCCAAGCTGAACTCTTCCTTGTTCAGGAGACCGCCATAGCCCTTGTCAAGTGCATCTGGAAGATCCCAATGATACAAAGTGACCATTGGTATGATACCGGCCTCGAGAAGCTTGTCAACAAATGTGACGTAGTGTTGAAGACCTTTCTCGTTCACGGGGTCGTTGCGGCCACCAAGCGGGATAACACGCGGCCACGAGATGGAGAAACGGTAGATCTTTGCACCAAGATCTTTCAAAAGTTGAATATCTTGGCTGACATTGTGATATGAATCACAAGCAACATCACCAGTCTTTCCATCAGCGACTTTGCCAGGGGTGTGTGAGAAAGTATCCCATATCGATGGACCACGGCCGTCTTCGGCAGCGGCGCCCTCGATTTGGTAGCTATATAGAGGGAAAAAACAAGTTAGCCAAGGATATCCGTTGATAGCTACAAAACCGGACCGATAAGGAGAATCAATCGAGGTTGCGGGAATCGATAGATCTCGAAGGAGTGGGGTATGCGGGGTACGTACGCAGCAGTCGCAAAACCCCAAAGGAAATCAGATGGTAAAGACATTCTGGTCCTCTAGAACTCTCTTGGTTAATACTAGTTTATCAACTTTTCTGGATAGATATAAGGTTTTCTGAAGTTGGCCAGTTGCGGGAAGACTACAAACCATCTTGAACATTTGAGCAGAACCTCCGAGCTTTAAATACGACCTGTCTTGACTTTGGCCGCCTCGTCGCGCGTCAATTCCGAGAACTTAGACCCTGGTGTTTCTCTCTTCGCTCGGATTTATTTGATGCGCCATATAGCCGTATATCCACTTTTTCGCGACAAGGTCGAGCTTGTCAACTGTATACACTCTGTCGCATATTTGGAGTTTTGGAGCTCGCCAGATGGGTCAACCATGCCGCTTTGGTACTACTCTTAAGCTATCTTTCCGGCCCAGTTAGCCTCCACGGTTGGCGCTCAGATTTTTAGATTAAACATCAACCCCACACAGAAAAGGCTCTTTGCACTCGTGATTGAAGGCTTTCGGAATAACTCTGGAGAGACTTTGACAACACAAAACCTCGGAAGAATTATGGAAGATTGAAGATATACTCGTGTCTTCGACTTCGTCGGTATATCCTTTTGGTACTAGTGCTTGTCTTTTGGCAATTATGTTTCTGGCGAAAGTAGGCTTATTCCGTCGCCTGAAAGAGCATTTAGTTCCTTTCGAGCGAAGGTTACTGTTGAGGTTTCTGTAGCTATGTCACTGGGTTTCAAGATCCGACCACACAGTTGCTGCGCAACTGTATGATGGTATTCGTTTAATTCTCGAGCAACTTAGCTTCTATTTGTTCCGGGAAAACCTACGACAAGGATGTAATCCCAAGGTACAAAGAGCGTGATATACAGGTGATGCACAATCGAGCCGAATTGAGGTCGTCGGCACACCGTGCAGATCTACGGCATTTCGCCCCGCGTTCCCGTTTCCGACGACACTTTCGGTGTAACTCACCCTTACCAAAATACAACAATGTGCGCGATGCTGGTTTTACATAAATACAGGTCAAGTCTTCGGTCTTGGAATATCATACTTTGCGGTAAGTCGAGTTCCGTCGTAGACGTCTTAACGAATTGCAATCGATCGACCCGAGCTATCGACGCACCCGACTAAGCTAGAGCTAGCCTGTATTCCCTTCTACCGACTTAGCCAAATCTCCACTGCCATGGGCCGGTCAATACATTCCAGATCTATGGACGGCAAGATTCCACGTGATTAACTAAGATCCAGACTTCAATTCCTCAATCAACTTTCATCGCTTTATCAATATATTTTCTATATTCTCAGCAGTCTCAACCTCGTAGCGCTTCCCTCCTCAAGTGATCCTTGATTCAACAAAATATCTTCGTAGAGTCTTCAAGCTTATATATTAAGAAGGTATTGACTGCAACCTGTACTTCCGCTGATATGTTTATCATCGAGTGCAATTCTCTTACCTCTTTTTAGCGTTTGACATATCAAGCTCAGAACTCCTATAATAATAATCGTGGTCCGGGTCAACAAATGTCTAGTCAATGTATATGCTTCGTACTTCGTATATCTATTATTTCATTAACCGACATTTGAGAACCGTAATGAATTGCCAATAAGTCTTATATTCCGAAGCTATCCACCCCGCCGCTCTCGTATAAGACATGAAATCACCCAAAGGCACATTCAAATAGAAGTTTTATTTTATCAACAAATGATGCACCATTAGTTAAACGTTCTAATCAGAGAATAGTTTCCTCCGAAATTTAACATGACAAAGATAGATCTAGCTGTGATTTAAGGGCAACTTGAGTGACAAAGGGCGCTGAAACCTTTTTATGAAACTTTCTCAACAACCAGCTGGGCCCTCTTCACGCCTGATTCTCCAGCCCTAAAAGTCGGCCAATTATTTTTGAAGTTCTGACGAGATAGATACTATTATAGCCATCTTGTGGTGAGTAACCAAAAAGGAATATATTGATGTCAGATAAAACCGAAAGGGGTGTTCCCAGAAACCGCAATTTTCAACCGCAGGAAACGAATTTCAGCTGAGACCCCATTTAGTCTCTCCGAACACTAAGAACGCGGGATCTATGAGACAAGAAAAGGAGTCAGATATCTAAAATACGAGATCTTTGATTTGAAAGCCAATTTATCCATTTTAAGCGAGACATTCAGCGTAATTTGTGCCGCAAAAGAATGGTTCGGTAATAAACTAACCGATGATTGCACAATCAATATCAATATAAAAAACCGTCTGTGAGCTGAATGACCAATTATTCGCATCATTAAGTAATCTAAGTTTATGGGGTAAGGGGGAGCGGGAGGTCGACCGCTGATGCAGGTACTGTACCGAATTCTCGTATCAACAGGTTCAAGAACCAGGGATGAAGCCAAATCCTGATCGACGGATTTGGGCCTTATGGTTTCTCCGTAGGCCAAAGCACCGCGTATATCCTACTCAGCCCCTATTTTGAATATATATATAGATAGATCCCAATGGCACACACATAAAACGTATTTCTGCTGAAATACGCTTGCTTGCGATATTTAGCCTAGGAGGCTGAAAGGGTTTGTTTTTTTTAAAATCGTATTGGGGAGGGTTTAAACTGTGTCCCTCGACGCTTTGACATGGACATTTTATTTTCTCAACAGGGCCATATCCAGAATGCTAGTTATCGCAAGGGACGGATGCTCTCGAAACGAGAAAAACCGAAAAGATCGCCAGCGATAAGTGAAGTGACTTTAGCCAAGTGCGCCATCCATCCGGAAACAACGTGCTCGCCATGCTTCTAAACTTACGATTCCAATTGCAAGGTCCGCAAGGGTATACATGTATCGTTGATTCGCTTCGTGAGGTTCAAAAAAAAAAGCGTTGTGTTTTATTATCGACTTGAGTGAGTTATATATTCTAAGGGACGCCCCTTTTTCTAGAATCCGAGTTGCACCGCACAGTAACTCGAAGACTTGACTGACAGCCTGCAAGATTGAACTCATTGGGGGAGGCTTGAGGCCCGCTACCCGCCTCCGCGTTTTTCTCCGCGAGTGATGTGCTTTGCACGGGGCTGATGGCTTTTGTGAGAGTCTAAGAAAGCACAATGTTTGCATTGAAGTTACAGCTAGCTAACGAGTCAGTTTTTGGCCGCTTTGGTATCATCTTGAACCAGGGTAAATCCTGTGGGTTCGTCCGCGGTATGTTTGGTCGCGAATGATTTTCGGCAGGACCGTGGCAAAGCGAGAGTATTCTTCGTTCCTCTGTCTGAGGAAAAGAAAGATAACAATGCGAATGATTGGATAGTTTTAAAACTCGGCCAATTTCTTGAATTTTAAATCTCAAAGTCGCAAGATCATCATCATATGATCATTTAAACGTTTGGGCTCATTGCTGCAGGAGCGCCGCTTTGACCGCTCTCCCCTCTTTGGATTGTAGGAAACTGAAGATGATCTTTGGCGCACAACAAGCTTTCTGGGGCAATCACTCTTGTCTGGATATCTGCTGCATCACGAACGAAATTTGAAATATTAATATATATCTCCCATCGACACAATCTCGGTTCAATTTAGCCAATAATTTCGATTCATTGCTTGCCGCAGTCGTGTTCGAGGGTTTTTGATTTTTAAAATTCTCAGTTGTCAGATTTGCCTGTTCGACGTTTTAAAACTTTACCGAACGAGATTATCCAGCGCTTCGAATCGAATCTTGGGCTCGCTTTCCATGAGATAGATAACGGAATACAGAGCACCCGCCTTAGGTATGCAGGTGTATTCTGACTTCACTATCCACCTCTCGTAGATGTCCGAGGGTTACCTCACGCAACATGGTCAGCCAGAGGTTCGTATCGCATTAGTGAAACCCAAAAATGTTATTGCAGTTGTATAAGTGGATACGACCATGAGAACTGAATTCGCAGTCAGTGCGCATGCTTTGCAGCATGCTTCTCCAAGAATCTTCTTCTCGCTTCTTCTGAAATGGTATCAAGCCCGCCTGCAACTAAAAGCACGGAAAAATTCAGAATACGAGCAGCGGCCGGTCTTTGCGCAGGGTGTCATGACAAGACGGCAGGCACGGACACCAGAAGTCGTTTCAACCGCTGGACTGGCGCAACAACTCTCGGAAATGCTATTGGGTGACGATTTGGCGAGTGAGTGAGGGCACTTCTCGGAGCTGACGGTCCCACCGACCCGGCTAAACTCGAGACGGCTGGCTCAGAAGAGCATCGCCTGCACTCTCATCAAAGGCAAAAAAAACGCCACCAAAGACAAATAATGATGAAAACGAGACGAGATTCCGAAGAGTTTTTAATTTTTAATTTTTAATTACTATTGAGTTCCTTGGGGTGAAAAAACTTCGGAGTTTGGAGCTGGAGAATGTGGGGACGCCTTGGAATTCGCGCGCTCTTGTGAGCAGATGTAGGCATGGTGGGCTCCACCAAATGATTTTTAAAAGTTTTAATGGTGGGGCAAATCTTGCGCGGTGAGGAAGAATCAAAACACAGACATGCACCACCATAGGTGCTTGAGTGTGCGAATGTTCCACCTGATGGGCCGAACTTTGGGAAGCGTATTACCATGGCATTGCTGCTACCTTGGATTGCTCGATTTGCAATCTTTTGGTTCGGTTCCTTCGTAAATCGAACAGAGTCTGGGTTTTCGATGGCCTTCCGGGCGATATCGGTCACGTTTGTTGGATGCGTCTCAAAAAGCGGGATGTCGACTCTGACAACCGATAAAGTGGGCTACTATGGTCCTCTTTGCGGGAAGAAGACCCGCATGCAGAAGGAATCGGTGTCGATGGATTCTAGAAGACCCGGCAGATTTCTTCCCCACTATGGGAAAAATCTTCCCAAAGGGTACCTCCCATCGATTCTGCGGGCATCTGGCTCAGGAACGCCAACCCATATTTTCTATCTGACATTGATCCATTCCAAGGCAGTTGACGCTTCGAACAACATGTTCGATGATGGGTCATCCATGTCACCATTATCGGGCCTCGTATGGAGGAAAATACATGCACATTTGACCCCGGCCTAAATCACGCTTTTGCGGGTAAATCCAACATCTTGAATGCGTTTGACAGGGCCTCGAACTCATTCCTCGCACACTGAAGCACTTCCCCGTATTTTTTCTTGGTGGGTGTGGGTCCATGTCTTCGTTCCCTCGTTCTTCCACTCGGGGCTCTGAAGCGGAGAACAAAGTCATTTCCTCGCCTGCAGCTTGCGTGTGATTTCCGCTATCAGGGCCAAGAAACATGGCATGGCCTCTCAGATTCTTCCGGATGAATTGGACGACCCAGTCCGCCAGGGCTCTCTCTGGCCACTCGCAACACGCCTTGAGCAGCACGCTATGCCCCTTCCAAATCCCTGCGAAAATCACCTACGCCTCATGGTCACACTGTCAGAGCGTTTCTCCACAGACATGTTTTCTGGGGCCGCATATCCATCAGTACTGGAGATGGGGACCCAAGGGTATGCGTTTTGTCTAATTCGCACACCAAGCAAAATCGCCTGGTCCCTGGTCGAGGATGTTCTTTACTAACTTTGCCTGCGCATGTCTGCAAATCGTATAAGAAACTCGCCTTCTCCCCTGTACAGATGTACTTTCCAAATTGGCGACCATCACTCTCTTTTTTATACTTCCAAAAAAGCGGAAATCACCATCACGTTGGTGAGACCAGCGAATCGGAATACCGATAATCATTTGATGATATATCTTGGTATTTTAAGTAAGACAAGCTTTGACCTAACTTTAGCTTGCTCCATCGTCGACCAACGGAGTAGGGCGGGTTTCTTTCAAATATAAAAGCACAGGAAGCCGAATACGATTTCAAAAGAGAATAAATAGGCCCTGAATGTCAAACCTCAATTCGAAGGCAACTCAAGAATTTGATTTCGGTTTTGATAGACGGCGGTCAACAATGGGTAACCAGGAGGAAGAAGGCCGAGTCTACTATAGGGAGCGCGAGTCATGGGGAAGTGGTAATCAAGAGGCCTCTGATACATGGAGGCGGACATATGGTAACAATTTTATTCTTGATCCTACTATGAAATTGAATGTCCAGTTCTAATCATGGATTCAAGTAGTTTCGAATGAGGCTCCAACATTAAACGAGGTAGGGCGGAACAACAAATCTTACAGGAATCTGCTATTGAAAACTAGATAAGTGTCTAACATGAAAACGTCAGCAGTTCGAATACGCACATTCACAAAATGAGGGTCAAGTCACAACCGTGGCCAACATTGGTGAGTTCATTCTCAATTCTGTGTTGGATAGTCTCGCAGTAACTAATCTTATATATGTTAGGTTTGGCCGATGCCTTACTGGCTACTAAGCCGTCGCCATGGACCAAAAACATGCTTAAGCTCTACATGTTCTTGCTCGTGGCTTTCTTAAACTCGTGCATTAACGGTTATGACGGTTCGTTAATGAGCGGCATTAACGTGATGCCATATTATCAAGCGTCAGTTTAATCATTAACCTCATATATTCACTAGCATTTTACTAACATCCTTATAGGTACTTTGGTATGAAAGATAAGGGTTTACAAACTGGCTTGGTGTTTTGTATCTACACCATTGGTAATATCGTTGGATCTTTCTTCGCTGGTCCATTTACCGATTGGTGGGGTCGCCGATGGGGAATGTTCATTGGTGCCTCCATCATTATCTTGGGCACCTGTGTTCAGGCACCAGCAACCAGCAAGGCCATGTTTATTGGCGGACGTTTTGTTCTCGGTTTCGGTGTAGCTGTCACGTCTACAGCTGGTCCTTCTTATGTCGCCGAGATGGCCCATCCCGCCTGGAGAGGTACTCTGACTGGTCTTTACAATACCTTCTGGTTTGTGGGTGGTATCCCAGCTACTTGGACTCTATATGGAACACAAAGAATTCAAGACGACCTCTCTTGGAGACTTCCAATCTGGCTTCAAGCCGTAGCCTCTGGTCTCGTGGTTCTAGGCGCTCTTTTCTGTCCCGAAACTCCCCGATGGCTCATCTCCAACGACAGACACGAAGAAGCCATTCAAGTCCTTACCAAATATCACGGCAACGGTGACCGAAACTCTCCTATTGTCCTTCTCGAGTACAGGGAGATGATGGAGGAGATTTTCACTGAGGGTTCCGACAAACGTTGGTGGGATTACTCCGAGCTTGTGGGTTCCAAGCCAGCTTTGTGGAGAATGGCCTGCGTTCTCGGGATGGCGATGTTCTCTCAGCTCTCTGGTAACGGCCCAGTGTCGTATTTCATGCCAATCCTTTTGCAGAATCTGGGAATCACAGACGTGAAGACTCAGCTGATGTACAACGCTGTTCTTAACGTTCTTTCCTTCTTTGTGGCTACTGTCGGCGCTCGTTTCACTGATGGTCTGGGCAGAAGACCAGTTCTTTTGATCGGCACATCTCTCTTTGTGTGCATCTGGACTATGATCACTGTCCTCACAGGTCTTTATGGCTCCGAAGGAGAATCAAACGCCGCAGGAGGTAGAGCCGCCATCGCTTTCATCTACTTGTTCGGTATCACCTATTCATTCGCCTACACTCCTCTCCAGGCCTTGTATCCTGTAGAGTGCCTGTCATATGAAACTCGTGCGAAGGGTATGGGTGTTTACAACTTGGCAGTCAATATTGCAGGTGTTATCAATACCTTCGTTATCCCAGTAGCATTCGCTGCTATCGGATGGAAACTTTACTTCCTCTACATCGCCTGGGATTTCTTTGAAGTTATTTGCATCTATTTCATGTAAGTTCACATCATCAACTAACTTCAAGTCTTCGAGGTAGCTAACCAAATCACACAGTTTCGTCGAGACGAAGGATCGAACTCTTGAGGAAATTAGCGAAATCTTCGAAGCTCCTTATCCAAAGCAAAAATCGCTACAGAAGCACATTATCGTCATCACAGACAGAGGCATCCTCGACAAGGGATATGAACAGTGATCAAATATTTTTGCGATTTTTTTCACCTTTCAGTTTCAACTTCTTTAAAAATGCTTTCGCATTGGGCATTTCTTGGAAAGAAAAGCTATATTCTTAATTTTTAACAAGCTTCTTGGTTGATGAAGCAAATCCCTAGCATTCGATTTGTTCGCTCTGTGCAGGACACCGAGGGATATCCAGAGACATTCGGACTGAATATCATATCCACACCATTACCAAACTTCAAAAGCTTCAAAAGAACCAAAAAAAGTTCCTCACAAACAAACCCCGGATGCACCTTACGCTCACTCATGCTTCGTCTCTTAACGCTAATAATTTCATGTACAAACTTACTTACCCATTTAATTTTTCTTGGGAGTCAGATCTGGATTTGGGAATGATTTTTATTTTGGGTATCACGCTTTTTTTGATCTAGCTAGTTTTTCTCCTTTGGCGTTTCTGCTCCTATACCTTTCTTGTATCTGGGTCTCTTGTATTCTCTCGTTCTCATGGATTCAAAATTCTCGATTTGCTGGAATCTTCTTGTCACATATACAGACACTCACTTTGAAATTTTCCTTACCTGGTAGTCTAGCCGCTGGAAACCCCATGTATAGCAGACAGGAAGCATACATGTATATTATAACTTCAATATCTATACTTCAATATCCATCAAGATCTTAGTTCCCAAAGTTCTCAAAAGCGATCTTCAATGGTACAACCTGGTTCGCACAGTACAGCACTACGGTGAGTACCAAAGATCAGTGGTCATTTGAGAGGAAAGTCGGGATACCCCCGCCGCTGCAAATACTGATTCGAACCCATGTCTCGAATGACAAAGAACCGGCTATCTACTTAGCAAAGTTTGTCTTCCACAGAACAATGCACGGAAATCCTCGCTGAGTTCGGTAACGCACCTACCAGAACACTGCAGAGGCGAGATCTTCGCTGCATGAAATTTCTGACCACTCGAGCAACAAGATACTTGATCCTCATCTAAACATATCAAGTTCGCCTTTACAAACCATTGAAACAATTTATTTGAGTGGCAATTGCGCATTTTACACTACGGTAATACCGCGATTGTCTTGAAAGTTTCCCTTAAGCTTTGACCTCCTTTAGTGAAACATTCCCAGCAGGCGGTGACTCCGCGATCGAGTTTTCGCCACTTATTTCCTCGGATCCTGTGCGTTCGCTCAAATACCGTCGACGCAGACCATCTGACGGCCTTTCAAACAGCGCTAATTAGCCAACTAGGTCATGGACAGGGTCACTTCCTATCTCTGGGACGTTGGTCCGGCCGACGCAGCTGGGAAGGTCTCAGTTTTCGGTGGGACGGGAAATATCATCGATCAGGCCCTATATTCCTGGATTAATAACACGTTTAGTTTAGTAAGAAGAAATGCAAGAGCTCATTAAGTTCAATATAAACCGGACTTGCAATTATCAGGATCGCAAAATTCTTTTCCATATATCCAGCCCTAGTCGCAAATCATTTTTCTCACACATTACTCTTAGCAATTCGAATTAATCCTTCCTTGAACGATTCGCCTGGCAAAACGTCAACAAGGTAGGGTTAAGTACGACGCTGCAAAATGCAGGACGATCCCCGCTAGTAGAAGAAGAAAATGCCACCATGCAAACGGACGTTCTTTGCATGCTTGACGGGTGCGATTCTCATGTGGGTACAAGGAAACTTGTACCTGAACTAGACCTCCTCCGGCATAAGCTACCCCAGAGCCTGGTCCTGTCCGGGGTTGTGGCACGCAAAGCCTTGCTCAAAATACACCACAACACCAAAAAAGTGGAACCTTGTTGGTAGCTGCAGCGTGCCCTGGCATTACCGGCTGATATCGATATATCACCTGGCCTGGTCTCTTCTGACTTTGAAGAACGCGTTTCAGAATATGTGCATTCTCCAACCCCCAGAAAAAGTCACGGAGGGGAAAAACACACATTTCCTGGCTATTTCTAAAACTCAGCAAGTGGAATACTCTGCATCGTTTCCGAAAGTTGAGGTCACGTTGGAGTCCAAGTGGGTATATATCTATTATAACCCAAGATCGAACAGTTGAGGCCTCTCCAGCATTGAAATTCACGTCGCGTTCATTCCAGTGGTGTTCAATGGGGGGGCTAATTTAGCCATTCTATTTGATTTATATATTTTATCAAATCAGTTATATTCCAAAGTGATTCAATGATGCTAACAAGGCGTATTCGCATGGCTATTTCCACGATCACCCATATAAATTAATCTACCCAGCTGTCTTTCGCTCTGTCATTTTTCTTTTATTAGAAAAGCGAAAAAAAGGAATATGCCCAGTCGTATATTGGATTCATCCCATCTCCGCTCTTTCAAGTTTACCCGTAACCGTACATCGGGAACCACGCGTGCACGTCCCGACTAATATATATTTCGAAAGATGGACACACACACCCAGGACAAAACAAATTAATATCACAGTTCCCGATCCTCCCAAATGAAAACACTGGGAGGAAAGAAGGGTCAAAAAAAACCAACCACGACGCCGGTAGTTTGGGATGTCAGAAACGAAATGAAGCACACCACGAATACGCGATATCGATACCACACCTCGTTTTTTATGATTCAGAAGATTAATGTTCAGCTCGAACGAAAAGGGTGCACAGACCAAGCCGCATTATATTCGCCAATGTGTATCATAATGATTGCGGCTGCGTCTGGGCCTCCTCTAATAACGTAATAACACTAACTTTGATATACTTCCCACCAATTACAAACACATTCCGACAGTAGTGGCCCCTATTGTTCGATAAAACTGCGCTTCATGATCTATCCCGCCACGCTATGACCATTAGACGAGCAGCGAAACCGATAAGCGGATATGCGGCGGGGCCAATCGGTCCGTGTGTACGTAGAGCCTGCGAAAACGACGAAAACCAAATATAGCAGACATGCCCTATGGTATTTTCGTCAAGTTAATCTATACGATTCGCTGAGCGTACTATATGACGCCTCATTCGATATTTCTGGTGCGCTATAATATTACCCCGAGTTATTCATTTGCCCACCTCGTGTCACGATTATAAAATTACTATACGAAGTACGTACCTTTGATATGCGATAATTTTCCATTACTCAATGGGCTGGTTTCTCCAGATTAATCGCGACATTTATGAACTGGCATTCTGGTTGTGGATGTGGACGGGAGAATAGCATCCAATTTACCCGAGTTTTTCACGTCGTGCTGGTGAATCAACTAACGGCACCCGCAATTCTCTGAAAACTGGGGTAGGTTCCGTGCCTCGCGTGAATCGTGATGGTAGTATAATTTACTCAAAAATCAGAAGACAATAAAGCGCCTTCGTGCTTTCACCGGACCCAGCTTATATTGATATCAGTCAAGTGGGCTATCCTCACATTCTGCTATGAGTCCTTAACTGCTTGAATGTCTTCGCTATGATTTTGAGATTCATTTCATCTCCTATCTATATCATCTAGGTACTCTAGTGACTTACTATGTAAACATTGCTTCCAAGTTAGCCGTGCCAATGGGGAACAAGAACCACCATCGCGTGGAACGCAAGTATTCGAGAGCACACCTCGCGATAGGTAATGGAGCTATCCGAATGCTGGTGCCGATACTTAGTGGGTTAATTTACTCCAATTCAAGCATATAACCGGACTCGCGATCATCGGAATCGCAGGTCAAGTTAAACATACTTGGTCCAGCACAATATTACACATCTATCATTATACTCAGTAGCGTATCACTAATGGATATCCCAAAATGACAAGCTGATAGATAGAATAACCGAACGAAAAGGAGAGATTTTATTGGGATAACTGTCGCCACCCTGCAAGGAGAATTCGATTCAGTAGATACTTTTCAATGCCTAGCACCTGTCAATAGGTTTTGGAAATTTGGTACAAGACAAATAGAACCCATTTGACTCATCGGGACAGAAAGGAATCTTCCACAACGATTTCATAAATTTGAAAAATGTGGCGTACAATGGCATGTCTGTAAATACACGGCATAACGAGAAGGGGAAAAAAGGGGGGATATAGAAGGATTTCACAAAAAAGCGCAAATAAGTTTCCAGCATAAGTGAATGCATAATGTCATAAACCCTTAAAACAAATCAAAAAGAAAAGTCATATTTTGTGGTGTTACAATCCAGTTTTGTTTCCTTGAAAACGCCGTGTTTTTGTAGTAATATCGTAGCTTTAGTTTAATCAGCAGAAACCAAAAATCAAATCAAAGTTGGAAGAGTAAAATTTCAAAGACAAGGCTGCAGGAAGTTGGGATAACCGATAATGGGATCGTATATCATTATTCAAGAATATTACATGTTCATGCCTGGCGGCTGAAAAAGCGTCCACGTTTTAAAAAAAATAGGGGAGCATCAGAGCCATAATCCTCGTTTGCAAAGAGCAGCGAGGGGAATCCCTAAAACAGACGTAGAGAAGCACTAAAGGGCGTTTCAAAGGCACCTAAGCTGAATCTAAGTACTGTACGGGTTTGGGGGAAGGAAGTGATAATTTCATGCCAAAGTGAAAGAAAAGAAGAGGAAATCCAATAGAGCCAATCAAATGGCGAGTCATGAACCAAGAAAGAAAGAAAGGAGACAGTAAAACCAGCGGCATTTACCATTCATACTCCCCATTAGCTTTTCGGAACACGTACCTGCATTATCGAAACTGCGTTAGTTTTGATGAACCAAAGAATAAAAGAAACCAAGAGGGAAATTGCAAAACATACTCTTTGCCATTGACTGTCAGAACCCCGTCGCGGAGTACACACTTCCACTTATTCTTCGTACGCTGGACTTTTTCATACATGCACAGCATTATCTGAGGTATACCTTCTCCATCGTCATCGTCATCAACGGGTTCTTCATCTGAGTCGTCGAGATCCGAGTTGATGGCATCCTCATCCATGTCGGGTCCATCTGTCTGAAGCATTTTTGGAACAGCTGATGGTCCAGCGACGACGGGTACAAGCGAAGGAGCGGTCTCATCCCTCGCTATAGCAGCTGCGGCTCTTCGCTTCTTACTGAGAGGCCGTACCTGCATGACATCGGACTGAATATCAAACCGTCTCAGAGCTTCGCCAATTGCATCCTCATATGTACGAATCTCTTCTCCTTCTAACACTACCTGTCGGATGTGTTCATCCGCTTCAGGTCTCGACAGACCGCCAGGTCCATCGTCGGGCCCGTCGGTCTGGAGGTGTTGTTGGGGAAGAGTGGGAAGCATCAAACCGAGCGGCCGTTGCTGCGAGGCTGCGGAACTCATCTTCTTCTCCACCATTTGTTGAGCACGTGCTGCGGCAAGGCTAGGATCACTGAGCGGTTGGCCCAAAGGAGCCGGCGGCGGCGGAGGAGGCAAGTCGTTATCGGGATCGGGCTTGATGCGAGTCCCGTCGGCTGCAAGATCCCCACCAGCCTCGTCTTCTGGTTTGGCGACAGGCTCTGGAACAGGCTCCGGATCCCAAGGGAATGCCGCAACCTTAAAGGCCGACAACTTCTCTTGCCATACCTATGGATCGCATCACACCGTTAACAAATAAACATTCATCATTATAAAAACCCATAGAAAGAAACCGAGCAATCACACAAATCACATTTCCAGTCCATGCATGGCATGGCATGGCATGGCATACATGTGTTGCAGTGGGGACAAGATTGGAATATAAGTAGGGCAGTGTTTGTTGGGGTCGGAGCAAAACGAGCAAATCGGAACAAAAGGATGGTGGCGAACGCGTCAAGCGTCTCCACCGTTCTCTGCATATAATCACAGCAGGATCCGTTCGCTCCACTCCGACTCAGAAAACCAAGTCCTCAGCCCGGTATATAAGAACGAAAAAATTTCCGCATCAGCGAAAGAGCTGGATGACGGCTAGGAGCGCTCGTCCTCTGCGAATATTCCCCCCCCTTTATTAGGAACATAAAGTCGGGTTGGGCCACTTCCTGAGCGAGAAGACACGGTAAATGCCACCAATATGCGGACACATAGTAGCAACAGCATAAACACCACGTTTCGAGACCCTTCGAACTTCGATCGATATAACCGAAGAAAGCAGCACCGATGTTTTCAAGTCTTTGCCTGTCACCAAGCTCTTTCGTGCCAGCAATGTGCTTTTCCTCGGTCAATGCAGGTGCAACGGGGATGTCGCGTGTCGCAACAAGGGGGGAAGAACAATATTGGGAGGATAGAAACAAAAGTGTTAAAGTAAAGAAACTGCTGCATACCTGCTTCAACTCCTCCAAGACGGCGG
Organism: Orbilia ellipsospora; assembly: GCA_036971675.1. Classification (NCBI taxonomy): domain Eukaryota; kingdom Fungi; phylum Ascomycota; class Orbiliomycetes; order Orbiliales; family Orbiliaceae; genus Orbilia; species Orbilia ellipsospora. The sequence goes on from JAVHJO010000006.1 coordinate 1,017,190, forward strand.
TATCGACGCCGCTATCCTCAAAGTCCATCTGACTGCTCTGGATCACATCGTGGATAACCTTCTCGTACACTTTGCCCTGTTCCACCAGCTAGTCAGCTATCCCTCTCCTGTTTCTACAGAGAGGAGCTTGGAGATAAACTCACAACACTATTATTAGTCATCGTGACCGATTAGATTGACTAGTCGTGATCTGGCGCGATAAGGTATGGGAGGGAGCAGCGTGAAGGGAAAAAGTGGCTTATAGATGGGAAATACGGGGACAGGCAAGAAAATAAGAGCGGAAGGGAGGGTGTGAGAGAGATTCTTGTGATGGTGGATGCAGATATGTGCTTATGTGATGATGATGAGAGATTGAATCAAAAAGTGGCGATATGAGACGGATGAGTGGTCTCTTCAACAGAGAATTCCTCTCAGCGATCGCAAAAAAGAGTCTCCGTGAGGATTGTTCCGTGGTTCTCGATATGAGATGGAGAGCGATGAGCGCTGAGGCTGATAATAGCTTGTCTTATGCAATAGTCCTTCCTAGGGTGTGTTCACAACTCTATCTCGATTGTTTAAGAAAGAGCCGAATATCTGGATAAAAACGATCTCCAAATGGGATTCAGCAGTTTCAATGGATTCTCATAAAACTTGTGTTTCTTTAGACGTAGACGTGCAGGGCTGGGATGCTCCTTTGTGGCTTCAGCGCCTGTCGTCGTCGACAGTTCTTTAATGGTGAGCCGAAGGGAACGGTTTGCGAGGTGGTGGGCGATGGGAGAGTATTTATAGGAGTAGGAAAAGAGGGTGAAGGGGAAAGGATCAGGTTGCAAACAGGCCAAACCCGCCGAGGAGGGAATCCTGCCGCTCAGTCACGTGATGCTTTCTGACTAAGCTTCCAACATTCCCAACACATTCTTTATTCTCAACGCAGGGTTCTTACAAGGCTGGCAGGATCCATAATTGTATGACCTTGCGCTGCGAGACCAACCTTGCGCAGTCTTGTAACTAGCCTCGCATCTGTCACATATTGTTTCTAGATATACACCAAAGAACTAGTCTCATAGCCACACTGTTATTCTATAAGATCAAGTGGAAATATATGTTCCGTAATCGCTCATTTATTATCCTTCATTCTACCATACATGACAATTTTAATACATCAATGAACCGAATTCCGATAAATAAATATATTCAAACAAATGATATCTGCAAGTGCCAGATAAGACTAGTAATTACTTGAAAATACTCAAGTCAAACCCCAAATCTTCTCACCAGCCGGCAACTTGACCTCATACTCCAACGGCAACTTGCAACTCCTGCCCTTCTCCAATTTGACAGTATACGACACCTCTCCGTTGCCAGCCACCTTCATAACCGCCATCGCAGTTCCCCACTTATCATTCAAATTCTGTGCTCCCGGAGTTCCAGTCTTAACCGCTTCTCCACCCTCTCTCAATCCCTTTGGATTGACAACATTCACACGAAGCCTCTCGTCCTCCGATACCGGTACTTGATCCAGCACCGTCAACGTCAGCATCTGCGCCTTGGCGTTGTGAATGAATATGCTCCTCTTGAAAGTCGTCACGTTTTCTTTAGATATGAACCCTTGCGAGGACGACACGAGCGTGGGTTTGGCGTAGGAGACGTGCACGCCCGTATCGACGCCGAGGGAGAGCGAGATTGTGTCGTCGGGTGGGCAGTGCGGGATGGTGGTCTGGCCGAGGAAGGAGCCGTCGACGGTTAACCCGGCGGTACCGCGGAGGAAGGTGTGTTTGGAGGTGTTCTTGAAGCGAGCTTTGAGGAACGCAGCAGATCGAAGCTTGGCGACTGCGACAGAAGTGAAGTTTACGGCGGGGATATCGATCGTGCCGATGACTTGACGGCGCACGAGGGGGGAGGATTTGATTGTTTTGAAGCCTGAGATGTCGTAGGTTGTTGTCATGCCGTAGGATTCAGAGCTGGAGGATTCGGCTACCAGCATGGCATTGCGGGCTGGGGCGAGGGTAGAGGCTTCATCATCGTCGCTGGACTCGTTTTCGGGTTTTTCGGAGAACCCTGTGGCTACTGCTGCGCCAAATCCTGTGGCTGCCGCGCCAAATCCGGTGGGTGCGGGGGCGGTCTGCGGTTGTAGGGGCATGTCGCCAAGTGTGGATGCTCCGAAGGCGCCTCCTCCAAATAGGCCTGCCGCATTGCTAAGTGCTATGTTTGATGGAACATGTGCCTGCGCTTGCACTATGTCTTGCTGCTGTTGCTGCTGTATCTGCTGATAATGCTGCTGCGATGGTCGCTGGTTGTTCACCATTTGTTGGCGGGCCAAGTGCTTTTGCTGCTGCTGCTGCTGCTGCTGCGCCTGCGCTTGTAGCTGGTTGCCTAACACCTGCTGTTGATTGAATAGTGCTTGCTGTTGCGCCGGTGAGTTAGATTGAGAATGTAAAATCTGAGGGTCATCTCGTCGAGCCATCATGAGACGCTTTTTGTTCTGCTGCTCGAGCAGCATCAACTTCATTTGATACTGTAGAGAAAGGTCAATACTCCACAAAGAAGGGTATTGACCTGAAGGGAAATTCGAGGCAAGAAATGGGAGAGTAGGGAGAAACTTACGTCATTGAGTATATGACCCTGTTGCGCATTCATCTTATTCCTAGCGTTCTTGTTACCAAACATGACGCCCTTCTTGGCGAGTTCCTGCTGTTCTTTGATCGAATACAAGCCAGCGGTATTATCTTCACTATTTGCATTTTGTCCTTTGCTGAGCGATAAGGTCCAAGGAGCAAGGCTGGGGACCATTTCTCTCAATCCGCCAAAAGTCTGAGCGGATGATGAGAATGTGATCTTTGCATCCCGCCAGGTCTCGTAGGTCTTATTCTCAAAATGGGCACGGTAGATGACTTGACCCGTTTTAGCAATGCTGTCTAGGCGAAGGTCGTAGCGTGGGTACCATTGGGCATTGTTAACGACTATCGAGACGGTTAGTTCTGATTCTTTATTTCATAGATTATCTTGGATGATACATACGATATATGAGAGTGAGACTCGCTTCGGTGTCGGCATTGGCTTCAACCATAACCTTGACACGGTAAGAATGATTTGGACGAAGACTCATGTTCGCGTTCTTCTGGGCCAGCTTCTCCCTCTTCGCTTCATCCTTTTTAGACCGCTCCTTCGCCTTTTGCTTCGCAATCTTGGCTTTAGCGGCAGTCGGTTTCTTCGCCGTTTTCAGCTTTTCCTTTTCCTTCTTAGCTAGCTCTTTTTGTAGATTCGAGAGGTTTAGCTTGGCCGTTTTGTTCTGTGCGTACAGAATCTTGCGGTTCTGTTGGTACGCGTCGAGGAACTGGGTCATAATTTCAGGCTGAGCCCACTCGGCGGTTATAGTAGCACCGTATCTTTCGAGAGCGGCAAGTTGTGTCTCGGCATTTTTCACCTCTTCTTGCGCGTCATCAATTTGCAGACGGATATCTCTTATCTGCTCGTTGATGGCTCTGACTTCGGAAAAGTCAGGGTCATCTTCAGGATCTAAATCGGACTCGGATTCGGATTCTTGTTGAGATTCTTCATCTTCATCGTCAGATGATGGAGTGTTATTTTGAGGAGGCTGTCCGAACCAGCCAGTATAAGGGATCGGGCGCATCACGTTTTCGACGACCATATCGGTGATTATGGCGTCGCCTTTACCCTCAACTTTGATGGAGTGCTCTTGGCACCAACCCGTCAAGTTTTTGATTGTGATTTCATTCACGCCAGTCTGTTTTATGCAACACTCTTATTAGCAATTGGAATTTCAATGCATGTGATATTACATATATTTGTGTGGATATGCGTGTAGGGAATGACAGTTATTGAGTGATTAATAGTGAACGGGACATACTTGAAGGTGGACATTATCAATGTCACGGGTGATCTGGGCCTGGTCTGGGTAGAGGACGACAGAGTTGGCGCAAAGGTCCTTGATATCGAAGACCAACTTGTGGGGGTCTTCGAAGGTGCCGGCGGCAGTGCTCTCTTTGACCACCTCGGCTTCCTTGCCTTTGATTGATGTGGATGTTTCTGGATCACGAGCCATGGCGATCGATGAGATAGTGTTGGGTATGTGGTTTTTTGGGGATGTACGGTGGGCAATCTCGAGGAGCTTAGTATTTAGGAAAGATGGGAAACGGGCGAAATTTGCAGAGAAATGGGAATCGAAAAACGAGCACTGAGATAGACAATAATATATAACAAATCGCAATAGCAGTGATATGGGGTAATATAGCAGGATGATCTGGACGGATGGCTGATGATGATGATGATTTTGATATCCCGGAAGTCAAATCGAATCAATCAATGCGAGGCATTCAAGGCACGAGGCACAACGAGATCAAAATGGCAGTCCGTGCGAGCGGGTGGGCCTCAAGCGATATGTGTAACAATCAATCAAACGATCATTCACGAGCGAGATCAGTCACAACCAACGGAAGAGCGGAAAAAAAAACACAGAGTCAATGCAATATAGCGACGATATAATAAAAGTATAGACAATAGCAATCAATGGAGAATATTGGTTGTATGAGTAAGCCAGTAACAGTAGCTCAATGTGCAGCTGAGGGACAATGAATGCTATGGGCGCGGACAGACTGCTCTGAAGGCGGACAGAAAGGCGAGCTTAAATGCCCTGACAGGATCCAACAGACAGTTCGGTCCAAGGCAGAATTAATTAGACTTTTCGTATTTCACCCGCAATTACTCTTTGGATCCTGTTAGCACGTACACAAACGGAAGGAACCGAATCCTGCCCATCAATTGTTTTCTTCCCTCTGGCTTTCATCCCACCTCGATTGACTAACCGCGCACGATATGCTGGCTTTCTCCAACTTCAAGTCTTCAAACTCGATGCGCATCGCGATATCGATGCATTCGTCGCTGCAAGCGAGGTGGGTCAACTGCTGTAAACATACCTCGGCTCCGAGGCGCGACGATGGGACGGATAATTATAGCCAACAGTTCAACCGCGAGCTTCCTTTCTTCCCCTCGTCCCCGTGATCATCTTTATCTCCTCCTCATCTGTCTTGTAGATAATAGTATATGTGAGCACTTGAATACTCTGTAGACATAGATTTCTTCCTTTCAAATTCTTCAATCGAATAAATTGGTCTCTTCCTTCTGCTAGCTACAGCCAGCTAAATATTTTAAACCGTAAACATAATAATGCCGACCGTATTCCCACAACCGCCTCTGCTCAGTCAGATCAGATATTTAATCAAGCTCCTGTGGATGAATAACTTTGTCAAATTCTACCTCTTCCTGCGGTATATATTCGGCCCTTATTCGGGTCAATTGATCTATTCCACTCTATCCAAAAATTCATTGCTAACATCCACTTAGACGACTCTATCGCTACGGCTACTACAAAGACTCCCCGACCCTCACACTCTCCATCCCCCAACACCACCTCCCCTCATCCTGGTCCCCCTCCAGCGTCGAAATTTACCTCCCGAAAACCTACTCCCATCCACCTCCCTCGACTACCACACCCTCATCCCCAAACAAAAAGCTCCCGCTTATCCTCGACCTCCACGGCGGCGGCTGGACAGTCGGCCACCCAGTCCTCGACTCCCAATTCAACCGCTACATCTCCGACGCCACCTCTTCCATCGTCATCGCCCTCCCATACCGTAAATCTCCATACGTCCAATGGCCCACCCAAGTCCGCGACCTCACGGCCCTCATCACCGCCGTCCTATCCGATGAACGTATAACCCATCTCTACGACCCGACCCGGGTTGCCATCGCCGGGTTCAGTGCGGGCGGCAACCTCGCCACGGTCCTTTCATACCAACCCGAGTTGAAGGGCAAGCTGCAGACCGTGGTGGGGGTATACCCCGCCCTCGACTTCACGATGACGGTGCAAGCCAAGCTGGACACGCGACCGAAGCATGCGGGGAGGGATATCCTGGAGGATATGGCGCATTGGTTCGTGTGGGGTTATATCCCCGATGGTGTGGACCGGGAGGACCCGAATTTGAGTCCGTTGTATGCGAAGAAGGAGGACTTACCGCGGAATATGTACCTGGTGGGGTGCGAGTATGACATGCTGAATATTGATTGTAAGAACTTTTACGCAAAGTTTGGGAAGTTTGAGGAGGTGAATATGGTTTATGAGGAGGTGAAGGGGGTCAAGCATGGGTTTACGCATCAGGGGAAGGAGAGGATGGATCCAGCGGAGGATAAGAGGCTAGATGGGCTTACGTTTGCGCTGTATGATAGGATTGCGGCTTGGTTGGTGAAGGTTTGGGAGGGCGAGGAGGTGGGGAAGGCGGTTGTGAAGGATGTGAGCGGCGATGTGGAGAGTGAACCGGTAGGCGGAGAATTGGGTGATGATATTGTGATCGTGTGAGGCTATTATCGAAGCTTGGACCGGCATTGAACCTGTGGATCTATATCTCTTTCATATTCAACAGTTTTGGACATGGTCTAAAGATTAATTCCTGCATGAAGGGGTATATCTGGATATGAAAACGTGTAACGCCAACATTGAACATTTCCGATAAAATTTACAACGGAACAACGGACCCCGATATGGCCGTGTGTCCATATGATCATGGGATATCACTATATTCATCGCTCGGAAAGATTCAACGTCTAGACGCTAAAGGACTGCACTCCTAATATAGTAGTCGCAACATTTGAACAAGGCCCCGTCGTCGGTACCGGTTGCGCTCGTGGAACCGAAGCGAAACTGCGCCCATGCACTAAAAAAAAAAACATGACGGAACAATTACGTCTCCGAAATCCCCGATGCTTGTAAGCAGTGATAACGTTACTATGCGTAGATACGTGTATATAAAATGTTTTGTAGGTGCTGTAGGATATACCTCGGCTCGCCGAATCCTTCTGCTTCTGAATGAAACAATGAACCAAAATGTGTGCGTTGAGGCTATATAGGGGTGATAGCTGGAAGACCCGGAAGTTGGCTCACCCGCGCGAAAGCTCTGGAAGCTTAGGTATCGCGGCAGCTTTTAAGCCTGTGCGAGCAGTTACTTCTTTTGGAGACACCCCCGCGACGGGAAAGATGCTGTTTCTGGACCGACCATGACGGCAGAGCCGGTGGGGGGCTACGTACATCCAGGTTTTCAAGCTAATGAACTCTCCAGCAAATTTAAATAAAGTGTGCAATCTTGTGGCCTCGAGAGAAATCTTGAAGCTTTGTATTTACAAAAAGTTAACCCTGTCGGAGTACCTTTCAACTCATCTTCATCTTCATATCCTCTTACATCATTCCTGCATGCAAATCAACACTAGCTCCCTCCTTGTTTCTACGATTGTTGGATTTTGAACAGTATTGTGTTGTCGAAGGATCACTTTTATTCAGTGAAAAGCATCTTGAAGCCGGAATGATCAAGTGCTGATTTTAAGAAACGGAATCCTATCGTGTCATCAATTGACATATCTATCTGGCATCCTGCAGAACCAACGGCGGTATCAAAGGGAGCGCTCTGTTGCAGGTTGCGAACTCACATGTTGCCTTACCTCTAGCGCAGCCCAAGTGCAAGCTGCAGGATAACAATTATAGTTCTTTATCATATAGACATATCACATCAATCATCTTATACATGCAACATAAATAAACCCTTCTTTTTTCCTTGTCCTTCATTGTCTCTTCGTCTCAAACCATCTTCCCCAGAATAAGATCACCATCTATCAAATTCAAAATGACATCCCTTCTCTCCCGCTTCAGCCCAATCCCCTACTTCCCACCTTACAAAGGTCCCTACGAGGTTGGCACACTAGACATCGAACTCCCCGTCTCTCCCTTCATTGACTCTGGTCTTTCTCCACCTTGTCCATCACACTCTGATATCCCCACCGTTCAATTCAGACTATTCTACCCCGCGGCGTTGAAGGGCCAAGCAACGGCTGACGGATCACAAAGCGGGGCGACTTGGATTCCGTCGCCACGGAAAGAGTATGTTGCCGCGTACTGCAAGTTTGCGGGCGCAGGAGATTTTTTGGCAAATGTGCTTTCGTGAGTATTCCTTCCTCTTTGAATATTATTTCTATACCGTCCTATATGCAAAATAGGAGATGTCGAAGTCATTATAGCAAGTATCTCTTCAAGAATTTGAAAACGCTCTAAATAGAGACGAGTATTTCTATTTTACATAGTATACTAACCACAGAAATCGCGTGGTGAATTCAAGGTATATTCCACGCCACGTATACTACATCAAACTCCCAGTCCATCCCGCTCACCCGATCCTCCCCGAATCGAACGCCGGTGATCGTTTCCCGGTCGTAATATTCTCCCACGGCCTCGCTGGGACGAGAAATACATATTCCTATCTAACCGCCTCACTGGCCTCTCACGGCGCCGTTGTACTCTGTCCTGAACACCGGGACGGTAGCGCACCTGCAAGTTTCATACGAGAGCCTCGACATAAATCCGGCTTATCAGAATTACAAAAACAGAATCATCCTAACCACAAAGGAGCAGAGAATACCCCATCTCTTGCAAACGTTCCGGACGGCGTCCCGCGCACTCCGAGTTCTAGTGGATCGGATAGTGAAGACGACAAGAACGTTAACTCGAATACATGTCCACTGAAAACAACGGGAAAGAGTTTGAATTCAAAAGATGAAAAGCAAACCATCAGAAGAGTAGACTATATCTCTCAACCACACGAAATCTCTACCGCAACCGCCACCATAAGAAACAAACAACTGGAAATCAGACTATGGGAGCTTGGTGTCCTCTTCGCCGTTGTGAAAACACTAAACTCAGGACTCGAAGGCATGGACATAACCGATGACTTTCACGTCTTCCCCAGCGCGACAACAAATAAAACTAAAAATACAAACACCAAATGTCCTTCGACACTACAGTTGTTACAAATGTTCAAAAACAGGCTAGATATCTCCACGGGAGGTGTAACATGGATGGGCCACTCTTTCGGCGGAGCTACTATCACACAATTCGTAAAGAGCTGCTGGTACGCCCCGCTCTTCCGTCAGAACGGCGAGTTGAAAGACCCGCTATATGTTCCGTCTGATACCCTCACGCGCCATTTCCATCCGGATGGCGAGATTGGGGAACGGTCGAGAGCGCCAGCGACAGTGTTACTGGATACATGGTGTTTGCCGTTGTTGGGTGACCGGACGAGAGCATTGTGGAAACGAAGGTTACCAGGGCCGACATTGGGTATCTTGAGTTTCCAGTTTTACAAATGGAAGGAGAACTTGAGGGGCTTCAGGTAAACTATATTCTATAACGGGAAAACCCGGACTGGCATGGAATGGAATATGATACTAATGGTGTTTAAATATAGACATGTCATGAGTCGAAAAGGCGGCGCGTTTGAAGAACAATGGTTCGGTGACGCTCAAGATGAACGTAACGAACAAGTCACACCATCACTCCCAAAACTAGATAGAAGTTCAAGTATGGACGTAACGCCGCAACTGCCCACCGGTTTCAGTCACAGCGATGAAGCTAAACTTCAAAGCGGAGAAAAAGACGTTGTTGAGGAAGATGAGGAGGAAAACTCTCTATCGCTGAAACGAACAGCGAGTAGAGTTTCGCAGAGGTCTATGCCGGGACAGCCGGATAGGAGGTTATATTATGCCACAGGGTCAGCGCATATGTCGCAGAGTGACTTTGGGGTGCTGTTCCCTAGGTCGGCGAGATATTTTACAAAGGTTGATGATTCGGAGGGGGTGTTGGATTTGAATGTTAGGGCTTTGGTGGAGTTTATGAGGGAGAGGGGATTGAATATGACACCCTTTGCGGAAGGGGTGGAGAGGGACCGGGAGATTTTTGGAGAGGGGGTAGTGAAGGGGTGGGAGGTTGTATCTTTGGAGTTGGGAGAGGAGGGAAAGGCGAAGAAGAAAGTAGAGGAGGAGAAGAAGATTGCATTGGTTGACGGTGATGTTGTGAAGGGGAGACGTGGGAGTACGAAGCTGTAGTATCTTCCTTCATCGATCTACCCTCTTTGACTTCATGTAACACTGCTATTCTAGGTATTTTGTGCATAGAATTAGGTAGTTATCCGATATATAGAAATAATAAGAAGTATAACTTAAAAATCTGTGGAATCGATATTCTATGTGTTTGGGTACGATTTAATGTTGACGTTGTTGCATTTTGGTGGTTGCCAGGGTCCGGGCTGTTGACAGGCGACGGATCGGACCAATTTAGGCAATTCCGACGTCTCTCGGCGCTCATTTCAATCTGATGGCAATAACAACAACGGCCGCCTCCTTCCTTCGTCGTTCCTTCGATTCGGTTTAATTGCGATGACATGTCTCTCGTTTAGTCTTCTCTTTCGATATCCTTCGACGGTGTGTATATGTAACTCGTCATTCTTTAGCTATACCTTGACCTCTTGGGCATAAGGTGGCGACATATTCTATGTATCCTTTGTAATATAGGGCAGTCAAAAGCGCAGCCAATTACTCTGTATGCAACTGATTATCAGGGGATCCCACCGACGTTACATTCACCCAATCGATCTCTTCGCCCGTCGCTCATTAACGGATCCCTCTAAAAATAAAAAAAATATCCGACCGTAGTCACCGTTCTCAATCATCTTTACGCTTTCCTTCAAATCCCGCCTCTCACTTACCACGAAGTTGATTGCCATATCACCTCACTCCTCCCACCACACATATCTCCACCAAAATAAAACTACCTCTGCGGTTGATAAGTATCTCCGTCAAATTACCAGGGGATACACGTAGAGCGATGAATTAAATGTCTTCCGCCTACCGCCACGATTATCTAGAGCCCCCCCACGCCCGCCGGCCTTTCCTTCATACAGACATCGACTCCTCAGGTCCCTCCTCCACTGCAGTAAACTCACGGGAGGGAACAATATACAACGCCTCATCCGATCATCTCCTTCACACCCCCACCACATCTGCAGCAGCGGCTGCTGCGACCTCTGGTGGCCGTTTACCACCTCAACCGAGGGCTATCGAAATCCCACCTGGTGAAATCGATCTTGTCCAGCCGCTCAGAGGCGCGCCATTGGGATCAAACGCAAACGACGACCATCCGGTCACCCCGGAACACGGAGGGGAAGATTTATCTTCTGAACAGGTTATTTCGGAAAAACCGAGCTTTTATACCCGGTTTACTTCAAAGTGGAGGAATCCTACCATTGCCGCTATCATCATCATGTTGATTATCGGGTTAATCATTGGGTTGGCCGTCGGGTTGACAAGGGGTGATTCGAAAGGTGGCGCGAAGTTGGTCAAGAGCAGACCGTTTTATCCTACTCCCAAGGGTGGAACCGTGTCTTCGTGGCACGAGGCTTACAGCGAAGCAGCAAAGCTGGTTGTTGAAATGTCCGTTCCGGAGAAGGTCAATTTGACAACGGGTATAGGGTGGAGTATGGTGAGTTTTTTTCCCCAATTCGGTCAGTACTGTTATTCGGTATGCTGATTCATAATGAAGGGACCATGTGTGGGCAACACCGGGTCTACTAAGAAATTTGGAGGCCTCTGTCTCCAGGACGGTCCGACGGGTCTTCGATTCATTGACGATATTACCGCTTTCCCCGCCGGTGTCACGGTCGCCGCCACTTGGTCCAAATACCACATGTACGCTCGCGGTAAAGCTTATGGTGCTGAGGCCCGTGCGAAGGGTGTCAACGTTGTTCTGGGCCCTTGCATCGGTCCTCTCGGTCGGTTCCCAGTCGGCGGTCGTAATTGGGAGGGATTCGGCTCGGATCCGTATCTACAAGGTGTAGCTTCGTCCATCACTATTGAAGCCATCCAGAGCGAAGGCGTCATCGCGACGGCCAAGCATTTTATTGGAAACGAACAGGAGCGATTCCGACAACTTCCTGAAGCGCACGGTCAGGGTTGGCCTAACGTAACAGAAGCTATCAGTGCAAATATTGGAGATAGAACCCTGCACGAATTGTACCTCTGGCCTTTCGCAGAATCTGTCCGCGCAGGTGTTGGAGCCATCATGTGTTCTTACAACCAGGTCAACAACTCTTACGCCTGTCAGAATAGCTACCTCCTCAACAACGTGTTGAAGGATGAGCTGGGATTTCAAGGATTCGTTATGAGCGATTGGTTGGCGCATCACGCTGGTGTCGCTGCGGCGCTAGCGGGGATGGATATGACTATGCCTGGAGATGCCATCTCGTTCTTGGATGGAGAGACGTACTGGGGTGGATATCTCACCGAGTCGATCGTGAACAAGACGGTGCCGATCGAGCGATTGGACGATATGGCTTTACGCATCGTTGCGACATGGATCAAGATGGGCCAGAATATCGATTATCCCGAGGTTTCATTTTCATCGTGGACCAAACTACCAGAGGGCTTGGTGAACCAAGGTACATATGAAGGCGCAATGGGTATCGTCAACGAGTTTGTTGACGTGAGAGCAAATCACTCGGCTCTCGCGCAGGATATAGCCACAGAGGGAATTGTATTGCTTAAAAATTCAAAGATCCACGGAAACACGACCTCGCTACCTATTGACGACACGAAATTACCGAGAGCGATTATGATATTTGGATCCGATGCCGGTCCCAGCTCCATTGGTCCTAACGGGTGCGTTGACCGAGGATGTAATAATGGAACTTTGGGACAGGGATGGGGATCCGGAACCGTGGAATATACCTACCAAATCACACCACTGGAAGCGATCCAGTCTAGGTTATTAGGCAAGCGAGGCGCGAGAAGACCTACGACGGAATATACCCTTGACGACTACGACTTAGGCAGAGCATCAAGGCTCGCACAAACACCGGGCGCCAAGTGCTTCGTCTTCGTATCCGCAGATTCAGGAGAAGCGTACATCGATTCGGAAGGAAACCTAGGTGACCGCAATGATCTATACCTCTGGCACAACGGCGACGATTTAATCACAACCGTTGCCGCAAAATGCAACGACACCGTTGTAGTAATACATAGTGTCGGCGCGGTCGTAATGGAACAGTGGATCAATAACCCGAATGTCACCGCCGTGCTAATGGCACACCTACCCGCCGCCGAATCAGGGTCTTCGCTGGTTAGCGTCCTGTGGGGTGATGTATCTCCCTCCGGACATCTCCCGTACACCATCGGCAAGAGCCTAGAAGATTACGGTCCTTACGGTGATATCCTCCGAGAACCCAACGGTCCCATCCCGCAAGACGACTTTGCGGATGGGTTAGATATCGATTACCGCTACTTTGACGCCAACGGCATCGAACCCCGCTTCGAATTCGGCTTCGGTCTTAGCTACACGGAATTCGAATACGGCAATCTAACAATCCACAATGTATTCCAAGGCAACCTAACCTCGGACCCGCCCCCGCCCCCAGATAAACTCACCCCGCCGGATATGAAGTCCAAGATTCCTAAACCCGAGGATGTGACGTTTCCTACCGATTTCAACCGGTTGAGGAATTACCATTACCCATGGATCACGCGACAGCAAGCTTCCGCTGTCTCCGCTATGCTCGCCTCGGATAATAAAACGGAGTATCCTTACCCTACCGGATATGAAACCGAGCAGCAGACCGGGTTCGTCCCCGGCGGCGGCGGAGAGGGAGGAAATCCTTCGCTGTACGATGTGATATTTCACGTAGATGTTGATCTGAAGAATGTGGGCGAGAAACCGGGCAAGACGGTGCCGCAGCTTTATGTTAGTTTCCCAGCTGGGATAACAGAGTATACACCATTGAAGCAGTTGAGGGGGTTTGAAAAGATCGGGGTCGGGCCGGGCGAGAGCGTGACTGTTGGGTTTGACATAAGGAGGAAGGATATCAGTGTTTGGGATGAAGTTGGGGGACGGGGATGGTATATCCCAGTTGCGAAGAAAAAGGCGGTAGGTGAGGGCTTCACGTTCTGGGTCGGGCAGAGTAGTAGACGGGGTGGGGTTGAGGGGACGACCTAGGGACGTTTTATATTTTTCTTTGTATATATATTCCTTGTAATGATTGGACTCTTGGTTTCTGGATGAGTATAATACTTAATGGGCTAATGGGCTTTGAAAGAAGGAAGGCGTTTTAGGCGTTTTTATGCCACACCTTGTATTGCCCTTAGGTTAGATGCATGCGTTGCATTTGTATTTGAGCGGCTTTTACATGTTGTAAAGTAGAATTTGGCAATTTTTAATTCATAATGAAGTATTGCATTGGATTTCATGACAACTAGAAGACTAATTAGTACATGAGGGAGACTCGGAGCAACCGGTGTTTGCGTAGCAGACCGTGGTGCAGCGAGGAAGGGATAGAAAGCAAAACGTTAAGATGCGAATCAACCGATATGACGCCGTGACAATGCTTTGTATCTAGAAATCTTGGAACAGGAAATTCGCCTTGGAACGTGGAAAGAAATGAGATGGGAAAAAAAAATAGAAAGAGAGACGCCCTAGAACATGCCTTATCATGAAATCTAACGTAAGAGGAGATATGCAAGAAGCTAATAAATGAGACGAACCAAAGGTAATAGGCCGTTCAGTCCATTCTTCTCTTCTTAGATCGGCTGGAGCTACCATCACCCTGGCTGGACTCGGATGGCTCATAATCCTCATAGACAATTTTTGGTGGGGCCAGATTTCCACTACGCTTGCGATAGTCCTCCAACTGCTCGAGGAACATAACCTCTTCAGCAGTAACGAGTTCTAGCTTCTCCTTCTCACTAAAGATAGGCTTTGGAGGGCCATGCGTGAAAAGTTTCTGATCGCCATCAGATCCCTCATCATCCTCATCGTCCTCGTCCTCCTCATCCTTTAGGGACACTTGAGTATTGCGGTGACGGCCACTTCCACGGATAGGTTCACCATTAATGCTCTTAAATCCGAGAGTTTCCGCGCGATTGTCCAACATTCGTTCGATACGGAGCACGTCGTCGCTAGTCTTCCAGCGACGGTCCATGAGTGCCATTATGCGCGGATCGTAGAAACGACTGAGAATGTATGCGGTGGAAAGAGCTGCGACTTGTTGTTTCCCATCTGGAAGAGTTCGTGCAACCCACTTGGGACGATCTGTACCGATATTTTTGATGTAATTTGGGACTTTGCGGTCCAGGTGTTTAGCGATGTATTCGCCCTCACGGGGATACATTGTCAAAACGTCGCCGAGAACGTAGAAGATGAAGACACGTTCGACATTGCCTTTTTCATCGGTTGATGGGTCGGCGGTAGTTGCAAGGACAATTCGGCGGACGATGAGAATGTCATATTGCTGAGGATCCCAGACTGAGACATCGGGGAGGAAACCACCCTTGCGAGGGATACGGACCGCATCTCCAATCCAGAGCTTCTCAGGGCCGAGAAATAGACCTTTGAGTTCATACACGATCTTGGTCTAGTGAAGAGTTGATGTTAGTGACTAGAGAGCTGTTAATAAGAAGATGAGGCTCTTACGCTATCGTAAATGCTGTGATCATTAGCGTCACGTGCGACGATGAAGTAGCTGCTGCAGGCTTCTTCGGCAGCCGCCTTTGAGTCTTCATCCACAGTGATATTGCGGGGTTCGTCAGTCTGTGGGACTTTGGTCCATGGAAGAAGATCGGACAGATGAATCATATGCACATCTGTGTCTGAGCCACATTTTTGCACACGATAGAAGCCGCGGTTCTGATCAACGGAGGTGTAGATGTTTGCATAGTCGGCGAAGCTCGCAGTTTCAGGACCATTGATGACGACAGCTGCGAACCAGGTCCCTCCCAGCTCTGCTGTTTCCAATCGAAGATGGGCCCAAACTACTTCACCCTTTCTGAACTTCCATCCGCCATCTTTGATATCCCTTTCGGTTTCGATAGCTGCTTGGATCAAGTTAGCTTGGATTGCGACAGTCTTAACAGCTTGAGCTCTGCTGCTGCTTTCGGCTGCCATGGTTGGTGTTTCTTTTGAGATCGAAGTTGGAGCTGCATGATTCTTTCTAACGCCCAGGCAATATTTACAACCGCAAGCATGCAGAGGCTGGTATGGCAGGGTAGTATTCTTAGGTAAGCCGCTGAGATGAAAGAAGAGACGTTAGCATAGCTGTACCTTTCGTGGCTGTTAACGCCATGAGAACACTAGACACCTACATAAGAGAATTCCGATGCATATACAGTATTGACAACAGATGCGGGAAGAATTCATTAGGCGACCTGAATCTTATAGAGAATGGGTGACCATAGAGATATGTATCGGTGCGTTTCAAGTGTTCCACACCGCTGTCGTCGACTATCACTATTTGTTGGGCAAATAAACGATACCGATCAGGAAGACGATCCAGAATATACCCGGCTATCAGTGCAGGTTAGCCAGCTCATTTTCAATTCTCACGATATCAACAAACACTTACAATAGATATCATCGCTGACCGGTAGACCCAAACTCTGCACGATAGCATCTGCAAGTTTAGTGCGGTACAAAAGATCCTGCTTCTCGCCATCACCGAGCGAAACAAACCATTCTAGAGTTTCGCCGGGTTTGTGCGATATAGATTTTAAATTATCCTTCAAATTCTTTGGATAGTCGTCTGTGATGGCATCCGACGTTGGTAGCGCAAGTCTAAGAACTTTGCGAGAACCGTACCCATGTACCAAAGCGACAGTGCCATTTTCACTGTACACTACAGCTTCGCGCCCAGACATTTTCGACAGCCGCCACAGCGAGAGGCCCGCCGGGTAGTAATTCGTACACTGCGTTTATGTGGGAAGGGTGTTTAAGCTTGAGGTTGTTTGATGTGAATTGGATTTGGTGTCGTCGCGATGTAAACGCGCTCCACAGATCTTCATTGTAAGAGCCAATCTTGGTGGTAGCAGAAGAGTGATGTCGCGCGGCCAACATGCAACACAACGACGGAACAATGCTAATCTTAACCTTAACCTTTGAGTATCAGCGCAGCGAGATTACTTTGAGCCCTCGAATTCAG
Organism: Orbilia ellipsospora; assembly: GCA_036971675.1. Lineage (NCBI taxonomy): Eukaryota > Fungi > Ascomycota > Orbiliomycetes > Orbiliales > Orbiliaceae > Orbilia > Orbilia ellipsospora. The sequence goes on from JAVHJO010000006.1 coordinate 1,034,016, forward strand.
GTACATTAAGGCATAAAATGCTTTTATGGGCTAGTTTCGAGCCGTAATTCGATGAAGTATTAATGCTGGCCAGCAGTCCCTCAATCAAGAAACCAAAGTTGAGTATTTGCAATGTTGGCTAATACATGCATGCTAAAAGCACATCTGCACATAATATATGCACCCCAGAGAGGCATATCTGCATATGCATATGATTAACAAAGCGACGGGCCGTTGAGGCAAACCTTTAATGTACATGAAGACTAAAATTCAACTAAATTGACTTCACTTCGTTCACTGTAGGTCGTCCTAGCGATTTCTACGCTAGCTCTCGCACTAGACATAGGCTATATAAACATGGTCCTATTGATTTTACTAAGCTGCAAGTTTGAGAAAATGTCCAAAATGCAAAATGAATAATAAAATATACCTGGATCCAGATAACAATAGTCTTGCATGATGCAGCTGAGAAAACCCGCCCTTGGATAATAAAATCAAAAAACACTCTTTATGGCCAGTAATTCCACTTTCTTTCCCTCTTACCAATCAAGTACTCAAACATTTATGACGAAGCTAGGCAAGAAGAAAGTCGAAGGTTAGTTCGTAATAAATCGGCGACCCTCAACATCCAACAAACAACGCAAAGAAAAATACGGTTCAATTTCTCAGATTTATAAAAACATCTTAGTAACCACATGGGTTTCTTAATGTACTATATGCATAACTCCTTGCATTAAGTCCATGTCTTCAGGTTGTTTCGAAGTTTGTACAGAATAAGGTTCTCGGAACTCATCATAGTGATCATTTTGATATGTGCTTAAGCTCAATATAGCCTCCGGCTCCGAGCTCAGACATCAGAATGGGAAGGTGTCCTGTTTCCGAGAAGAAAAACGTCGGAGAAGAAAGAAGGATTAACATAGAAAACTGTTTGCATAACGGCGCCAACATGATCTATTTTCGAAATTTCAACTAAAGAACAAAGTCATTTTCAAGGAGCTCCGTACATGGGTGTCGACAACCTCACAAGGCTCAGAAAAATCGAAGATCCGGCCTAAAGAAAAAAACATTACAACCCCAATACATAAACCGATTCCATGAGCTTGCCGAATAGGAAAACTTCCCGTAGGTCTACCTGATGCTCTTTGTAGTCCCTGTCGATGAAGTGATTCTACAATCACGAGCGGCTCGTAAAGCTCGGTCTCAGTTGGTTCCAATATACCACATATGACTGGCTTGCTGAGAGGGTTTTGAAATTTTGAAACTTTCAAAGCAAAATTTTAGCGATTCAAAAAACGTAAAGATGCTATGCTTCCAATTATATTGGAAAAACGCTCGATGACGATGTCATTTCGCATTGACCCTTGTGCATGCGCCTCCGGGATATATGCATAGCAGTCCGTACTATATGTAGTCATGAGGTCTATCGCCGTCGTGAGTTCCCGTCCTCGGATCTGTTCGATTCCGTATCTGAAATATCCCGAACGGATCAATCGTGGGAGCATGAGCAGTCTAGACCTCTTCTTTTCATACTTGATTGGTTAGAAAGATAGTTTGAGCAAACTTTGGCTCCATCGAAGTCTACTGGGTTCACACCGACATATTACTCGCTTAGGAAAAGCCATCATGCGAGACGAAGCCGATGTGAGTTTGAATGAGCAAGTGAGACCCACCGTCTCATTTTCAAAATTTCGAGCGGCTTACTACCGAATCCTTTTATTTCGCTAAGGAGCTTCCCGTTTGCTTCTTTGAGCAACGGTTCCTGAGAAAAAAGAGAGAAACGAGAAGATATTAGTGCTTAAGGTATTTGAACATTGGATTGGCTGTATAGAGAGCGCGCGCGAGGTTTCTAAAGTCTCAGCCTTGGTCTTATCTTTCAATCCTTCTCAAAGTGCAATATTTGAATGCCAAATCTTTCGGATTTAATCCCTTTTTGTCCTTGGAGACAGGATTCACAGTTTGCCCTACTTCGTTTGCACGTAGGCCAATATGCAGGAATTTTATGTAGAACGTTTGAAATATCTGAGCATGGGCAGAGCTCGTCAATCCCAATCACTCATACCTTTGGCGAGCAGCGAAAAGCAAAAGAATTTCTCAAAACTAGGAGCCCCTGGTTCTAAAAAGACAAGGACGGGAATCCGGTACCCTTGAATTCAAGGCTGGTTGCCTACCTTCCCTCCGCTGCCCTCGAATCTGGTTAGTACGGGCCCAAAGCCTTGGACCCAAACTCGAGAAGATCCAAAGTATCGTCACGAGAGGCTTCAATTTCCGCGATTCTACGGCTTCGATAAACTCCGAATATTGATTTTAGATTGTTTCAACAAGATCCGAACGAGCTAGCTTTGAAGCTTCAAGCTCCACTTTTCTGCTTTCTGCAGTATGCACGATAATCGATACGTAAAATTTAAACCTAAAGCAGGTCTATTATCCCGATAGTCGAGAGCTTGATATCAGGAGAAAATCCACTTCCTGTACCTTTTTCTTGGCTCATCTCTTTCATCATATGACGATGGAAGAACACCCTTCATCGAGAACCAATCGACCAAGTTATTGCGAACTGTGTGGCGTGTGTCTCACATTATTTCTTTTTAAAAAAACCCTTCGGTTGCAGGTCGACTCGGGAGACACCCACGAGGCTTGCATGGAACCAGATTGTGTGCTTCATTCAATAATTGATGGGTGTGTAGCATCAGGCCATCTGGCCCTTGAAGTGTCGACACCATGAGTTGCAGTTCGGTTACGCAACATAGCATTCGTCTGGCTGGGGTGAACCAGAAGAGAGCAAGAAAGAGCCTCGGTACCAAGCTTACAGGATAATATTTTTTTTCTTTGTTTGAAGACTCTCACACTTGACAATTATTAAGCGATTGGGTTGTTTGTAGACTTTCCAATCAGATTTTGTTATAGGAAAGACTCGAATTGGTCTGGTGAGACAGGTATAGAGACATGCAAAAAGAGTTCTCTTCTCGTTGGATTTTAAGCGTTGCGCGGCAAGATTGGAAGACGTCAAAAACCAGAAATCAAGATCATAGCTTCGGCCGACCAGTGCAGAGCGCCTGTAATTACACAGCCATGCATCGAGACTCTTTTTAGGGGAGAAGAACATTGAGGCGTTTCGGATTTAAAGATTTTCGGGAAGCGATGGGTGCGGGACTGGTTCCCAGCGTGGCGAACCCAAGCACTCAGGAATCCCAACGAATGATGTTTGCTCGTTCAGTTGCAGTGCCGGGCAATTGCGTCGATGTTTCAGCAGAAACACAAACGGACATCGGCAAAGCATCGAATCTCGACGCCAGAATCCTTCGTCCTTTGCGATGCACATGGCCAAAGCTCGTTTGATGAGCCGCGAGCCTTTCATTGAATCAAATTGACCTTGCAATGAATCAAATTGAATCATATAGCATCGGAAAGGCTTTGGGGCTAGAGCTTGACGCAGCTGTAGTGATTCACGTGCAAAGCTGGGCCAGTGGACCCTAATCTCTTGCACCCGAGATTTAATACCTGACAAATAATCAATCCAGTTCTCAAGTAGCCTGGAATTGACAGATCGTGTCTAACAAATTTCCAACCTAGCTTGAAAGTACCATATGAGCTCCAGTCAATTATTTTTTGTCAGTTTGCATTTCAAAACACAGCTCGAATAATTTATTTAACCAAAAGAGGAAGTGTAAGCTTTTGGTGGAGCAAAAAGAGGGCTGATGAAAGGTTTAAAGGTTGCGAAAAGGTTTTCGGGTGCAGCTCCATTGCAGATGAAGAAAAGCCCGGTCCAAGCTTCCCATTGGTCGGCCGTTGAATATCTTCATTCCTCCAAGGATGAGGGGTCGATGGAAGCCCCCGAGGAAAAGAAAAAGGAAAGAAAAGCAAGGTGGGACCCTCTGCTTCCTCAAACAGCTTATTTTTCTCCTCGAGCGACGCGATGCAGCAAGTTCTTTATTTTTCTGGACGTTTTGGAGGGGTGTGCGTGCGATCCCCCAGCCATCGTCTTTATCGCGCGTTCGTAACTTGTCCGTTTATTTTTGGCGAACCACAACGTCGTCAAGCATTGTTGTCGTCGTCTGATAGCCAATGCATGGATCTTGAGGTCGCGTTCAAGGCATGCCGATTCGCTCCCAAAGTTTGTGCAGAATGTCATGTCAAATTCAGGGGACGACGGGGACTTAAAACTAGAGGGCAAGAGCTTTGCCATCTGGACGGACGAGATGGGACCAGATATCTCAAGGTCGGCACCTGAGTGGACCGTGAAGCCGTTCGGGGCAGGGGAAAGCAGCCACTCCAGATCTCATTTTTGTTTCCAGAGAGGTTCCAAAAGCTCCAGTTGTGCACTCGGCACATGGGAAAGATGGGAATCTTGCGCGAATTGGCCGTCAATTGGCTCTCTGGTCACCACGACACCATCTTGCCTGCGACATGGGCTCATCGATGGGCTGCAATCCCTGGGGAGCTAATGTAAGTATGTGTTGTCAGACTGTGGGGTTCCTTGGGGCTTCCTTTAGTTCCCATCAGCATCGATGCATCATCGGACAAAGATGAATGTTTGTTTCTTTTCTTCCTCGCTGGTTGGGTCCAATTGGCATCCAGTGACCGAAGCCAGTCTGCAAGTTAATTAACCTGCCCACCGCGATTGAAACACCTCGGACAACACACACACGGGATAATTGAATGTACTCGATCGAGATCTGTTTACTAACAAGAGATGTTTAGTTCCTTTGTTATTGCCTCGTAAACGGAAGGAAAGAAAAATCACGTTACCGAACGGGCAATAGCTACAGATAGCTTCTTGTCGTTGACGTTTCGTAACGGGAGAAAAACAACAACCTTGAGCTCGCTGATGGGCCACAAGACCCGTTTCGCCTGCGGTCGTGGACCGGGGCAAGTTTCCCCAATCCAGGCTTGTCAACGATGGCCATTTCATTCTAGGTCATATCCGGTTGGCGAGCAAGACGCACCTCAGACTCGCATGCATACACACAGGTCCGGACAATCCACAGGGCATGTACTTTTCGACAAAGGAAAGCATTCAATCCATTGCCCACCTGCTGTTGCGATGAGAAACACCAGGTGCTATTTCCGGACAAGCCGATCCCTACATCATGCAGCAGAATAATCTTTAAAAGCGGCGTGATATCTTTCCCCTTCCCTCCTTCTTTAGCCTCCAATGCCTTTCATAATACTTTAGATCTTCGTTGTTGCTCCTTGGGCCTCACTCGTTCTCTGCTCGCTGGCAGCCAATTAATCATATATTGTAAAGCTGGTCTCACATAAAATTAACTTTGTTGGATTTCGACTTTCACCAACACATATCTCCAATACCAGCCTTCGTACATGACAAGCTTTCACCAACATTCCGACATCAAGATTTAATTTTATATTCATAGCATAGTACTTTCTCTTCTCTATAGTTTTGATATCAATTGCAACATAATATGCTCGTCAAAATGTCGACAGCCTCCGTTCTCAACCACCCAATTGGACTTCACCACCATCCCCACCATCACCGAAAACAGGGCAATTCTCCAACCGGCTCGATGTCAGCGTTACCGGTTGAAATGATATTGGATATTCTCGCCAATGCAACTTCGTTCAAGAATCTGAAAACTCTTCTCAAGTATTCCGTCAATAACGATAGGGTCATGCAAGTTTTCATGCTCAACAAGGATCTCATTTATACATCAATTGCCAAGCGACAATTCACACCTTTGGAAGACGCACTTGCTGCTGCATCTATGGCTACTCTACATGCTCCGGCCGACGACCTGGATGAGCTTGACGATCCTACGGCTCCGCTGACACTTTTATCCGAGCGAGAGGGAAACAACAAGTCCCTTCGTGTCAGAGACAAGGGCCCGCTTAACCTAGAAGAACGGATTCAGAAACTTTTGATTAACGACTTTGTTGTGTCTGAACTTGAAAGCCTCTACGAAGAACGTGTTCACGAGAGTGGATACAAACTTTCTAGCTCCGAGAGCATGACATTTAGACAATCTCTCTATCGAATTTGGGCATTCACGGCTGGTGTGCCCCGTTTTGCCAAACGTTGCGTCTTTGATCCTGAAGAAGTCAAAAAGCAATATTGGGAGGTCAGATTTTTGGCACGGTACTCTGCGAAGGATATTTGCGAGATTGGAAAAGTCTATTCTTTCCTTGTGGGTTTGGTCATCGAGTGCTGCAGACGCTGCCGTCACCAAGAATTCTTCGAACCCGAGAGCTGCCGCAACGGCAGCGATGAAGAATATCTCTCTGGTAAGCTTATTGTTTTGACTCACTCACCATTTCATTCCTACTAACCTTAATTAGATGTCATTGGTTACCACATCTCCAAAGGACCTGATGCCGTCTACGAGCTCTACAAACTGGCTTCTTCGGAGAACAACCCTTCCAAGATCTCACGCCGACTTGCATGGGGCGCAGTTGGCTATCAGCGATTCCTCATCGGCGATCTCGAATATGTCTGGTACAATAAGTATAACGGTTTGAACTTTCGCCAGAAAAGTTTCCGCCAGAGCTCTAGGGACGCAATCTGCTCTTGAACGCGGCCTTCCGCACGACAAACATCCTACCGCCTTAAAACACGAACTCTCAACTTTCCAGTAACGAATTTATTTTCTTTATTTTTTACTTTCTTCCACTTTGAGCGAGCGAGCGAGTTAGTGCCGTTTTTTTGAGTTTCGAAATTTCTCTTTTCTATTTTTTTCTTGTCTGTCCTTTCTGCAAGCCTCCTTACTCTATTTTGTGCGATTTTAGCGAGCGCGTAAAGCGAGCCCTTTTGCCTTCTTTTTCCATGGTGTATAAAAGTGTATTACTCACTCACGTTTTCTTAGTCACGAACTGTTAATGATGCTAACATGTCTGCGAAAAATATATATTCTTTGGGGGTGCAGAAAATAAATTTAATAGAACTCAGGGTGGAGGGCGACTTTGCATGGTTTGAGCTTGGAGGTGTTTTTGTTTTTGCTGCTGTCATTTTGCTAACTCTAACATTCACGTTATTTTTGCTGCACCATGCAGTCTTCTCATGACGAACGCGAGCACGAATTTTCTTCCAAATTTGTTAATTTTCTCAAACTTCCTTTCCGAGATGAAGTCTTTAACACCTTGTCGCATTTCCTTATTCACGAACCAAACCCACGTTTTCAGATTGTACGAGCTCACCACGCGATTATTGTTGTGGCACCAAGATATTATGAAACAAGAAACTTTTTTTTTTTCTTCCCTTAGTTTCTTTTCTTTTCTTTTGCTGACCAAGCTTACTCTCACCCCATACTTGACAGAAACTTCGAAAACACACACATATATGTACTGTGTCGGGTGCATGTTCACATCTGAAGATGGCAGCAAAGAGTGCTACAGCATTTTCTTCATCCTCGAGTCGAGTCTTACCTTCTCGGCTTGACTATAAATAATTCAAAAAAACAAAAACACGTTGCGTCATTTATAAAACTAACCTGATGCAACCAAAACAATTACAAGAATCATTTCCCAAGATTTCTAGTATTAAAAATAGTAGGAAATAACTAGCAGTCACTTTTCGTAAACAGGACTCGTCATCAGACACACCACTACCTAAAATATTGAACCAAAACTATTGTTTTAGAAAAACGACCACTCCCTAAGAACTAAGGATACCAAGAACCCTTCTACCAACAAATAAACCTAATACTCTCACATAACGCTGATACAACATAAGCAACATGTGCCAGATCACAACTAATTATCTTTGTGGCCACAGTGATGTAACGTACCAACAGGCGAGATATAGGGTACCAGTGATCACTACAAACACACATGAGTTCTACGGAAAGCCTGAAGCGAGACGGCAGTATGAGAGCGCGTTGTATGAATGCAAGTGTGAGAGGAAAGTACGAACTGAATATAAGAATTGGCTGTGTGGTAAACCCGGATGTTGGTAGATATGCCTTGGACTCTAACGGGTGTGGTTAGAGGTGTCAGATAAGATGCATGAGTCAGATCACGCGGCAAGTAAGTACACCTGTGTTGTGTTGGATTTTGTTGGGTATTCCAAGAAAGGAAAATACCTTTTGAGGTCAAAATGGATGTCAATCAATGTCAATCATTTGGTCTTTAGTCTTGAGCATGTCGATTTATGTATTCTGGGGGAAAAAATGGTGAATGTACACAAACATGTACATTTGACGTCTTATTATTAAAACTACTATGTATATCGTATAAATGTATCATGCATGCATGCCCCGTTACTCCTCGTAAATAGTAAACATAATCATAAAAACTTGGGATATATAGAAAAGAACATGTATTCGCAATCGTCCGATATAGGGGCCCTTCAAATGGAAACAGATTTGATCAAAATCAAGCCATAGGCGTTATGCCTTATATGAAAGGTTACCTAGTGTCTGCGGGTAGCTCCATTATATTATCAGAACTATATCTGAGTGGTGCTTTATATTCTGGTGTCTGTGGCGAATAATGGCCATCAATCTCAACAGGTACTTGTCCATGTGGTAACTCAGAGATGTTCAGGGTTCCTTGGAGTTCGGACGCTGGCTTCCTACCGCATCCATCGTTGGTGGGCACGTATGGCACATCGGGCAGTTGTTTTCTGTTTTTTCTTCGTAGCAAAAACCACCAAACAAAGGCACAGAGCGCAATAAACACAACAGCGCCAACAGATGCGCCAGCTGCGACAGCGGCCGTGTTAGACTTTGAACTATTGTTGTTGTTAACTGGAGCCGTAGAACTAGTTGCGGTGTTGGTAGATGTTGGGCTACTAGTCGCAGACGTCGCGGTTGCAACAGGGGCTTGGTATCCAGAAGTGTAGGCCTGAGCAAATACGTTTTCTAGGGCCGAGCTATCCCATGAATCCGGTACTTTTCTGCCACTAACAGTACTTTGAACAATCTGTGGTGGCGTGTACCCTTTGACAGTTGGATCGTAGTTCCCCCACGATAGACCTTCTAGATCGAACCAAGCGAAGGGATAATTCGCAAAATCTTCGCCGAATCCGTGAGTACTGACGACCATGAAATAATGATTATTGGGGATCGCGCAAGAAACATTATCTAGGTGGAGTCGGTTAGTATAGATGGTATTCTAACCATGTTATGTTGGAACTTACACCCTCCATATCCATTCGTTAAACCCGTTGCACCATAGTAGTATTGAATCCATTGGAAAGTAGGGAGTGTAAGAGCCCAGATATCATCTAGTTTGAAGACAGAATCTGATAATGTCCTATGACCGCCGTGTAGAATAAACTCATATGACGATTGAGCTGTTGTAAAGGATGGCGCAACAGCGCAAAAGTATTTTCGATCTAAAGGAAATCCTTGCGTTTTATCTGCAGCGGTAGCAGTTTGCGAATACCATGTGGCTGATAGAATATCATATACCCAGATGTTTGACATGGGCATCTACACGTATATAATCTCTGCATTAGTCTACCAAAGGCTTTCACACAAATTAACGAGAAATCCATGTCATCTCACCGTTGCTATTCTCCCCTTACTATCGAGACTCTCACCCCCTATGGACACCAAAACTCCCTTCTTGCCGATAGGGTACCAAGTCAACTGAGAACCCACTATGGGAGGCATAGCACCCGTTGCCTCGACCGAGATATCACCAGTAGTTAAGTCCAGTTTGACTAGTTGCTTCAAATATTGGCCATTACTATCCATGCCGCCGAGATAATATGCCATTCCATCGGGAGACTGAGCTGATGCGCCATTATGCGGATTCAAATAACCGCTACTTAATGAGTCGTTCTGTACATTCAATGGTAGGGAGTCAAAGTTTCCGGATAGAGCATCGTAAGTATATAGAGGATCGGTGGGTTTAATCCCGCTCGATGTTCGCCCTCCGAATTCAACAAATTTTGTGGTGTCGCCACTAGGATCTGACCAAAGGTAGTTGAACAAAGCACCACCAGCTGATGTGCCGGCGCTTGAAGGTTTCTGTAGGACCTTTAATCGACCATTTGAATAAAGGGTGTCAACGTCGTTGTCCTGACCGTCTCCAGAGATAGTGATAGCTTGGCTCAAGTCAAGACTAAATAGATAGGGGTCTATTGGTTTGAAACAGTTATTAGCATCAAAAATCCAAATATTCGATTTATTGGTTTGAACGTCCTTACTGGGTTGGTAGAGCGCTTCAGTTGTAGAATTCGAGAAGTTGGCAACGGCAGTAGGCAAAACTTCACCACCATCCATCCATAAGGTGTTATCTATATAGGGAACTTCATGTTAGCCAACGCATTTTCAAGACATGATCTGCCCTATTTGAATTTAAATGGGGGAGAAGAAGAATCAGAATGTTGTATTCAGTATTTCCCCTACCGATAATTGTTGTTTGGAGGTTCCGAATGAACTTGAGCCCCCAATAAGCCTTTCCAGCCGACATCTTGTCTAATCCTATCGATATCTACCCTTTGCAGCTCTTGGCTCGGGAAAAAAGGCGTTAAGGTCAAAAACGGGAGGCAAGATGATGGAACAAAACTAGCTCGAGTCAAAATATCTGGTTAACGGTCTTGCAAGGATTCCAATATACAAGGTCGGTCGATCATGAGGCTCTAAAGGATTTGGAAGTCGCGACATCTTAACATATCAGAGGGAGTCGGACTTTTAATATGACTTTCCAATCCAAACATGGCGAAAAGATTTCGGCTTATCCCTTGCCGAAGCGAATTGGAATAAACCCTGATCTGGTTTGGTTTACCTCCATATCATGCCTGTGGTCAAGAGGTTGGCCTTCAGCTGGTGCTCAAGCGGCATAGAAGTGCGAACAAGAGCGAACATGGGAAGCTCGCTACTCTAGCCCATTTGAGGCAGGACGTGATTTCTTCGACTTGACATTCAAAGCAACGATTGGCACCAACCAATCAAGAACTTGTTATTGGGCAGGCCCAGCGGCAAGTTGGTGCATATTTAGAGTGGTTTTAGACCGAATGCGGCTTAGAGCATCAAGAATCAGGACCACGAAGTAGGAACAATGCAATTTCAGAAATCAAGGACATGCGGATTATTTCTAATATTCGCTTTGGATTTCTGGTTGAGATTCGAAGATGTTTTCTTTTGGGGTGAACAATCGTCACACCATCAGCCTTGCAAATATGAAAAAACCTTTTAGATCTAGAGACCGAGCTGTTAATTTTATTTTCTGGTCTGTGCCACGTTGGTGGGCGATCTAGAATTTGCACTGACCTCTCACCATTTCAGAATTGGCTTGATGTTGTAACAAGCGAAGTCGGTTAGTCTTGCTTTGCTCTTCGTGCTGCACAGCTGGTTTACGAGACAATTTTTCAATGTGAATAAGCTCTTCATCGCCCGGACTATCTTCCTGGATTACATCAGAAAAGCTTAATTACCTACCCTACGTTGCTAAATTATTTTTTTGGATACTGGACCCACCAGGAGTGTTGGACCTATCCGACCCGCGAATGCCACATTCTCGTTCACCAAACTCTTATATATTGCGCGATCGCGTAGATTTATTAATAATATGTTGATGTATTCCGTGAACAATAATAAACCCCACCTCTCAAGCTTTATACTAGCTATTGTGAAGCCGTAAAAGAAATAAAGATGTTGCCTCAAGTCGCTGCGCGAGTCAACCGCCGCAAGCTAAAAGTGTCGAAAATTCGGCGAACGCGACCACTTCGCAACGATACTTAGCGTTGACATATGTGTTGAATGTTGTGAATCGATGGTTGGCCGCTATAATCTAAGATATCTACGTGGTCCTGTCACCTTTTATAGAACTATACGGATGCGCGATGCACTGCAATCACCAAACTACACTGCAATCACAATGTCATAACTTCAAATTAGGCCATATGTTTGTCAAGCCTCTAGCCACAGCAACAGAAAATGCTTTGCCACAAGAAGAATAAGTAAACGAAAAGGCTGATGATCTTGATTGATATTCTATTTGAGGCTGAACAATCCTAAGAAATAATAGGATTAAGAAATTATAGAAATTTCTAGTAGGGCCTAGTTGAATATTTAGCGAGAATACATGGTATGTGCCTGTGTTACTTTACTGCGTATGTTGTAGGATTCTTCATGCTGGTTCCGCCTCATCCCAAAAAGCATTTTCCAAAATTTCCAGTGCCGAAGGTCGTTTCCGTGGATCATAGTTCAAGATTTTGCGTAGCAGAGAAAGGATTACTCCGGCTTCTTCTTCGTCAAGTCCGTCGCCTTGAGCAACAGCGTTGCGGATCATCGCTTCCATATTAGGAGGAGGGTCCAGAAGAGATTCGGGGCCCTGAATGATTGAGTTATACTGTTCCCTGGTATCAGGGCGGAAATATTTTCCTGATCGAGGCCATTTGACATGTATGTCCTCTGGTAGTGGCCCTAAGATATCGTGCATTTGAAGTAGGTTGCTGTCATTGTCGTCGTCAACATTGCCACCTGGCATCACCGCGAAAAGTTTTTCTCCAACAAGCAGTTCAAACATTAAGCAACCAAAGCTCCAGATATCGAGATAGGTGTCTAATGGATGAGAATTTAGAACCAGTTCCGGTGATCGAAGAGCAATAGGTGTGACCAGCATTTTAGCGGCAGGCGGTCTAGAAACAAAAAAGCCTGGGTTAATTAGATATATGGTTTCGGCGCAATATTAGGAGACTATGTTTGATTATATGGTGATTAATGCTAGACTTACCTGCACCTAAGTCCGATATCTTTATAGGAAAAACAGGCCATTGATTGGTTTCCACAAGTAGTCGTGGCATGGCGAGGTATTTAGGTGCCCATCTATCTGACTTTCCATCAAGTCTTTTGACCTCAACTGTCACATCCTCCTCTTTAACATCAAGATCATCCGGCCCAAGACTATCTAAATTTTGTATTGAAGAAAGAAAGTTCCCGGGCTGCAGGTCTCCATGAACGATGCCGTTTTGGTGAAGAAAGTTGAGACCAAGAAGAATATCCTTTAAAATTCTCTTTGCAACCGGTTTTGGAAATTTAGTTAACGTATCAGACCCTGTGGTTTCGTACGAGTAATCCTCAAGTACTGCGTACAAATTATCGCCTGTTGGCTATCAGTAACCATTCTAAGTTCCTTTGACTTTGAATGACGTTTGAAACTGACCAAGCAACTCGAATACGAGACAGAGGTGGTTTCCGTTCGGGCCTTGGTGGTAAAAACTGCCTTTGAGTAAGGTTACATGTTCCCGACCTAGCTTCGATGCCTCTGGGTTGTTTAGGTGATTTAGCAATGCGAGCTCTTGGCTTTCAATAGAATCTTTAGCCATATTTATCTTCAATGCAACAAATTCTGAGGACCTAGCGCGAAAGATGCAAAAAGGGTCAGTTTACAGGTTCATCACGTCAACCTTTCTTGGAGAGACTTTACTCTATATCTCGCGCAAGCCACACAGTGGCATATTTGCCGTAACCCAATTTACTGATGACCTTATATCGGCGATTGCGAAAAAGGTCGCCAATGTGAACCGGATGATAACCCCCCGGACGGTATGCCTCAACATATTCGGCTCGCTGAATGGAGTGGAATCTCGGTTCAGCAAGTGATTCGGGCGTTTCAGGGCGCGGGGTGGGGGCCGGGGACGTATTTCGGCCTGGGGCAGACATATTTTGCTCCGAGCGATATGACGTCTTGTAATAAGAGGAAGACGAAAGGGAAGAGGAAATGAAAGGGAAACAGAGAGCAGGATTGCAATAACAGATACGAGAAATTTTCAGCCGTGAATTTGGAGTTTTGAATAATATGTTGATGGCGCGGGAGAATGATTGCATGATAAGTCAGATCTGCAGAGCTCAAGTTTGATTTTCATCGATGTGATGCTGGCACCTGTTGGTGCATAGATGTGGTCTCGAATTACAACACGAAGATACTGCCAAGGCTGAGAGGGTTCTACGAACCACCTGCATTCACGGCATACGACTTCATGCGCATGGTAGAGTACCACTGAATAGACTTTGCGTGAGCATGGAAATAAGAAGATAATACCATTAGATTTCGTGGTACACCGGCCTCTCAGACGCAAACGGGAGTTGCTTCGCGGCATTTCGAATCCTTTTTCATGATTTCAGTACGTACATGCATTCTTCGCATCGATGCATCGTCAAAACAAACACTAGGTCCAGACCGAACACGGGATCGCAATCAATGTACGTACATATTCCCATGCATTAGACAAAAATAAATGCCTTCTGGGCTCAAGGAGAGTTTGGCTTCGATACCAGGTCTGGCTCCGAGACTAGTACCTACTACCAACGCTAGTAATATTTCATATATCGCTATGAGCATACATTGGGAGCCAAAGTCTCCAATAGAGCATATCCGCGGTTTCTTTACCTCCATATATCGATATGCTCGACGGCTAGGATCTTAGCCTCGCTAGCTACCCGGCGGCTCGGTACTCTTGGCTGCCTAGCTCGTTGGTCGATTGGCTGAATAAATGCACTCAATAACCCCAATGCACAGCATAGTTGGTTGTGAGGCTGATTGAATTGTAAAAAGTATATGCATATATATGCACATGTGAAACCCCCACCTTCTTTCGAAATTTCCCAGCCTACCACCGCCAATTTTGTGAGAGTGTTGAATGTATCTATACATCTCGGATTGAAATAGTTTAGAAATAATGCATCGTTTTAGCTGAGCATGTGCAAGTTCGAGGTACCCTTCGATAGCTCAATTCAATTACGTCAACCGATTGACAAAGTAGGCAATTTGAGGAGGGTATAATGGTACCAAGACTCAGGCTCCAAAAGGCTTAAGAAGTTATCAAACCATGACAATAATTCTAAAGACAAGGTAGCACAGCGGCAGTTCAAACTCCGAAATGATCAAGAGAGTTTGAGGCTACAGAGAATGCGTATTGATCCTAACTGCGCAGTTGCGGAGCGGCACCTTGAGCTCCAAGGTTTCCGAGAGGTATCAAGAAGACCAGAAATCATCTATAAAGAGATCTATCCCGCTTCTAAAATCCTTTCCTTTGTCTACAGTAACTGAGCCCTTCGCATTGATCTTACCAAACGCAAGCTATCTTCTCAATAACACAGAGCGCTTTACTATAGCACTATAGTTCATCTCGCTTTCCATATCCCCAAATTCTCATTCCCCATTAGTACCGGCAAAATGTCCTTACCAGTCACTTTCAACCCCAGCCACATATATGCTAATAACGCTACCGAGCGTCAGATTGCAATCAACTCTGCTAGGGCCTTTCATTCCAGCAATTCGAGTGTTTCAGCGGCCGATTCCGCCGTTGTCACGTAATTTAGACCTTATAATTAGCCTTAAAATAATGCTCGGGATGTCTAACAAATTTACAGGGGTTCATATCACTTCAGCACATCTACCGACACAAATCACTACGACGTTCAGTATCTCGTCGCCGGTGTTGCTATTACATACTCATTTATTAGAAAGAATGGGAAGAGAGGTACAACCGCGAATTGGCATGTCCCTCGAGTTACGTCCTAAGATTTACCTTGCACACGTGTAAACCCTATAGGAAAGCATGGATCTTTCTATCTAGTATTGTAGTTGCTTGAATCAAATAGTCCGTACACCGGTTCCGATCGAGTTTGAATGTTTAATGTGGGGTTCTTTTACGATGGAACTGTTTCCCCATGTGGTCTTTTATTTCCTTATGAGTTTTTTTCTTTTTAATTTATTATGATATTTTTTCCCATCAGCATTCAATAATAATATACATTTCCCCTGCAGTTTCAGTTGTCTTGTCGAAAGGACCAACTTTCGCTAGATAGTTGGAAGATATCGAGGTCATCAATAATCGTACATTTAAGCAAATTAAGCTCCATCCATGGTTCGATTCAGTTCTCGCATTTCTTTTGCATGGAAGAGATCTGCTAGGATAAAGTGAGTAGGATAGATTTCCAGGACTATTAAGAACTTGGACCAACTCGTAACAATTCTGAAAGTGTGTTCTCATTGTAAATTTGGGGCTCTGCACCTCCTGTCCACTTAGTCTTAAGCCTCCGATCTGTAACACCCTCCGCTTTAAAAACCACAACACATCAAAGTTAAAGATTTCCTCAAGAATCTGGATATTTAACGCTTTTATATATCAAGCCAGCAGTTTGATTTTGGTTCTATGCGCTATTATCAACTTGCAGTTCGGGATATCTTCCTCTGGAATGCAATCGGCATGTATCGATGTGTTGTCCTGTGTGGCATTTACTGGTAGGTGCGGCGACATCAAAGCTAATCTAGATCTAGACCTTAAGCCGATAGCGGCGTCGAACTAAAATGAGGCTAGTGAGACCATTAATCGATCCTTAGTGGTATATAATAAATTAATGCTGTAATGGATCCGTAAATTAATTATTATTTATTTAACCAGTATTTTATATCAATACTTAGGTGACTACTTGAGCTCAATTGAGTAAGTCTTTGTGGCCTTGCAAGCAAGACCAACGCCTTATATTATAATGTTGATGACTTGTATTTAACCATATCAACATATATATATATATATATATATATGTGTGTGTGTGTGTGTGTGTGTGTGTGTGTGTGAATATTATAGTTTTAATAGCTATTTATTAGAGTATTTTTCTTCTGATCCGTAACACTCTTTTCAGAATCCAGGACTAAAATTGAACTCCGAATAATCGGATTTGTTCCCCCCCTCATTGTCGAACTCTGATTCTATAATTCACAGTGGAACCGTCTTGTACTTTTGGATTAGCCAGAAACGTTTAGTGATGAGCCTCTTACCTCACAATATCGTGGTGATACCAAAGTAGAACAAAATTCTGACCCGTGCCCTATAACTCTTCTTCCATCTCGTTAGTTTGATCTTTGAAAGAGGGGTCGCTTCTCAATGAACCCTGCAACGGATTACAGGTGACCAAAGGTGTCCACGATCAAAATTGACTTTTATGACGTAGCAGCAGCTATATTACATTGCATTCTTAGATCTAGAGGCAGCGGTTGTATGGGTGAATTTGAGATGCAACCTCGGATCTGGGGAGACTGAATCTTTCCTTTGCCTACCTAAAAAGAGAGGAAGTATCAAAGTTGAGGTCCAAACCTTAAATGAAGGGGAACAAAAAGCCTATTTTCCGCTAGAAGAATGCAGGCTATTAATATGGTTATTTGACCTGTGTAACCCTAACGGTTTGTTCAGAATTTAGGCTCAAAGGCATACAAACACATAAGCGAATCTTTAGAAATGCTTTAGAATTACCATACTCAACTACCGAAGTATCTGAGTTCCCAAAATATTAAAAAGAACGGTTTCTAGCGCTATATACAGGGGTATCTCCATTATTGTCCGGATCCGTATAAACCAAATATCAACATCAAGGGAAAACCAAATTCGCCGGTTGGAACCTTGAGTTCAAAACCACAAAATGCAGCCCACCATTAAGTATTATAAAACTCCGGGTACTCCATGAGATCAATGACGATGCAAAGTTAAAAAAAGGACAGACATAAAAAGGGAAAGCGTAAAAAATAAAGAGCAATCACAAATCATAATTATCATACTGGCAGAGACAATTTCCATCGCCGTGCCGGGGCGTTATCGGGCCGAGTTCGAGAACATCAAGTGTTTGTTTATCTCGACAGACGACTTGTCTCCCCCCGCCGATTTTCGTTTCACTTATTGTTACTGGCCCTGGCCATTCTCCGCGATTGACATTTCCCGACGAGTTGGTCTTGAGCCATTTAAATTCGGTCGTGTTAACAAAGAGGGTAGCTGTTAACACACTGCTCGGGAATTCACAGTCCGCTATTTGTCCATTATACGTTACGGTTGTAGTTTCGGTATAGTTGTAGGAAAATTGATAAAACATGGTGCCGTTTTCCGGGAATTGCATTAGATATAGAGGTTGTGCTGGGAATTGTAGGGCGAATGGATTACCAGCACTGGCGATTAGAAGTGCGTTACCCGTTTCGGATTCAGTTGAGTTGATCGTCCTGTTTGCCTTTGAGATGAAGAAACTCCAAACAGCTTCTGTCTGGGAAGGTGGGTTTTCATACGGGAAACATCGCCACAGATCAGTATCAGCGCCGTCTAGTGTCGGTGAACAAGCAGATGAAACATTTGTGAGTTGTGTAGTAAAGGACCAAGTTCCAACGAATCCAACAGGTGGCGGAAGGTCTGACGAGTTTCGAGGCGCCCACATGTGACCGTTTGAGTGGTGCTTGTTAAGCTGTTTTCCGAGCACAATGCCGACTATGGTACTGATAACGATAGCTAATCCGGCAAGCCCAAGAATGATCCAAAAGCAATATCCCTTCCGTCTTTTCCACCAGGGTTTGCTGGGATCCTTGTCAGTTGGATCGAAAAAGCCAACCTTCTCGCTCCAAGTTCGAGGTTTGCCATCTGGTGTTAACGTTGGCGTTAAACTAGGTGCCGTCGTTGTCATTGTTGGGGAACTAGCACTTCTACTGTGGGAATATTGTGGAGGGGGAGCCTCGGCGCCATGGAGAGGAGGGGGCTATCGATTTCATTAGCACTAATCCTAAATAGTAGATCAGGGTGGTCAAAAGGGCAAGTCAACTTACTCCATGATAGTAGTGGGGTGTCCGCGACATTGGCTGGCTACTTCGTAGCATCTCTAGAACATGAGGGGGTATCGGCAATTGGGCATCCTGACTTTCGATAGGAAAGGCAGTTTTAGAATCCGGGTTAAATCGCACGTGCCTGTTAGTAGGGCTGGTTGGGGAAGCCATGGCAAAACCGGAAGCTGTATCGCTTGATAGTTGCCTAACTACTCTAGGGTGTTCGCTCGGCGATCCGACGGGTTGAGCCATTTGTCCTGAAAATTGAATTGGCCTTGACGGTATTACGTCTAGTATTAATTTTGTTTTTTTAGTTGGCATTTGGGGTGGTGCGGCAGGAGGAGGAGAGCCATATGGATCTCTTGAACCGAGAGCTCCAATGCTAGATTGAGTCCGAATAGAGTTTGATCGTTCTGCGAGTTCTCCGGTTGAATCATACGGTTGGGGATTGTTTTCAGACAAAGTGCTCGCATGTTCAGCTTCTTTTCCTGGGCTTTCACGAAGTCCTAAATCGGTTGCTGAGGGTTCGGACAACATTGACAGTCGTTGTTCATCCCCCGGTCGGAGCCCTCGCTCGTACGGTCCAGGGCCCGGCGTCCCATAAGATTGTGGTACGGGTGGCCCATATGCTGAGTGAATTGAAGGTTCAGGTGATACAGAGGGAACGTATATGGAAGGCACTGATGGCCCATATAAAGTTGTAGAGGGCACAGGAAGCCCGCCCGACGTAGGGAAATTTGCTAGTTGCGGCGCACCCAAATCGTATGCTGCTGGATAATGTGTTCGCGTCGGACTGCCAGAGGCAGAATAACCATAAACTAACTGAAGGGAGGAGTCGCCGCTGAGCCCAGATGTAGGCGAACCTTCATTGGCATCGTGGTATTGATCTCCCTCGACGTTTTCGATATCGCTGACCAGCGAGAGTCGACCTCCTCGTCCTCGTCCAAGCTGGTATCGGGGTGTTGTGGTTGACGGCCCCTCGCCGGGATCGTGGTTCGCCGCCATCCTGCTTGGCGTTCTCAAGCTCGCCGTCGGAAAACAACTGCCCTGGAAAGACCCAAACAAACAGCCACCATTTGAATACCCGACAATTCGAAAGGCCTTTTCGTCTCCGAGTCAAAATATTCGTCGGTGAGTGTCGAGGAGGGGGGAAATTTGGCGCAGTGTGAATTAAAGAAAGAAAATAAAGGTTTAAAAGATTAGCCTCTAGTTCGAATTGGCCGAACAAGTGGCCTTATGTATCACAAATAGCCTCCTCGACCATGTTTTCCCACCAACATGCACGCCATTATTTAGTTAAGTATGCTCCGAATCTTTCGGAGTGGGTATCATGCTTGGAACTTGATGATGAGGGGGACGAGCTGAGGACCCGCTATTTTCCCTTCTGAGAAGGACGCAGTTCCAGGTCGAGATGGATGCATGCGAATTGGAGCGGAGACAGAACCAAGTGCACCTTCTCGTTCCCCATCCATGGCTTGATGGTGAAAATCCTGCTCAATGGCGACCTTTTGCCGCCGATAGGGTGATTGGATAGAAGCTTGATTCTTGGAGAACCTGATTTGTGATTGCCTTGATTATTGGGGGCTTGCGCTGGCCTGCAGGAACTTGCACGATCGAGCTTGCACATTGGCGTTCTGGACTCAAAGACCTCAAGATCGGGATGCTCTCTGCCCTGGTCAATCACTTTCGCTCGGGCCAAGCGAGCTGAGGATCCTGTTGTGGATCGCAATGTATTTCGCGTGATATCAACCGGCTGGGTCAAGTTTGTGCAGATGTGAGGGCAGACCGCCCCGGAGAAATGTTTCCTGGGACCAGACGGATCTGACGAAAAAAAAAAAACGCTCTTAGAACGGGCCTATTATTGTGCATACTTGGACCGGCAAAAACTCTTTTGCATTGGGCGATTGTGCATACAAATATGCATGAGCAAATGGGAGCTACTCCGGAAACGAACCAAGCAACTGGTGAAGCCAAAGAGAACCAGCGAGCCGTGCATCCGCCGGCTTGGCAACTTTGATTTCCCGTTGGACTGTTTTCAAGGTTGTTAATAATATGCTTGTGCGGCTGATATTGCCCTGTCGCTCCGCGCTGACTTGGTCAAGGGGAAAAATGTTAATACTATGGCAGGGAGAGCACGCGCCTCTTGAGAAGCAGATATAGCATTTGTTATTAATTCTGGCATCAACGGTTGATAACATTGCAACATGGCTAAGTATGGTTAAGTATGTTGGGCTAGATGCAGATGATACGATATAGATTGTTGATTGTATTGATTGTTGGCTTGCGGTGTGGGGCGGGTTGGGATCAAGTTGGCATGCGGTGCCGGATGGCTTCCAAGCTGGCGACTTAGACGGCGTTTCTTTGCTCCCAGCACCCTTCGTTTCGATTCAGATAGCACAATCAGCGGAGAGAGCCGATGTCATCAAAACACCTCTGTCCCCAAACGTTCGCTCGCATAAGCCATCGCTCGGCCGGCTTAATTGACGAATATATTTCATGCAGACTGTCATTATTAATAAATGACAAATTTGGTCTTTTTGTGCACTCAATCAGCGTCTATCCTCGGACGCGAGTATACTAATACTGGATGGAAGGCCATTTTAGGATTATTATGCGGCAGCCACCGGGCCATTCCCATTTAAATATTTTCTCCGTACATGTGGGTTAGCGAAGTACTTAAAGGGAAGTTAGTGCACTGTCCCAGGGCGTTAAAAACGCCGTTACGTTTAACAAGATCGTCAGGTTTAGAGTTCAGCACACAGTAGCCCGAAATTCTTCGAAATGGAACAAGTTCTAGGCCCCAGCCTAATGGAAACCTTAAGCTCCAAAAATTAGGCGGCACATTGTTTGGTCCGCGGATATTGTTTTTGTAAATTAGGATGGAGCTTGATTTGATTCTATAGTACAGTCGTAGAAAGCAAAAGTGGAAATATAAAACATCGAAGCTAGCCATAAGCATCACCGCACGTCCAAAAAAGGTTCGTTCCAGAATATGCATATATTCATTTGGTCGTCCCGTTATTCATCTATAAATTATTAGTCCTAATTCATATACAAGCTCGCTCCATCAAAATATTGTGGAATCCAAAAATAGTTTAACAAAATGTGTAAACCGTAAACCATTAATCAAAATCGAAGAGGAGGCTGGGAGATCACTCTCTTCTATCGTAGCCACCGAATACTCCGCTCTCTCGCTTGCGTTCCCTTCTTCTCCGTTCTCGACTGCCATCTCCTTCCTCCAGTGACTCATCACGCGCGGAGCGATGTCGTCTTGACTTCTCTTTCTTCAGAGCATCGCCACTCTCCACTGCATCTTCAAAGTTGACCTCCTTGACAGGTCGCTTCGCACTGGATCTGTTTTTCCTGGGGCTGGGTGTCGGGGTGTCATCATAGTCCTTCTCTCGTCGATGTCTCCGTCGGTGCGATTTAGCCTCGCTAGCTTCCCCAGTATCAATACCCAATCCACTGACATCCTGTAATTCAGGCATCTCCGTTTTCCCCACAGGAGATCTCGAAGGCTTCCTTTCTCCAGAGCCTGAGCCGTCCGAGTTAACGTCGAATTGCAGTGCATTAGGGCTTGATCGATGTTTTCGATGCTTCGAACCTCGGTCCCTTGGCACACTTAGATGGTTTTCTGGGTCACTTCCTGGAGCAGGAATCCCACTACCTGACGGGACTGGTGATTTTTCTTTGAAATCTGTAGGATCGATCGGAATTGGGAGGGTAGCTGAACGGTGTTTTCTTCGCTTCTTCTCGTCTTCCTCGCGCGTGTGGTGCTTTCGAGGCCGCTCGCCAGGTTCAGAGCGATCAGTTCTCCGTCTCTCAAGAGGACGGGGAGTTTCTTCGATCGGCTCACGACCGAGTAGTTTACCCATTCTACCTAAAAGACCACCACGAGACGGCGTTGTTTCTTCTTGTTTGCGTTTCTCGGGTGCGTCTCGGTCGGTGTGCCGTCTAGTTTTGGTCTTCCTTAAAGTTTCTCCATTCGGCTCAGGGCCTTCAATACCCAAAAGCTTGTTGGCTTTTGATCTTGAGTTCTGGAGTTCTTGTTCGGAGTGATGTGGTTGGAAGTAGCCGCTGCCTTCCTCTGGTATCGGAGGAGGATCGCCACCTTCTCTTCTGCTCCTATGGCCATCTCTTCTTCTTGAACTCTTTCGCCTTGAAGGCTTACTCTCAGGGTCCCCACTGAGTTCTTCTATCGGGGCCATAGGAGCGGCTGGTGGGGCCTCTTCAGGTATTTCTGGGACATCTGGGGCGATTGGAACCTCAGCTGCCGGTTCATCTAAAGGCGGCGCTGCTCGCTCAACTCCCTTTGGAGACACCTCATCATCAGATCTGGGCCTTTCTTGTCGACGGGTACCTCTTTGTCGTGATGGTGATTCTTGTCCAATGCGTTCAGACTCGTGGCGATGTCTATGCCTTCTAGGTCTCTCTTCACTGGGTGTAGCTTTAGAATGTTTGCCTCTTTCAGCAGATCCGTTAACTTTAGGAACAGGAGGTGGGTCTCGATTCTCTCGTGCAGGCTCAGCAGCAGCAGCAGCGGGTCCTCCAAAACCAAAATAGTTGATACCCGATGTAAACATCTGGCTAAAGCGAGCCCTGGTACCATCTTTGGGTTTCTCCTCTACCGGAGCACGACCTCGTTCAACCTGTTCTTCACGGTGGCGATGGTGATGATGTCTCTCTCTATCTGCGACATCGTTCTGGCTCGTTCTAGGATCACCGCTTCTATGCTTTCTCCTCGACTCTTTAGCCTGGTTTGTTTCGTCGGGGATGTCTCGATCGATGCCTGATTCTTCGTGATGTCGCCTTCTCCGGTGTTCTCGTTTCTCTGGACTCCGTGAACCTAGTTATAGTTAGTAATCAATTCAGGAAGCGTGTTCGGAATACAGCAGACGCACCTCTATCTTCGCGATCCCTGTTACTAAAAGTCTTTGAATCTCGCTTTCTCCGATGTGATTTGCCACCATCCAAAGATCCTGGGACAGGGGTTCCGAGACCTGCGACAGCTGCCCCAGCGACACCGACTCCAGCTACCGCAGCTTCAGCCATGATCGGCGATTCTGGTGGGATTTCCAATCCTCTCTCCGCTTCCATCTCCGGGGGCTTCTCATCTGCTACTATCTCTTCATCTGCCGGCTTTCTTGCTGTAAATATTGTACCGGTCGCATCGCCAGGTTTTATTCCACGTCCAGCAACAGGATTCAAAGAACCATGGCCGGTATCTTGGCCGTTGAAGTTTTTGTTTTCTTTAATACCATCCATACTCAGAGCGCCGCGTAGCTCGTCTTTCTCCTCGTCTGTTTTCAACGTCCACCAATCACGAATAATGGCAAACATTGCAGCCTGTCCACGGTGGTTGCGCTCATCCCTGCAGACCGGGTGATGGAAAACACCCAAGATGTAACTGATCAATGGCTCGACATCCATGTCGGGTTCATCCCATGCTCTCATAATGAGTGGAACGACAAATTTAACAATTTCAACAGCGACCCTACCGGCGGGCTCGCTGAGAATATTAGCTGCATTGTCCTTACTGATGACCGAATGTACAGGGTCAGAGCAATAAGGGTCAGAGAAAACTTCTGTTTCTTTTTCCTCAGCTGTGGCGATTAATTCGTTCGATGATTCGGCCAGTTCGATTCTCGCTTGCTGAAGGATGGGGAGTATGTAAGGCGCAATCAACGTAAAGGTAACAATGGCAAGTGACGACTGAATCTTTTCATACGTGGCGGCATGAGTCGGGACTTCTTCCATGCCGTATACAATTTCGCGAACCACCCGATCGTGCATTTCAAGATATGGATAGATTTGGTCGTAGAGGTCCTTGGCATCTAGGTCAACCGGTTCTCCATCGTCTGCTCGAGTTTTGACTTGGTCTTGTTTTGCTTTACTTTGCTCCTCTAAGAGGTCTAGGTTTTGGATCGATTGCTCGTTTAGTAGACCTTTCGGAAGGGAGGCAAAATGCTCCCTTAGCAACTTTATTTCGCCACCATGTTCGTTATCTAGCTCGAGAGCAGATGTTATTTGTTCCTCTAACTGTTGGAGTTCCGATGGATTTGGGTTCTTAGGGTCCCCGCCGACGACACTGGATAGGAAATGGACACTTCCGAATGAGCCTGTAACTAAGGGATAAACTTGATTTGCTTTAACTTCAACCTCTGTAGCCGTTCCTACATGAGGAAATACACCTCTTTCTCCTAACTCGCGAAGACATAGCTCGATATAGTTGGAATGTGCGGGGAAATCTGATATCGCATAATGTCAGCATACCAACAAACGGTTAATGATCTCTAGAGGCTTACCTTCAAGGGCATGAAGCGCTGCCCCCAAATGTCGTAGGGCGTCGTCGAAGTCTTTGATGTTCTTTTTTCGAGCATGTTGGCGCCCAAGCTTAATAGTCTTAGCATGAAAACAATCACAGTAATTGAATCATATAAGGCTCCCTTACTTTGATACATCTCCCCAAAGCCTTTCTCACGTATCCAGCGGAGGTAGTAACTCCGAGCCGCTCGTTTGCGATATACCCTTTCATTCCTGTCCTATCGTCGGGGAAGAGTTCGAGGTCTTCGTCAACCACGCCGCGAAGCCGACTATCGTATTTTTTGGCATCAATATTTTTTGCATAGTGTTTAGGGTTATCTAAAAGCGTATTGGTGGGTTATTATATCGTTCTTGTCGCTCGAGGCAAGGGTGCCGATAATGGGACCATACCGAGATGTTCTTCAGGTCGATAAACACTCTATGGCCATCTTATCAGTTCTCATTCCATAATTCGTAGAATAGTCCAAAACAACATACCAATCGGCTGTCTGAAACTTCAAACTCGCCGGTACCGTATCCAAACGTCATAAACGCAAAAAGCGCAACCTATCAGCCCAATTAGCCCCCTGCGCTTCGAAACGAACACCTCGACGTCGCGATAGTGAAGGATCATAAGTCATACCAGCGTTCGCAATACGTTCGGTCCAACGACTTTAAGAAAGACAACATCGACCATCTGAGAGTAATCGCGGAGCCAGTTTCCAAAATACACTCTCTTGACATCCATCCTGGTGAATGCGGTCCCACCAGCCGTTCTGGCAAGCATGAGGCCGAGCAACGCATTCTCAATATCGCCATGTCGCCACTTGCAATCGTCGGAGGAGGTTGTTCCAGCTCCAAAAGCGCTTGCGCCAGTCGTGAATGTGAAAAAAAGGATTATCGTGAATAGATACGGCATTGCGCCGCACATGAACGGGAGGTTGCGTCCGCCACCGCCCAAACCCATATCGCCGGCAGCCCAGTTCCCAGGCAAGAACCAACGAAGAGATGAATATCGTCGCTAATGTTGGGGTTTCGTGATATCGAAAAAATAAAGTTACAACGGGAACAGTCGAAAATCGGAGCTGATGATCGGATGGAAGAGGGGCGACATGCTGAGCTTGGAAAGAAGGGGTTTCAGGCCGTCATGACGTTAGGAAGAAAGTGGAGTTTGTATCCGAAGATGGATGAACTATTCGCGGTCGAAGGGTCCACCTTCAGTGAGATCGCACCAATCCAGATGTATTTCCGCAGCAAAAGCCCGGTGTGAAGTAACCTCGCTCTCGCCGTGCGCTGCAGATGAGTGCCCCAAAAGCAGGGTAGCCAGGAGATGCGAGGCTGGGCGAGCTAACTGGTCACTTTCTTCTGCTCCTAACTGCGAAATTGCCTGATTACGAATGCAAGGATCTTGAACGCCTGCCAAAAGAAGGGGGTTGGTGATTGGTCGGCGGGGAGATGAGGCGAGGCGGCGCAACAGCAAACGTTTGGGGAACCATTCCAGCTGAACTCGTCGGCCGGCTTCTATAAATACAACATCCTGTCGCGGAGATACTTGTGTAGTCGTATTCTCACGAGAGGGAGAAAGATATCTGATTATCAGACCATAACGAACATCGACATTTATACATTGGTATTTCTATACCTGCTAAAGTTCAGACGAAGAAGAAACAACATAAAGAAACTGCACGTGTCGGCACAGCTGCCAACACGAAAATATGCAACATGCAACATGTCAAGCATGGCCACCTAATGATACAGCATATTGCATAAGTAAGAAAGAATAGGGATATCTACAGAACAAAACCTCCACTCTCTAGTTTGGTGAACACACCCTCCGGGTCATACTTGTTGCGAATCCGTCGGAGTCTTTCAAAGTTGGTTTTCCAATAACTCTTAAAGGGTTGCTGGTCCGCCGCTGCTTCGTTGATGTAGACCCACTCAACATACTTACCCTCCAGCAAAGATGCTTGCTTCATTCTCTCAACCGATTTTTTGACAGCAGCTATCCGAATACCTGATTCCGTTTGGTTGATCCAACTCCATGTTAGCAGAGCCAGCGTTAATGGGTCTTTCTGTTGATCCAATCCCAATGCGTTCCCACCAGTCTCCCTGCTCGCGCTGATAAGCCCGAAAGAATATGGCTCGAACGAAAGAGTAAAGATACCCGGTTGTAAATTAGCACCTCTTTTCGCCCTGAAAAGGCTGGCCTCCTCCTCAAATATCTCCGACGCTTTCTTATTCACTGCTGCGGAGCGTTGATAAGTTACTGATCTTTATGTATGGTTGAAGATACCAGGCGGAAGTCCTTCATGACCGTTTGGCACCAAATCCGAAAACTCCTTTCTGGAGACAGTGCTCGCTAATACTCCAGGGACCTCGAAGAACGATTTGAAGACGTCCGGTGACGAAGATACGCCTTCCCCGTAGTATAAATCTAACTCGATGAACTGACCATACCCGATATCATCACCGTTAATAAGATTTACGATGATCGAGGATTTGGGGCCACGATCTTCGCCGTGATACTTGTCAACTTGAGCAAGAACCTTGGGCAGGCTAGAGTACGCGTAGGTGAGTCTACCTCCGTAGACCAGCTCCAAGGGGTGCAGTTTTTATATCAAAGGAAGTGACAACTCCAAAACGGTTGCTTCCCCCTTTCAGGGCCCAGAATAGATCCGCATTGGAGGTAGCATTTGCATTCCGTATCTCGCCATCCGCCGTAACAACCTAAAATCCCATTAATTAACAGCTAGCTCAAGTAACTTCGTATGTTTGCATAAAACACTAAATACACTCACTTGAAAATTGACCACATTGTCACAAGCAAACCCGTGTTCCGCTTGCTGAAAACTAACACCCCCTAAATAAGCCCAATCATTGGTATATTTATCGCCAAATATTGAAAAATGAGTACAACTTCACTTCTTACCTCCTAAGACTAAGCCGCCAACGCCAATTGTTCCGCTCCTCCCGCCCGTTACCACCTTTCCGACAACGTCTGTCTTGCGATAGAAATCCGACCAAGTGTTGCCCGGTCCTATTTTGGCAACATCGCCCTTCAAATCGATATGATCCAACTGCGACGCCGTGATCAATACCGCACCATCCTCTCCATTGCTGCTGATCTTGCCGGCGGTAGAGAGGCCATTAAGTGCAAGACAGCAGACCGTTTCCCGACTAATCTTGGCGGTATCTCCCCAGACCGGTGTGACTGTTACCAGCGTGTGAAAGAAGAACATTTGGATCTTGAGGATGTTCATTTTGAAGGATTCTTTAATGTTGAAGACGTTCGAAATATATATAATCCAAAGGATCTAAAGGCCTAAGGGGCTTGTTTGAAATGATCGATTGAGCTTTCGGATGTCGCGCGGTGGGGTTGTCGGGGGATGCTTCTCTTATACTTGACCGAATTCTATCTCGAGGGAATGTTTTAACGGTACATATTTTGGTCGAGTAGGAATGGCAGTCATGCCGACTAGTCGACTTAGTTGTAGCCCTGAGGGTCTATTTAGGATGTTCATTTCTTAGATTAAGTTAATCTGAGCGTGCAGAAAGCTTATTACGCAGAGCCGCAGGACTTCATTCGAAACCTGGTCTGATAGCCGCATCGTGGTTTGAATAAATGCATTGCGGGTGCACACCGACTCTCCACGGTATTAAACTAGCAATGCCTTTTCCCTAACTCGTCTTGTGACTTGAGCTGTAGACGGGGTTCTGTAATATTGTAACAGTACAGTTAATTTAAGGTGAACAACAATTCAATGCTATTCATGAAGCACTGGCTATGATGCCTTAATATTCTAGCTTTGCTAATAATTTACGACAGGCCCGCCTATAGCTTCTAGATACCTGACGTGTGTGCATGTATCGCTCATAATGTATAACTTCAGATTAGCTATTGCTACTCGTCTGTTGTGAAACCCATCACCCCTGAGTGAGTACATAAACATTCGGGTATGCTATAGCATGGCCAAATTTTCTTAAGTATACTAAACTAATGCAACTACTACTAAATGCTAGTTCTCTAATCCAAAGATAAGGTCAAATGAAGATGGAAGCTCTTTAATGCTCGAAATAATCCCACGTGTTCAGCCTGCTAGCATGTGTCCTAAGAGGGGCTTTTAGGCCCGGGCCATAAGAATGCACGAATTATAAATATCTGGTAACACTAAAGGTAATTATAATACGCGAAACATTCCAGTCAAATTTTTTCAGCCTCGAGACCAGCCAGACCTAGACTTGGGTGTTAAGCTTGTTGGGATTTTTTTTAATTGCACCTATAGCATGAACTAGAGCCTATTTGATTTTGTACATTACACTCAGACTTAGGTTCCAGAAATTATTCCGCATGTTTGTTGGGATACACTTGCGGGTCCAAGATTGCTTCTCAACCTGTAATATCGATTTCCAAATTTGGTGAACACAAAAGTCAGTATTACAGGAGCACAAAGCCAGATGTTGGATATTTCAGTGTGCAACACAAATTTAAAATCCTACATTCAGCACTTACCAGTTAACTCTGAGCGTTTTCATGGCAACAACAGCTGGCTTTGCAAGATCGTGATCAGCTGCATGCAGACATGTAGTGGGAAATTAGACCATAGCCTCGCTCTCTTGGGACTTGGGTCCATGAGATTTTTGTGTTCTTTGTTCTCAGATGTGCCTAAATCTTGCGTGATGCAGGTGGGAAGCGCATATGCCAGAAATGTTGGATAGGTTGAACAAAGAGAGCGCTCGAGCTCGAGCTCCGAGGAACACCACGGTTTTACGTTGTGCACTGTTACAATTTACTCCCCTAGACTACGTACTTAAGTAATTATGCATAGATGTAATTAATATCAGCTTGACACCCAAAGTATAATTGTCTCGTAAACCAAATTTTCGACGCGAGGAAAGTGAGTCTTGCAATTGGCATCTGAGACAGTAACAATAATTACTGAAGAGCGCTCGTGTGATATAACTTTCACGTGACTAGAACCTCGTACAAGAAGGAATCTAATAGCGCACACGCAAGAAGATTCATGAAATATTACACATTACAGGTTTTGCTGAAACGAATTCATTGCTATCTAACGAATATTTTACCGCGCACCATTGAAGGGAAAAACTCCTAGGAGACACCAAATTTGATAACAAATTGACCTTTTATTGCAAATAACCTCAATCACTCTAGAATTTCAAGAAAAATAAGAGAAGGCATCACATTTGCATCTTCAAGGTCCTAAAAAGCTGTTCCTGCGCAACGCGCCTTCTAAATCATCTTCATTTCCTCGTCTTCGAGATCCTTAACAACAACAATAACTACCATCCGACTAAACTATCTAAGCGATGGGTGGATCAGACGGATCATCCAACAGTCATGGGAGCGCTAGTAGGGAGAATTCTCGAACTCGAAGTAAGCCTAGGATAAACTACTTTGAGATCTTTGACTTCGGAGAGGAATATCAACACCAAAGACCAGACGGAGACCGGCTTCTTGCGATTTATGGCCAGAAAAGGAGTTTTCTGGAAAGCCTGATACACTCAAGTGGGGGGAACATAGGTGATGAAATAAGTGTAGAAGATATGCGACGCAGGCGTGTTCTCTTGGACGAAGCGTTCGATTTTCTGTCTAATTCAACGAATGAAGACTATTATGCATGTTATGATGCATGGTATCCCGGAAGGGTAACAGAGAAAAGTTCTAAGGGAAAAATCGGGTCCTTATCTCCTCCATCCTCTAAGAAAGTAAATTTTGCGTCCTCTGTGGACTCAAGCTCAGACAGTTTCGATGAAGACGATGAAGACCTTCCTTCAAAGATGCTTGGCGCAAACTCCGCTAAGTCCAATGCCAAAAATGGGATAGACCCAAAAAATAAAGGCAAATCAAAAAGAGACGACGAGTCAGACGATGAGGTCAAATATACCGATATCAATGACTGGCTCAACGATCGATTAGACAGAGTCACGAAGCGAAGAGCAGATGCTATGGTAAAAGCTATTAGAGCAGGGAAGAAAATAGCTGAAGCCGATCTTTCGAACGTTGAAGATGACCCTAAAAGCCTTCTCAGGGATATGCCAAATATCCCTTGGTACTTTGAGTCTCGAACCGCACCAGACGAGAGGGCCAGAATGTTTGAACAAATGTACCAGAGACGCCCAGAAGAATCTGACGAGGATTATTTGTCTAGGATAAAGCAGCCATTGAATCCAAGGCTTCTCCTCAGAAGTCAAAAGAACAAAGAGGATGAACAAAATGACGATGAGATGGGCTTTGACCACGAAGGGTTACCGCCGCCGCCACCACGCCAATATCCAACACATAGGCCTTCTCTGGAAAATGAGATGAGCATCGAAGAACAATTCGGCCATACAGCTGGAGACAACACTATCCCATCCGCCCAGGAAAACGACGGAGTGTGGATGAGGCCTATGATGAGGTCTTGGCTATGGAGGCTTTTCTTTTGGAGAGACGAACGTACGTTCTATCCAAGTCGTGAAAATATGACCGTGCCCAAGAGGTATCGATTTGTAAAAGAGGTGTTCCGGATCGACAACAATTTCGAGCGTGTACATGTCTGCAGTCCGGGAGAGTCATATTTCGAGCACCTTTATTATTCAGATAAGTTTTTTGTATGGCCAGATTCTCTGCCAGTGAAGCCTCCAGGGCGTTCTGCTCGTGATAGGTGGATCAGAAAATTGGGAGTTCAGCAGCCAAAGCCAAAGCCCACATCCGAAAGGGAGAGCAATCAAACAGCGAATAAAGAGACGGGAGGTTCGGGAACTGGAAGCGCAAATACTGGCCCAACTAGTGTCATTGGGAAAGATTACGGCTCCAGTAAAGGAAATGGCGACGTGGGCGAGCAAAAAAATTCCGGCGGAAACGATACGGTTGTACCTGAGCCTGGAAAGAGTCCAGAACTCAATGATCCTGAAACCAAGCCGAGGGATACAACCGAGAGTACTGAGACTACTGAGACTACTGAGGCTACTAAGACTACTGAAAAGTCTGGTCTATGGTCCCAAGTTTCGGGAGCTTTATCTGGTCTCTTACCCGAGATCTCGTTTAGAAAAGATACCCCTAAAATAATTGGCGAGAAAGAGCTACAATCGTCTCAGGAGGAAGCGGAAAAGCAAAGCGTTCTGGGGCCGGTGATGGCATCTGGTTCCCAATTAGGGGTAACAGAAACGGAGAGTACAGAATCACTTAACACTGAAGAACCTGTGGTCTAGGATCACTAGATCCGAATTCATCAAAACGCAACAATGATATAACCCCGCAGCTTCGTTGTCGCACACTATGTTGCATTTTGCAAAAATCTGATATCGCGAAGTCCTTCAAAACTCAGTATACCAAGTGAATCATATAGTCAGCGAGCGAAAATTAACTATCATAAGGCCGAGTTTTAGAGAAATAAACGTATATATGCGTATACATCAGAGTTTAGGAGCAATCCCCACCCCCTATCTAACTCTCCATTCGTGCCTATCAAGATATCAGACGTTCTTGTAGCCCTTGCTGCTGCTGCGTATCGGACTAACATGCTTGCCCCATGGGGCGTCGTGTATCAGACTCGAAAGCCT
Organism: Orbilia ellipsospora; assembly: GCA_036971675.1. Taxonomy (NCBI): domain Eukaryota; kingdom Fungi; phylum Ascomycota; class Orbiliomycetes; order Orbiliales; family Orbiliaceae; genus Orbilia; species Orbilia ellipsospora. Next base: position 1,066,341 of record JAVHJO010000006.1, read on the forward strand.
CGACCTCTAGTTTTCCTAAATACTTACCGAGATGGGATTCTGTGTCTGACTAGCAACCTGTTTGGTTTTGCTGCAATGCTGTTAAGCGAAGAAGTTCACTCTGCTCGCGAATCAATATCAACCTCATGACTACGCCCTGGCAATATATATGCAAGTACCCGTTATGCATACGAGGCGCTGGTCTGGTGATGGCCAATTATACTTGCATATACCCACATATGTTTTGAACACGATCATCCATACAAAACTCAAAGAACAGGTATCTCATGATAGCTTGGAGGCTCTCATGCGTCGTCTTGGAGACGCTTTATGGTGATGTAAATTATCAAGTCGATATATGTCAGTCAGCTTTATGGAACACTTAGAGAGTTAATGCCTCTTCCCGTGTTTTTGGAAGAGGGTATGTTTGCTCCTTGACTGCATCAGCTCGCGGAAACATATCATAAGACAACTTCCTAGAGCCTAGTACATGTTACACAAACTCCGGAGCCTGGTTAGATGTTGGCCTAATATGCCTGCATGCTGGTAAGGCTAGAATGCGTATGGCGGCCCGGAGCGAATTTGTGTACCTCGTCTAGTTCCATAGACTAAAACGAAAGATCGAATTTGCTTCGATTCTAAATTGTGACATTTACTAGCGAAGAAAGATAGGAGCAGGTAACCCAGTTGTCAATTTAATTTGAAATATGACGGCGGTGGTACGGAGATGTTACACGCCGAAATCGCATGGACTTGAAAGCTCTCACGGTTGTGCAATGCCATGTAGCTATGGAGGTACCAGAATTTCAAATATGATATCAAAATATACCGGAAGATTGCAGGGCAGCGAAATAAATTCCCGTTAAAGCAATCCACTAGTAGCACGGGACCTCGGTCCGTGCCTTATTATTCATCGGCTGGAAACTTTAAGCTAAAGGTCTCGCGACTACTTGCTTTAATCCTATGGATAAAAAAACGGAAATCCTTGATCTTTCAGGAAACGCACGGCTTCGAGATTTCAGTCTTCCTATTATGGAGATTTTGAAGCCGTTGTTTTGTTTTTAAAATGGATGTGCCAGATCCGATACACTGCAGGAATACGCAAAACTTTGCACAAGGCTACCAAATCCACGGAACTCATATCAGGCACAAATCTTCATGCAAGTAAATTTCCAAAAATTTGTTTTTCTAGTTTTCTGAGAAAACCAAACTCCTTTGGACTAGAGGCCTTACAAACGCTCAAACTAATTTTCATTATTCTAGAGAATTCTACGAATGAAAATGCCTAGCTTGAATTTAAAATGCCTTTCCCCCCTAAGAACACCTTTTTGATCATTATAGAGCTGCACGAGAGGATAATCAAAAAACAAACTGGTGGATGCACCAAGTCAGTAACGTTACACGAGCTGACGATCCTGGCTTCCAAGATCTCGTTCTCCTCAACCTCTAGACCAACCAACATCGACCACAAGGTTTAAGGGTACCGACGTCTATTTTTTACTAGTTGATCTCCCTTCCCAACGGGATCTTGATAAAATTTTCGTGTTATTGTATATCCTTGCCTCTTCGCTTCCAAGAAGAAGTGGACACTGGTTACAACCGAAGTATCAGCAAGGCAATATTTTGCTGCACATTAGTTAGCTGTGCAAGCTTTGGGGATACCAAACTACTACTTTGAAGCAATTTCATATCTACAATGGAACATGGTGTATATAGAATAAATTTGTTTCTGGTTCTGTCACATATGACCGGCAATACACGCCCGAATATACTACGCAACCACTGAGGCTAGACTCCTTGTCGTAGTCGCCGGATCAACTGAGGCTCTCGTCCTTTTCCCACCGCCAGTCCACCGTCCGAATATTTATATCTTAGAAACTTTCGAAGGTTTCCTACGAGTTGTCCGAAACCTGCACCCCTCCATACCCTAAAGCATCATATATTCTTGTTTTATCCCTCCTTTCTACATTTGATATCTAATTTTTGCGTCGCACAGCTTCTAGGTTGAGTTGGTTAGGCTTGGATTCTCTTCATTTCTTATATTACCTACAAAGCTACATAATAATAACAACAAACAAACATTATGAAGGTCTTTCAGTATATAGTGAGTTTATCTTCCCAAAATTGAGTTCGTTGCCCTTCTGTCACTTTTTAAAACTAATGGTTCGAGTTTGTATTATAAATAGGCATGTTTCGTCACCTTCTTTATGATTGCTTTTACCGCTATAACGACGAGAACATACACCCGCCATAAAATCAACCGCGGTGTTCATATCGAAGATGTAAGCGATCACCTGCAGAACACTAATAATACCTAATAAGAAGAGCAACTATTAACAAGTTTTGTTAATGAACAGTGGCTAGCGATAATCGCTTGTATTGTTCTATTGATTCAAGTCGTGCTCTCCTGCATCTTCACTCCCCGCTATACCTTTCTGATCGAAACTCCACCTCTCGATATATTCAAAATCCTCAATCCAAGCACCACACCACAAGAATATATCAAACATACTTTAGAGTACCAGGTCGGCAGCCATCTCGGTTTCTTAACATCCCTCTGGCTGATCAAATTCTCCTTTTTGTTCTTTTACAAGAGGTTATCCGAGGGAAGAGCGTGGAGTCGACTGTGGATCTTTACGTTTACATTTTGCGCGCTGTCATACGTGGGGAACGTCGTTGGTTATTTCTTTGTATGCGTGCCGTTGAAGACTTATTTCGATAGTAAGTAAAAGAAAATAACCGTGAAGATCATTTAAATCAATAGCCTGAATCGCCAAGCTGATTTAATACAATGTTCGAAAGCAACGTGTCAAAGCCAGACGGGCAGGAGCAATGCATCCTTATATGGAGCTACCGCCACAGATATTCTCAGTGATCTATTGAGTAAGGCCATCGTATTCTCTATCACCAGAGGTTCTATTCTCTAATTTTGTTTACCCACTGGCCTAGTCATGGCAATACCCCTCCGCCTGATCCGCCAACTCCGCATGTCAACTCTCCAAAAGGTCGGCCTCGCATGTCTCTTCTGCCTCGGCTTCGTAGTAGTAGTCCTCTCTCTCGCTCGCACAATCCGTATCAATGCCGGCGGAACAGGCGCATACCCACAATCTGATCCACGCTGGGTAGCACTGTGGTCCATCGCTGAAGAAACAACCGCAATAGTAGTTTGTTGCCTCCCCGCTATCAGAAAGTTATTCAGCGCACATCGTCAGAAGCGTGTTGACGCGAGTGATGCCACCGCTGTAGCGGGACTGTCGGGAATCGGAGCTCCCAGGCGGTTTTCGTTCAAACGATGGTCTTTGAAGTATGGTTTGAGATCTATGGAGTCTTCTAGCAACCGTACACGGACAGAAAGTACCATCGAGTTGGGATCTACCATTGCATCTTCGCCGTCGTGGCCTACGTCGCCGAGAAAACCTGAGGGACTATTTATCAAGATTCGAAACCTCGAGGAAGGGGACGTTTTAGAATTGCCTGGTGTTATTCCGAGTCCTCCGAGCTCTTGGAGGAGCAGGGCGTAATAACGGCTACTGTGGTTGATTTTCTTGCACTATGGCTTTGGGAGGTTGGATTGTCTATGGCTTCGAGGTTATTCAAATTAGTTGATGAAATTCCGAGTTTTCCCTAGTTTATGGTTACCGTATGGCACGACGTAAAGAGTAAATGATAATGGAATCTTGAATCCCCCCAGTAAGACTCCTTTTATTCCGGGTAATTTAATAGCTTGATATAAATATTTTGTTGTTGATCCTCTTAATCAGAAGATAGAATTGAAACTCATCAGCATTTGTTCAGCTTAAAATACAAGTAAAATCCTAAATATATTAATGAGAGCATCGTGATACCGTATACTTTTCTCACCTCAATAAATAGAAAGGAACTAATTTCGCAGAGATACTCGTAATATCAAAAAAGATAAAGCACAAAGCTCCAGTGTACATATGAAGAGAAAGCATGAAAGCCAGGATAAATACCCCTGATATAACGCCCCAAGGAAATTTACCACCCAAAGGCCCAGAAAAGTGAACGCCAATAATCCACATCGTATGCTACCCGCTATCCTAACCGACTTTTCATCAAGCCAATAACCTACTCCAATCATCTGGTGTCATATTTTGTTCGCTCATACTCATAAGTTCCGCGAAGAATGCCTCAGAGAATGGGTCGACGAGGTGTCCAAATTCTAGCTCCGGGTTGTAGTTATCCGGATTGTAGAAGTTAAAGTCAATGTTCTGGTTCGACACCATTTGTGGCTGAATGTAAGGATTGTGCGGGCTCGGTTTGGAAATCGACTCGTTATAAAATCCGTTGCTTGGTGTTCCTTGGGGAGGTAACATCGCATGTGCACTCAGATCGGGTGAAGTCGCTGTAGTAGCGGAGCTGTACCCGCTGTTATCGTAGCTAGTATCCATTTGCATTGGTGTTGTTGAAGCGTGAGAGATACCGAATAATGCAGCTTCAACGGAAGGTGAGGTGGGTTGGTTTCTGGGGCTAATTGGTGACAATGGTTTCGGTGTGACGCTAACCGGGTCGAGGAAAGCCTGGAGTTTCTTCATTGCTTCGCTGTTCTTCATATGCAAACTGTTTATCGGTCCGCTTGGATCATCTCTATCTAGAGTTCTCAAGCTAGCCCTTAGTGTATCAAAAGCCTCTTTCGCCTCCAAAGCCCTGGCGGATTCTTTGCCCTTATGTGCTTTCGAGTAGCTAGCAAGAGCCACTGCGCAAGTCAGAAGAATCATAGATATCGTTCCACATGTCAAATGAACCAACACATCCCGGCCTTCATAGCAGAGCTTTGTAACAGTCAAGGCAGATGCGAACACTTCCTCTTGCGCTTGCAATCGGATAGTCGGGTCTTGGTGATGTAAGAAGCTTCTGAAAAGCATCATTTTCGCGCTTTGAAATTTCAGAGCAAGGTAGAGTGCGGGCGCAAGGGCAACGGGGTCCTGTAGAGCCGGCGGGAGTTCTTTAGCGAGATTGTTGAGCTCTTCATTCAACTTGGCACCGATATGTTCTGGAGGTGGGCGGAAAGGATTTCGGCTTGACGCTGCGTAAAACGAAGGTAGGTCTTTTTGCGCGGGTTTTTGGAGTTTCGACGTTATCTTGCCCGTTATTTCTGCCAGTCTAACTTTTGCTTTCCAGAATTCTGGTTGCCAAACCGGTATCTCAGCACTCTTAGGTTGATAGGTGAAGCTGGGCCACGGAACATTGCAATCCTATGATTGGAATTAGTATCATACCAAATCACACATGTTGAAACAGACAGCTAGTTTCATCAAGTTACCTTGTCCCTAATGGCAAGAGGCCTGCCAGTTGCCAATGAATACCATCGATCATAACACTATTGAAATGTAAACCGTTAGTCGATTGGTAAAAAGCAAATGCCCTGCAGAAATCGATATCGTCCTTACGTAGACTTCTGCCCACATCATCCTCGCCTTCTCTACATTGGTTTCATCAAGACCTTGATATATCGCAGAGTTGGAAACGTGAAGACCTAAAGCCTGAGCTACCCTAGACGCCGCTCCGGAACAGAGATAACCTAGATATCGACCGGATGGTTAGAAAAGGATCTTGAAAATAGGTAACATTCTGCGAACATGAATTATATGAGCTAACCTTCATCAAGTCTCCCGGTCGTTGTAAGGAAAGAAACCTCCATCAGAATGGCGTCCAAAGTTTCGATAGAAAGCTGCGACCAAAGCAATCGTAATGCCGGTTTCACGATAAGATAGGCTGCAAAAGCCTTGAAACTATCCGGATACATTCCAGACAAAAGAGCGAGATACAATGCCAAGGTAGCAGCATTGGCAGGAACAGTCGGGGCTTCGATATCCGACATATGAGGTGGGTAGACTTGGTTGAAAGTGTCCATAAGTTCGTCGAGATATGCATATCGTCTCCGTAGGAAGGCGGCTCTAACGAAGAAAGCCAGGTATTTCAGAGAGTCTTGCTTGGGGAAGAATTTGACCGGTGGGAATTCGTCTCTCATCAAACTTGGCAGATATGTCATGTGCTGTGGTTGAAATGCGATCTCCCATACACCGAATCCAGCGGCGGCAGGTTTTGCACTTGAGGGGCATATGCTCTACAGATGCACTGTTCGTTAGTAAACCGAATAATACCGTTTTCGGAAAACGCGTGAGACATACTCCACCTCTCTCAGAAGACATTGTCGATGGGGTTGCAGGTTCGCTACGAGAACTTGAGGACATTGGTGTATCAGGGCTCAGAGCAGGTGTTGAAGCCGACCCTCCATTGGATCCGACATTTGCCTGCTTGGTCAGAAGATTTTCGAGATGCGCAATTCTCTCCTTGAGAGCCTGTAGGTCGGAAGATTCAACGTTGGAGGAACTCGAGGGGTAGGCGATATCTTCCTCCGCAGACGTACAATCGACTCCGTATCGAACGCAATTTTGGCAGGGACGAGTTCTATCACACTAATTTTTTACGAGCACTCGCAAGTTAGACTCCCCAAATGACACTAGATAAGGTATATAAGGATATAATATTTACTTTGATTTTTCTATCACACCAAAGAGTAATTAAAAGTTAGTTTACAAGTCCAAAAACACACGAGAGATAATTTTTTCGAGACTCAGTGGGCACCTTGAATGGCATGACATGCATGCAGGGACCTTGATCCGGCTGGTGGTCGACTTCTTTTTCGAGATACCAGCCGTTGTCGACGCCGTCCTTTCAATCGCCATGGTGTTCGATGCTTGATATGCCGGGGCGGTCCGGTCTACGGTGTTACCAATGTAAAATTCCGATTCCAGCGACAATAGCCACTTCCTTTGGCCTGGGGAGAGTGTACTTTCTAAGAGAAAGGCGATGCGAAGAGGGCCTGTTGGGCACGGTTTAATGAGAACAAGCTTCGGTTAAATGTGCTGACATAATTTTCAGAACTTGTTCTTTTGGATTCTCGTTTGTAAGAGGGAGTCGGGGGCTCAATCTCTCCGCAGCGCTCCTGGGTTCGTGCCAGAAATCATCGAGGCTGATGGTCAGACTCTGGTGTATTAGTAATGTTAAATTCGTTGAAGGAGGGCGAGCTAACTCGAAATGTGAGACGGTGTCTCCACCGTGCACTGAACTTTCGTTGAACTCTGGTGGTATGCCTCGGTTCACGACCGCTCCCTGGCACGAGGGCAACACAAGCGAGGGCTTCTAGAACGAAGTATAGCCGGAGCAGAAGTACGCTTTCCAGTAGGTGTTTCTGTTTGGTGACGAAACATAAGGCGATGGTTCTTAAAGGATCCGTATTCTAAGTATAACTAGTTCCCAGGCTTGAAGAATGACAATGTTATCGGTATCCAAAGGGGTTGTACACCAAGTCTCGTAACTAGACGTCATGTCGCAGGGTGCCCCTAAGTCAGCCGGGTTGAAACCCAAGCTTCAGATTTGCAATATATGAAGTCGACAAAGTTCTGCCGGCATATCGCGGTTTTAAATATAACCCGCTGAAAATGATCAAGCGACTCATATTAATATCGTGGGGGTCAGTGCCGTCAATCTGTGTAGCTGAGTAAATTTAACATTTATAATCAGTCGACCAGTCCGTAATAAGTATTGAGCGATGATATAGGTATTAGAACCCGAAGGGCATTGGTCTATATCGTTCAAACTCTTTGTGTTATAGAAATTCTTAGTAGCACCTCGAGGCTCGTCGTAATATACTCTTCGCATCGAGCGTTTGATTTATGAGACAACATATATTGTCCACTTGACGAGGCCAATTTTACCGCTTTGACACCAACATGTTTAAAATCTTGGTGCGATCTTTCCCGACGGAATACCTGTTGACCGGATTCGATTTAGCAATGCTACAGGTATAATACGAACTGGTTCCCCTGCGCAAATCGTTCCTCAAAAATAGTATCCGTTTAGGGCCTGAATATTTGGAGAATTCTCTTAAATTACGGAGTCCACGGTGCCCGCTGAGTATGACTCGAGCCTCGCATTTCGCTTATAAATTGGAAGGCGGTCTCGTAGCATCAAATTCGGAGTACAGTCCCACCGAACAACACAATATCTACAACAAACCCATATAATCTCTTCTAACCAATCCTTCGTCTTCTCTATATTATAGCTGCACTGCAAAATGGCTAGTACACTTCGAACAATAAGACCAAACTATTTGCAATCGCAAATAGCCACACTCTCAAGATCTGCCTTCAGACGGCCCCTTGTCACGTCTTCTCGTCAATCATCATACATACCAAACAGCCAAAGATCTTTCAGCACGCAGATAATCAAGCTCCAAAAGCCGAATCAAAGTCAGGAAGTCAGCCATGAAATGCCAAAGATCAACTGGAGAGATCTTGGAGCGAACAGAACTGTCAAGATTGTTGTCATCGTTGCGTTAAGCATAATTGGCACCATGGAGTCCATATTTTACGTCAAACTCTTCATGAGAAAGTTTTTCCCAGGGAAAGAAGGAGAGGAGGGTTCTGGAGATACCGAGAGCCCAACGGCTGCTTAAGCTTGTCTTTCGTTTTTATAGAATTATTCCGGCTCTGGTTTTATAGGCTGGAGTCGTTAATTTTGGCCTTTTATCGGCTCCCACTATCTGCGACTCTGATATCAGCAAATCATTTCTATGCTTTAATAGAGTCATATTTTCCTATAGTATATTGTTTAAATCCCGCTTTCCATGTAGATTGGACCTACTTAATTCTCTCTCCCTCAAATCACCACTTATTGATACCCTGTTAGAAATTCTCCACAATTTTTCCTTAACCGTGGATATAGCTTTCGGATCCCTTCGAAATCGATCCCTCGTTTTCTCGCATTATAAAGACTTGATTCGCATTGTTTATCATCTATAAATCCTTTGTACCGTTTCCAATACCTTCGGGTTGTTCTATGCATACATCTATGCATATCTAGTCTCGTAACCAGGTGCATAAGGGCACGCTAGCCTCAAAGGGCACGTCATCCCTGTGCCAGAGCGAATATGCATGCGTTGCAAGGGCCACAGGAGATAATCAATAAACCTTAGATTGACGAAATGTCTTAACATTCATGAGACTGTTGAAAGGAATTTTTAATGAACGGATAAATTGAAAGAGAAACCAAAATTCTTCAACAAAATCAATTGACTCGGATTATCTTCTTTTCTCGGTTGGAGTGGTACCGAGCGGAGCCACCCACCGATTTTGCATGGGTAAGGTACGAGCTTAAGCTACCCCGCCAGGCATGTAACATGTGCATGCAGGTATCACTAAATCAGACTTTTTTGAATATACCCGGGCATCGGAATTGGAAATTTCCACCAGATAGAAGGTTCACAGATCTATAAAGACGCGCCACGCTGTTTACGAAAAAAGTTTGTTCTTCAGATCACATATCAATTGCAATTGAGAGTCTACTTCTAGGTATTTACCTCCAACGCGCCTACTCTCAAATTCCAACACCAAGCTTTGTATTGAATATCAATAGCAAAGGCGAACAAGCGCAGTCACAGCAGAAAGCTTACAATATGTCGCCTTCGCGCTCCAAACCTCTAAAACACATATCATACATCTCACTACTCCTCTCAACAACAACGGGACTAGTACAATGCCTCCAACTACAATCCACAAACGAAGGTCGTCTCCCCGCCATGGGATTCAACTCATGGAACTGCTTTAACGAATTCATTGATGAAAAAAAATTCCTAACCGCAGCACAACAACTCGTCGATCTGGGCTTGAAGGATTTGGGGTATACTTACGTCAACATCGATGGTAATTAAGCATAAAACCCATTGATGACCTAATGTATAAATACTATGTCCATCTTTAACATGCTGTATTTTTATAATAGACGGCTGGTCGGATAAACAAGCCTGGCGAGACCCGGTTACCAGACGGATAGTCGTCGATTCTAAGAAATTTCCGAATGGGATATCGGGATTAGCGGAGGAGGTGCACGGTATGGGTCTTAAGTTGGGGATATACTCCGATAGAGGGACTAAGACTTGCGCGTCGTATCCTGGGAGTATGGATTGTACGTCTCCCTCCTCCGTTCACGCAATTACAGCTATTTTTCGAGCTCGGGAGGTCGCGTTATTAATATTGGAGAGTTTTTTGTAGATGAAGAGATTGATGCAAAGACATTTGCGGATTGGGGTGTGGATTGTAAGTTACCCCTCCTTTGATCTTGTAACTGGCTTAAACAAAGGCTTACCTCAGATAGATTTGAAATACGACAATTGGTATTCTCAAACCCACTCCAGTCTGGTAATATTCATAGTACTAATATATACAAAATAGCTTCTTCCCAGAAGAGGAAGAGGACAAATACCCCTGGGCTCCCGAATGGTGGAACACGACCCACGACGGAAATAAGGTCACAGCACCTGAGGGTTACGACTTTTCAACCTCCCGTTCGGCAGAACGGTACCGCATCATGCGCGACGCTTTGGCAAAACAGGATCGAATAATTCAGTTTGGGATGTGTAATTGGGGCCATGCGCACGTAGAGCGATGGGGAAATGAAACAGCCCAAAGCTGGAGAATGTGAGTTGAGGGTTTTATATCATTCTTTTTTCTCCCACTGATATACACAAGCTGACGACTGAGCTGTGAGTTAGATGGGGAGATATATTGCCCCGTATGTACTCTCACCACATTCCCTACCATAACATCCAAATAAATTATCTCGATCCTGACAACTCGATTCTAAACAGAATGGACCAGTCACAAAGACTTCATCGCCTGGGGCGTCAGTAAGCCTCCCACATCCCCAACCCACCAACTCATATACAAAAATATATACTAATCCTCGACCTCAAAACCAAAAGTGCCAATCCTAAACCACGCCCTTTTCCACCTCTCCCAAACCGACTTCTGGGGCCACGCAGACATGGACATGCTCGAAGTCGGCAACGGCCTAACCGAAGCCGAAGACCGCTCCCACTTCGCTCTCTGGGCCATCCTCAAATCCCCACTCCTAATCGGCACCCCACTCGATAAAATCTCCCCACAAACCCTCGCCGTCTTCAAAAACGAGGAACTTATCGCGTTCAACCAGGATGCCGTGCACGGTGGTCCCGCGAAGCCGTATAAATGGGGTATCAATCCGGATTGGACTTGGTCAGTATAATATAACACTTCAACTCTAGCCCTCCAACCTTGCAATTGACATCCTTTATGATATAATAATAACAATAATTAGAGTTAATGTAAGCTAACAATCACCATTAATGATACCGTAAACCACGGTTTTATTATGAAAATTACAGGAACCAAACCCACCCCGCAGAATACTACTCTGGAAATTCAACCCGCGGACTCCACGTCTTCATGCTAAACACCCTCGACACCACGGCTGTCAAAACCGCGGTATTCTCCGAAATACCCGGCCTCGACCCCAAGAAACGGTATAGAGTGCACGAAATGTGGGGTGGTAAAGATATCGTAAGTAATCCGTAACGCTAGTATAGACAAATCCACCCTCCCAACCCCTAAAAAATAACTTAATATATCATTTTTGTGACCATTAGTAAATACTGATATATACGGATAGGGCGATTATGATAGAGAGTTCTCCATAAAAGTCGAAAGCCACGATATCGCCGCGTTAAGGTTCAATGAGGTCTCCGAAGAAGGGATAAAGGTACAAGGAAGTGGCCACTACGCACGAAAAGCCCCAGATGAGCTTTAAACCCAATTAACCAGGGCTCATGGTATATTTAATCCCTTTAGATTAGGGGGGAGATATCAAGTCTAGTTCAAAAAAGTGATTTATGTGTTCAATAATAATTACATTCTGCCTTCTCCATTATAAAAAATTAAAACACATGGGCTCCGGTAAAAGTCAATTTTGAAAAAAAGGGAACCTTCTATTATCAACACGACAGTAAAAAACTGCAACAAAAAAAAAAGAACAAGAAAACGCCAGGAGTATGACTTTCACTCCGTGTAATACATATATGCATCCCCATACTCGCTCCGTATAAACAGCCGCTAAAGTGAGAGGGAGAGGGAGAAGTGGGTAAAGTGACAGAAGGGCGAGGTTACAAAGTAATGTGATCCTGAAGAACAGAGCAGAGAAGAAGAGGATAGAAGGAAGCATAAACAGGTTATTCGGGTGTTTCTCTTGAAAATTCAGTCGCTAAAAAAACAAAGACAAATTTAAAAGTAGGTCAATAAAGGGGGAGACGATTGCGCAGGCTAAAGGATTGTACACGTGAGGGAGTGTGTGAGAAAAGTAGCGAAAGGGGTGTACGTATGAAAGCCGGTATGATGATAATGATTGGCGTGATAGGGAAAGACAGTACGAGCTTCATCCTACATGTGATATAATCCTGCATAAAAGCTCTGACAATGAAGGGATGCCCCTTACTCGTTCATTGCATGAACGGGGCATTGCCCGTCCCCGCGCCTGTTGAACCAGTCCGTGATGCATTTCTACAAGTATACCACAATTAGCATGATCCTGTTTATCAAGATGTTGATTGAGAAGCTTACCTTGTGGTACCGGCAAAAACACTCCAGGCGGGCGATTTGATCGCCCTCCTCAAACTCCTCGAAGCAAATCACGCACTCGGCCTTCTCGTCGTCGGCCTTTGCGTCATTGCCGGATGGCAGTGTATCCTTGGCCGTTGCGGTATACACGACCATCCGGCCCCCCGTTGGCCGACTCGAGGCTCGACTCCTCCGAGCGGGCTCCGAAGAGTGGGCCCGAGGGAGAGGAGCAGCCACGAGTGGCTGCAGGGAGGGCTGGGATGTCGAAGGTTGGGAGGTCATCGTCGTCTGGGCAAGGTTGGTTGGTGTCCCTGATGTGGACCTTCTGCGGGAGGCACTATGGCCCGAGATTGTATTATCAATGCATGATTGAATGTGTGCTTCCCTAGCAGTTTCGTCCTTGGTGACCGGGTCCGGTGGCGGGAGAACGTTCTGGCAGATGGGACAGTAGTCCTGATGATAGTAGAGTCACAGTTAGCTTTGTAATTGTTAAATTTGAATGATAATTTAGAACATACGGTCTCTTTCAACCTCGGGAACGAAGGCGGGGGTGCCGAGTGGGTTTGCAGCTCTCGGGAGCTACTGCTGTTTCCCTGCATGAACTGACTGGCAATTGGAAGATTGGGACGACTCGTATCCGGCATGCTAAATGCCGGGACTGGTCTCTGAGAAGTATCCAAAAGACCGCTTATTGGCTGGTTCACAGGAGAATAGTGATTGTATTGATGTGAAGAGGAGGCGGAAACCGATCTCTGGTGGTTCGCTTGCTGGGTGTGATAGTGTGGGGGCTGCGGAGAGGGATAGAACTGAGCAGGTGCAAATGAGAAATTCGAATGGCCAGAATTCGGTAGCGGATAGGAAGGAGTAGGATGCCGAAGCGTCAGAGGCAGCGCGGGCAGAAGGCGCTGAGACTCCTCCGGGTGCGAATGATATGGTGGATGAGGTTGAAAGGGGCCGTGATGGCTTCCAAGTGAGTGAGCTTGCTGTCCGCTGTGGTGGTGGTGATATGAGACACCTGGATATGCTTGTCCTCCCGAGTAGGCAATTCCTGGGGCATGGGACTTTTAAAGACAACTCTTGTTAGCTTGCAACTTGAAGTTTTATACCCTTATTATTCGGTTGCGTATGTGAGAAGAGCTGACTACAGCGCTGTCTGGCTCTCGGCAAGCCCTAAGGTTGAACGTACCTGAGTAAAATGACCTGAAGTGGAAACAGTTCGCCTCCTATGGTGATTCGAATTCCCTCCGTATCCAGCATTCTGCCCATGCGCATAACTATTCACATTTACACCAGTCGGAGGGCCAGCGTCTTGCCAGAACCTGCCTGCACCTCCAGGAGGTGACTGAATGGATTGCCTTCTTGCCTGGTTCGCGGCTTGGGATGAAGACGAGGGAGGCCCTCCCATCAGACAGGTGTTACAGATCCTCACCTCAACACCTGTATCACCTCCGTAACTACCCCTTCGGTTGCCAGCAGCATCGACATACGACTCAGAAGCAAGATCCACATCGATGGCGTTAGGAGGGTAGACGACGTATGATTTAGGGATTACGATTCGGTGAGGAGAGCAAGGGGCGCACACGACGCGGCCGCATTTACTAAATATCGAAAACAACATTGGTAAGTTCTCGGAGCCCACTTCTATGCGAATAGATGGTGCCAACATACCGACAATGATGCTTCCTATAGAAGAATGAAAAACCAGTTGAGCAGATGGGACAATGACTGACTTCAGAGTCAGGTTGCCAAGGTGGTAGCTCCGGCGATAAAGGAGGTCGGTTATCTCTTTCCGGTCTCGTGGACGAGGTCAATCGTGAGTCCAAGGTACTGACGTAGGGAAACGAATATTGGGAGCCGGTTTGGTGAGGCTGGAAAGGAACAGGAGGTGAGTGCTGAGGGATCTGGAGATTTGGAAGCTCGGCAACTGTAGAATGCTGGCTGGAGCTCGATGGGATCCTTGGCAAAGTCGTCGGCCTCCCATCTTGTGGTAAGTTCGAACGGCTGCTGTTGTTGCTATGCGAGGGTGGAGCGGGAAGGCTGGCAATGACGGTGTCCCCGTCGGCGTCCATGGAGCGGATTAGAAATGTGGCTTCGTTCGCATCGAGGGTCGGGACTCCGTCGTCGAGAGTGGATAGTGACCCAGAGGAAGAGGAAGAAGGTGAAGACATGGATGTCGTATCCGGAGGAAGCGGTTCATGCTCTATGGTGTAAGGTTCTCGAGGTTGGTTTGAAGGGGAAGGTGGTAATGAAGAAGAGGAGAAGTCTTGCATGTTGGAATGGTCGGCTGCCGCTTGAGGGAAAGCAGCATCCTCGGGCAGAGTGGACGGTGGGGTTGGCTGTTGCTGCTGCAGCCGCTGGGGTCTTGAGGATGATGAAGCGGAAGAAGAGGTCGTCGGTCTGTCGGAGTGGGTGTTACTGCTACCGGTCACGACGGTGATGGCCTGCTCGGCGGGAGCACCTCGCTGCGACGGAGATGACGGCGGGGTGGGGCCATTCTGGGAGGAAGCACTACAGACGGGAGACCTCGACGGAGCTGGGACGTCCAACTTGGCTGCTGCTGCTATCTTGAGATCGTCCACGGCGGGTATCAAAGGTGTCGCAGAGGAAGAGGGGCCGGCCGAAGGCGAGGAAGGCGAGGCTACGACTACATGGGAAGCTACGACGGGATCGATATCAAGATCATTGGAAGCGGTGGTCGTGATCGTATTGTACGGTTGCTGGTGGGCAGGGGGTTCTGTCATCGCCATTCTGCAGACATCGATCTAGAAGGAAAGTATTTGTTCCCTTCTCCTCCTCCTGTTCCTTTATTCTTCTTCTTCTTATTCCGGTTATTCTTGTCCAGTTTATTTTCACGGGATTAACGAGAGGGTGAGCGAGAAGAGAACGAGAGGAGAGGATGCTGGTAATATTATTCGAGTGAGTGAGTGAGTGGGTGGACTCGGTTGTGCACTTTTGCATATAACTGATTGTTATGACTGGAACCAATATAAAATAAAATAGAAAGAGAGGAGAGCTTGTTTCATTCCGGCAGCCATCGCTCACGCGGATGCCTCAAATTATCAAACACTGCAGCCGATTAGCTAAGTCGCTCACTCACGGTCCCTAGGCTACGCTTAATGATTAGTCCCCCGCTGATGGGCACTCGGTCCGCTTTCTCGTTTGTTCGGTTGATTTTGCCTGCATCGGGTCTAACTTATCAAACCCATCTTGGGTTCAGGTTAGAGGTAGAAAGAAGATATGGATCTAGAGGGTTTTGGGAGATGTAAGTGTGATTCGAGAAGGGGTATATACGATTGGAGGGTAACAGTAAAGCATCCGAGATATTACAAAGCAAGAATCCGACGCATCGGTAAAAGGTTGAACATATGCTCTGAAATTTGTCTCACGCGGAGAATTTGTTTATATTGCGATTGATTATCCTCTGTCTGTGCAGTGCTGGGCTGTGGTTCGAGGATTTGGCACTTTCTTGGTTATCGGATCTCGGAACGACTAAGTCGCTTTAAGGCAAGCAAAGCGTGCGCACCTCAGGGAGGGTCGGCCCCACCACGATAATATGGTTGATTGATTCTGCGGATCATTCTTCAGGGGGAGCATCACAAAAGAAGGGAACATGTATTGTCCGGCGTTACCAAGGGATCGGTATACCAGGACAGATGTATGCAGGTAGAAGAACTGGATATCGATCTTGTGACGAAACCCTCGTCCGTGCATCACTCATCTTCATGTACTTCAGGATACGAGTACCATCGTGTAGAGTTATGCAAAATGGTTATTCGCCGAACCATGTGAGAAAATAAAGCAAGAGGTATCTTTTTCATCTATTTATAACAAGCGAGTTCGCGCTGGGAGGGCGCCCAGGACTTGCGGCGGCATGGGGACCCCTAACCCTCGTTGGCCTCCACGATGTAACTTCATCATAATCATCGTCATCAAGTATGTTATTGCTGCCGCTCTTTAGGTTTGATGAATTCTGGCAAGTTTGGGGGCAGGGAAATAGACCAGATAACCTTAAAAAACAAAATAGTTAGGAATTATGATAAGGAGAGAAAGAATGAATCATGAATCACCCGCATCCGCGCGGCTCGACAAGTAAATAAAAGTGACGAGCGATTGCAGAAAACAGAAGTGGACTGTTTCAGCCCTCAGAGCACTTTCTTCTGGAGATAAAGATTATTGTTCCTGAGGGCGACGGGCATAGCCACCCACTCTCACAAACTAGACCTGCATACTTGGTTGCAGCTTTGGTTGCCAAATGGTGCAGCGATCGATTGGTGGTGACCGTGACCGGGCCAGCCTTGCTATTGCATCCACCATCCCCCATCGCGCGCGATTCTTCATGTAACCCCATCTGGCTCCCTTTCCTTTCTTTCTTTCTTTCTTCCTTCGACTCTCTTTTATTCTGGGTGGCTTTCCCCTGGTTTCCCTCTTGATTATTTTTCTTTTCTCCGAGGCCACGAGAAAGATCCATCCTTTTAATTTTTTTTCTTTCGTTTTAATAGTTGTGTCTTTTCTTTAATTTTGTTTTGAATCTTTCTTTCTCTCCATTCGTTATTCTTCGAACTTTGGGCACGTAGACTAGAGAATCGAGTTGGCACTACCTCTGGGCCTATTAGTGGAGGTCTAATATTCAAAATAATTTGTCGTCTGGATTTGGATAGCATTTCGGCTGGGGGATATATCTTGACTACTAAAGCCTATCCGATCAATCGAATTTCATCACCATACCTCTCGGGCCTTCTCTTGTCTTATTACTTACATTATTCCCCTCTCTCCCTCTCACTAATAATACATCTTACGAAGAACCGAATATTATCGCATGAAATTCTGGTAAGTGGATACATGCAGAGCTACAGTATCTGTTTCCTTGGATGATTCAGATTTACCCATCATTGCCACCATGGAGTTTCTTCTCATCTTGCTCAAAGTGCCCCCTTGTTCGTGCCTTAAGCGATGGCTGTTCTTAGACTTCGATCTTCGATCCGCATACCATCAATTTAAATATTCAGAATACTTGGTACTAGCATACTTGGCAGTGAAGAATACTTAATTATAACAATATATATATATCAGTTCCTGTACAGGGGCACCCTTTCGCCTTCCTCATCCTCTTTTTAATATATTTTTGGGCCAGTCTCGTGGAGACACGAGCGAGACATAAATCCAAAATAGTTTCCCCGTCGTCCCATCGCTAACCCGCATTTAATCACTGTTAGTCCCTTTAGCTGCTGCGCCCTCCACTAGCCAGAAAAAAAAAATTGGCCGCTCAGTCGAGATCTTTGAACATCCCTTTCCTCAAATTCTCTCGACACTCCTCCAAGAATTCGATATTTCGAGATTATTTTGTAGTCAAGAATACCAAGGGGAAACAGGCTTACGTTTAGTCAGCAAATAAGCCGAACAAACGAGAGCGGACAAGAGGTGGAAGGCAAAAGGGAACACCCCAGGCGTTGTTTGACAAGCCCGTTGTTCTAGAAGACCTATTGCCAGGCAACCAGCCCAGCCCGGACTCCGTCTCCATCGCATACATCATCTCGTCACCGTCATCGTCGACCCACCCGACCCCTCGTGAGGCCCTCCTTCTCTCGCTCAACTCCAGGACGGGCGACGAAACCACTGGGATCGAGCAATGAGAACACCCTGGGTTCTTTTCTCAACATGATATTCACGACAACTTGAACCTTTTACGGCTCGTCTTTAGTTCTCCGGCATCGCATCCGCCGTTGTCGCAGAACCGCCCACCAACATTTAGTGGGCATCCAACTTTCTCTCAATTTTAGTTTACAGGTTCACACGTTTTACTTCTCACACACGTTCAAGATGAAGCGGCGGCGAGCCGAAACCCCTACAGGCCTCGTGGCGACGACATACATCCTCTTGGTTCTCTGTTTTATCCGACTATCGGAAGCTGTGCAGGTTCAATTCGTGGATTGTCTGAAACCTGGCCCAGGCGCTACACATTTCAAGCCATACAGCGTCGATGCAAAGTTTGGCGACCAATCCCAAGGATTTCCGTTGTCTTTTGAGATCCACGGAAACCTCACGGACCCCAATCAAGTTATTGGAAATGTGGATCCGACGAATACATTTCTCAGTATGTTTAGATCGATTCAATATATTAGTCAATTGTCAAAACGCTGACTGGTTCTCTTACTATTCTATAGCGACACTTCGGGAAAAGATCAATGTTCTATCGTACACGCCCCTAATCAACAACTCTGCATTCTGTTCAAACCTGGTGGACGGCTTCACATGCGACTTGCATGCTGTCCCAAATGTGTATGTCATGGCAGTACACTCGAAACTATCTCGAATTTTACTAATTAGGTAATACAGAACGGACTTCCAACAGCTCCCAGGATTTGCTACCACCCATAACCTCTCCAGTTCCTATGCCTTCAGCACCTTCATCGCGACATTTCTCATCATCCCAGCCGAGAACGAACAGGCCAATATCGCGTGTATCAGGGCTAATGTGACCCCAAAACTCGGAGACACCATTACAGATCTTCTAACGTTTATTCCCGTGGGCATCTTGGTTATGGCCGGCATCGCGACAATAATTGCTGCAATCTACAATCCTTGGAATGGAACGAAAGATATTTTCAAGTGGAGTAGTAACGCTGGTAGAGATGAGGATATGCTGCGGCTCGTCACACCTGGATTCGCGGATTGCCTGCAGTACCTCCAATTCGTTGTGCTCAGTGGGGCTCTCTCTCTTAATTACCCTGGATTCTATCAACCTGTGATTGCAAACGGGGCGTGGTCTGTCTTGATGTTCAACTTTTCGCTTGTCAGTAATGAAGCGACTCCGAATCCTGTGGACAATATATACTATGTCAACCATAGACACGGGCTGGGACGTTTGAGCCAATTGGTTGGACAGGGGGATCCTTCGGACGCTTGGGCGGGATTCATGGTTATATTTTGTGGTATCATCGGTGCTACTATTCTTTTCGTGGTTCTGGTAGCAGCGATCCGCTGGGGTCTTAGAAGGATCAAGCTGCACGAAAGTGGTGACCTGCGGGCCAAGAATGTTCCGTTTCTCGGAGGCCTTTTGGTTCGTGTGGTGTTCAACTATTTGTTGCTGCCAATCCTATCTCTTAGTGCCTATCAACTTGTTATCGCCAATCACGGTCCTTTATCTGTGGATGTCGTCTCAGGCATCGTATTCGCCCTGGTTATCCTCTTCGCAATCCTTTTAGTCTACAGAATCAGTAATTATACACCGAGGTCCCCACTCTACGATGACCTTCCGACATTATTATTTTACGGCCCACTCTACAACACTTACGACGAATCAGCCACTTTATTTTGCATCGTTTACTTGGGAGTCAGTATCATCCGCGGCATCACGTTTGGATTTCTCCAACCTTCCGGGATAGCCCAATTGACACTACTTGCCATTTGCGAGATAATATTCATCCTAACACTAAACACATTTCGACCATATTCCTCGAAAACATCTATGAATATATATCAAATATTCTTCAGCGCCATTCGATTAATCTCTGTTCTATTCCAAGTGGCATTCGTGCCCAGTCTTGAAGTTGACGATTCAGCGAAAGGGTGGATTGGATATGTGATTTTGATCTTACACGCCGTTGTTTTAATCTTTGGGTTCTTCATGAATGCTTTGCAGACGCTGGCGGAGGTTGCGGCTAGATTGGCTGGGGCTGGTGAAGGCAGAGACGGCGCCCAGAGGGGTGGCCTATCACGAGTAAGTTTTAAATTTATTATTGAGATTTTATGCAGCTGCTAACTTTTGTCCTTTTAGGTCTTTGGACAACGCCAGCTCGCGAGACGGATGAATCGTCCTGAGGCCCACAGTCCCGAATTGGGTGTATACCAAAACGCCAACGCCGGCGCCATCAACGAAGAGAGGAAAGCGAGCTTGATGACCGGATCCCGCCATGGTGGTTCAATATCCGGTAGCTCGGCCGTCCTTCTCGGTGGCGGTGTCGTGCCTCAACAGCAACAAGCCTATATTGCCCAAACGCCCAGCACCGAATACGCCACACCAATCCAGGACACCGCCTCTACTGGCGGCCGAGGGCACCATCACACGAACAGTGGTAGCACAACCTTTGGACCAGCGACCCCACGTCATATGAGTGGTCAATCATATTTTGAAAACGCCGCCAATTCGGGATCGGTGATGCAGAGCGCGAACGGTAGTTCCCCGCGTCTCCCCCCACCCTCAGGATTCGGCAGCGCATTGGCGAGTTTGAATTCCAACAGTGGACAACCGAACGAGACAAACCCTTATTACCGACAACCCCGGAAGAACCGAGTACGAACCCAGAGCGGGTCCATGCCATCTCCCAGTGGGGCTGAGTGGGACGGTGGCGGACCTTCCAGTTTCAAATACACCGGATCGACGGACTACACTACTCGAGAGGCACCGGAAGGGTTTTCAAACATTCAATTGAACGATATGGGAGACGAAAATGGGCGATTTGGATTATCCAACCCGGCTTTGATGATACCACACACGGACTCGATGGGTTCGGATAGGAAGATTCAGGATTACACGCAGAGAGAATCAGATTTTTACTATGGTGTGAGGGGGCCGGCGCTTTCAGCGCAGCCTTCGAGGAGATTGAGAACTGGACCCGCTGATCCGACTAGTACGGTGGCCAGTGCGACAGGATGGCTGAACAAATTCTCCAGGTGGACGAAGGGGAAGAATAAGGAGAAGGGTTTCCAGGTCGTGCGTTCCGCGCGGGCGCCTCCACCGATGAGATCCGCTATCGAAGGCGATGATGAACCTGATACCGCGGATGTCTCGATGAGTATGGCGGGACCGGCAGGGAAGGCACCAGAACGGTCACTTTCTCCAGAGCAGGTTGACGACGAGGAGACCAGCTCTGGCGATGAAGAAGTGACGGACTCGGATTCCTCGGACGATGAAGGGGTGGGCGAACGACGCCCTCCCTCACAACTATCACCGCTTCCGCCTATTCTTCCCGAAATTCAAACCGGAGATGCATTTGCAGTCCAATCAAGGATCAACAGCAAGAAGAGTGCGAAGAGCGTGAAACCTCACGTGCCCAGGAAATCCTCGAAACGAAGGTCACGGCATTTAATCCCCGTTCCGTCGGCGATATACTCCAATCTTCCTCACACGCCTGAAGTACGTTCTTCACAGCTCTATGATCCACCATTGCATGAAAACCGATCGACGAGTTCCACCCATCGATTGCCATTCACGCGAGCCAGCGCGCCCCAACACACATCAGGCGATGCTCATGAGAGCGGGCACGGTGATGGAAATAGCAACTACTCTACTAGCAGCTCCATGCTCGCGTCGCCGGCTATGATTGCGATTGACGATGATGCGAGTAGCAGTCGGCCGGCGTCGCTGGGGACCGTGAACCGGTATAGAGTGTCGGTTGCGAATAACGATCGTAGTTTTGGAACGGAGAGTCGAGCGGAAGTTATCGATGAGAGGAGCGGAAGATTAGGACATTAATTCAACATTCAGAGCACATGAAACGCATCTTGTCGTTTTTTCAGCACGCCATATACGAGCGTTTTCTAGCTATTTTTCTTTAATATTTCATAATACATAAGTTTTCTGGGGGTTCTATTATCCACGATTGCATTTTGGCGTTTCTGTTTTTATCATTCACACTCTGGCTCGTTATGCCTCTTGTCGTTTATAATGTTTTTTGTTTTTTGTTTTTACTCGGTTGCAGATAAAAGCATTCATTGATATACTATATCACCGCCATTGCAGGATTTCTCGCCATTGGATTTTTGTGGTTGTTTTATCGCGAAACTAATAATCTTGTTCGCGTTCATTTCTTGAATTGTATGAGTACACGATTTTCACACCCGTTGCCGCTGAGCATGCTTCTTTATTTTTTATATATACACGTCCCCTATGAGTACTGCTAGCTAGCTATTTCTGCTAAGCGGTTTCTGTTTCATTTTGGTTACATACTTCCTCAAGTATTTTTCTTTTTAATGCAGATTCCATGGCGAGCATATGCATGTATATAGCAGCACTATCAAAACAAATCAACCACCCCTGCTGGTAACTCTTAGCTAATCGATACGACTTCCCCGCCAACAATGTAATTTCATTAGCATGCTGGAAGCGGCCTAGCCTGCATTCGGATTGTGGCCGTCGGTAGGCATCTCTTGCATGCATGAATAATATTGGCTAGTCAGGTCCACCTCACCTCAGGGTTTTTTCGGTCCCGCAGCTCGGTTCCGAGCGCCAGTCGACGGGCCACTTTAGCTTTCTTGGTTTATAAACCAGCGGAACCCGATTGTGATTGATGAAACTTAATCTGTTAAACTCCACACTACCCTTTTTTTCCTTGTCCCCCTACTCATTGGCAGTTTTTCTCGAGTTATAATTATATTCAATTGTAATTCGGTAGCAGTGCAGCCATGTTTTCGTATCTTCAGCACCGTCGGAATTGGTATGTACCCTGGTGCCCCTCCTCCTTCCGTGTCCCTCCTGAGCGAGCTACCCTGGTCTGGTCACACACGACCACACGGCTGGCATAATACCACACTTCCAACGCATAGCATCATCATACCAATTGTCGATGTTGATTGATATTAATTGATACCGATACTGATATTAACATTAATCCGATAACAACAGCAAAACAAAGCAGGCCGAGCGAGCGCACCGCATCGCTTCCCTGCCAGCAGTCTACTCCACCCCGCTAACAGCACAAGACCGCTCCATCCTCTCCACTCCAATCGGCACCCTAGCAGCCAACATCCAAAAGAAAGAATGGAACCCCGTCGATGTTCTCCGCGCCTACGGCAAGAAATCAATCCTAGCCCACGAGAAGACAAACTGTCTTACCGAGGTTATGATTGATGAAGCTGAAAAATATGCCGCTAGCAAAGAATTCACAGGTACTACCCCACCATCCCTGGCAAACCCCAAGATACTAACAAAGTAATTTTTTGTAATCAATCACAGGTCCACTAGCAGGCGTTCCCATCTCCTTAAAAGATACAGTAGCAGTAAAAGGCTGGGACTACTGCATCGGCTACTCCTCCCTCGTCAACCACCCGGCCACGCGAGACTCCCCGTTAACCCAACTCCTCAAAGACGCCGGCAGCATACCCTACGTTAAAACCAACGTGCCCATCACCCTCCTCAGCTTCGAAAGCACGAACGACGTGTTTGGAAGAACGGGGAATCCACATAATGTGGATTACAGTCCCGGTGGGAGTACCGGTGGGGAATCGGCGCTGTTGGCGTATGGCGGTAGTAGGATCGGGATTGGCACGGATGTGGCCGGGTCAGTTCGGGTTCCCGCGCATTTCGCAGGGATATATACAGTGAGAGCGGCGACGGGGAGGTTTATGAAGAGTTATAACGTATGGTCTAATATACCCTTCATTTCTGTTCTCTTGAGTATGTATACATTGAGGTCAGATGGCTGATGAGATTGATCTTTAGAATACGAGTATGGCCGGACAAGAGGGCGTGTTGGCGGTATATTCCCCAATGGCGCGAGAGTACACAGACCTGGAATATTTCTGGCGCAGCTATCTAGCGATGAAACCGTGGACTTACGATCACCACACCCATCCCATTCCCTGGCGTGAAGATGAGTTCGAGGCCGGAAAGACTGGAAAGCTACGGTACGGTGTTATGCGGGATGATGGTGTGGTCACACCTTCCCCGGCGTGCGCTCGTGCGCTAGACACCGTTGTCAGCGCGTTAAAGGAGGCGGGAGAGGAGGTTATCGAGTTGGATTTGAAGGATATCCCATCGCCGTACGAAGCGCTCAAACTCGCTTCTATATTGTTGAACAACGATGGTGGAAAGACGTACGAGTCCTTCTTCACATCTTGGTTTGAATATAATGATGCCGGGGTGGCAAAGATGTCAACGTGGTTCAGGATGCCGTGGTTGATTAAGAAGTTTTATGTCTGGTGGGTAAGGTATGTTCAGGGTGATGAGATGTGGGCTGGGTTGTTGGATACGCATTGGAGAGAACAGACAACGCCGGAGCAGTGGAAGTTGGTGGGGAGGAGGGAGGCGTATAGAGGTGCTTGGCACGAGTATTTGAATAGTAAGGGGATTGACATCTTGTTGTGTGTGCCTAATGCTACGCCTGCTGTGCCGAAGGATGGGATGGGGACTGCTATTTCATCTTGCGGGTATACTTTTATGTTCAACTTGGTAAGTTTTCTCCTTTTACACGAAGTATTGTGGCATTTTCGCGGGAAGTGTGCGCTGATTGGATATGTTGATAGCTGGATTACACTGCCGGTGTCCTTCCTGTCACCAAGGTCGACCCGGTTAAGGATCAGCTTCCTGCGAGCTTCAATATCAAAAAGTTGAACGGAATCGCACGCGGAGCGTATGTTCACTACGATGCTAAAAAGATGGCTGGGTTACCGGTTGGAGTTCAAATCGTTGGACGAAGACTGGAGGAAGAAAAGGTGCTGGGTGTGATGAGTCGAGTTGAGGATCTTTTGGAGAAGAAGGGTCAGAAGTATGAGCTTTTGGAGGTTGATTAGAGGCCCTTTTGGCTTCATATCCATGCAATTCTATACAATATTTTCGAAGGGGGGTTTAAATTATTATAATTATAAGACTAAGATACTTAAATGCAAATACGGACTTTCGAAGAATGTAGTGTTGAAGAAAGAGGGAAAATGTACAAGTCTTTATACTACCTGGCTTTTTTAAATATCCTATGGATCTTGGAGGTCGCCGGTCCTTGGAGACTTGGGGGAGCTGCTTATGAGCTAAAAAAAAGACAGTCAAGTTGTCATTCCTTTCCACTTTCGCCGAGAGAAATGTATACTTTCCTGCTCTATGAATTTGATATCGCCTTATAAAATAAAAATATTAAAAGAAAATCCATAGTTTCCTATGGAGATCTAGTGTTTCTCACAATCCCAATGTGGGTATATACTCACCGTTCATGGAAGTTTCGGGCGAGATAGATTGGGGTAAGAAGCAATTAAAGGCTTATGTGCACGCAGCTAGTCACTTTTCACAATATAATCCCGCAATCGATAATAAATATGATCGCTGCATTTGTTTTAGGAACGACAACAGTGCATGCTCCATAAACTAAATCACTAGTTCTTTCCGTTTATTATAACTGCCTCAGCTGCCAACTTTTCAAACGCCTGCGAGAGGTCATTTTTCAGATCTTCCCAGTTTTCGATACCGATGCTGAGACGTAACAGTTTGGGGGATACCTCGGTATCACTCATAGCCCGCCATTCGATCAACGACTCGACACCTCCCAAGGACGTCGCATGTGCGAATAACTCGAGATGTGAGGGCAGCATCTTTGCCAAAATCTCCGTATGCATCTACACAGATCCCAAATATTAGCATACCGTACCATAAGCCTCAAGGGCATACGAGGCAAACCTCAATCGCAAACACGGGTCCAAACCCTCCCGTCAACTGCTTCCTCACAAACTCTTCCTTCTGCAAACTAGCATGCCTAACTCTCTCCACAACCTTCTTCACCGCATTCTCATCATCTTTCGCCATCTCCCCACTCAACCACTGCACCAATTTAGTCGCATTCTCACTCTGCCTGACAACCCTCAACTCCAACGTCCTCGCACTCCGAACCCCCATCCACGCCTCCAAATTCCCCATAATACCGCCCAAATACACCCTCTCCTCCCACATCTTCCACCGCATATTCAAATCCTTTACGGCGAGCACGCCCCCAAGCATATCCGAATGCCCGCCGACATATTTACTCGCAGAATGCATCACCACGTCCGCACCCCACAGGAACGGATCCTGCAATGGTGGCGGTGCGAAAGTGCTATCCACCATCAATATCGCACCTCTACTGTGCGCCTTTTCAGCGTAGTAAGATATATCGCACGCCTCCCCGACCGGGTTCAACGGTGTTTCGATATGGATCACATCACCGGGTTGGAGATCTTCAGCGGGACAATCGAGCGGGAGCTGTTTCATGCCCGTGATGCGGGTGTGGATGTTTGCGACACCGTGGCAGCCGTGGTAGCAGTCACCAATGGAGATGCGGCCAGGGTTTAGGTATGTTAGCGCGGCGTGGAAGGCGGCGAGACCGGACGAGTAGACTAGCGCATAGCCATTAAGGTATTCGGAGAGGATTGCTTCCAGACGGGTCGTGGAGGGGGCTGTGAGGCGGGAATAGACATGGGATTCCGTGTTGTCATTCTGTATTGCGAATGGGTTAGAATTGGATTTGTATAGTGGATTGAAGGGATACATTTACGGACTGTGATGTCTTTGGCGGCAATCAGTTTGATGTGATCGCGCGGGTAACGAAAGGTTGTGGAAACGTGCAATGGAGGTGCGACATCGGGGACATCATTGAGAAATTTGTCAGCGTGAAGGAGGCTCGTCTGCGAAGTATACGCATGCTTGGGTGGTCCGCCGTTTCCATTGTGGCCGTTAGTGGTAGGGAGGTTGAAGGAGGTGGGATGCAGCACGAACTTGCTCATCTTGGGCGATTTCCAAAGCGACCGAAAAGGGACGGCGGGGCAACGCACAAAATGCAACAATTAATTGGAATTGATATAAAAGTGAAATAGCAATGTAGAAACGGAGATGTCTGCTGTTATAATTCTAATTCTATCAACTGGTCAATTGGTGTCGCTTTTATAGTCATCTATTGCTTCCCCGCCGGTGTTATCCGACATTACCTCAACCAGAGACAGCGGTATCGGTATCGAATCAAACATCTATGAACCAGCGGCAATTAGGTAAGCGATTTAGTCGACTACGTTGGATCCTTCACTCTGCGATAAACGCCATGGCGTTTGGAAGTCTCTCAAGAGGAACTGAGAAACCTCTAGATGCGTCTGGCAACTTTGAAATACTTGTATCAAGAGTTCAATCATCTTGTCCTGTGGAGTCGCCTCCCTTTAGATATCCCGTAATATTATACTTCGGATGAATCCGACAAAAAAAAGAGTGTGCGGTACGCCTCTATTCTACAATGTAAATACATGTAAATGCAATGTCCTATATATACAATATCCTATCTTACAAGTTTTATGCTTTCAAAATCCGCATGCAGCAACCGCTAAGTTCGGAAGGTCGCCATATTGTCTAATTCTTTAGCCACCCACTCCGGTCGTTTCTTATATTTCGAGTCAAGCTTCTTTCTAGAACGACTCTCTTCTTGCGTCTCTTCCTTCGACCAGTTCTCCCCCTGTCCGATGCTCTTCCAAAACCTTCTCATCTTATCCTCCATTGTCTCCACATAGTCCACATACTGCATCGTGACCATTTGCACATTGTCCGAATCCGTAGACCAATGATCCATTATAGTGGCTTTCACCACATCACCATATTTCACTTCCTTGTGAACATTCGAAGGACACCTTAGTCTCACACCACTCATCCCGAGCTCCTTGATCTCACCACTGAGAAGAGCCGGCCATTGTGAAACACTGATGATCTGAACATCAACCGTGGACGGGATCTGCGGGTCCTTCCTCTTCCACAGCGCCTTCAACAATCGTATAGCCCATAATCTGGTTGACGCCCTTTCAGCACTATTGTTCTGCTTCTCTTTCTCGAGAATCTCCTTTATTATCTTCTCCATCTCCTCCTTTGTCATCATCTGTTTAGCCTCCTGTCCCCGTTTCCACCTCCCCGCCGCCTCGTCCAACAATTGCTTCTGGATGATGTGGTGTGTCAAAAAATCGGAATACCGTCGCAGCGGACTCGTAACCTTGAGATACCCCTCCATTCCCAACGCCGTATGCCGTTTCATCTCCGTACTCAATTCCCCAGAGCCAACCGGGAAAAACAATCTCCAGAAGTCAGCGGGTGTGTACCCGTCCTTATCCTCCGCCTTCCTCAACACCGAGTACCACTTGTGCTCATCCTCCTCGTTCGCCCAGATGAACTTGTGCCCTCTGTACAACTGCATCAGGCCCCTCTCCGCGCTCCACTTTGCACCAATATGCCCCGCGATAGTCATACACTCCCTCACCACATCCCTCCACGAAAACACATCCTTGCTCTTCTTCCACTGGTCCACCGTCAAAGTGA
Organism: Orbilia ellipsospora; assembly: GCA_036971675.1. Classification (NCBI taxonomy): domain Eukaryota; kingdom Fungi; phylum Ascomycota; class Orbiliomycetes; order Orbiliales; family Orbiliaceae; genus Orbilia; species Orbilia ellipsospora. The sequence continues at coordinate 1,094,790 of JAVHJO010000006.1, forward strand.
TCGTAGGTTCGTGAACGTCTAAAAACGGCCGTTCCAAAATCCCGGGGTGGATCTTATTCCCCCTTCCGTCATCAACCGTGATATCAATCGCATCGTGCTCTCCGCTCTCAAACGCCCCACCTCGCATTCTCTCCCCTCTCATCTCCCAACTCAAATTGTACAATGTGCGTAAAAGCTCAATATCCCGGTTTGTCACACTCTCCGGTTCCGCTTCTGCCTTTGCTAGTCGTTCTAGTTTCGCATCCTCTTTGAACACTCCACCATCCTCACGTACGGGTTTATTAGACACCACCAACGACTTTGGCACTTGCGTTATAAACAAACTGTCCAGCAGCTCGTACGTCACCCGCTTCACATTCCTCACGATAGAAGGTTGGATGAGATACTCTAGCATCTTCCCGTTCTTCACATCCATCCTGCAGCTGAACGTTATAGCCGGCCGATTCGGCGCCAAACCCATATAATCCGTCGACAACCTCAACGGAATCATGGGGTAATTCCTCTGCGCGCCGTAAAACGTCGTGACCTTCCGCCGCGCGATCTCCCCGATCCAGTGGTCCATCGGTATGAACGCTGTCGGGTTTGCAACGTGAACGTGTACCCACAGTTCGTTTTCTGACCCGGGTATCTTTTCGATGGAGACGCCGTCGTCGATATCTTTGGTACTAGCGTCGTCGATACAGTACACCGGCATATCCTTCCAATCCCGTCGGAGTTTCTTCACTTTATCTTCGAACCCGAGTTGTTTCCAGCCCAGCTCCCCGCTTTCGATCTTACTATAACGTTCCTCATCTAGTATCGCTTGTTCGTTCGTGCGGTGTCCCGCGAGGGCTAGGTGGGGTTCTCGCAGGACAGAATCTTCCCAGGGTGAATGCACGCCTACCTCACCCAGAAATTGGAATAGCCGTTGGTCATCTAGGAACCTGTGATCCTTGTAACGATCAACCAGACTGAGTAAGTGCGGGTATAGAGACTTCAACCCGGATTGACCGTGTCTATAGTCCAGATTCTCTTGTAAACACTTCAATAGGTCCATCTCGCGAGGATTCCAAACCACGTCAAGTTTCTCATCCATCTCTTCCACACTTTTCCTTTCCTTCCGCGCTTTCCGACTAAAATCGATCACCTTCTTGGCTTTCTCGGCGAATTCGGCTACGATTTTTGCACCCTGTGAATTTTCGTCCGACATGCTCTCCCGTAGTACCAATTCCAGCCATTTCGCTCGTTCGATTTGGGCTAGCGATTTAACTTCCCATTTCACCTCCTCAAAATACTCCACGATGCTAAATAGATCCCGTCTGGCTAGTAACGCTAGATGAGTAGCATATACAGCGCCGTCCGAGGGCTCCTTCTCCTCCGTGACAGCTTTAGCAATTTCCACCGTCGTCACCAATTTTGTCTTTTCCGGATCGGCTAGAGAATTGTGATATCTGCCTATCCGAGCCGCGATACCGGGATATAGTTTCTGTGCTTTAATTTTGAAATCGCGCACTTTTTGTGTGATCCTCTGGGTTATCGATTCGTCTAATCTACCGGTCTTTTGAATTTCGGAGAGGAGTTCGTCAATGTCGGTGGGGTCAATGAAGTCGGGGAGGACGAAATGTGACATGTCGACTTTGACGAGTTGGAGGGCACCTTGCCATGTTAAAACATATGCTTCACGCGAGTAATTTCCTGTTTTGTTCTTTAGGAGGACGGTGAGGTACGGTATCGACTGGTCCGAATGTCTATACAATGAACAAACAACATTAGCCACCGTATATAAATCATATTCAAGAGCTTAAAATTACATAAACAAGTAAATATGACATACCGCATCTCAACCAACGTCCCCGCCGTCAGATCACTCTTCCGTGTCGCAAAACTCTCCGGATCCAAATCCCGTTCCTCGCTCACCCGTCCGTTATCTAAACTCTGCGCTACCGTGTTCTCCCTATCCTCCGAGTGGCCAGTCTGCCAGGTATAATCATCAATCAACCGATCCATAACCAAATCCACATTCGCGCCGCTGTTGAACGCCTTTTGATGATCCGCTTCTCTCTGACGCCACTCCTCGTTGAGTCGTTCCCGCATGGTATCACTCGATATTTGCGAGGGATACACCTTGTCCGCTTTCTTCCTCGCATTCTTCAATGCCGGGTGATCGGAGATAAATTTCGAATTAGGATTAGGGCTGTTGGATTTCTGCGTCGACCGAAGATTCTCTTGCTGAGTTCCATCGCTGAACTGGATAACACTCTTATCGGGCCGCCTCAGGTTAAACCCGACCTTGATCCCTTCTTGTTCGCGTAACTCGGAGCGGGCCTGCACGTAGAGTCGTACTTCGTCGGGATCGGTGATTGTTTCTTTGTTTCGGAGTTTGGCTTTTACGGTATCGAGTGTGTCTTGTTTGAGTTGTTGGCGTGCGAGATGGTCGGCGACGTATAGAGATCTGTCTTTGCCAGTGCGGGTGAGGGGGAGGGAGGTTGTTAGGAACCGGGTCGGGGTGGGGTTATGGCGGGGTATGCGGGGTGGTCGCAGGCGGGCGGCGCGGAGGGGGGCGATGAGGGTGCATCGCGGGCATCGGAGGGACATCAATGACCAATTGGTTGTGAAAAGAAGGTTTCGATTCTTTAATTGCAGCTTTTAGAATTGTAGGTGATGTTATATCATGCGAGATGAGCGTTTGATGTCTTGTTGATATCGATAACCTAGCTCGGGTAGGGATGAATGTAAAATATATCGATATCTCGAAGGATTGAAGAAAAAAAAGAAAAGAAGTGTGGTCGCTGTTGTATTTTTTTTCAGCGACCAAAAAAAAGTAGAGCGAAAAATATTCGGAGCTCGGGCCACTTTTCTGCCTCCGTCGCTTTGCCCAAAATACCACACCAAACGCAGTACCGAAATCATGTCTACATGACAACTGGGTACTAGCACTGATATAGAATTCCCAACCGAGTACTATATCTGCCGGTTTCATCGGAGCCTGCTGACGTAGGTGGTAAGCTACAAGACATCTTGACTGATACCACACACCCTCTCTCGCTCATTCCGGTGACCCTGTTCCTGTACTTTCCGGATAGAAAGTCGGTGTATCCGAGTACCCGGGTGCCAACAACATCCTATGCCATGCTGCAATTGCTAAGCTCACATTCTTCAAATGGAAAATCTGGTAACTTACGCAAGATATAGAGGAAATGGGTTTAGAATAGAAAAATACACTTATGAGATAGAGAAGAGAAATTCCAAGTAAAAATTATTATTATATCGAACACATGCAGCAAATTTACTCGCTGATGCTAGCAGGGTATGTATGTATGTAAGTATCCATCTAATGCTAAGGAAAGTATTCGCAGACAAGGTGCCTACAAGAAAAGCAGAACAGAAACTTTTCGTGACGCCGTAAGATGCAATCAACTATGCTCCCTTCATCACTCGTCATAATGCAAGGTAGACAGAGACGAAAAACAAACAAAGGAAAAAATTACAAGATATAAAGACCCGGGTAGTAAACGTTTAAATACGAACCATACAAAAGGGTATCTCTACATGAAATTGTTGAACCAGAAACGTAAAGAAGAAAAAGGCATTACCCAGTGAAAACCCATAAAAGAAAGTAAAAGAAGAAGAAGAAATGGGAAGCAAATCAAAGGAAGAAGGAGTACCAAGCTCGCTTCGCACCCTCAACTTGCTCCGTTGTTCTCTTCTCCTCGCGAAGTTGTTCCCTCCTCATATGCCTGTTCAACCCTCTCAACGGCGCACCCTCATCAGCAAACACCTCAACCGTCTCATCACGAGGAGCAACCTTGGGGTTCTTCGCCTTGGAGAGAGAAACAGGGGGGGTAGCAGCAGCACCGGTCTTCCTAACGGACGTCGTGCGTGTGACAGTAGTAGCAACAGTCTCAGTCGAAACCTTAGTCTTGACGGCCGTAACCACCTTCTTCTTATTCTTCAAAGCCGCAGCCTTATTAACAGCAGGCTTTGGGGCAACGTTCTTGGATGGAGTACTCTTTGCAGCGGCGCTGGCAGAAGTGGTAGTAGGTGCTCTCTTGCCATTGCTCACGATCGAGATATCCATGCAAGCAGAGTACCACTCAACATAGCCTGGCTTTGGTCCGAAATGGAGAGAGTAATCCCAAAGCCAATAAACGGTATAGTCCTTTCCGACCTGCACGTTCGTTGGTAGGCGGAAGTAGCTCTTGCAAGGGCCGCTAACCCTTCCAGGACCCGCATTCTCGTGCCCGACTTCGATACAAACACCGTCATCGAAGGGTGTGATGTCTAACAAGACACCCTGTCCGTCACCACCTTTGCCATCTTTGGTCCATTCGAGAACGGATGTGATGTTTCTGTCCGATCTGGGGTTTTGAGTACCATACCAATAGATCGTACCCGGGTTTGCTTTAGGTCCGTTTTGACCGTCGAGTGTTTGCCAGATGTGTCCGTTCTCAAGATATTGAGCCTGGACGAGGTCACCAGGGGTGGCTTTGAGCTTTGGAAAGTTGGCGATTTGACCGGGGCTCTTGGTGCGGTCCGAGCAGACATTTTGGGAGCTGGTGAGAGTGGTGAAGCGGGTGGTTGTTAGAGTGTCGATTTGTGGCGATGCTCGGCCGACGTATTCGCGGATGTATCCCGGTGTGGGATTGTTATTGAAGAAGGGACCGCTAGCGCAGGTGAGTTGATCGGGCTGTATTTTAAAATTCTGTTAGCTATCGTTGCAATATATGCAATCATATAATGTATCAATGAATGCTTACCCAAGAGTGACCGTTGACACCAACGCCGTTTAAGATGGCAAGAAGGAGTAGAACTTTGTTAAAGCCGAAAAGGCTAGAGGCGCGAGTGGTATATTCCATGTCTGAAGTGATTGTGATTTCTGCTGGTAGAAAAGGAAGGAAAGAAGGAAGAGGTTGTCGTCCGGGGAGGAAATTTATATTGTTCTCTTTCTTTCTATGGGAGCGTGCAAGCTAGATATTATATCGAGGTGGTTGATCCGAGGCTTTCTTGTATGGCGTACAACGTGGGAATGCGGCAAAGAATGCAGATAAAATGAGCTGGTGAGATATTTTTTATACGATAAAAAAATATTATGTGATATAAAAAACCAGCCTCAACCAGAAATGAACGAGTGAAATGAATGGAATATGGTCTTTTTTAAGAAGTATCCAGTACCTTTTTTAATATTTCTTTCAGTTCTACTGAAGTCGAAGAAGAGAAAGAAAGTAAGGATGAAATTAAAAATTGGAAGGTTCCGGCCCAACTCGCTCAGCGATAACGAATTGAAGTTTGAAGGAAAAAAGGAACGAAAGAACGACGACGAGGAAACGAAACGAAAGCCAAGAAAAATGGAAGAGAGGGACTAGAGGGAATATATAGACGGATTCGATCGATCGATCTGTCTGCAATCCGTCTACGCAGTTTCAGCAGCAGCTACTAAACGTCACCTCGAGTGGTGGTGCAGCTAGCCCGTCGCTGAAACAGAACGCTCCGTTGCGTTGCGTTGGAGTCAGTCACACTCAACGCAGGAAGATAACGAGGCACTGCTGCTCTGTGGGCAATGCTCGTTCCAGTCGGCTCCGAAAGAAGATACTCCAGCAGAAAGAGTGTGTGATGGAAAAATTATAGGATGAGACAATAATAGGAAAAGAAGGATAAAAGTAACAATCAAGAGGAATCGTGTATACAAAGTACTGCAGCACAGCTGTTCAGTACAGTATATATATCACTTCTCACAACGTTACTCAGCTCAGGTCGTAAATAGCGGATACCAAATATAATCATGCGAAATCTTAAATTTTCTGCTTCATCACCCGCCTTGGCTTGGCGGATGTCTTTATAAAAGAAAAAAGAGATAAAAAGAGAAATGAAGAAAATAGAGCTCTTTGCCATAAACTAGCTCTGGAAGCTCCCTCAGCAGAGCTTGCCGGCTGGCCAGCCAGCTTCCCTCGCCGGGTTGTTATATATTTAGATGTGAGTGCGTGCTCGAGTTAATATCGCCAACCCAGACACGATAATATCGCATAGCAAATAACAAGGCGTTGGACGAGGTTCCCCCATGCCTGTCAACCTCTCTACTTCCAGTTCACTTGGCACCGAATAAACAACATTCAAAAAAGAAAAATAAAAAAGACATGATCAAGACAATACGCGATTCAATTGTCTATAGTTCCAATTGCACTAATTCTCGCTCGTATCCGGGTTCTCGGGGTGAAGGAGTCAAAAAGGCTAGACATTTCAGAACCAACCGATGCATGGCCCACCGCCTCTTCTCCTACGTCTACCTCCTACCTCCCGTCGAGAATACAACATCCGTGCGGAATCGAGAACAAACATCTGCAGGTAGAATGCATTCGCGGACCGAGAAAAAAAAAAAGCCCATCTGCAGAATAGATTATTCCTCCAGTCGTGAGTCGCATTAACCTTAAAACCACTGGTCCGCATTAAATCTCACCGACCGTCCCAACAGCCGCCGTGCATCGCTTCACTCACACCCTGCATCCCAGTCCCCTCTCTTCCTATCAATGGCACAGGGCGACTAAACGAACACATCCACAGTCCAAAATAGAACTTTCTCTCTCTCGCTGTTTCTCAATAAATTGTTCGAGTCGCGTGGAGCGCGCCGGGTAGATTAAGCATCATTCAACCTGTCAACTCGACCGAACGGACACCCTTGTCCCCTTCCCTCCAAACCAGCGAATAGGATCACAAGCTGAGCTCGTTCTGGTGAAGATTTGATACTCGCATTAACCGGGAGGCGCCCGGGACACGTCGTCGAAATTTTTCTTTATTTCTGAATCTGGTATTTTATTTTCCTTTTACTTTATTCGAAAATTCTCAGATCCAGATAAATGCACGATGCCTTTTTGTTCCTTGTCGAAAAGAGTAAGTACCAGGATTTTCGAGGCGTGGAAGAGGGAACCACGGACATCCGGCCTTCCCATTGGCCAGCGCTCCGAGATCAGATGAAACACCAAAAGGCGCCAAAACATTCATTCACATTCTGTGGACCGCATCAAAATCTTCTCATGCTTGGCCCAAGAATTCCGCACACCGGAGCTCTACCCGAAAATTCGGATCTTTCGGACACACCCTTCTGAATTTCGGCCGGATCCTCATTCTCGTCGACGCCGAAGAGCGGAGTCGACAATCTACACCTCGTATCGACATGATGTTTTCGAATCTAGCGTCGACACTGTGCTAACCCGATGCATAAATCGGTATCGCCAAAACGAGAATGTTTCAACGTTTCGAAACGCGCAGTCGTAGCTCGCAGGAGGCTATGCTGCTCCCGATAAACGAAGAAAAATATTTTAGCCTCCCATTCCTTTCGGTTTCAGATTATTTCGTAGATTCCGGAGAGCTCAAAGCTCCCAAAACGGTAACAGAGATAATAGCTCCAGCTATAGCATAGCTTCTCACGTAGCGCTACGTAGCACGAGAGTGGGTAGCACCTCACATCCAAATTACAAATATTATCAGTACAAGCAAAGGAGAAAGACGATAATACTTCATCAACTGAATTCATTGTCTGTCATACGTGCATACGTGCTATCATTATCCTCACAATCCAACCGAAACAAAAGTAAAAGAATATTAGTGTTTTTCCTCCGTTATCATCTTCCTTTTCATCAACTCGTAAACTCGCTCTCGAACTCTCGCCCATCCTTTTAACAAAATAATAGTAGTAATAATAATAAACCATCATGCAGTTTTTACAAAGAACAGTAAAAGAACCAAAAGATTTAAAAAAAGAAGAACCACAGAAACCCATTTTTGGTGAATTTAATGTTCGAGCAATCTGAGAGATCCTTGGACGACAACGTTCTCAAGGATACTGCCAGGCGGGATATCGATCGTGCTACCCTCACTCGCAACAATAATGACGGTTCCTACAACAAAATACTCATATTAGCAATTATAAAATCATATATGTTTAAAAGAGTGTAAATGGAACTCACCCTTCAAAGTGACCTTCCTGCCCAAGTTGACAGCACCGATGATGGTCAAGTGATCCAGCTCCAGCATTCTGGGAATACTCGGAATTCGCTTCTGGAAGTCCGAAACCTTCTTAAAGTGTGTCCCTAGCTTGATCAATGGTGCCGGTCCAAATCTCGACGAATCGATCGTTAACTGTCCGTGCTTGAGAGAGTACAAATCAGACTTGACAAGCATCAAATCTGAACAGGTCTTTACGGGCAAGAATCGGCGACGGGGGACGTTGACTCCGTGCGATCCCTTGAAGTGACGGATGGCAGCGCCAACCGCAGTCTCGAGCTGAACGACCGACAAGTCGGACTCGCCCTTGCCTACGGAGATGGTCTTGTGGTTGGGAATGATCTCCAACTCGAGTTCGTTGTTCTCCACAACCCGCTTGATCGCCTTCAAGCTCAGCCAAATGTTGTTGGTGTTGAAGTACTTGAACTTCTTGATCGATTTGAAGTCCTGTTCGTGTTCTTTGGGCACCTGCGCGATTTCGAGCAAGCGGACGTTACCCTCGTAATCAATGATGGTACCACCCTTAACGTCGGCCTTGGTCTTATCGGTCAATTCCATGATGTACTCGGCTCCGGTATCGTTCAAGTGTTGGAGGATGTTCAAGTCAACGACGGCACCCAAGTTGTCGACGTTGCTCAAAAAGAGCCATTCGATACCTTGGTCGAGGAGCTGGTCGAGTGTTCCAGAGTTATTTAGAGATTCGAAAACGTCACCGTGGCCGGGAGGATACCAGTTTTCGATCGAGGAGTTAAAGTCCTTGGGAACCGGGAGGGACGAGTCCTTGTGGATACGTGGGAATCTGGACTGATTGAACGTAAGGATCTCGATATTGTGACCCTCGTACTTCTTGATGATGCTTTGGGTATCATCATCGGTGTTGAAAGAGTTCATGAGAACGAATGGAACGTTGACCTTGTGAGTGTGGTTGAGGTACTCGATTTGACGGACCGAGAGATCCAAGAAGGACATGCCATCACGGACTTCAATAACGGATTTGGGACCGACGCAGCCCATGGACGTGCCGAGACCGCCATTGAGCTTGAGAACAGCGAGTTTGTTGAGAAGATCGGTGTTGTTGCTTTCTGAGAGTGTACCGTAGTCGATGACCTGCTTGGGGTTTGGAGGGGCGATGAGGTCCCAATCCCTGTACGTCGCTCGGGTGAATCAGTACAGAGGGAAAAAACGTGCTGCACAGCCGACATGGCGGGGTAACAAAAGGATAAAGGAGGGGTAAAAAGTGAGGGCAATTTACAGTGTAGCTCCCTTTGCTTTGTCCTGGAGATATCGACGGAACAAAGCAAAGAAGTTGTCCATCTCAGTCTCGAACTTCTGTAGAATTTCGCAAATTCATGTCGTAGTTAGCTACTACTATTCATATTCCTTCTGATGCTGCCACGCTCGCGACAACACAGAAGTTTGGAATCTAAGACTGAATTCATAGACGTATTATCGTACCTTCTTTGTCTGCGCATCGGAGACGGAATCGGCCAATTTGTTCAAGGCATTTCGCATCTGACTCGCAGCCACTGACGTCGAAGTATTGTCGAAGGCCTAGTTTGTAGAGTGCAATCGGTCAGTAGAGTCCGGGAATTTAAATCATGCTAAGAAAACGCGAAAATCTGGCTCCTTTTTTCAACTTTGATAGCTAGCAAACGGAGCAAGCTGGCGAACAAGGGGAACGACCTTCAAAGACCGTCTCCTCTGCCTGGGCGAGTCCGGCATCGCGAGCAGGAGAATCGAATGAAGCAGAGAGGGGATTGGATTGAACTCACAAAGGCGCTCTGGGACTTTGGGTGTCTTCTAGACGTTGGGAAGCCCTCAGGGTTCAGGAGAGACTGTCCGGCGAAAGAAAGTTTCGACATTTTGAGGCAATTGGGTATGCGGATCCGTGAAGTTCAATTAGAGGAATGATAGTGGTAGCAGTAATGGAGACTTCTGCGTGGAATTGGAAGAGTTTAAATGTTAGCAAGCCAGTCAGTTATAATCCTGGTAGATTACAAGACGAAGAATCAAATGTCAAGATACGAGAGTTGAGGGATATAATGATCATTCACTCGGAAATCAAGTAAACCGCAAGGGCTTGGACGAGGCAAATGCGAAACGATATGGAAGCAGAAGCTGAATTCAACAGAAATGAATCCCATTTGGTTCCTTTTTATAAATTAAAATTTATTTATTCCCCGTCGGCCAGAGTATCCCGACGAACGAGGAAGGAGGGGCCCATCGAATGTTTGTCTCGTCGTCAGATAGCAATTATGTCATTTTTGCCATTCCAACAGAGTTCAACAGGCACCGCCGCCGCCAGCTAGTTACTTCTGGCTCCTTCAGCGCCGTCTTCGAGAACTGTTCATATCGATCTTAATCAATTGAGAGCCGAAGAAACAATTCAACCTGAGGCTGGAAGAAAGAGAGGCATTTTCTCTCAGCCGTCGAGTTTCGCATTGCGAGCTGCGTCCTGGGCAGTAAAAAAAACGAGGGGTACCTGATGAGAAGGCCTCGTTATATTGCTGTAACGGCCGGCATGTAGCTCGGGTGAAAACGCGGTGGGGCCCAGCAGAAACATCCCTGATCTAGCCGATGGAGGGCCCCCAACGAAGCTCTGAGAGCTAGTAGCTTGCTGGGGAGGCGAGATCGAGATATCACATCATGCAAGTTTTGCAATGAAGAAATTCTAAGGGGAAAAAATCTACTTACAGAAGATAGGCAATTGGTTACAAAGCTCAATTGCTGTAGATGTAAGGATGGAGGAGAAGAGAACGAGGCTTCAAAAGCAAGAAGCTTTCAAAAAACCGCCCGGAGAATATTCTAAGGAGCTGGAGAGAGCTAGCTAGATGGTTGGTGATGAAAGGAAAGAGAAAGAACCTTCAAGCTTCTTTTATCAAAACGGGCGGGAACCACGTCCTCTTTTAAATGCTTCATGCAAAACTCGGACTCTGCTCGGGTTTCTCGAGATACCTAGGTCTCCACCGCAGGGGGCGATTGCATTGCCAATGACATGAAAGCTCTCACGCCGGTGGACGCGTTCTTGCCATTCGAATTCACACATACTATACAAACGACATGCCGATACCTGGTATGTATGTCATATCACATCACCTTTGCCATCAATTCAGATGTTCCGAATCAATCAGAAGGGTGCTATAAAGTCTTCCCGAGCTAGCTTACCTCAGCTAGCCCGCCCGAACTTGCAGCAGAAAAAACCTCTCTCATTGGAATTAATTGTGAACCCTTGACCTTATCACAATGGGCTTTCTGGGCCCCCAGGTTTATACACCGCTATCACTTCGGTACATTTCACAGACATATCCGCTCCAGTAGCTCGAACGAACAGCACGAGCACGGTGGAGAAGTAGGTCTCACAGCAGGGGAATCAAAGAACTCTCTCTGCGCGAGAAAACTCATTAATTGTGTTCACATATTCAGTTCACTTTCACAGCTTCGCCACTTCCAACTGGTTGGACTCGCCTACGAAGGACGCCAAGCATACCGGGCAAATGTCAACGGGGTACCTTTGAGATCCACATGTTCAGACCGCTGCATGAAATTGGACAATCCTGATCGAGGACCTTCAACCTTCGCCAGGGGGGGCAAAAAAAAAAAAAAAAATCCAAGATGAAAATAAAAATACCTCTTGTTAACTCCATTTTTCTTACCACTCCATCGCTGACCCCTAGCGTCTACAGAACATACCATATCTTACATCAAGAAAATTTTTATTTGTCTCTGGTTAATTCTTTTTAGGATTTTTTTTTTTTTTTTTTTTTTCTTTCTTTTGATGCCGAGAATTCTTGCGCAATTTTCTCGAATTTTTTCTGACCTGATAGCGCTATATACCAGCTTCTAATCTAGACCCCTAGCGAAATCGCCCCTTGGCCTTGTTTGCGTCCTATCTTTTCGAAATTTTAAAATTTCTTTCGGAATATTTTACATCATTTCCTTGACCCTTTCGCAAGTGGCTCCTCCGAACGGGCCGTGGTAAACTAATTGAGTCATCCGTAGATTTTCTCCATCCGTCAAGTGAAAGCCGCGGTGGGGTCCCAAGATAATCTTGAAAGGAAAAATCACCCTCGGAGGACGCTGATTAATTTCGTTCCCACGACAGTTTAAGTCAAATTGAGTTGCCTCATCAGCATCCGGAACTTGCATGCATCTCGCAATCAAACTAGTGCAAATCTTATATGTGCCTAGATTTGAGGCTTCAAACTAAAGATTACGCAACGAAATCGGGAGGCTAATGCCATTAAAACGGATTTTTTGTTCAATTTTTTTAGTATTAATTTTTTTTTGGAATATAAAGAAAATGGCCAAAAGCCTGAAAAACGCCCATACCATTCCAGGAACAAAAGGGAAAAAAGAGACAAAGGAAAAATAAAAGAAAACGATAAAAGATATGTATGTACAGTGATTTGATACTTTTCTGTGAGAAATTAAAAATAGATTATTAGTAGAATGGTTATGTTGAATTTCGAATGAAATGTCTCCTTCGCTCTTTTCACGCCGACGCTCCGAATAGTTGTTATAATACTTATACTTAAGAAATTGTTCCAAAAAAGAGAGATGACCGTAACTCCGTTATCCTTGAACTCCAATAAAAAGATTCCCTATGGTGGTACACCAATCCGTTTGATTTTACCTTGCACAAATGAAATGAAGAGTAAAGTGAAGTGATGGCAGTGTGTGTGCAGTATGCAGTGTCTTTTTGTGCTTCCCCAACCGCCCTTTAAAATCCCCCCAATCGGGCATCTCGCCGAAAGGGAAGCATCGATTGTCCACACATTATTCGTGTTGTGTAACACAAATCGTAGAAAAATTAGAGGATGTAATGAATTCAAGAAAGAGGAATAAAACCGGGAAATGGCTGCCGGTTGTACCATGGGGGCCCATTTTCAAATGAATGATCCCTCTCTTTTGACTTTGCGATAAACGATCGTAATTCTCGCTCGATTCCCGTGGATGGCCATATGGAGGAAAAGAAGAAGGATAGATCGATATTCCCGTACTCGTCGTTTAAAATTTTGAAATGTGCATATGGGTTCCTCCTAGCCCATGATGCACGTTGAGGCTGCGAGGAATGTTCGAATGTTCGAGACTCTGAGCTGAGGAATGTTAAGCCACATATCTTTGAAACCAAAGGTAAGCCTTTGTAAGATTTGTCCAATTGCCATTTAAACCCATCTAACATGCTCGAGGAGTTGATTCTCGACTAACTAGACACCAAAAAGTGCGCGTGGGGGTGTTGAGAATATGGCTAATGGGAGAGTATAAATATAAAATTAAAGAAGAAGAAAAAGAATAAAAGGAATCAGAAGACCCAATATTGTCGTTAAGTTCGTGTCGTCGTTATATTATATGCCGATATATACTCAACCCCGATGAAATCTCAATCAAAGGCCGGTATTTAAAAGACATCTCACTTCAGGCCTTTTTAGCCAACAAGACCAAAACCGCAGCTGCAATCCCCCCAATAATAATAAAAGAAAGAAGAAGGATGAACAGCATGCGGAGCTGGTGGGAGGCTTGAAATCTGTCGAGGAGGGATAGTCTGACCCAATACATTAGCAAATACTTCTTCCTGAGAATGGAATCAAGATCTGGGGAAGAACTAGAGCTAGAGGGTACGTACTCATGAACCTCGTAGACGCTTTCAACCTCCGTCACCACGCCGCTACTGCTGCCACCTGCGTGTGGGGGAGTGAGATATCCACTTAGCGCTTCCTTTTCGTAGGCGCCTAGGTAGACTGGTGGAGGAGGGGCAAAGTTGAAGGCCGAGGATGTCATCGAGAAGGTGGTTGAGACAGCAGTGGTGGGTCGAGACGGTTTGTATGGGACTAGAGCATTGCTGCTCGATGCTACTGGGACCATATATGGATTGTTACCACCAGCTTCGAGATCGAGATGGAGAGAACCGCTCTCGATGCTGAGTCTTGGTAGCTCTGGTGCTGTCTGTCCGAGATTTCGGGATGACTTGTTGTGGAAGAACATTTTGAAAACCATTTTGAATAATTTATCAATATCAACCGACGAGTAAAAGTTGTGCAATTGATTTTTGAACAAATGAATCGAGAAGTTCGGATTTTGGGATCGAAGAAATGAAAGATACAGAGAATATGAAAAGAAAAAAGTTAATTGAAAGCGAAAGTGTGTTCAACGTTTGTGATATCGAAGAAGAAAAGAAATTAAAAAACGAGTGTAGTAGTACAGAGCACGAGTACAATGTATATTAATACTGAGCTTTGATACCGTTGTTTGATATCTACGAGGAGAAACGTTGAGATGATGCCGATTTCCTGACCTTCAAGCCGAGAGGAAACGAGGTACATTGGCTTCCTTTATATGTTCTGCACAGGAAACATTAAAAACAAAGAAAATCGTGTGAATATTTTTGAGCTACCTGTCGCAAAGGGTCTTCAAAAGCAAAGAAGCATAATTTTACGTTTGCGGAAAGACGCTGGGAGGCGCATGAAGCTTCCGCTCGTCGGCGGCGTTTACTTGCGAGTCTGGTGGGTTCCCGCCCACCCTTCATTTGGGGGCTCTAACGCCTCATTGCAGAGATCGGCTATCACCAACAGACCTTTCGGGAATGGTCCCCAGAGTTTCTGTTGCACGTTTAGTCCTAATGGTTAGAAGGGAGGCTATGGCGATGCCGTCGTGCATTCGGAGGGGACCCCACTTACTACTTTTGCTCTATCGATAATTTCCACGCTGACGTTCTCGCTGCACACTGTTAATTGGCATAACGCGACCCAGACATTCGCTCTTGTCACTACAGAAAAAATACTACTATATCCCTATAACGTGCAGAATATACTAGGATTAATACTTAGTTGGTCGCAGTTTTTTAATTTTTAAAATAGGTGGTGAACATGTCAATCAGCGCACTAGTATCGTGATCGGTCCCTTTGACAATCATATATATATCTCTGTAACTCCAATTTCAGAGTTATAGCGGACATATTTCTCAGGAGAGCAACACATGACGAATTTGAAGGTTTTGGTTATCGATTGGTCGAGTATATTCCGAGAGAATACTCTGCTGATAGTATGATGCTAATAATGTTCCTTACTAGCAGGCACGATTTGCGGGGTCATTCCTCGTCTCCTATTGCGCATTAGGATAGTTAGTGGTCTGGGTCTCCGAATGCTGAAGCCCGCGACAGAAGGCGGGTTTCGCTCGTTAAGCCCAAATTAGTTAGATCGGCTGGGCAAGAAGGCAACGTTTGCTAAAGGAAGTGAGGCTAATGTCCTGAGCGACTCCGTCCAGTTTCCTGGCTGCCTTGCATTCAAATGCATTTGATCTGCACAGAAAATAGCTGCCAGTAGCACTCAATGGCATGATGTCTGGTCGCATTGTGTTCAGCTTCAACTCGGATCTAAGCTTCAATCGAACTCGCAACGGGAAAAAAGTATGAGATTTATGTCTCAGATATTTTTGAATGGCACGTGTTTCAATCTGTAGATGCATAACCATAAATTCACACAGTATGCTCCTGAACTTGAGTAAACCAAGTAAAATTTCAAAATCTGGTCTCGAGATCACACAGATGCGCTGTGTCGCATTGAGACAGTCACACAAAATCCCACAATTTCAACACGATCTTACAATTCAACCACCAGATTCGAATATTTGGATGCTGAAACACGTCAAGTAGCAATATAATCACCCGAACTGCCTGCAAGAGATTCTTATACTTGCCAAGCTCGCGAATTTTACTGGTTCTCCCCTCAAAAATCATTGTCATCATGTGTATCTTCTCGAAAAAAATCTCCGCGCCGCTAGCCCATCGTTACCTGCAATGCCCCGCGGACCCACCAAATATGTCACCGAGTAGACATGTTGATAGCTGTCAACCAAATTATAACGCCATTCAAACCTCCGTTAGTGTATTATCGGCTAGACCAAAGAAAACCGTCATTTACATTGATATTCCAAGAAGCGCAATCTCGGACGTCTTGGTCAAATTTCTTCGTGTTGCCGAGGAACTCCATTATATCTCCGTATATTAGATCACAAAACAATATAACAAACTTCGAGAGAAATCCCGTCTCAAAATAACCGTATGGTGACGCTATATCTTCCTAGAACATAAGCTGAAGAAATCCCCGCTCCCCGTCTATCATATCAATCTCCGATAAATGATATCGTTGTTCCAATTTCCAACTCAATCTGTAGAATCTTTAAATTGATTTTCCTTATCGACATATTTTTCATTGCGGTATCGAAAGGTCCGTCCCTTTTAATACAACTTATCAAGCAACTTTAAAGTTTATATGAAATAAGCGTGGAGCTCTCCGGTTTTATTTCATTGTTTTGCCCATAAAACGAAGGAACTTGATGTGGAAATGTTTACACCCCATGTGGTGAGCGGGCTGACAGCTGTAGGTGGCCGTCCAAGAGTGATTATCCGGCCAGGGTACAAGGCATCACCTGACAAGAATTTTATCAATGAGAGCATCATCAATGATGGTGCTTGTAATGACTGGGCGCCGTGGCGGGGTGGAGATATGACTCCGAATACTAGATGGTATCATTGGTTGATTCCCACAACATACTTCCGTTCTAGAGGTCGCGATAAGGATCTAGATTATTTTCAAATACTTAGCAAAGAAGAGGAGGAGGCTGAAAGGACGAAGGCTTATGATGATGCGCGTACGAAGGCTGCGGTCAAGGAAGCAATAGAAAGGGCAATACGAGAAGCTGAGGAAGCAGCTAGACTGGAAGAGGAACGAAAGCGGGCCCGCCTTCGCCAGTTGTATGGCGATGTGGATTCTGGGCACTGCGCCGACTCTCCAGGCTGGATGGAACGTGGTGATTGCATGTGCACCGTAACATGGCGCATGCCAGGTCGGTTCCCACATTCCTTCTGCGAAAATATTCATCTTCTAACCCGAGGCTATGATGGGCTACTGTCACCAAAGTGTTCGCCAGATAATAGACCTTGTTGGGTGGTGCAGCCTGACCCTGAAGACCCATCCACTAGGTTATGCTGGAGGAGGAAATACAACGACCTAGCCAAACGGTACGAGTATGTTGCAGATACATGGCAACCGCAGGTTGAAGGGCAGGAGTCGGAATACCATGACCATAGTGACGAGGTCACAGCAGAGTCTTATTCGGGTTCCTTTTCTGAGTATCTTGAACCGCCCGGGACCCCTCAATATCCGGATCTCATGCAACAAGAAGAGGAGACTTTCACATGCTCCAGGAAACCGCCATGGCTACAACATGTTCAGCGATTCTTTCGTGCTGAGGAATTGGCATCGCCGGCTGTGCCTGCATCGCAGTTCATTACAAAAACGGGAACAATACTGGGAACATTCTCTTCCAACTTTTTCGCAGTCCCATACTATGATGTGATTCAGAGACGGTTCAAGTACACAGAAGGCACACTGGATTGGTGTAATCTCAAAATGAAATTCAAATATAAAGCCCCTCCACCGACACCGGTCGCGCCAAAATATAAACCACCAGTGAAGAAGCCACTGGTTATGCCAACAATAAAGAGTCCAGTAGCACCTATCGTGCATACTGATTACAAGCCCGACTATTATCGGCCCTTCTATCGCCCTCCGGAACCAGTTCGATTTCCTGTTGCACCGGAGCCCATAATAGAGAAGGCGCCGCCAGTGAACAGGCAGTTATTCCAGACTCCAAGGTTTACAGTGTTTCCACGGAGTCCGGAGATTCCAGAAATAGTTGATACCCCTTGCCCAGCCCCAAAGAAGTGGGCTGGAAGGAAAGTTACGAGAACTCGACGGGTCAGGAAAGATGATGATGGTGAATACCTGCCTAGCTCCGAGTCTGATTCCGAAGAAGAGGTCCTAGAATTTAAAGCCACACCAGCCACACCTGTACCTAAGAAAAAGAAGAAGAAGAAGAAAAAGAGAAGAAGGCTTCGAAGAAACTCAGATCCCACGTATCGACAACACGGCGTAAGAGAAAATAATAGGATCGAGAAGGGAGATTTGGCTATGATGCACCAGGAAGAAGCATGGGATGATTCTGAAGATGAAGACGAAGAACCACCAAAGGCGCCGAAAGCCATAAGAAAGCCAGCCGGCAAGGGTAAACAGAATATGAACTTTCCACCAGTAAATAATAAACGTGGAATCACGGTCGCCAAATCGGTTGGTCATAAAGTTGAGATGGGCAATTCAGACCCTAAGCCAATCGTGCCCCCAACCCCGCAGAAAAGGGTAATGTTCGTTCAGCCAAAGATAGCCGCTCCGCATCCGATTAACGTTCAGAGACGTAGAGGTAGTGACGACGGTGCATATAAACCCTTCCAAGACCCCGAGGAAGCCAGAATCGAACGACAAGATGTCCGTGATATGGAAAAACAGGTTGACAGAGGGTCAAAGGAGCAACCAAAAGCCACGAATTATGAAGAGAAGAAAGAAGAGAAACTTAAAAAACCAGTTGCAATTGCAACAAAACCAACCAAACTGGAGCCAAAAATCGAACGGCCTAAACCCGTGCCCAAGTTCATGCAACCTTTGTCCAAGTTGTTACCCAAACCCCTAGCAGAGTCTAAGTTAGAGCCGAAACTAGATCTCAAGCCCCAACTAGATTTCAAGCCGGAGCCTGAGTCAAAATCCGAGCTTGACCTGGAACCTGAGCTGAAAGCCAAGCCCGGGCCAGAAACAGATGAATTGGCGGCAAAGAAAAGGCCGACATCGACCCGTCGACGACGCGTAGCAGATGAAGACCGTGCCTTTCAACCGGGCCGACGATTCGTGTTTTGATTACCCAAGATTATCTTGAACTCTCGCATCGAGTTTACTACTGACAACGTAGCACGTTATCCGGAACTGACGGGAGGAATAATGCCCACTTCATCTCCGTTGCATATCTCCTTCTCTCCATCTTCAATCAAATCCACGTAGTCTAGATTGATCGATAGTGCGCAACTACTAAGAACTTTCTTTCTAAAACCCGGGTATTTCTCCTCTAGATGCATGAAGAGCTTTGACACTGACATAGGACCAGCAATGTTATCTTCTGATTTGCCGGTGTATGTAGATGCGGCAGCAAAGTAGAGGACTTTGAATGTATCGTCTTTTGCCATTGCGCCTGCCGTAGCTTAATCTACAATAAAAGACACCCTATTAATATCAGTAATTGCTCTGCGATTTTTCGAGTTGTTGTGAGCTCCACACACACAAAAAAAGGTGGGCGAATTCGGGGCAATTCTGAGTTCTGTTAAGCTTTCCGACTTGTCGCCCCCTGATTAGGCCGACAGCCTGAGCCAGCAGCGAAAATATGATAAATAAATGGACCGCTGGAATGCGCTCAATGCCCAAGATGGTTCGGGCTAGTTTGGCTATATTCGGTGAGAGGCATACGATGATGAGCTCGTGAGAGCGATTCGAGGAAAGCTTTGAATATTCGAATACATGAGTCGAAAAACAGTCGGCGTACACCGATCGATCTCGCTTGTGTGGATGGACTTTTCCCCACCAAAACTGGTGGACTCAAGGTGGGCCCTTGAATGATACTCGAATGATACTTGTTTGGTCGCTTGAACCGAAAGCTACTACAGGAACCGAAATTTAAATACCCCATTGACAATCCATATACTAATTATGCTTAAGCATATAAAATTATTCTAGGCATTCGTAACCTAAACCTCGATGCGCCGAAACATCTTTATATACATCTAACTTATGGGAAAGAGCAAAAGAGTTGGACCGCATTCGCACGGCTATGGGATTTGTACGATTTGCAAACTTGTCGCTTTAACAAACTTCCTGATTTATGTTCAGGACCTTGTATCCCATTAGAGCAGTTCTGGTAATTCTGACCAAGCTTAAGTTAGGTCCAGAATTTATATTTTACCATTAGGGCATGTATAAGATTTATTAATATCGCGTCGAAAGATGTCTTTTGGGTAATCGACATGATGGAGAGTCGTATTTGAGAGAGCGCGCTAGATTCAAGGTAGGCTGGAATCGAGACTATGCTAGCGCTACTTCAAGTACCGATGCACAGATTACCCAACTCATCAGCCAGAATTGAATTACTCCCCAGTATAATCAATTAATCTGAGGCTGCAAACTCGATTAGAGCGAAGTCCTAGACAATTCGAATATTATTTGTAGGCGCAGAGCTCCCGGCCCACGCCCAGGACGTGGCTTAAGTAACCTTTGACCGTTGGAGCTAGCACTGAAGTTATAGCTTACCATGTCCTGTAATGCAGTCGAGCGTAGGTATCGTATAAAATGAACGGGTCTGAGAAAGATTCAAATTTCTGTGATCGACGAAAAAAGATACGCCGAGTCTCTAAGCCGCTATTCAGAAACCTCCAAGTCTAGTAACGACGAGGGCTTGGGTCGTACCCGAGTCAGCTTGGGTTACTGTGAAATCCCATAACCACATGCGCATCTCCATCTGGCTAACCTTATAATTGAAAACTGAGAAAAAGCGGTCCAAACGTGATCGAAAATCGGATCGAGAATCCTCAACAGCTACCCTCGTACCGGACCCGGTTGCCAAACCTCGAGGAGCTTGGTTACCAAGCATTTTTTTCGGTTATCATGCGGACATTCGGATATTTGAAGACAAAAGCCAAGCGCGCCCAGCTGTAGACATCGGTTTGTGAGATACTCCAAGCGAACAATTGCAACATTGCAACACAACTCTAACAAGGAATCGGATTCTTGATAGTCTGGGACCAAAACTACTGGAGGTAAGGGCACTCTGATCGGTATATAAGTTGCGCGACAATACCGATACAGCATGGGAATTGCAATGCACGTCTTTGGCATATGTTCAAACTTAAGTTGTAATTGGCGTTCACACTCCTTTTCATTCATCTCTCGTTCGACAGCATCGACTCATATTGGTGCTCTAACCACTCCTTCTCTATTCGAACGTTCCCACATTCATTTTTTGCCAATTCGCCGGGTACGGCGGTACTATACTCGCCATGTCCAAATTATTTCTTAAATTCTCTGTTTTTACAATTTTCTTGACTACCAGCATCAAGTCTATCAATGCTGCGCCAGCGAATGATGTCGAGTCCGTCCTCGGAGACAACTTGAACAAACGAATGCAGCAAATCTCATACACAGGAAAATGTGATGTCTTTGGTAAAGGTTATATTCAGTCTAGTGACACCTGCGCGTCCCTAGCTCAAAAGGCTGGAGTCTATACCGTGGACATTTTGGCGTATGAGCTCCCATTATCTAACTAACCAGCACTTCTGCGGGCTTGGTTATAAGAAATATTCTAATGTGGATGATTACTTAGTGCCAATGAGTTATTCAAGGGCGATTGCAGAAATGTTAAAGCCGGTCCGATTTGGTGTGCCAAAAAGGCGTTACCCTCTCAGCCCGCTGTGCCCATCAAAGTGACGGCACCTATGAACGATGATACAGCCTTAGATATCATTAAATTTTATCGTCAAACGCCTATTTGGAGAGGCGAATGTCTAACTGCAATATCTGCGCCTATTGAGGAGGGCACGACTTGTGAGAGTCTCGCCAGTGCGGGTGGTATAACTGTACAGCAACTTTTACGGTAGATTCTCCCCTTCAATAAAATATTCTTGGCAAATATCGCCTAAATCGAGTTAAAGATTGATAAGAACTGACAATTAATTGGTAAAACCAATCAGTATCAACGAGCTTCTTAATAACGACTGCAATATGGTTAAACAATATATCCGTGGAAGGGCATGCAAACAACTTAAAGCGAGCACCTCCACAATCATTATTAAGACGTCCTCATCATCCACTAGTACAAGTTCTAAGGCTACGACGACCTCAAAGTCCACCACAACATCAAAATCCACTACGACATCGAAGTCTACCACGACCTCAAAACCTACTACGACATCTAAAACTACAACTACACAAAAGCCAACAAGCACATCAACCACTACCAGCACCTCGGTCAAACCAACTACAACCTCTTATGCCGTAGTTGGTGCCGGTGGTGGGTGCGTTGACCGACAGAGTATTGACTCTATGCAAGCCAATGATCCTGATACTTTCAATATGTTGATCCTCGCAATGGTTCAGATGATGAAAGCAGATTCAAATGACCCTTTCAGCTGGCATCAAATTGCAGGTAAATATTGTTATTTTTTCCAGAGGGCATCCTTCCAATCACACTCCATCCAAAGCTTGATCGATAGCTTGACGCTTTCGCCACAAACAGGATGCGCGTATGCTAACCAACTATATACTTTTTAAATCTAGGAATCCATGGTGGAATGTAAGCTTTCATGCACTATCAAAATAAAAGGAAGAAATTCGATCGAGTTAGTGAAATGCTAATATATGTTTTTCTAGTGGTACTCCGTGGCCAAATGTGAAAGAACAAGGCTTCAACTTCAATTCAAGTAGACCTTATTGTCCTCATGGTAGTGTTATAGTATGTCCCTCTCCATATTATGACAACGAAATTTAGTAGCCTAACCCCGGTATTTTTTCCTCAGTTTGCCACTTGGCATCGACCATATATGCTACTCTTAGAGGTATGAACCACGTCCTGATCCTCATGATTGATAGGTCTATATCTGACTAGTATGATAGCAAGCAATCTACAATGCTGCTCAAGATATTGCAAACAAGTTTACTGGCGCGAACAAGACAAAATATGTCAATGCTGCTAAAAAAGTCCGCTGGCCGTACGTGCTCACTCATCCTACGATTACTCACAAACTCTGACCCTAGATGGATGGCGAACCACACAGATACTGGGACTGGGCGGTTAAAGATTCAAACAGCCGAATGCCTTCCGTAGTCAAACAGACTAAAGTGGACATTATTACCCCTACAGGAAAACAGACTATCGACAATCCGTTCTTCAGCTACAAATTTAAGAGCAACGAAAATAAATTCACGGTAAACAATCCAGATAGAATAGTGAGCCACAAAGTCTTAATTTTTACTTCGAGTCAATGGCCAAAACGTACTGACAAGATTGCTTAGTGGGTTGGAGCAAAACAAACAATTAGAGGCGTCTCCCCGGGCCTATCAACCACTGACAACGAGGCACAAGCAGAGGTCAAACTGAAAGGCTCAGCGGAAGCCTTCGGCTCGTATGTGGCATTTCCTAGAAGCGGTGTCATAAAAAAGGACTTCGTTTTACTAATTAGATGATTTCTCCGTTATTCCACTAGCCGCCGAGAGACTCTATGGAAATACTTGCTTCGAGAGGATGGCTTCAGTTCGATGAGTAGTAATATCGAAGGGTTGCACGGCGATATACATGTTGCTATTAATGGTTTCATGCGAAGCGTGCCTTGGGCTGGATGGGATCCTATCTTTTGGTATATCTCCTCGCCTGCCTTTATATCGCCTAGACTTCGAATGGAACCTGGTAAATCAAGGCTAACATATGAAATTCTGATATCCTGATAGGCTTCATCATTGCAATATCGATCGTCTGATAGCGATATGGCAAGCTGCAAACCCCGGGCTTAAGCTTACGGGAGCTAATGAAAATGTTACATTCCAAGTGGTCGACCCAAGAACTAATATCGACGGGAAAATTAAAATCGACATAAACACTCCTCTCCTGCCATTCAAGCACCCAGACGGATCATGGTGGACATCAGCGGATACTGTTGATGTCCGTAGCATGTGGAAAGATGGCTACGGTTACCCAGAAACATCATGCACCAAACAGTCGCTGACGGATCAGCAAGTCGACGCATTTGCGACTTCACAGATTAATGCTCTATATAAAGATGCTCTACCTGATTTTACTGTTCAACAAAAGGGGAGGATGAGATTGAAACGTGATGTTTCCAAATCAATCACCCAGTGGAGTGTCAATATCGTCATCGACCAGTCCGAACTCCCAGGTACCTTTCAAATCATGGTATTCCTAGGAGAGCCACCCGCAGACGCACAACAGTGGAGTTCATGCGACCAGAAAATTGGCGGTTTGACAGTATTTGGGGCTCCCGGTATCAAAATGCCATCCAAGATCGTGACATCGGATGTTGCACTCACAGCACCCCTGCAATCGAAAGGCTTGGGCACCAATGCAACCGAAATTGACGATTATCTTGCGAAAAACTTGATATGGAAATGCCTTGATGTAAGTTCATATTTTCGCATTTTTCCTAGCAATCGAACTTCGTGATGTTAACAGGATACAAAACAACAGGACCAAGACCGCCCCGTCAATGTTACGACGCTCACCACACTTAAAGTGGGTGTTACCAGCCATCAAGTTGATATCCCAACCAAGTCCAGCCAGAAGCCAAAATTCTTCAACCCAAAGCTGAGAGTAAAAGGCACCCGGAAGAAGAAGGGTGGTGCCGACAGTCTCTCTGATATAAAGAACCCGAGACTCAAGAATGGCAAGCAAACGACAGTTTCTGGTAATTTCGCCAGCATCACAATTGTTTCTACATCGTCAAGCTCGCCAATGGCTACACCAACAACTACGGAAGAACCTAAATCTACACAAACAACAGCGCCTACGGATATGCCTGCAGAGACAGCTACAGATATGCCTGCAGAGACAGCTGCAGAGACAGCTACAGATATGCCTACAGAGACAGCTACAGATATGCCTGCAGAGACAGCTGCAGAGACAGCTGCAGATACGCCTACAGATACAGATACAGATACCGAGGCAACTTCGACAATGGATGCTGAATCCTCAACACCTTCGGCCACGGATTAGAAGCAAAGACATCAAACTCGAATGCCGGGGGTAAAATTGGCAATTTTGTAGATATATAGAGAATATTAGAGTGGTTACGCTTAGAATATGATGCAATGTAAAGTTCATTGAAAAAATCCACGTACACGATGAACATTCTCACAAAACGTGTTGTTAACATATACACTGCCTCAAGTTTCGTGTTAGTTTGTTTGTTACCCCCAGATCCCAAGGCTGCATCAAAGGTTGCAACTATATAATGAATACCACTTACATGTATAAAATGCAGAACACCTTTTGAAAGCTTTTCCGAATGATATCGATGCATTGAAACCGATTTTGTCGGCTTTCCAATAAAACTATGGACGCAATGCATTTATTTTGCAAGTTTCATGCACCTGTCCATCTCTGCATGCACAAGCCATGGCTTCCATGTTATCCGCTAGAATTCGGACATTTATAAAATCTGCATTGTCACACTCGCGACTCGGCGTACATCGAACCCCTATTTAGACGTGTATTTCTCTAAAGGTATCAAAAATTTTGATGCATGCATGTCTCTGTTCTAGTGAAGGAAATTACATATGCCTAGCACGGGTGCTAGATTGTCGATTCGCGAATTCGGGCCGCTTAATTATCATTTGAGCGTACCCCTTCATAAATTTATAAAACTTAAGATGCATTAGCCCGAATCATTAATTTCCTGTCTATTAAATCTATCTAGATATTAAAGTCAAAGACTTCACGATATGGCTGTAGAGCCCCACCGATTTGATATGAAGGCGGGAAAAAGGAAATCGGTCCACTGGCACTACTAATACCATCCATATATATGGGGTAGAGCTGATTTTAGGTGGTCGTGAAGCCCCTTGGAATTGATATTTACAGCCTTTGATTCTACCTGCACGGACTTGGCGCATCAGGCTGAAAGAGCTCATTCGTGATTCCGCTCGTGAATTAATTTTCGAACCGCCCAAACGCATGTTTGTATTGATTTTAATAATGCAGAACTTACGTCCACATTGGGATTCCGTCTTAATAGTGAACGCCTATATATTTACTACAGTCTTGCAATTATACCTCCAAACATACAATTAAGCTTCGAATTTAGTACTCTTGAACACCACCCACTGGCATGGCTTCAAATATGGGGTATCACCAGAACAAAAAATTTACCCCGTTGTGTGCGATCCCATAGTCTGAGACTCGGAGGGTTTGCATGGAATAATAACTCTCCTTCCCATATACTTGTTAACGATTGTTCATTCCATATCGTAACATTCAGTTACACAATTCTACAATGTATTATCTTTATAAATCGAGATGCTCTCAATCTTGAGAGCTTAATCACTCGTTTCCCACAAGGAAGGCTCTTGTAGACCTCCAGGCCTAAATGACATACTTGGCTTCAAGAGCACGAGTTGATCTATATTTTTTTTATTAATAATCCAACAACCGCATGTACTCTATTTTATTAAATGGCGGTATTTGTATAGCCTGAATTTAAACACATCTTTACTCAATATTTAATCATTTGGAAACTATTATTTATCCTCTTCTCATTCTCACAAATGTATATGTTTTTGCGGAACATTATTGCGTATTTTAGATTTAACTAAAAGATAATAGTACTCTGTACACACAATTATCAGGATCAATAACTATGACTTGAAGAGAGATTCGAAGAACAAAATCACATACTCTGCTAAGCTATTTCACCCAGCTAGGGCACCAAGGTCTTCCTGAAGCTGTTCTAAACTAGTTATCCGTTCATTTTGCTCACGCTTCAAAGCCACAATTCGATCCTCCTGTTCCTGTTCTATCGAAGCCCTCAAAGTACTGGTGACATTCTCGTCCCCGGCAATTCGGTTTTTTTCTTCCTGTTTTATCGAGGCGTTGAGACTGTCTGATAGATTTTGATAGCTAGCAATCCGGCTAGCTTCTTCGTTCTTTATCAACGCCCCCAGATTATCGCCGAGAGTCTTGTGACTGGTGATTCGAATATCCTCCTCTTGTTTTAGAGCCGCTGTCAGAGTTTCTCTGAGTGCTCTGTCATCCGCAATTCGATTCTTCTCTTCCTGTTGTATTGAAGCCTTCAGATTATCGTCAAGAGTCTTGTGACTAGCGATTCTACTATCCTCCTCCTGTTTTATGACCGCTGTTAGATTTTCCCTGAGTGCTCTGTCATCTGCGATTCTACTAGCTTCCTCACTCTCCATGGCAGCGGCTAAGCGATCACCGAGTGCTTTGTAACTAGCAGTTCGGTTGGTTTCTTCTTGCTTGATTGCCTCAATTCGACTGGCTTCCTCCTGTTTTATAGCGGCGTCTAGATTTTTAGATACCGTATTATCGCCTTCAATTCGACTGCTCTGTTCCTGTCTTATGCTCTCTGTAAGATCTTTGCGAATAATATTCTCTGTGGCCTTTATGACTTCGAGAGCTTTATTGTAGGTCTGCGCATCGCCGTCGATGCGATCGGTTTCTTCCCTTCTCAGCTTGTGACTGAAGTCGTTGCGAAGATTTTCGACTTCGGTGATTCGATCGTTTTCTTCCGTTTTCACCAGTTTGGTGAGAGTGGTGCGAATAACCTCATCGTTTTCGGTTCGATCAACTTTTTCTTGTTTCAGTTCTTCCGCTAAGAGGCTATCACCGTTCGATCGATCTTGGATTTCGGTGTCTAGTTTTGAATTCACAGCTGTGATATCATTGATGCGATCTGTGGTTTCTTGGGCTAGTCTATCTTCGAGCTTCTTGGCTCGGTCTTCCAGAGTTTTCAATCTAGTTATAATCCAGTTGTACTTTTCGACTGAGGGAAGAATATCGTTAGTATTTATCAATTATATGAAAAAGTAGATTTTAGAATACGTACCAGAAGCCACTAGCCCGTTAGCAAAGGGAATATCACCGGATGGGTAATTAGGGTAGCAATACCCATAACTTCGAGGATACCACGCTGGAGGCGGACCGTAACCGTTATATAGACTCGGATGCGGCCCGGTGAAAGGCATTCCAGCGTGTGCTGCGTAACTGAATTCATGTTGGTTTGGTTCCGGATATCCCATATTAGGGTTAGTGGGGTGTTCGAGGGTTTCTGACATGGTGTATACTATAATTATACTGCTACTTGGTCTGAAGCTTCGTTAGGTGTGGGTACGAAAGATTCCCAGTTTGAGAATGATATATGTATATATATACCAACGGAGGGTCTCAGGAGAGTTATGAGTCCAAAAGTGCAATAGTTTTGAGATGGTGTATAAGATAAGGTGCACCGGCTTTGATGATTGAAATTTCGAAACGATGCTACTTGCGGGTATTATTTCTGAGATAGATATAAGTATAAAACCTCTTCGCATTAATATGGTATATAGGAAGAGTTTGATGGTCTTCTTTCTAGCTGGCCTAGGTTGAGAACTGTTTACTACTTTTCCACGACCACTATCTCTCGAGGTGTAGACGAAAGTAATGCGATGTTGAATCTAAGTCACAACCCTTGTCGTAATCCTGCTGCATGATATTCTAGGCCCACATGGGCGCACCAGACGTCGGGATGGAATTTGGGGATGTCGACAGTTGTCATGATTCCGAACTTTCCTAGCTAGCTAGCCATGCGGGACAGTTGGCCATGCAGGACAGTCTGCCTTCCGGGTTAACGTTCCATTGCAAGCCAAAAGGCTCTCTTGTGTACTACGTACTGATCCTAGATCAATCTCCAATATATTCCGAGTATTGAACCCCTCAATCCAAAATAATGCAATGCTGATGCAAGAAACTAGCGTACCGCATGAAGAGGATATTCAACACATTCCTACGTATATGTAGGGCCACAATTGCGCATTATTAATTTCAGCCCTCAATGTGGGCCTAGTTATCATTGCGAATATATTCGCGACAAGGTCCATCATTTTAATCCTTACAAAAGTTCGCTTTCGCTTTACTGTAACTTTGGATATTTCTACCTAATTATAAAAGAAATAGCTAATCATGTACTCTTTCGGGAAAACAAATTGGGTCTTTCGGCGCTTGGAAATTATTTTTTACTGATCAAGGGTCATATCTCGGGTAACGAGCATTTGGTATAGCTGAGGGGTTATAATATCCTTGTGCTGAGGATCCGGACCCTGAGCGATCGTCTAGATCCCCACCTTGTGGAGTCTGACTTGCAAGAGGGGCTAGGATTCGGTTGGTCCAATCACCCGCATAACTTTAGGCAGGGATTTTGCAAACAAAGATGTATGCATGTTCGTGCAGCACATAGGATATATGATTCCCTGAATTCTCATTGACTGATATCTGATATGCCTAGAAAGTAGAAAAATATACACCTGCAAGGCAATGTAACCGGGATTCAGTTAGACCAATAATCATTTCTCAAGCGAAAACCTATGCCTGAGCGAATTAACTGCCAGTTGAATTCAACCACGTTAATGCATCCTCTATTCTGCATCATCTACTCTGCATCATCTACTCTGCATCATCTACTCTGCATCATCTACTTATCGCTAAAGCTAGCAACCTCTAATGTGAAGGCGGGGCACATATAGTGTCTCCCAGTGTTTAGGGGACAGACAAGCACCGTTTCCAAAATGCGAAGACAGTGATATTCATTGTCATGAAGATCACTATACCTACCTGTTCTCTGAATTTCAGAAATCTGGAGATCTGCTTTCAATGGCTTTAAGTCTAAATCTCAACCCATTCTCTTTAGTTTGACTCAAAGATTCACATACCCTGGGTCCATTGAGCAATAAACATATCAGTGGATTTTAAAATACGGTGAGTAACAGCTAGAAGACTATAAAGTCGCGTTCTACCTTATTTCATCTTTCGGATCAAAACAACACTAACAAGCAGAAAACAGATTTCATCAAGCTTTAAACGCTCAACAATCAAAAGCATTATAATTTGTACCCTAGGTTATGGCTATGCAAGATGAGGGAACGCGCTACCCCGAGGGATCGAGACCAGGCCGCATCAATACTGCCTCTGACTCGGTTCCCGAGGCACCTTTAACTCCACATCCCGACTGCAATTGCCCTCCAAGAAGGTGCCCTGATTGTTCCGGATTTATCAAAATCTGGTGCTGTTGTCGGAACTGTACCGGAGACCGCGGTGAGCGGGTGGAGAAAGGGGGGAAAGGGGAGATGGGAGTTCAAGGGGAAAGAGGGGCCCAAGGGGCCCAAGGGGCTCAGGGAGACAGGGGAGACAGGGGAGAGAGAGGTGTCCAAGGGGATAGAGGGACCCAAGGTGAGAGGGGAGTCCAAGGTGAGAGGGGAGTTCAAGGTGAGAGGGGAGTCCAAGGTGAGAGGGGAGTCCAAGGAGACAGAGGAGTTCAAGGTGAAAGAGGGGTCCAAGGAGATAAGGGAGACAAAGGTGATAAGGGCGATAAGGGAGACACTGGGAAACGAGGGAAAACTGGTCGGAGAGGCCTTAGAGGATTCCGGGGCCGCAGGGGGCAAAAGGGGAGCAAGGGAAAAGATGGTCAAGATGGCCGAGACGGCCGAGATGGAAGAGATGGAAGAGATGGACATGATGGCTATGATGGACGAGATGGACGTGATGGTCATGATGGAAGAGATGGTCACGATGGACGAAATGGTTATAATGGACGAAATGGACGAGACGGGCTAAATGGAAGAAATGGACGAATTATTCGTAGAGTGGCGGTATGGACACCGCGTGGACCGGTACCCATTCGGCGGTACTATTAAGCTATGTAGAACGATATATTGTATCCAAGTACTGAGTACTTACTTGCTTAAGCATGTAACAGCACATTATTTCAAAGCCTTGTAAATTAAAGAAGATTGACTAGGAGGAGAACCAACCCTTAAATAAAATAAGAGTCGAATGCTCGAGTGTGTATACTTTCTCACGAGTAGGTATTGTCTATGGGACTAAGAATGTAGAAACGTTCGGGACTATAGCTATCAGAAATATATAATGGAAGAGCGTAAAATATTTAAGATAGTACGGGGGCTAAACATGTGTTGATTGTTGGAGAAGAGGTTCGTGTGACACAAGTAATTAACCTGGCACTGGTCTTCGTATCAGAGGCGGATTGATAGCTGGCTCTAGACACTTTCTGAACCTTTCGAAATTATTGGTATCCAACTCTCGACGCGTTTCTGAGGATTCAATTGTTGCATCTCATAGGTCGGTCTAAGAGATCCCTCCAGGAAGCCTCCAAAGGAATATAGGTTCAAAATTCACAATATTAAAGAAGAATTTGCTTTCAGAGTGCTAGTGAAACTAGGTGTTTCCTTCTATAAACAACCCTTAACAACCTCCCAAAAATGGCTTCTCAATAGGTGTTTCTCAATAAGTACTAAAGCTTTATTACATTTCATTATTATATCTCTTATACTATATTTTTCTTGGTAAAGGTTGACAGGCAAGGTGCAAACCGCGATAGAGCTCTTATATCGCGGGCATTGGACACAGGACTACCAAAATATATTATAGCATAAAAAAAGCCTCCATACTCAAAAGAAACGTACTCACTGCTATGCTGCATTTTTGCAAAGTAAAATTTAGAGTGACATGACAAAAATTGCGAAAATATTGCCATTGACAGGGAGCTTGAAGTATGGATTTAGTTACTATTCGCTTGACGTCTTGTGGGCAACTTCTTTTTCGGGTCACAAGCATCGGAGCTTCGACCTTCCCGCATCGAACGAAGCGAAGAACCTCGGCTAAATCTGCGCTTATCCAGTTCAAACTATACCGCCGGTTTCCCCAGATTTTATCTCCCACGATGCCAGGCTTCTCCAGAAATCACCACTCGCCTGCGACTAGCGAATCTATAGATACAAGTTTCTTGGAGTCGGTGTACAATAATATACCCATAGGCACATAATATTATAAATGTCTCGCGTCACACCAAACTCTGCGACGGAGGGCTTTTTCCAGGAGCAACCGCGACTCGGTAACCAGTATGATGACGATTTATACCTCCAGCGTCTAATTCAAGGTTGGAACCCATGCATTCCCTTCTACAATTTCAAGCGCAAATATGTTAATATTGTTGTTCTATATACTCAGGCTACCTCCCAACCGAACTATCCCAGCAATCCACAAACACCGACTCCCCAATCGCCCTGTTCAAACAAATCGGCGCAAAGACTATCGCCCCAGAAGTCTTCCGCTGGATAGACGACGCCGAAAAGCACAAACCCTACGTCGAAGAACTCGCCACGTTCGGCAAACCCAAGGGCGTCCTACACACCTCCGCAGGATGGAAAGAACTCGGCAAGCTCGCCGCCGAAGAAGGCATAATCCAAACCGCTTACGAGAACCGCTACGGGGCGTATACCCGTATCGTCCAATTCACAAAATACTACATCTACTGTCCCTCCAGCGCGGTGTACACATGTCCCCTCGCCATGACAGACGCTGCAGCTCGAGTTCTCCACCTTCAACTACAAAATCCTTCACTCTCATCCACCAAACGGTCCATCTTCCAAGAGGCATTCGACAGCCTCACCTCCCGTGACCCATCTAAATGCTGGACATCGGGACAATGGATGACCGAACGCGCGGGAGGCTCGGATGTGCGTAACAGTGAGACTACCGCATTTCAAGAATCGGACGGCACGTATGCTATATCCGGGCATAAATGGTTCTCATCGGCGACAGACTCTCAAATGACAATCATGCTCGCGCGGACACCTACTTCTGCCGGTCTATCCTGCTTTTTCGCCCCGTTGAAACTCCAAGACGGGAGCTGGAATGGCGTGCGAATCGTGAGACTTAAGGATAAACTCGGCACGAGGGCTTTGCCCACCGCCGAACTGGAATTGAAGGGTATGAAAGGTTATCTGGTGGGCGAGGAGGGCAAGGGGATAAAATATATTTCTACAATGTTGAATATCACGAGAGTGCATAATGCTGTCAGCGCGATGAGTTTCTGGCGGAGAGGGTTGGCGATAGCCAAGGCGTTCGCGAAGGTGCGGAAGACACAGAATAAAGAGTTATGGAAGAATCCGTTGCATATTGCCGGGTTGGCAAAGTTGGAGGTGGGATTTAGGGCGAACATGCAATTGACGTATTTTACTGTTGCGCTGCTCGGGTTTGATGAGCACGGTATGCCGGAGGGGAAGAAAGCTGCGTGGATGCCGACTGATGGGAAGGAGACGGGATTGTTGTTGAGGGTTTTGACGCCGTTGGTGAAGATGGTTACGGCTAAGGGTGGTATTCATGCTCTCGCGGAATGCATGGAGTGTTTGGTAAGTGCATACTATCTTTATCACGATGTTACCAACTGTGCAGATGGATGTTTGGACGGATGCTGACTGAATTGTTCAACAGGGTGGAGTTGGGTATCTTGAGAATGAACAAGAATTGAACATTGCGAGATTATATCGTGACACTAACGTTCTATCTATCTGGGAGGGTACCACGAACGTGCTCTCAGTGGATGTCATCCGAGCGTTCACAAAGGGCGATAGTTTGGCAGCATTGGACCAGTGGGTGAGCCGAGTCCTTGATGCGCAGGGTCACATCTCTTTGAAAGAGGCTAGAGGAGTGTTAAAATCAGCTTGGAACGATATCAAGATCTTTGTAGAGGGTCTCTCGAATGATGAGGCGCTGGCGAAATGCAGAGATATCAGCTTCAGCATTGCATTTGTAATTATGGGCGCTCTGCTGGTGCTGGATGCGGATCGTGATTCGGACGCACTAGCGATTGAGACTGCCCTCCGTTGGGTTCTGGAGGGAATCGGTCGCGAGGGATTCCAGATTGTCAGTGCGACGAGTGTCCCGGTTGTGCAGAGGCGGTTTGGGTGGAAAGAAAAGGCCGAGGTCGATTGTAGATTGGTATTCGGTCACGGGCTTCAAGTTGAGGCGAGGTTATAAATTTACATTTTATAGCACATGTAGACCTCATGTAAATAAGAATTTGAGTGTATATCAAATTGTATCATAGTATTTTATCAAGTACGATTAAACTGTAATTACAGGAGCATATAATAGTTATCATGCATGTAATCATCATACAAAATTCGGGTGTGTTGTTAATTCCGAGTGGCCAAATTGAACGATTGCTTTTGGCGGAGGGCGCAAGCGAGCAGCAGAGACATTTTGAGAAGCTCCAATTCCGACGCCCCTTCTCTCCCCTTCTCTCATCCAACCTGTCCACATTCCTACCGTATCCCCATCTAATCAGCACTCCCATCCACCAGCGAGCGTAAGCTCTAGCATCCGTATCAATCATGAATTTCACTCTCGACGACCTGAAGAATCAGGTCACAAACCTGACCCTCTACGATGTCAAGGCCGCCGTTCGCAAAGCTCAGAATGGTATGTGTGCATTATTATACACACCGATTCCCTCGACCAGACACACCGCCCCTTTTGCGCCCAGCTATCCTACACCGTATACATAACACCGGGAAGCGGATTCCCTCGATATTTGCAGCTTCGGGGAACTAATGGATTTGCTATTCGATTTCTAGTGGTCATGAACTTCACCGAAATGGAGGCCAAGGTACGTCCATACATTTCTCCGAGCTGTCCGGTCGCTTTATAGAGACGCCAGAAAAAAAGGAGATGTACCCGACGAAACATTATGCTGACGGAAAATACTTCCAACCAATAGGTTCGGGAAGCGACCAATAACGAACCATGGGGAGCTTCATCCACCGTTATGAACGAGATCGCAAACGGCACATTCAATTAGTACGTCACCGATATATATCTCGGTTACCGCGTCTTTTGACCGACATGGTTACTAACTTTTCCCCGCGACATAGTCAGCAATTGAACGAAATTATGCCAATGATCTACAAGCGATTCACCGAAAAATCAGCGGAAGAATGGCGGCAAATCTACAAGGTCGGACCCCTTACATGTGATACTCAGATATATCTCGAATCCGAATACGGGAAGCTGACACGAAGATTAATATTCATCTATGGCGTGAATATAGGCCCTCCAACTTCTCGAATTCTTGGTCAAAAACGGTTCCGAGCGCGTCGTCGACGATGCCAGGCAGCACATCTCCACCGTAAAGATGCTCAAGCAGTTCCACTTTATCGACCCCAACGGTAAAGATCAGGGACTCAACGTACGTAACAGAGCGAAGGAGCTCGCCGAGTTACTTGCCGATGTGGATAAAATTCGGGCCGAACGGAAGAAGGCAAAGACGGGGAAAGGCAAGTATGGTGGTGTAGAGGGCGGGACCGGATTCGGTATGGGCATG
This sequence comes from Orbilia ellipsospora, assembly GCA_036971675.1. Taxonomy (NCBI): domain Eukaryota; kingdom Fungi; phylum Ascomycota; class Orbiliomycetes; order Orbiliales; family Orbiliaceae; genus Orbilia; species Orbilia ellipsospora. The sequence goes on from JAVHJO010000006.1 coordinate 1,129,589, forward strand.
GGAACATACGGTGGTAGCGGTGGAGGCTTCAGCGGAGGTAGTGGAAGCGGAAGTGGCGGCGGCGGCGGCGGCGGTAGTAATAGGTACGGTGGGTTTGGTAGCGAAGATCTAGAATATGGAGGATATTCGGGTGGTGTCTACGGTGATGGTGGTGGTTTTAGCGGTGGCGGCAGTTCTTCATACGCCGATACCACGAAGCGGTCAAACAAGTTTGAAGAATATAACGAATTTGATGATGGAGATTTGGAGCCCGCGTCACCACCACCAAAGAAACCCACACGGCCGGATCCTCCCAAGGCGGCACCTGCAAAGAAAGCGCCCGCCGTGGATCTGCTCTTCGGGGATGAACCGACTCCTCTTTCCGCTCCTTCGGCATCTTCGAAAAGTGCCGCGAACTCGGGACTCGATGACGATTTTGGTAATTTCAAAACCGGCAACGATGAGGAAGAGTTTGATGATTTCATGTCTGCCGCTCCGTTGTCGCCGCCGGCTACCAGCACTGCGAACCGAACAATCACCCCAATCCCAGCGTTTACATCTCCCCCCGGCGTTGGTGCTTCGATTGTGGCGCCGAAACCGGTTTCCATGACCCAAAACCAGGGAATGCAGGATTTGGTCGGATTCAAAACGGGATCTCCAGCCCCATCCGTCGGTTCGCAAGCTTCCTCTATCGCCAAACCAATGCAACCGATGCAGCCAATGCAACCGTCCGGATACCAACCCGCCCAACCTAACTATTTCACCTCAATTCCATCTGGTACATCGGTGGGCTCGAGTCCAATGGTACCATCGACGAGCAGCGGTCTCAGCAGAACAAACACGGGCGCTACCACGCCAAACTCGGCTGCTGCCGGCGGAGCCAAGAAGGCCGGTGGTGATGCATTCGGTAATATATGGAACACGGCTAGTTTGGGAGCCGGTGTGAAGAAACCGGCCACTCCTACGGGCCCACAAACGAGCATGGCGGCGATGCAGAAGGAGAAGGCGTCGGCAGGTATCTGGGGTACCACGGGCAGCAGCACTACAAGCAACAAGCCAGCGAACAATCAGGGCTCGTCGAGCGCCTTTGACTTGTTGGGCTGAGAGGGACAGTAGACGCGATGCCCCTTTGCCCACTTGTGAAATCTTCTTTTCTACATGTATTTATATGTCTTCGTCATGAAGGAGATGACCTTCCCCTTGTTTTTTGAGGTTGATGCAGTTATGTTCTCTTTTCGATTACCAGACGCCGAGCAAAGCATATTTCAGTTTTTCTTTCTTTTTCCTTTGTGGCTTTCTAAAAGAATATCTTTTTTTATATATCTTCAGCTTCGATGTTTATAATTTTTGGGATATACGACAGCCAGCTAGCCCTACAATCTCCATGCCAATTAGTCCGTACGGAACCCCACAGTTAATCGATGCAAGGCCGGGATCCGATGGCATGACCTCAGTCGGCAGGCTGCCCAAGCGAGGCCCGCCCATGTCGACTCCCCGCCGTCGGTTGACGCTTCGGGTATAAATTCTTAACCAACGCGAAGGAGCGCCTTCTGGAAGTTAAAATTTTATTTCATTCCCGCCATCTCGAGCTTTATTGTTGCCATTGACATCCACACCGCTCTCCGGAATACCTGTAGGTTCTCAAGCAGCCATATAAATGTAGTCTAAACCCTTGTAGATGTCAAGCTAACCCCACCGAATCACCCAGAATAATCCAATTGACATAATAGTACCTTCATATACACATTCAAGCTTCCCTAAGCAACAAGGCACACTCACCAACTACAACAATGCCACCACGCTTCACCGTCTCAGCGCTGCCAGCAGCCCCCACAGCCATCATCTTCCGATCCACCACCTCTTCTTCTTCCTCTCTAGCCGCTAGAGCCCTCTTCTCATCCATCTCCAGACAATCCACCACAATGCCACCCACACCCCTCCGAAACCCGGGACCGGTCTCCCAAACGCGTCCCTTCAGCGGGACTGCGAACAATTCAGTCCACTCCAAAGTCTACTTTGACATTGAATGGCAACCGACCAAGACCAACATTCAAAGTAAGTTCCGCTGCTGCTTACTCATACGCAACGTTGTCCGGTCGTAGCAAGAATAGCAAACACGGCATTCCCAGTATGCCATTTCGGTTGTACTCAAATCAAAATTATTGTTGCAAAAGAGTTTTAGCATGCCATATCGCGTATACTGATATATCAATGAATGAGTAGAGGAGGTGTGGGGCCGTATTAAATTCAACTTGTTCGACGAAACTCCCAAGACCTCAGAGAACTTTAGAGCACTATGTACCGGCGAGAAGGGATTCGGATACGCTGGCTCGCATTTCCACCGTGTTATCGACAATTTCATGATCCAGGGTGGTGACTTCACTAGAGGAAACGTACGTGCTTTATTTTCCCCACCCACAGATCGAATTCCCGAAAATTCATATACACGTGTTACATATGTACTAACGTACACCTTTGCTGTGTGATATATACAGGGCACCGGCGGTAAATCAATCTACGGCGACCGCTTCGATGACGAAAACTTCAAACACGAGCACAACCGCCCCGGTCTTCTCTCCATGGCCAACGCAGGTAAAAACACAAACGGCTCGCAATTCTTCATCACCACTGTTCCTCTCGCGTATCTAGACGGCAAGCATGTTGTTTTTGGTGAGGTCGCGGATGAAGGGAGCATGGATCTTGTCAGGAAGATTTCGGTGAAGGGTAAACGACAGGATGGCAAGATTTTGGACGGCAAGGTTGTGATTGTTGAATCTGGGGAGTTGACCGGGGAGTCGAACTAGAGGGTGACGAGCCTCAATTTTATTTTTTCACAACTTTAAACAAACCAGAAAAGTTATTTGTATATAATATCATGAAAAACAGTTGAATCTCCTATGAGCTGAAAACTCTCCTAGTCACTACATCAAGCTGCCACAGCACGCTAATCCAAACGCCCAACTTGCACAACTTTTATAAACTCCAAATCAGCACTACCCCCACTCTTCACTAAAAAAAGGATATAAAAATCAAGCTCTAAAAGTAGCTCTCCTCCAAAGTTCCTGCCACGCCGCCCTCCTAGTCTCCCCGGTCCTCTTCAAAGAATCCTTATTCTCGTCCGCCCTCCTCAGTAGATATTTGACACACTCCTCCATAGTCCCCCAAGGAATATACTTGACAACATTAACCTTCTCCCACCCGTTCGCCTCCCCGTTGATAACACTCATACTAACCTCATCCGCCATCCCGGCCAGTTGCGCGAAAGTGACGCTCTTCCCTTCCATGCCATTCTCGGCCTTCTGTCGCTGCAGCACATTCATCGCCTTGGTAACACTAGTTTGGTTATGTGTCGCCACAACCACACCAACATTAATCCCCTCAGCGTTACCACTGCTGCGGTTTTCAAATGTCAACAACCGTTCGATACCCGAATTATAACTCTCATCTGTTTCCTCCCTCGTACTCCAAAACGTATCTCTCGGATCGCTTTGCAAATACGCCCCGCGGACAACCTTAGCACCGAACCCAAACCCTTCCTTCTTCGCCAACTCCAAGTGCGACTTGAGATTCGAAGGCGATATCTTACGGTACATCTGGTAAGTGTTATACACCGTCGGTATCGCATTGCGCGGGTTATACTTTCGCATGAGGTCGAGGGTATACCCGTCCATGGCATCTTGATACCTGGTCTGCTCGGCGTCGAAGAGGAGTTTGACCTGTTTCCCATCCGCTTGAGCTGCCTCGCATATTTCATCGAGCGCGGTGAGGAAGGAAGGGGAAGCTGGCTTGTGGTGTTCCATGGAGAGTACAGCTGTTGCTCCGGCGCCGGAGTACTTTATCGCCACGAAGGACTTTGGTTCGGCGTACCGTATCGTCTGAAGGGTCCCTTCTTTCCATGATGCAATATCTGCTTCATCTGCTTCGTGGGTTGAGGTGTGCGACGCAGAGGATTCACCTTCAACTTCGACCTCTTTAGCGTAGGCTAGGATTATCCCGCGGAAACCCCATGATTTGAGACGCTGAAGAGTGGATTGGATTTCAGGCTTGGTGTTTCCTGCGCAAAAGTGGTTGTAGAAGGTGTGTTGGAGTATGTAGCGTGAGATGCGGTTTGTGGTTAGGAAGGTGGTGTAGGATAGGAGGACTTTGGTGAGGAGATTGGAGAGGAATGGGGAGGTTGAGACGGTGCAGATTAGGATTGTGCGAAGGAGGTAGGGTGTCGGCAAGGTTGAGAGGGATGCTGGCGGTGGAGGAGTGGGTTTGTAGATTGCGTCATTGGTGAAGCTATCTGTGGCGGAGAGGGTGGAGTTTGGGCGCTTTTGGGTAGAGATGTTGCGGGTGCATATCAGTGGGAGAAGAGATCTCGAGGATGTTGTCGAGATTGGGTGGATTTTGTGAGCGAGCGAGACGCCGGAGCGCCGAAGCATGTTTGTTGGATTTTTGTGTATGTATTGACCAGGGTTGTATAGCTCGTCAGTAACGACGAAGCAAATCTACTTCAATAGCTCTACTTTTTCTACTTTAAGAGTAACTCCTGAGAAATGTATATCTTGTAGAGGCGAACTCTTTTTAATTCTTTGATAAAAAGTAGTCACAGAATCGTCAGTCTATCTTTCGTGGGAGAGAGGGTACGTGCTGGGTATGTCTTGTCTTGAACTTTATAAACTTTCTAATTTTCTAAAGAGTCGATTCTAGGTCGGATTAATATAGTGAAAAGCGAAAGAGCATTCCACGCCGGATGCAACCAAGAATAAATATGAATGGATGAATGACAAGCTAGTTCGAAAAACTAGATAGGACGTAAGAGGGCAGTGTTCCATCGCGATGTTGCACACAGCTGAGTGGCCGATTGTAATTACGAGCTCCAGTTTAGGGGACCCCCATAATTCGCCTTGTCTGGCTGGAGCTTTGTCTGCGCTCACCCTTTGTTGGGGGGGAAGACGCAGACATCAGGTCTGGCGTCATGGATATGCTCGATAAGCTTCGGATCTTCAGCGAAGGAGGCAGATAAGCGGATGGACTGTCCCGCTTGAAGAAAAGGTCTGGGCGCCATGGGCGCGGGCTAGAGTTGATAAGGTTTAGGTTGGAGCAAAGGGGGGAGCGCGGAAGCTGGGAAGCTGGTCCAGGTGGACCTTTTTTCATTTCCAGTGGTTTTTCCTATCGTAATTGAAACTGGGGGAGCTCAATGGTCGTTGGAGGACGGGCAGTAGGCTGCGACGGGCCCGCGTGATGGATGACATGGTGACTTGATTGAGGATGTGGTGTGTAATGCAAAGACTCGGAATCGGGTTCCTGGCCTGGTCCGCTGTTAGCCGTGTGTGGCTTTTTGGGGAAGGTTTCGGGGTTCCTCCACCGCGCTGGGTTGGGCTTGTGCCGTGGGCGGAGCTGTGGACAATCCGTGGACTGCGCTGTACGACCGGTGCATCGAAGCAGGTCGGGCAGGTCTTGTTGCTCTGCTCGGTTGATGCCTAACTCATGCAGAGATAATGCACATTCGCATACAGGGTCATTCCTGGTATATATAACAATGAGACTGTCTGTCGAGTGATATCGAAAGGATATCGAATTGAATGTTGAATTCTGTTGAATTGGAGCTAATCCGAAGCGACGACCGGGGTCGGCACTCGTCATGTGTTGAGGCGTCGTTGCCAAAGCAACCTTCCCCCAGCGGATCGCGTGCATATCTGTTCATCACAACTCACAACCCGACCTCAATTCAACACAACTCCATCCCCAGGCAGACTTCGTCACCATCATCGCCATCAACCCCGTCGACATCGACCGACGACAATTTGAGGTTGGAGTACTAGGCTTGCTATTGCTATCACTCCCGGCATCATTCAAATGAAACAACCCGAATGTATTGATTCATCGTCGTTCTCCTTCTCGAATTCACTGCAGTTGCCACCCATCTCCCAACCATCACAATGTCAACAGCGATAACATCCTCGACCTCAATCTCCCTGACCCTCGACTCCTCACCCCCGCCGTCCGGTGTATTCTCCAGCAATAACATCATCAAAAGCTCTTTCACCGAACCTCCATCCAATCCTAATACCCCCTCTCGAAAATCTAGCAAATTCAGAAGCGTAAAAGACATGCTTCATCTAGACGACCCGATCGAATCAGAAGCACCTCTAGACCCGAAACTAACAATACCTAGCCCGACGGGAGCCTCCAAAAAGCTAAAACGACCAAGCAAAGTCTCGTCCGTCCTCTCCAAAAAGTCACCAAACATCCCATCACCCTCGATATCGAAAACCAAAACCACACTCTCCGCAAAAGATGGCAAGATAAAGGGTAAACTCACAAAGTCCACTGTGGCCATTCCGGAGATTGGAAAAACAAAAACTATTGACTCCTTTGACGTCTTTGCCGTTCCTTCCTCTCCAAATCCTACCCCTCCGCAACAAACACTCCTCGAAACTCCACCCCGTGAAACGAATATAGCCGTGCTAGAACCCTACATACCAGCCAAACGCACATGGACACCTGTCAAAGAAAACTCCCAACCCGATATCATAGATCTATGCACCCCCGATGCCACCAACACAACAGCATTCACCTCGCTGCTGAGCATATACAAACACGAAGATGTGGGGGGTGTTCCTATGTCCCGTGTATCATCAGGCGGAGATAGCAGCGAACCGCTCACGAAACGGAGATGTCTTGAATTTTTAGATATTCCCAGCTTAGGCAAAAAGCAGGTATCAGAACCAGTCCTAAAAGCGGCCACAGAATCTAGGGAAGAAACGAAAGTGAAGGCGCCGGCTAAACCGAGGAAAACAAAAGCTAAAAAGCTCCAAACTATCACCGGCCTCGCTATTGCACCTTATGTCACTGCAACAGAACCAGCAATTGAACCGGCCGCCGCACCCACCAAGAAGCTTGCCGAGGCTGTCAAGGATGACGAATCGACAATTGTTCCAGAAAAACCAAAACGAAAGAGGATGACTACCGCGAAAAAGACACCGGCCAAGAAAAAGTCGTCTAAAAAGTCACCAATCCCAGTCCCACCATCACTCCTATCACCACAATCAGTTCGCAAACGGATGGACTCGCAAAAGTTTGTATTTGGCACGTCTTCCGATTTGCTTTTATCGAATCCGCCAAATGATGGGTGGGTGTTGGAAACTTCTGGGAGAAAATTGAATACGATCCAAACACACGCCAAGATTCACGCCAGGGCATCATATGATCTTGATGGTTTTAGCGATATCGATAGTGACGGATTAGCGGACGCTGAGCCACCTATGACAGACGAGCCGCTGGTGCGGACGGAGTGTACGGTTGATACTACAGGCTGGGGCATCGGTGATTTAGAGATTACTAAGAAGGTTCAACCGGGCACGGGTAGTGGGGGGATCGGGAGCAAGGGATTGTGGGCGATGGCTTCACGTGGGGTGGCGGGAAGGTTACTGGACGTTGAAGTGATGGACTTAGTTGATGAAGATGATTTGGAGTCTAGCCAGAGGATCTTGTCACAAAAGTCGAAGAACGAGGTCGAGGTGAAGAAGTTTGAGGAAACAAGCAAGACCTCAAAGAGTTTGATGAAGGAAAAGGATAAGGATGTCGGCACTACGAAAACTAAGACGACAACAAATAAGGAGAAATTACCGAAAAGTGAACGAACTCAGCCTCCTGCATCCGTTCCTGCAAAGGACATCGAAGAGAAAACGAAGACGAAGTCGGAAGCAGCTGGCACGCGATCAAAATCTTCGGATCGGCCCAATTTTGAAGGTTACACCCTCGTTCAACTACAGACGCAGATTCAAAAGTATGGTTTCAAACCAGTCAAATCTCGCAAGACAATGATCGAGATGTTGAACAACTGTTGGGATTCTATCGAAGTCAACATTGCCGCCAGCCAGGAAGTCAGCTCCGCGCAACCTCCCGTCCTAGTGGAGAAAGTCAAGGCTGCTGCTGCCAGCAAAGGCAAAAGAAAAGCGAAGACGGAAGAAGACAATGCCGACAATACTTCGGTACCGAAGAAGCGGGGCAGGAAACCAAAAGCCGCCACGATCGAATCTGTGGACGACGGCACGGAGCCTCCAAAACCGAAGAGGGCGCGCAAGTCAACAACGAAGCTTGACACTGCGAAATTGTTCCAAACTATAGCTGCAGCGATCAAGAAACAACCAAAGTCGGCCACTTTGGAGAATCTATCTTGGTGGCAGCGGATTATGATGGATGAAACTATTGTGTTGGAGGAGTTTACGGAGTGGCTGGTGGAAAGTGGAATGAGGGATTCCGGTGTCGATGATGGTATTTGGGCGGAGTGCGGTGTTTGTTCGGAGGGTACCACCGGTGCGACAGCAGATGAAAAGAGAGTAAATGCTGTTAAATTGTGGTGTGAAGCTAGAAGCGTCTCCTTTATCGAAAGGAGATAGGTAAGACTGTCGGACAAGGAGTTCATTTTTTATAGCGAGGTTACCATGCATAGCATAGCATAGCATACGGCGTTTTTGGGCTTGAAGTCTTTATAGAAATTACATTCTCGAGTAATTGGTGTCTATCACACATGTATCATATCATGCAAGCTAATAGTAGCTACTGTACAATATACTTATACATCAATTAAACAAACAAATAAATATCAATATATCCGCCTTTTGAAGTTGAAGGTGAATGTTAAGTATGAAACCGGAAATGAGAACGCGGAACTCCAGCTATAGCTAATCAATCCGTACACCGCCAATAAAAACTCCAGAAGGGGGTACCCGGAACAAAAACGAATCGAAAATATCCGACGATATCATGCTGCAAGATGACAATTACTCTCAAGCAAAAAGCTCACCACCCTTCAAACCACCCCTCTCAGCCTTCCTTCTCTCCGCCTCCGTATCCGCTCTCTCCTCCGCAATCCTCTCCTCGGCATCCAGACTAATCGCCCCGATATCCGGTGGAATCTCCTGCATCTGCACGCTCGGCGCACCCTTCAAATATCTCAACTGCTCCAAAACCTTCTGCCTCGCCAACTCCAAATGTTTTCTCGTATTTTTATTCTCATGTTTTGAACTCGCCAGATCGGGATGCAAAGTATAATCCGGCCCCCACCACGCCCTGAACTGCGAATCCGGTAGGTCGTTATTCAACTCCAGATTCAAACACAGTCCCGTCTCGTACGCCCACAATCGCGATACGTTACGCGGGGTGTAACCACCCCCACCCAACACCAACAACGGATACCCGAACGACTTGATGAAATCGACACAAGCGCCGTGAGCTTTGATGTTCAGATTGAAACAACCGAGTCTATCACACCCTAGCGAGTCCGCACCACATTGTAGTACTATCGCGGTAGGACGGTATGATAGTAGAACGGCTTCCGAGATGGATTTGAATAGGAGGATGTAGCTATTATCATCGATGCCGTCCTTAAGCGGCACGTTCAGAGAGTAGTGTTTTCCTTTACCCGCGCCGATATCCTCGAATCCTCCCGTTCCTGGGAAGAACTCCTTTGGGTCGTATTTGTGGAAGGAGAGGGTCATGACTCTATCTGTGGACCAGAAGGCCTGTTCTACGCCATCGCCGTGGTGGACGTCAATGTCTATGTAGAGGACGCGAGGGTGGTATCGTAGGAGTTGGAGGATGGCGAGGACAATGTCGTTGATGTAGCAGAAACCAGAGGCTTCAGCCTTTTTAGCGTGATGCAGGCCGCCGGACCAGTTCACGGCAATATCGGATTGGTTGTTGATCAGTTTGCGGGCGCCGTCGAGGCTGGCGCCGGTGTAGATTGAGGCAAAGTCGAAGAGGCCGTCAAAGATGGGGCAGTCGTCGCCAATGTTGTATTTTGTGATGATGTCGCCTTGGAATTCGTCCGTGTTGTGCGGGGTGACACGCTTGAGAAAGTCGAGGTAGTCGGTGCTGTGGAAGTCGGCGAGTTCGTCTTCAGAGGCACGACGAGGGACGTACATGTCCATGAGGTCGTGGAGGCCGTAGCCGAGGACCAGCTGGTTAGTGAGGGTCAGACGCCATGGTTTCATGGGATGAGTAGCTCCGAAGTGGTGCTCATCCGCGGCGGGGTTGTGGTGATATGAGACCTTGCTGCCTGAGCCGGTCGCATTGTTGGAGACAGTGTAGAGCGGGCGATATCGCATCGTCTTGTCGTCGGCGGAAAATGTGGGCATCATGCCGCCGGCCGGGGGCTGGTCGCGCGGGTCGGCGGGGAACATGTCGTATGTCTTGACCATCTTTTGATAAGTGAGCGAACGCGAACGAGTACAAGAATGTTATCGGACAAAAAGGGATGAGGTGGTGATATGATAATGATGGTGGTGGTGAAGCATGAACGGTGTTGCGGTTGAGGTTGGCACATTGGAGATCATTGAAGATTGCCTTAATCAGCAGTCACGTTAGAACAATGCTTGAATGCTGACTCAGCACATAGCTTGTTTCGCAGCTCGTTGATGCTTCGGCCCTTCTTCGCTTCTTCGCTTCGACATCATCCTTCTCCATCCCTCAAGTCATCATCGTCACTAAACCATAACTACCAAAACATCACATCTTCATCTCACCGATACATCCAACATCTATCCGAGCCCGAGAACATACTCACGTCGCCCAAAGAATGGCGACATACGCCCCCATCGAAGACGTCCAATCCGTTCTCGAGCAGTTTATCGAAAACGTCTCCAACTTGCCCGCTGAAGTAGCCCATCTCTACGAAGAACTCGCAAACAAAGACAAGCGCGTCCACGCCCTCAAACAGTCCATCCAACAAAAAGACCAAACCATCCAGCGCTTTATCCGCCAGAACGGGTCCCAGGTACCCCACCCCAAAGAACAAACCTACAACAAACAAATCACAGATGCCTTCAAGGAGATAAATGTTATTCAAGATGAAAAGTGCAAGCTCGCCAAACGCGCCACCGAGCTGATCGAGAAACATGTGAAGAGGTTGGATATGAAGATTCGTGATTTACAGCGCGAGGGACTTATCAGCGAAGACTTCATCACGCCGCAAATGCTCGCGCAGTATGCGCCACCGAATTTCGCCTCATCGAGTGGTGGGCCCGGGGGAGGTGGTAGCGGTGGTAGCGCTGTAGCTGGTGGAGGTAGTGGCGGCGGCGGCGGCGCGAGTGATAGAAGCGCCGGAATCACAGTAAATGCAACACCGAGCAGGCTTCCTCCTGCTCTCACCGGTGTCGCCAGAAGTGGCGCGGGAAGCAGCAGTGGGGCAGGCGGTGGAATGAGCACGGCGTCAACGTTGGAAGGAGTTTCCAGATCCCTAGCAGCATCAGCAGAGGATCAACTGTTACAAACCCTCAAGGGCGCATTACCATCCGCCGGCCCAGACCCGAAACGTAGACGGCTAAATACGGGCGGGCCCGCCCCCGTCAACCCATCGCCATTAGCAAACGCATCCAATGCGAACTCTGGGGTGAATACCCCCACCCGTGGAACGGCACCGAACGCTCAAGGCCAGGCTTCCACAAGACGGAGCGGACCGCCACCAAAACCGGTGCGCCGGCCCACGGCAACGGCAACATCAACACCAGTTGTTAAAAAGCAAAAGAATGAAGACGAGATGGACGAAGATCACAGCGATAGTGATAACGATGAGGAAGAAGAGGACGCAGGCGAGGATCAGAAGCCGTATTGCGTTTGTCAGCAGGTCAGTTTTGGCAATATGGTTGCCTGCGATAATAAGAGCTGTCCTTTCGAGTGGTTTCACTGGGGTACGTTTAAATTATTTCCCTTTCCTTCTCTTCCCATTTATATTTCATTACCACTACACCCTTCCCTTGTGAGCTATCTTTACTAACTTCATTGATGAACGAATAGGTTGTGTCGGTCTAACGAAGGAACCAGCGGGAAGTTGGTTCTGCGATCACTGCACAAAACTTAGAGCCCAAAAGGGAGTCAAGAAGGAATAGGGTCCTTCTTATCTTACATCCCGAGTCGAAGGACCGGTTTATCAATTTCCTCCAAGCTCTGATTGATTCTTCTATGATGAAATTTCAACCTAACCAACTTCTCTTCTCTTCTCTTCTCTTCCTCTATTTTCCATTAAGAAAACTGGAGTTCAAGTCTATATTGGAGGAATTTATTTTGTCGCCCGCAAAAGCGGTTTTAAAGCTCCTTATTTCTGAAAAGTTTGCCGGGATTGGTGCATAGGTTTTGGTGGTACGCTATACGGATAGCTGGCGTTTAACGGTTTAGTTATTTTTCTGTAATTTAGGTCATATTTTAGTCCTTAGCAGCGATGATTTATGATACCAAACATGCGTGCATTCTATGTTTAATTCTACGAGCTGGTTCATACCATGAGTGTTACATTAGTATACGATATCATATGCAAATTGATCTCTAGAAAACCCTCATCTCAATTCCATTCTAGATCTATCGTCATGATCAGCAAAATAAAAAGTAATATACATAATCCATGAATTCAGTCTGCAGCATCGTATTTCAAAGGATAATGCCAAAAAAAAGACATGAATTTAATTGATAACCTGGCCTCGAAACCTCCGTGAGAAAAATACCCAACGTGAGGGAGACAAAAACGAATAGAACTAAAAAAAAGTAACATGCAAACTTTTTTTCTTGAATTTCTTATTCGATATGTTGAAACAGAAAGTATAATGAGATCATAAAATTGTTCAACCTCTCCCTTCCTCGCCTTTTCCGCCATTAAGGCCATACAACAAATACATCGAGCGAAAACCTATCTTATAGTCACACCCGATCTCTTGCTGTACATCCTTGAGGCGATATTCATGGCCGTCAACTCTTGGAAGAGTAGTTTAGCGGCATAGGGGAGATGGATTTGAGAAATCTTAGTTTTATTGCGACAGGGGCGGCACTCGAAGAGGTTCTTCTTCAGGTTTCTACAGCGAGAAATGAAAAATTAGCATCGACTACGTAAAATATTTCGAAACCTGACAGTAAAAGTACTTACGCAATCGGGGTCATGAGGCCGCAGATATCGCAAACGTGAACTCTAAAGGCGTCCGAGACTTCAAACAGACTATTCCATGCATAAAATTAGCACCAAAGAACCTCTTTCGGATAGAATATATAGGATTGGATTTATGACGTACCGTTCCTTCAAGAAAGCACTCGCACCGTGAGAAATCATACAATCGCGCTCCATCTCTCCGAAACGCAAACCACCATCACGAGCACGACCTTCCACTGGCTGTCTCGTCAAAATCTGCACTGGCCCACGAGCTCTGGCGTGAATCTTGTCGTCCACCATATGCCTCAATCGCTGATAATACGTCGGTCCCAAGAATACTTGTGCCACCAATTTTCGCCCGGTATGTCCGTTGTACATGACTTCGAATCCACGCGACTGGTAACCGTGCTCTCGGAGTAACCGGGATACGTTCTCCACGGTAACTTCGGTGAACGGTGTCGCATCACCCTCGAAGCCTCGGAGCGAGGACACTTTACTCAACTGACATTCGACCAAATGGGCAATCGTCATACGGGACGGAATGGCGTGAGGGTTGATAATGAGATCCGGAACGATACCCTCAGAGGTGAAGGGCATGTCTTCGTGACGGTACGTGATACCAATAGTGCCCTTTTGTCCGTGTCTAGATGCGAACTTGTCTCCAATCTGCGGAACTTTCGTGGTCCTCATACGAACCTTTACGAATCTCATTCCTTCAGCGTTGGTTGTGAGCATCACTTGGTCTACTATACCATTCTCAGTGCTGCGGAGAGGGGTCGAGACGTCACGTTTGGTGTGGTTCTTCGTCCGTTGGCCGAGTTCCTCGGTGTCAGCGGGGATCGGTGCAGTTTTGCCGATGATGATATCCTCGCCTGAAACTCTGACCCCCGGGGCTACGAGACCGTCTTCGTCCAGCTTGTCATAGGTTCCGTGTTTGAGACGGAGGGTGTTGCCGCGTGTCGGCTTCTCGAACTCCTCAATTGTTGTCATACCGATTCGCTTCTCGGAGTCCATATATGCTCTGTAGAACAAACTCCTAAAGAGTCCGCGATCGATACTACTCTGATTCATAATGACGGAGTCTTCCTGATTATATCCACTGTAGCACATGATACCCACGATGGCGTTTTGTCCGGCTGGTAGCTCTCGGAATTTGAGGAACTCCATGGATCGGGTGGTGGCGAGAGGTTTTTGAGGATAGTAGAGAATATTGGCCATTGTGTCCATTCGCTCGTTGAAATTGGTCAAGAAGATACCCATAGCTTGTTTACCCATAGCGGATTGATAAGTGTTACGAGGAGACTATAAAGGATTGTAAGAATTTCGACAATAGAAAGCAGAGTGCATTGTATTGAGCCTACCTGATTGTGATCCGGGAAGGGAATAATGCTGGCACAAATACCCAGAATCATACTTGGATGGATTTCACAGTGGGTCCAGGTGTGAGCATAAGGGTTGACTTTGGCCTTTACTCTCTTTGCCATATCCCCACTGTCGTCGACGGGGATCTCGTAACCTGCCTGCACTTGTCTGGAAATCTCGAGATCCTCCGGACTCATCGAAATCATAATGGTTTCCTCTTCCTCAGCATCTACGTACTCGACGCAACCATCATTAAGCAGGCCGTTCCAGCCATACTTCTCTTCACCGGGTGCAAGATCGTCTGCAGTCTGGAATTTCGCGTTTTCAAGTTTTTCAATGTGGTACTTTTGCAGCACCAGTTCGCCTTTGCGCAAACTACCCGGGTCATTGTCAATAACATAGAGCGGGCGGGTCACACGTCCGGCATCACTGAAAATTTTGAATTCTCTATCACGAATATCTCGAATCACACTGACTTCGTGACTAATGACGTTAGTACGACGGAGACTGAGAACTGTGCGGTAAAGAGAAGCGGCATCACGATGGACACCGACCCAGGAACCGTTGATGAAGACTTTTGTAACGTTGGGTGATCGGCCTGGTTCAAAGGTTTCTAAAGGTTCGAGGTTCCTCTGCTCCATAAAAGCTTGAATGGGTTCTGTAGGAGATCCGACTGTGATATAAGACATAAGAGAAAGATTCTTCACCAAACCGCAAGCTTGCCCTTCGGGGGTTTCGGCAGGACAAACCAAACCCCAGTGGGTATTGTGCAGCTGACGGGGTTTCGCAATCTTTCCGTCTCTTCCAATGGGTGTATTTGTTCTTCGCAAATGCGACAAAGTTGATGCGAAAGTGTAACGATTCAGCACTTGAGATACACCGGCTTTCGCGGATGCGGGTTTCTTCTGGTCACCCCAGTTGCCGGTAGCCAATGAATACTTGAGACCGTTAGTTATCGTATTCGATTTTATCGCAAGCGTCACGTTGAAGTCTCTGCCACTCTCGACACACTTTTGGAGATATTTGAAAACGTCCTTGACGAGCTTCTTGAAAAGCATTCTAAACAAGTTCGCGAGAAGCGGACCAGCAAGGTCCAGACGCTTCCTTCCAAAATGATCACGATCGTCAGTTTCTCTTCTCTCTAGAGCGCACTGCAGCATTTTGTGAACCATGTATCCCAAGAAGAACGCCTTTCTCGTCTCGTGCCCTTCTGCTTGCGAGATATGAGGGAGCAGCTCCTTTTGCATGATTTCCTTGGCGTATTTTATACGTTTTTCCCGGTTGATGCCTTGAGCGTTACCTCTTTTACCGATGAAATCAAGAGCGATTTCTCGATCTTGGATGACAAAAGCCTCCTCAATACAGGGCTTCAACATCTCCAACATGGCTGTGTCATTGCGGTCGTAGCAAACCCGATTAAGGATATCCTCGTCAGAAACAACACCAAGCGCACGGAAGACGACGGCGATGGGGACATCGGTTTTGATGTATGGAAGAGTCGACTTTATAGTTCTACCAAAGCCCGTTCTTCCTTCACCTTTGGCCATTAGTTTGATAGTTAAACTGCTGATAAGCCGAGATCCTTTCTCCAGAGCGCTTCGGATTTCAGCAATAAAACTGATTGGTGACGGCGCTGCTTTCTTAAAGCAGAGGACAATGTTGGCCGCGCTACGTTCCTGAGCGATGAGGACCTTTTCGGACCCGTTGATGACAAAGTAGCCTCCCTGATCATACGGGCACTCGTTGAGGCCGTACAGGCCATCCTCGTTAAACTCCTTCAGGACGCAATAACGCGATTTCAGCATGATTGGCATCTTGCCAATAAAAACTCTCGTCTGCTTCGTATTGTCGATATCCTCATCGTCGTCATCAATCTCCTCCGTAGTGTCTCCAATGACTTGCCAGTGATAGCCGGGTTTTTCCTTCTTCTCGCCTTCCTCGGCGTCCTCCATATCTTCATCCTCGTCCTCTTCTTTCTCCCCTCCGACGATTTCACGGGCGACCATGACCTTCTGTGACATCTGGAGGTATAACGGCGATGCGTACGTCAAGTTTCGAAGTCGAGCCTCTTGCGGTTGCATGACTTGTGTCGAGCCATCACCTTCAGTGAACGTCGGACGTGATAGCAGAACGTTACCGAACTTGATCTCGAACCGGCGCAGCGCGATACCCTCGTCATTACTAGGGGTGTTGTGATCTAGCACCAGCTGGTTGTCTTCGTCGATAAGTTCTTGCATAGTCGTGCTGACAAACTCGTCGAAGGAATCAATCTGCTGGGACACCAGACCCTTCGCATCGAAGAAGGATGAGATGACCGTCCAGCAGTCCTCGGCCGTGATGTTGGTCTCCTCCTCGTACTCCTCATATTCCTCTTCCATGTCGGACATTTTGAAGGTGGGGTGGGCTCCGAGCTTCGCTGTGAAGCAGAAGCTAAAGATGGCAGTCGATGGTGGAAGGGAAGGGTTTGTACGCGAGGGATTCCTCTAAAAGGTTCGAGGTGGCCACTACTGTCGCGTTCCTTACACGCTTATAAAGGACGTTTTCGAGCTGAAGCCAATGGTAATGTATCGTGGGTCGTTATCCGCAGCCTAGCCCGGGGAATGTCTCTGTTCTCTGATGGCAAGTGAGAAAAGAGTCGGGTAGGTGTAACGGTGGTGATGATGGGGGAGAGAAGAGGTAGCAGAAGTTAAGAAGTTGTTGCTTGTGGCGATTTGTTCGCTGTGGCTTGGCTGCAAATGCTCAGCTAAGCAACCTCGTATAAACCTTAAAACCAGCACAGGATCCAGTTTAGGCACAGTTAAAAACAGAAATAACAGGGAAGCATAGGAAGGCAATATCGTATGAATTCTGCTAGACCGTAGTGATCAATAACTTGAGATATTTATACGGTTTTCTGAAAGGGCCCTTTGCGATGATTGATGAGGGTAGCGCTAGCTAGCTAGTTAGCTAGGTCGTGCGACAGAAACTCCTTTTATATCCACTACATCTACTCATCAGCTACCTCGAGGGTTTTTTTTGTTTAAAAACAAAGTAGAAATGTATTCCCGACCAAGTTCTCATAGACAGTAGTACATTGAAACCAGCTCTCGTAGTCCCGATCGGGCACATTAGGAATAGAAAGACCGATAGCAAGAAGCTAGCAAAAGAACTAGCAGAGAAAGCACTCTGCTAACAAGGCAAAATCCGTGATAATAATATTTCATATATTGTTCCATCCACGCAGGCAGTTTCTAGGGCCGTTCTCTGCTCTGCTCAATAATTTAGCTAATCCAGATATCCAAACGAAATAAAAAGCTTAAAAAGGTGATAAAATTTCTCGTAATCCCAAACGCATAGTATATAACATAACACCCATGCTCCCAAGTTTTTTGTTTTTTGGCTTTTAGTTTTGTCTGCTTTTCTCCTTTTTCACCAGTTTGAATCGCTCAGAATGCCTATATGTGACGAAAAGACGATGGAAATTGACCATACGACCGGTATAGATATTTTGGTGTTTTATATTTCTTCTTCTATGCGGTTTTGAAGAGAAGTATCGCCACATGTCCGAGGTAAAAGTAGATGAAGTGTTTGGTTTCTAAACGTCATAGATTTCAGAACTTAGCAGCGGTTCAACAAGTAGGGTTATATCGTTCAAGCTTACCATGGGTTACAAAGCTACCAAAGTTTCTACCAACGATACAATGCCAAGTCGAACCGTACCTCTGATCAAACTATTGCGCAAAGAGAGTAACGTTAGTATTGGTCGTCTGTTCGGTCACTCAAGATGAATAGGAAAGATTCTTAACATACTTCTTTCTTAATAGCTTGGGCGATATCCTTCATTTTGCTTCATCAGCCAACCGCTCCCTTACAACCCATGCTTCCTGAGCTGCCGCCAAGGTAACCTACCTTCTCAATGTTGTATTGGTCCATGGATGACTTGGCTGTTGAGTTAAAAGGGCATGTGCGTTAGCAAAGCTTGATAGGGCGATCGTTGAACGAACTATTACTAACCAACAGCAATAGCATCTTCCTGCATTTTCTCGGCCTATGTGAACAAGGAAACCAGTGTGGAGTCGTTAGATAGAAGTTCTGATTAAATATCCTAGATAGAGAGGGTTCTAGCTCTCACCATGTCGACTGATTTAATGACAGCTACATAGTAGATTTTGTCAGTAAAAGGTGAAGCAAAATGAAATGGGAGAGTTTCCCAAAGGCTGGCATTGAGGTTGTCAAGAGTATGGGAATGTTGTAAAGGGGGCATGCGTACCCGTCATATCGTTTGTGCTATTCGAAACCATTGTTGTCGCGGTTTGGTTGGGGTGTGTGGAAGGTTTGACAGTGTAGATACGCTGCTGGGAAGCGATGGATGAGTCTATTAGCTTGGCGTCGGCTTGATATCGGAGCGATGAGATGAACGAAATAACTGTTGGGGGGAAGAAGGGAGAGGTTATATAATAGCGATGGAGAGGGCGATGGGTCGCTTACGTGCGGTTTTATATGAGGCGAAGGGACTCAACGGAACGCAGAATCGGCGCAAAGGTATGGAGATGGAGATATGACAACAGTGCAAGGAAAGAAAAGAGGAAAGAAAGGAAGGAGAAGACGGGCGGGTAGGATGGCGGGAGGTGGTGCAACGGTTTTATTAATTAATCGGTCAGTCAATCAAGTCAGTTTGGTCAATCGTGGGACGAGGGACGAGCTGGCAGGCCTGCGAATGATTTAAATTGAGAAATTCTTGGTGCAAAGCCTTGGAACCGTATGGGAACAGCATGGGGCAGCTTGGGAACGCGCCAATTCTCGAAACTCCCTCCGCCGCCAAGCCAACTCAAGCCCTCGGCGCCATGACTTTCTCTCCGGCACTCTCCCCCGGCATATGATAATCTCCCCGATGCACTCTGGGGACTACTCCCCCGTGATCAATGCACGGTGCAATGCCAAGAAATCCAGTCAAAACCCCCATCCTGTCGCACGGAAAGAATGAAAATTTTTATTTCTTCCCTCGAGAATATATTCGAATAGACCATGCATGATTTTATTATGCTTGCGAAAAAATCGTGACAATGACGACAGAGGACAACTCCTCCAAACCACCTGGCACGTACGGTATCTCTCCTCTCCATCCTTACATATATCCTGAATTCTCACTAACAATCTTTATAGGAAGCCATTCACCCTCCGCTCCTCCCGCATCTTCATCAGAAACCTCCCCACACCCTTCACCGACGTCGCCCTCAAATCCCACTTCTCAAAGCTCTCCGGCTCCTCCATAACGGATTGCCGCTTCTTCCCAGATCGTAGGATAGCCTTCATTGGCTACAAAACCCCAGAACAGGCCGAGGCAGCCGTAAAGTACTTTGACCGGTCCTACATCAAAACCTCAAAACTCTCAGTCGAGATTGCTAAATCTGCAAAAGATGGATCCATCTCCCGTCCGTGGAGTGCCAACGCTCCTGGCTCTTCAGCGTATGCCAAAAAGCACAACCTGACTGAATCTGCCGCTACCAAGGCGAAAAATCTCAAGCGGAAACGCGATGAGGTTGAGCAGCCTAAAAAGCCAGCCGATGAGAAACCGTCGCTGGATGAGAACGATCCAAAGTATCGAGAGTATATGCAATTGATGAAAAACCGGTCAAACATGAAAATATGGGAAAACGAGACCAGCATCGTCACTGAGGAGCTGCCCGCTGCCATTCAAGTCCCAGAGGATGAGAGTGAAAGCGAGTACGAGGAGCTCTCCAATCAAAAGACAGAAAAGAAAAAATGGAAAAAGGATTCTCCCGAACCAACATCTCTGATTGAGAATGATGAGAGTGCTGCGGAACTTATATCAAAGGAAGCAGACCCGGAAGTTCTCCCAGACGTAGATAATCCTATTCAGACCGGCTTGTCAGATGCGGACTGGCTAAAGGCTATGACGAACGATAAACTAGAAGCGAAAGGTGACGCAGATAAAAAGGACTCCGAAAAGGAAGGTTCCTCAGATGAATGGGGAGGTATCGATGCCGATGAAAATATGGAGGATGCTCCGGAAACCGAGCTTATTTCAGAAGAACCCGCCCCCAAATCCGAATATGACCTCGCAGTTGAGAGGATAGAAGAGACTGGAAGGCTATTTATCCGAAATCTGACATACTCCGTCATTGAATCCGAGCTCGAAGAACTCTTCAGCCAATTCGGAGATCTAGAAGAGGTAGGCAAAAGTCTCGATTTCCTAGAATCGCTACGCCCAATCACACCCACCCTTTAAATGATGATAATTCCTTAGATAGGGACAACTGCGATGCATCACAAAAACAAGATGTTATCGATGATGATCCCAAATTAGATAGTAAACTTGTCTGATATCACATTTCACTTCTTATTCACTTCTTATACACTCCATCATTACCGGTCTACGAATTGCTAACCACTCTAGTTCACTCAAAAGGTCCATCTCCCCGTCGATATTAAAAAGCACACACCAAAAGGATTCGCCTACATCCAATTCGCCTCCCCATCTTCAGCAATCACCGCCTTCCAGACCCTCGACCAATCCATCTTCCAAGGGAGAACCCTCCACATTCTCCCCGCCGAAGCCAAACGTGAATCCCAGCTCGATGACTTCGCCCTCTCCAAGCTTCCCCTCAAAAAACAACGGGAAATCCTTAAGAAAAGAAACGCAAACAAATCAGACTTCGAATGGAACTCACTCTACATGAACATCAACTCCGTAATGGCATCCATGGCGGACCGTCTCGGTGTTTCCAAAGCGGATATGCTCGACCCCACGAGCACAGACGCAGCCGTGAAGCAATCACACGCGGAAACAAGAGTCATACAGGAAACCAAATCCTACTTTGAAAACCACGGCATCAACCTCGCCGCCTTTGCGAAGAAGAAGCGAGGAGATCGTGTCGTTTTGATAAAGAATTTCGCATACGGGACCAGCATTGACGAACTCCGCGCTCTATGCAACGAATTCGGCGAGACCAAGCGCGTCCTGATGCCGCCTACGGGTACCATCGCCATTGTAGAATTTCTAGACGACCCGAGTGGCCGAGCGGCATTCACACGGCTGTACGGCCGCAAATTCAAAGAATCAATACTAAAAGTCGAAAAGGCGCCTGAAGACATCTTTGTCGCTGCCGTGGACCCTACCAAGAAGAGTAGCGACGCGACAGCAGTCCGAGGAGGCAATGTTGCCAAACCATCCATCAAGGATCTAATCTCAACCGGCGACGAGGATGTAATACCAGGCGAAACCTCCTCGCTATTTGTTAAAAACTTAAGCTTCGCTACCACACAAGATAAGCTGAAAGATATATTCTCATCACTGGAAGGTTTCCTCGCTGCAAGGATAAAAACCAAACCGGACCCTAAGAATCCAGGCAAGACATTAAGCATGGGTTACGGCTTTGTCGAATTCCGGAACAGAACAGCAGCGGATGCCGCCGCAACAGCTATGAACGGGTACTTTCTCGACGGCCACAAGCTAGAGATCAGAGGGTCGCATAGAGGCGAGGATGCAGCTGCGGAACGGAAGAAACTGGACGCGAGGAATAACAGCGCCAGCACCAAGATTATCATCAAGAACTTGGCCTTCGAGGTGTCCGAGAAGCAGATTCGTAGTTTATTCGGGCAGTATGGTAAATTACGGTCCGTGAGGGTTCCCAAAAAGTTCAACAAGACATCGCGTGGGTTCGGGTTTGCGCAGTTTGTTAGCACGCGGGAGGCTGAGAATGCGATGGAGGCGTTGAAGCATACGCATTTGCACGGGCGGCCGCTGGTGTTGGAGTGGGCTAAGGAGGAGGCAAAGGATGCCGAGGAGGAGATTCAGAGGTTGCAAAAGAAGGTTGGGAAGCAGGTTGATAGTGTCATGTTTGCTAAACTTAGCGGTGCGGCGGGAAGGAAGAAGTTTGATATTGAGGAGACTGCTGCGGAGAGAGCGGGTAATGTTGATGGTGATGATGACGGCGATGATTAGATGTAGCTATTCTGAGCATAGTGTCGATCAATACATTTACCGTCTTCCCGAGAGTATTAATATCCCTAGCTGAGCGCTTGCATCAATGAGCAATCTATAGCTGTAATCCATCTCATACCTTAAACAAGGCTTAGCCCAACAGGCGACAAAGCACAAAACCAGATGCTGTTAAAATATCCATATCTTTCAGATGATAACTATTAGGAACGGAGTAACCAATGAGATCGATATTAGCATTATCATTAGAGTAAGTAAGTAAGTACTTAGGTGATTTTATGAAATAAAAAACTTTGAGGCTTCTGGATCCCTTGTATTTTCACCAAACTCATAGGACGTTCCAAGAAGCTGTGCTTTTAAAGGATATACCCATCACTACAAAAGAAAGTTTTAAGAGAGAGAAAAGGAGACATAAACGGAAGAAAGCTTCAAACCGTCTCCAGGCGACATCCACTTGGCTCTTTCACAAATACAGCTAACATTTCAAGTCACAGAAACACAAGAAAAGGAGCCTCTGATTTCACAAAGGAACCGATACCAAGGAACGAGAGCGCTTACTAGCCTTTCAATAATATCTCGCTGGCATCGATAACAAAGGAAATCCAAAAAGACAAATCTCCTCAATTTGAAGGATGAGAATACAATAAGAATATATAAGAAAACCCTTGTCCACAAGTTATAGGAAAAACGAAAGGAAACAGGCAAAAATAAAACTTTTCGGTCTCTTTTTTGCACACTAATAGTGAGTAATCCAATATCCAACGAAAGAGAGAAAGAGAATACTGAGAAAAGAAAGTATATGTTACAACACCAAGCAATCCAGTAATAAGCCAAACAGGTATCAATCATAATAATTCGTGGTAACAGAGGAAAGGGGAATTTTTGGGGCGTGTGAATAAAGGAAACAGGCTTCTCATCCTGTGAAGAGCTTTTTGAGTGTACTCTTGCCTCTAAAAGACTTCTTGATGCGCCCGTGCATTGATGCCAACGAGTGACTGGATATCCCAAAGTCAGCTCCAAAACTTAGCTTATCCGAAAAAGAGGATGTGTGGGTTACTGGCGATATCGGCGTCGTAGTAGAGCTTGGGGTGGAAGGTTCTGTCGAAACTGGACTGTGGTTGTTGGATTTTTCGGGCGAGAGGCGATGAAGCAAGCTTCGTTTGCGCGAAGGTGTATTTGGCCGGAACACCCAGTTTTCTTTATTTTCCCCATCTAGTTGAACGCAGTTGTTCTCAGAAGCAGAGCGGTGGAAGCTCATACCGAAAGTTTGCGAAGAACACAAATGCTCGGATTTGCTTCTCTTCGGTCTGATGCTTCCAGTTCTCTGTGGGATATAGAGACGGGAAGGGCGACTCTTGAGGCTAGGGCCATCAAAATTCGTTGGTGTGAAACTCCTCTTCCTTGACTGCCAAATGCTACTGAGCGATAATTTTCTCATCAGTCCTCTTTCTTCAACGTGGGATGTCGACACTGATCGAGTTGCGAACGTGTTAAGTCTTCGGGGTAGATCTTTCTTGGGTGTTGGTGATGAGAGAACGTCCGTAGATATGACATGCGAGTACAGATTCTCGAGCGTGTTACGTTGCTCAGGCCAGAGGCGCGAAACTGCCTCTTCCTTGCGATCGGGAATCGTCTTGTCCAAGTCTGTGTTTCTCCTCAAAAACTTCTCAAGAGACTTATTTGAGAGCTGTTGCGCTAACGACGACTGTTTGTTGGGAGAGGGCACATCTTCTTTGAACCCTGTCGAAAACATATCGAGAGGCTGGGACCTTGATCGAGAGAGCCCAATTTGGCTCTTGGCTTGCGAGAACTGCTTCCGGAGATCAAGCATTGATATCTTGTCTTCGTTGTCTCTCGCACGAATGTCGACTGGAAGATAGCTAAGATGAGTACTGGATGATGTCGATTCCGCGGCCATCTTGTCGATGCAGTGCGACAAGCTCGACCTCCAAACTTCAGCATCATCAGCTGTTTTAGCTGAGACACGAATTCGGTATAAACGGTTTGCCTTCCTGAAATTGATCTTCCAAGAGAATTCGGCGTCTGGGAGGGATCGATCTGGTGAGAGAACTCAAGTCAGTAGAGGTCCAACAAACAATCGTCGTGGCAGGCCTAACCTTGAATATCATCGGATTTAAGAGCCGAAAGTGGAATCATAAACATAACGGAACAAACAGCTTTCTGTGTGGAAGGATCAACGGTCGGACGTGAGAGGAGGAGATGGGTCCGAAATAGTGATCCGATGGTGTATCTGGCACTGGGGCTGTCATTGGTAGAGTATGCGACTTGCAGGACACCGCATAATAGCACTCGTCCCAGGTGACGAAGGACGCTTTTCCGTCGGTCCACTGTGACTCGGCTTGCTAGACAGTCGATCTCCTTCAAAAGAATTAGTGTTGATGTATACGCCAACTGGCTCCAGCCTGCTCACATACCCTTGGTAAAATTATCATTTCACGTAACAGCCATGTTTTCTCCAGTTGATCTCGAGCCCCAGATGTATTACATTGAACGCTGTTGAGCTCACAACCTAAATCTTTCAATGATTTGATGATTCTGTGAAGAGGCTCGTTGGCTTCGGGCGCATCAATGGTTGGTGTAACCTCCAAAAGTCGATTGAGGAGCAATGGATATCGGCAAACATGATGTATAGGCTATAAACGACGAAAAATATTTGTTAAAGCGGCCAAATTTCTAGATGTATGGAAAATTCATACCTTGATGATGAGGTCTGAAAGAGTAGCAGCTTTCTTTCCCATATAGCTTCCCTTGTTGCATTCTGCAGAAATTGCGTTGGCTAGCATCTCGAACCCGGATTCCCAGCCTCTCTTCTCTATTGGGGAATTCGAGGAGTTGTTCACGAGTTCCTTGAGTTTCTCATAGTTGGCACCATATTCAATATGAGCAAAAAAGAAGGCCATCTATATTAAGAAAGGGTTGGTGAGCTGGAGCGAGGCCACTGTTTCTATTTGAAGGGTTTTCTTACTCTCGACTCGAATACATCTGCCAGAGATTTAACGAGTGACGGATCCGCCAAGTTATCGTGTGATGATATAAGAATATCCGAGTTATTGCTGTTGGTGCCTGGAAGCTTGGTAGGTAGAGCGATAGATGCTGGTAGTCTAGTAAACAACTCTGATAAAAGGCTTTCTTGGTACTCTAAAAGGTCGGTCATATTATCGACGATTCTGCGTTTAGCTCGGGTGTCAGAGGATGTGGGTGCATTGTCTCTTTGAGAAGTAAATGCCTGTGATGAAGAAGTGGGAAATTCAGTATTAAGCATGCGAAAAATAGCAGGCATTTAATATTATATACTGGCAAGAAACAATAACTTACCGTAATCATAGTTTTCAGATCCATGATGTATTCTTCTTCTGATAGAACAATTTCAGCTAAAATTTTCCACCTTTGCTGCGCCCTCTCTATTGTTGCTAGATCTAAGGTATCATCCAAGACATCTTCAACTCTTGGATCTGCTTGGTCTATAGGATCGCGTCTAGAGAAACCTGCAACACTGCCGTAGAATGACAAGGACATTCTTGATGCAGTCGCGGTTCCGACCCTCCCCAGAAACCCAGTTGAGCCAGTAAGTTTGGTGGCACTTGTCATCGCGGAAGGCGCAATAGAGAGATTTCCATGAACTGAATCCCTTGCCGCCTGAGTTCGATAAATATCGTAGTGCATATGGGGTAGCTTTGACTTTCCGCGAAGGCTTTTCATCCAACGGCGCATGACCCCCTGTCCATTATCCCCATGACCGGAAGACCGAGATCGAAGCGTATTGAATTTAGGCGTAGATAAATTCGCATAGTGTGTATCGCTGTCCTCTGTCGAAAACGATAGCCTTCGGATAGATTCATCTCCCTCCACGAGGCTATCACCATCCTGTGATACTAGAATTTGTGGCGCAGGTTGATCTATGAGGATATTGTCCACAGGTGTGACCGGGCCGGGCGCTGTTTCCATAGATTCGCAATCACTCTGGAGCACATTATCGCTAGTGTCCAGCGAGAGGTCTTGAGATGAATCTCCCTCCATCGTGAGTGCTCACGAGGCAGGCCGCCCAGAACCTTGTGTGGTTCTCTGCAACCCGCCCAAGGCTCTTCGGTCTGAATCCCTTCCCCAAAGTGGTGCTCTGCCAACAATATGTACTCTCTGTCGAATTAAGACTGCGATGTCGACATGTGTATTATTCGGGATGGCAAAGTGTATAATATATACAGTATAATCGTTCGGTCGTATAATAAGACTTGTGGACCCCTCTCGCAGAGAAGGATATGGAGTTTTGGGCGGAAGGAAAGGAACGTTTCTGCGATGTGCGAAAATAAAAACGTAGCGTCTGCCCGTTTTTTGCTTCAAGGTTGTGTATATCCGATTGTTTTTCTTGTTTGACCTGCAAATAGACAATTGAGATCGGTGTCCCAAAGGGTTAAAATCGGTCAGCAGAAGAGAAGAAGCGGCGAGGCGCAGGGTGGGTGTCCGAGTGTCTGATGAGCGCCTGACAACAGCCAAATGGATCGCAATGCGACGTTTCGAGACGGACCCGAGAATAAATTATATTCCGACTGGCAAAGGCGCTAGATTGGCAGATCCAATGAGTAAATAACAAGCCCAGCCAAAATTGAACGAAGTAATAATATAAATATAAATAAGGTTCCGGATGAGGCTGCTTACCGTGTATGTCAGTCATGCGACTAGTGCTGCTGCACCCTTGTAATGAATGAATGAAGGATATGATATGTGCAGTCCGCGGATATCAATCACCGGCGCCGTTGGGTGGTTGTGTAAGTATTATTGGTGCCATTAAATTGAATGGCGTAAAACAAAATAACAAAGGTCTTTCCTTCTCTTTCTGCATGTGAGGATGGACGTAGTAGAATTTCATTCCTCCGGTGGCCCAGGTCCGCTCTTATCGGGTCCAATCGCTCGATTTCGATCGATGTTCTGAGCGAGCATTTCTGCAAGCAGGTGCGAAGAACGTGCCCGCGAACCGCCCAGGACAAATAACTCTGGCGGCTGCCTTCACCTCAGATTTCCCTACGAGACGACCGAATTAACGCTTGCGTTTGAAACCTCTCCCCTAGCTTCATCTCGAAGCCACGAAAAAGGGCCTTCTTTTTCCTTTTCGCGAGGGCATGTCGCCCAGGATGAAGGCGCCCTTCGGGCAATTGAGCAGCAAGGCAACACATTCTTGAGACCTAATGACGTCGCGGATGTTACCGTGCGAAGAGGTCCGGTAGAGAGATCGGTCGATGGATGCAGAGGATCAGATTAGAATGAGACGTTAAATATTCCGGGGCATGCAGATACGTTTCAAGCTACATTGACGATGGTGGTGTTTATTATTCTCCTCTCCGATTTTCTACGATGATGTGGAGGACGAGATCTCGAGATGCGATGATGTTGCTTGTTGGAGAATGCAACGAATGAAGGAGCGTTTGTCCAGTCGTGTTGCGCCGACGTTGATTGGGGGCCGTCGTAAGCCACCAAACGTACCACGCTCTCTCGGGCATAGTATATCAATATAGACACTCATATAGATGATAGCTCCCTCTCTCATCTCTCTCTCACTCTAGCTAGAGCTTCCACTCACCTCAACTCCTCCCAAAAAGGGCCTGTATCTGGAATAGAGAGCCGGAAAAACAAAGCCACTCAAAAGCTTTGCACCCAAACTGAGAAAGAGAGGGGGCAGGAAAGAAAAAGAGATACATACACACACACAGATCAGCAAAGTTACGGGTGAGGGAACATGGGAAGACAGATGGAAGGCGACATTCACAATCCTTCCGTTGGCGGCCAGGCTGCAAGCACCTCTGCAGCTTCAAATGGGACCTCGTCGCGAGATCGGATTCTCTCTTTGATGAAGAGAAAGGAAGCTCTTGAAGCAGAAATAAACTCTTTGAGTGCGGTTCTGGATACTGTGAGCTCTCTTTCTTCCTCTTCTTTTCTCATAGATTTAGAAATAAAAGGAAATGATAATAAACCTATTTCCAAAAAAAAAAAATTGCTTCCATTTCAACAAAATAAAATCCGGAATTTCTAGGAATGCAACAACTAATAACATTTTATCTCCCTGCAGCACGGAGTGAATATGCAGACACCACTGACCACATTTGACGGGTATCCTAGAGATGATATTGATGTTGCACAGAGTCAGTCTTCTTCCAGAACATCTTTTCTTTTTGATGCCTCCAAGTTCGGTGTTTCTAGACGAAGGATCAAATTACTGACTGGAATGTCCTGTTGGGGAGTGTGTCCACGTGTAAAGTCCGTACCACAAGAGCGCGTATAATTCCTCTCGTCAACGATATGAAGGTTTTAATGGCCGAAATCGAAAGGGCTCTACATTCATATCACGCTGAACAGGCAGGCGCTCCAGAGCCAACGGGTTCGGAAGACCCTGCTACCGCTTCCTCTGGCCCCTCCGCTCCTCGACCGGAGACGATAGTGGAAGCGGTATTCGCTGTCGTAAATCAAGTGTTTCCCTCGTCGCCAGCCGAGGCAGCTGGTCTCAAAGCTGGTGATAAGATCAAGCGATTCGGAACTGTTGGGGCATTGAACCATGAAAAGCTAGCTAAGGTTGCCACTGAAGTCCAGCAGAATGAAAATGTAAGAACCCTTATGCTTTAGTTCACTGCAATACTGTTTGCTCAGATATATATATATATATATATGGAACTAGGAGGAAATGCTAACGTCAAGGCACGAATCCTTCAGCGAGCTATATCGGTTCTCGTATCACGGGCTGATGCCAGCGGTGAAAAGGATCTGGACTTATCGCTAACTCCTAGGAGAGATTGGGGTGGCAGAGGGATGCTTGGATGTCATTTGCTTCAGCTATAGCTCTTACAAATTCGATTCGATCAATTTGCAGAGCTCGAGAGATATCGATTGTCAAAAACTTGTGTGCCGATGAGCACTCTTCAAATTTGCTTTGTCAACATTTTGAAATGTTTCTGTACTTTGTACATGTTTGGCATTGATCCTGGCGTTAAGAGTGTTCTCTCTCTCTCCCTGTCTCTCTCTCGCGTTCATTTTGCTATTTCTGCATAGATACACCATCAGGATTCAGTCAAAGAAGAGTTTCAAATCACCAGTCTAAGCTCGAATCCGACACCGGGGTCAATGATAACCTCCAAATTGGTCATTAACAGGATCACAGGCTTACTAATAGCGAATATGAGTCCGCTGAAATATGGTGGCCTGATGAAAATAAAGAGAAAAAAGCCGAGATACGAGTGAAGCTTGAAGCTATCAGAAGACTTTGACCAAGCTTGAATTTTGAAACACTGTCGCCAACTCTTCAACAGGAATCGCGTATTAGTAATCGAACGGGCATTTCGAGCTAATTAATCACTGCTTGGAGGCGACCTGGATCCTGCGGGCTGCTGCTCGGGAGAGAAAGAGAAGGTTCAAAGTCGTCGCCACGCCAAAAATGACGGCATATAAATAATTCGCGCTCTCCGCAGCCCTTCGCAGCATCTCCACCGCAAGGACACCCAACATAGCAACCTGAATATTGTGACAGTAGCACTACTATTCCATCAAGCGGTGAGTATGCAATCGTCGTCGCGTCGCGTGTGTTCGTGGGAGGAAAGAGACTGCAGCTGTTCGGATTCTACTGTGCCATGGCCCTCCCCGGGAGTAATACCGGGGGAGTGAGCTTTCACCCGGGGAGGCTCACCGAGGCGACCTTCCTTCCTTTCGTCTCCTCCCACTCGCTCGCTCGCCCAGCAGAAATTTTTCCATCTGTTTCTTCCTCTTCTCTCCTCCAACGCTGCGACAACAACAACCCATTCTTCTTCCTCTTATTCCCATTCCAGCTTCATCAACAAGACAACCTCCTGCCCTCCTCTTTCTTCTTCCTTCATCCTCTCTAACGATCCTCTTATACCTTCCTCCTAGCTTTAATCCAACACCACTCAACCCTTCAAAACAACTCTATCTGCTCCTACAGTCACAATGACCGAGCATACGACTCCCACCTTCAAGCTCGTCTTGGTCGGCGACGGTGGTACTGGAAAGACCACTTTCGTCAAGCGTCATTTGACTGGTGAATTCGAAAAGAAATACATTGCCACCCTCGGTGTCGAAGTCCATCCTCTAGGTAAGTTTTCAAACTTCATATTCCTATTCCAGGTAGCACCAAGCAGCATCCATCATATGTACGGCCTTCTATATCTCATTGATTTTTCTCGACGTGCCATCACCTGCCTTCTTCCTGCAACGGCGCCTCAGCTTCTTTTCCTCGCGACACTAAATTTTTTTTTTCCCTTCTCACCCTCCTATTTCCCCTTCTGGTGGTAGCGTTGAGGAGGTACTGCTTAGCTCCTCCGTCGTGGTTCGCCGTTTGGTCAAAAAAGCAACACAACCATTTACCCCTCCAGATGACCTGTCAAAGCCCCACCGAAGAGCTTTCATATCTTTCTTGCACTGAAACTTCTCTAACCTTTGGAATTTACGAAATTTTTTATAGGCTTCAGCACGAACTACGGCAAAATTCAGTTTGATGTCTGGGATACCGCCGGGCAGGAAAAGTTTGGTGGTCTCCGTGATGGATACTATATCAACGGACAATGTGGTATTATCATGTTCGACGTCACCTCCAGAATCACCTACAAGAATGTTCCAAACTGGCACCGTACGTTCCACAAAACTCTCCCAGAAGCGAAAATTCGCGTTATATTTCTAAAAACCAAAATAACCAACATATAATTGCTCATTTAGGTGACCTCGTCCGTGTCTGTGAGAATGTTCCGATAGTCCTCTGCGGAAACAAAGTCGATGTCAAGGAGAGAAAGGTCAAGGCGAAGACTATCACCTTCCATAGGAAGAAAAATCTCCAAGTATGTTTTTTTTTTAGAAAAACTTATAAGAATATTTTTTTAGCTGACGCGCTTGTAGTATTATGACATCTCCGCCAAGTCCAACTACAACTTCGAAAAACCCTTCTTGTGGCTCGCCAGAAAACTCGTTGGAAGCACAGATCTTGAGTGTATAGCTCCCACCACACAAGCTTCCCAACTATGCTAGAATTTTTTTTTAACACCACAACTTCTACTCGTTTAGTCGTCGCTGCTCCAGCTCTCGCCCCACCTGAGGTTGAGATCGATCATGTTGCTATGGAAGCGGCAACCAGAGAAATCGAGGCCGCTGCCGCCGCGCCACTTCCAGATGAGGAGGATGCGTAAGTTCTTACCGAATTACCTGAACAATTTCTCAAACATGTTACTAACTTCCTTTAGCGATTTGTAAACATCCCTTATCTCAAGCGAAATTTTCTCTCCCGCGAATTTCGCAAATTCTTCTTTCCAATATTACGATTGAGAGACGAGATAGAAAGATAAAGAGAGCGAAGATCACATCAGCCTAAACACTTGCGAGATATTTGGAAATGCCAAAACCTACATGAAAACCTTTTGATCCTTTACTTTTTTCAGCCTCAACCTGAAATCTTGATAATTTCACTTTTTTTCTTGAAAATGACGAGGGGTCTATAAAGCTTGGTTCCCTTTTTTATAATGATCTTTATGTTGTGTCCAATGCTCTTATATTCCGAGATAGCTAGACTTTACACTTTTTTCCCCTTATGTTTATCTATTACTACCTCCTTCTCTCGCGCATGGTCCAAATGACTTTATCTTCTTTTCTCTTTCTTTTCTTTGGACTCGAAATTGTAATCAGGGAAAGAGGCAAGCAACAAAAGAGATAAGATAGGTTATACACGATTCGATTGGTATTCTGATAGTACAAAGCTCTCCTTTTTTTTTTTTTTTGCAAGATAATAGACAAGCTGGTGTTTTCCCCCTCCGGCTGAGATGAATAAGATGAATATGATATACAAGGCGTTTCGTTTACGCTTACGAGACAGATTTGTTCAATTGATCAATTGAGCGCTAAACTTTCATCGTGTCGTGATGTGTAATTTATTTATTTCACCCTGATCAATGCCATTTTGTCAACGCGAGGGGCTGATTTATGGTCTCAATTGCTCTTATCGCGTTATGGTCTGTGCTTTGGGCTTCTCTTACGTTTGAGACATTATTCTTACCACGGGATGTTCTGTATATTCCCGGGTAAGCGCAGGCCGCCCCGGAGCTGGGTTTACGAAGAACCATACCCTGGAGGTCGTCCATGTCAGTGATACATCCAGACCACTGGGTAACACAAGGCGGATATTCATATTGTATCATATCAAAAGCAGACGTGTTAATAACCACGTAGTATAGATATAAAGAATTTATTATGTATATATGCTAAAATAATTGATAAAGATAAAATAAGATACCCATCCCGCGCGCTCTCGAACCAAAAGGAAAGAAAAAACATCAAGGAATAAAAACACGCAAATATACAAAAACGCCCCTTTCCCTCGCTGTAAGACTGCTCAAATAATAATGACAATAATAACACACTGTTGAAGTTGGAATATAAAAAATATCGAAAGAGAGAAAGGGCTGTTGGATTATATTAGTGTTGAATGCTAATGTAGGAGGGGTTGGCGGTTATGAAATGGGAATGACAATGCACAAGACAGGCTCCAAGAGTACACAAAATAAAAGCAAAAGAAGGCTAGTGAAAGAACGAGAAGGGCGTGCATGTTTCGTGGGTATCATATTCGTAAGTAACAGTTCCTTGCTATACCAGCCGCAAAGTAATAAACATCAAAGAATCATAGCAAAACAAACAAAGAACATGAGTACGGTTATGCGTGCTTTTATCATGACACTTATCTAAGGTTGATCATGCCACCGGCGAGCAACCCGTATCCTGGAGGAGGTGCCATATTGGCCGAATTCGACATCATATGTGCTGGTAGCTGACCCGCTTCTTCCATCATAGAATCTGCAAAGCTCGGCAATCGTCGATGCTGCTGATCAATAGGTGGAGGGGCGACAGATCGTGGGGTGAAAAACTCCTCGAAGGCGGGTAACTCTTCCTCGGCTTCCAATTGCGCTCCCAAATCACGTTGACCAACAGAAGTGACCTGAACGGGTAACTTC
The DNA here is from genome assembly GCA_036971675.1 of Orbilia ellipsospora. NCBI lineage: Eukaryota > Fungi > Ascomycota > Orbiliomycetes > Orbiliales > Orbiliaceae > Orbilia > Orbilia ellipsospora. The sequence goes on from JAVHJO010000006.1 coordinate 1,162,776, forward strand.
AAGGTGAAGGACGAGTTCAACCGCGAGCTAATATCGACTGATAACGTGATATCTAGCTCGTATTGGCGGCCGACGTGACAAGATTGGAAGGTAGGTGGGAGACCTTTGTTTTGGGGTTGGGACACTGGAACGAGGATTTCGGCGTAGTACCAGTTGGGGCTTTCGTAAGGTAGGGATGCGGTGCTAGCGTTATCCGACATATCGGAACCCCGGCGGGAGCCGTACGTTGAGTCGTGCTCTGCGTCTCGTCCCTTACGCCACTTGATGCCGTTTAAGGCCCTGGAAGAGAGGGTGATAGTTTCGTGGTATTGTCCCATGTATGGGTCATTTAGATGGGACTTTCGTTGTGGGATTATATTGATCGACTTTGTGGAGTAGAATGTCCGGTACTTGAGCTTTGTTGTGATATTCCCGAGTTTTGGAGGTTCCGTGGAGTCGTCGGAAGGGACGAATGTCATGTTTAGTGTGACGGTGGTGGTAGCTTTGTGCTTTCCATCGTACGACTTGGTCTCCAAAGGCCTTGGGGGATCGGCTTGAACGATCAGTCGGCCGAGCTTGCCTTTGAACAAACCCTTGCGGATTTCCTTCTCTTTCTTGAAGACAAAGGTATTATCGTCCATTGGAGGAGGTGCCTCGAGGTATGCAGGTGTGATGTGAATGTTACGTTGTTCCTCAGCTATGATTGCCTGCTTGCCATCGATTTCCTTCTTCCTTGTGATCCTAACTTTGATACCGTATCGGATCTTCGCCATGTCAGGCGTGACATCGTCCAGTTCGAGTGTACCGTCTTGGTTAATGGCTTTACCGGTTCCCATGCTTGGAGGTAGTTGGAGATGTGCCTGTCGAACCACCCCACTCTGCGTGATATGGCCGCAGTGGCTATCGAGTAGCTGATCTGGGACGATAAAGCTGAACGGGAACGTGTACTGCATGCCTTTGATTGCGATTCGTGGGACCGGTAATGTGCTCTCGTCAATCGGCTGGTTCATCTTGAGGAACATGCGTCGAACTTCGCTCCTGGCGGCGCCCATGGCGCCAGTGTTTTCAGTCCATACTCGAACGACACCTATATAATTTATACAAAAATTTTCATTAGCATCTCTGTTATGATATCCACATTACACTTTAAATTTTTTTAAAATATGGCGACAGCTGCGGGCTATACGAGCGCTTGGCCCAGCAGAAAAGTTGCTGCCTAGCTGTAGCGAGGGTATACCGACGGGAACGCTAACTAGGGTACGCCTAGACGAGAAACATACCTTCAAAGGTGATAAAGATATCATCGAATCGCACATCGTGCTGGGGTATTATTGTAACCTCGCCTTCAATCTTATCCCTGGTCGAAAAGGCGTAGGGTAACTTGCGTCCTTCTCTTTCGCCCTTAAGGGTGATTGTGATGTGGGGTTTCTGTGCGAGAACCGCGCTTCGCATGTTGTGGATGTGGTTTTGGGTGGTCACGACGGACGCAGCGTAACGGATGGAAGTATGGTCACCCATGGCTGCTGCTTTTTACACTACGATGGATATTATGAAGGAACGATAGAGTGTATCGAAAGAGGAGAAAAGAGAGGAGGAGGAAAGAAGAGGCTGAACGATTTGTATTATTGTTAATGTTTTTTATTTCAAGTTTGCGGCGGGGTTAAAAGGAACCAAGCTCGCGCTGAAAGACGGGACCGGTCTAGTCTTTCGTGAAGACCTCAGCCGTATAAAACCAAGAGAGCCGAATTCAAATTCTGGGGTGCACAACAGAAAAAGTATACTGAAAAAAAAAAAGGCTGTCACACAGGACTCGCTCGTGTTCGATGAGCTGTCCGGATGTTTGGTTCTTAAGAAAGAAAGCTGACAGGCCCTTGGATGCTGCAGGGACGGTCGGTGGGTTTCTCAAGGGAAATGCAGTGTGGATAATGCGGTCAATATAATAACCGTCTGCACGAAGGAGGGGAAGGCAGTCACTGTGGACCCTCCACACAACGTCGACGTTGGCCGACCCGTTCCAACGGAAGGGCGGAGACAAAGGAATATAGTGTGGATGCTCTAGTCTTGTCGAAACTGGGCACGCTGGTTTGGGCAGAGTCGCTTGGGCACAGGTTCAGTTCGTATCCAGCGCTAGCGTTCTCAGGTGAGTTCGGCTCGTCAAACGCCGTGATTGTTCTATCCAATCGGCTCGGATATATCCCAGGTTCCGAATGCTCACGGCTCAATTGATTGCTGGATATATTTGTCGTCCCGAGTTTTGAAACTGGCTATAGACGGTTTTGAAGGTCCGTGGCGTCGAATGTGCGGTATTTATCTTTGAACTTTTCCGTTTCAAAACGCAAGTGGTGCGACTATGTATCGCTTTATATGGGATGTATACTGAAAATGTCTACGTATTCGCGAGACGGGTAAATATTTCAATTGGAAGTTCGTATACGAAGGCGATGCAGTTAACTTGGCTGCATGCAATTCCTGAGCAGAGATATTAGGCTGGAGGGAATTAATATATAAAAGGAATCGACTCTATAGAATCGAATCTTTCTAGAATGGCGGAAGAAGAAGAAGCAAAGAAATTGATATCCTTGATATCAAGAATTGCTATTCGAGTGTTTCTGTTGATTGAGTTTCTTACGAATATAAAATTATTCGGGAAGTCTCCTAGCATTTATACAAAATGTAAATCGTGGCCCATTGGGATCAAGCTCCAGCGCTCTGAGCGATTGGAACTCTGACATGACTGTGATTCACAAGTCAAAGCTCAATTTGCATCATGTAATCCGGAGACTTAGTAATCTCCCCACGGCGCTCAGGATCGATGTATTGCGATTACGGTTAAAAATATCAAAATGAGGGTGTGCTAGTCGGTGCAGGGTATGTGGGGTGTGGAGACAGAAACGACGACGACGACGGTCCACCGAATGGTGAAGGATCTCTCCCGTCAAAGGTACTTGGATGCGCCAAAAGTCAATTTTATTTTGATCTCATGCGACAAAATGAAACTAACTCTGGAAACAGGAAGAAGCAAATCGACAATGCCAAAATCGACAATGCCAAAATCGGCCCTTGTTCGAATACGCAGGCCCGATACGGTGGATGGCAAATGCAAATGCATGGTGGTGGCATGGCTTGTCACTGGCTAAACTTTAGAGCTTCGAAAGTACCGGTGGACCTCAAAGGGAGAAGCCAAACAAACGTCGAATTAATGGGGAGGGAGCTCCTAGTTCGAACGACGTCGGATTACAAAGACAAAGACTTCCACCAAAGAAACCATCTGACTCATCCACGGATTTGTGAGAGCCAACGTGGTTTGGAACCGCAAGATACAAACATGGTGTGTATAATATTGCACCATCTGCTGCAGAATACAAGCAAGTCGTCACATCTATAACGTTAAACGGAAGTACGTATCAGTTATGCTCATTCGTTATTCATTTCCCCCAAGTTACGTTGCTCGATTGTGTAGATGAACATCACAATCCTAAAGCTCAGACGCCATAGCACCTTGATTTATCAGCAGAGCTAAAGGGCATGCACGTGTGCCAAAATTGCCCTCCTTTGGCCTGTGAACTCGCTGGCAGGGGATGGAATTCGTATCCTCTTGCGGTAATCAGCCCTAGAATTCGAAGCTAACCCACCAAGACATTCGGTACCCACAAGCCGCTACTGCAGCTTGGCTTGGTTTGGTTTGCGCTTCCCTACTTATCACCGAAAGTTGAGCAATAATCATCAGACTATTTCCAGAAAATTTCTCTGGATATAATGTATTCACTCAATCTGACATTTGAGTTGAGAAGGGAAATTCAAATTCAATAACGTCTTCAAAAGGTAACAGAAATGTAAGATCGAAGGGTTACGGAATAACCCTTTCCGATGTAATAAAGGCATTATTGTTGGAATTGCGAACCCAGTTCAGAATACGTAGAACCCAGGCGCGAACGAGATAATAAAACGAGAAACAAGGTCTGAACCTAGTTAACCTTCAAATGGCAATTTTCATTTCGAGCTAACTGCCGCACCGCGGAAATACAGATTGTGACATAATCCGATTGTTCGCAATCAACTTAACTCTCTCAAGACCGGATCGACGATCCCGAGTGTATTACTACGCACAGCCAACCTGGCCTCGGTCTCGAGGCTCTTGGAGGTCAAGCTCACTGTCAGGCCGGATGTATACCCTCCAAGGGAAGGGAGATGATCAGAATTGTACGTAATACTGGTGCCATTTGTAATCAGATCAGATATCGCAATTGATAGACGGCGCGCACACGACGCAAGCACGTTGACGACCGTTCGCTCGCTCGTCGCATGTCGTTCTCGACTTTCTTTTCGTTTGCAAATTTCGCATGGCTGGCAGGCTCGCTTGAGAATTGTCGCCATCCATTCGATTCCCGTTTGCATGCGATTCCCATCCACACACTCGGAAATGGATCCTTCACCAATTTCTTTTGTTTTTTGATGTTATTGCTTTTGGAACCCGGAAACACATGAGACCGCTCGCTTTGGACATCTGCATCAATATGCAATGTCTGGATGGACAATGCTCGTGGCTTCTAGAGCGATTTTAATTTTTTGAATTCATAAATCCAAGTTTTCTCGATCGCAGACTTTTGGCCTTCAGCGGCTAGCCTACCTCCTTGCATTACATCTAGGTAGACATCTTGTTTGTTAAAATTTCCTTCATCTCGTCGGCATGATCGCGAGTCGAAGAAGCCATTGAGTTATCACGGTTCAAAGTTCGGCAGATCTTGCGGGAAGACTCCGCGCCTCCTGCTAAAACCCATCAGTATCAAACCGTCATTGGCAGCATAAGTCCCTCAAAATAAATCTAAAAAATGAGAAAATAGAAATATTGTTTTGGATCAATCTTAAAAAAGATGCCATGACTCAAAATCTTGAATTCAAAAATTTTAATTATCCTTCGTATAATGTTTTGGAGGGAATTCCTACGGCCCTTGGAGGTATAGTAATCGCACAAGCCCGAGCAGAAAACAAACAGTGGTTAAGCTTTCCTTGCATTCTTATCAAGAGCGAACGCCAGGGCCCAAAGGCATGGCACATGGTCCTTTCTTCACTTCAAGATGGAACAGAACCCTGGCAATCACAGGTCATGTAGACTCGGCATGCAGAAAGAGAAACATATATGTCCGATATCGCCGCGGCGTGTTCATTTTGCACCGGCCCAAATAAAAGGCACACGGCGTCGGCACGGCTTGTAGTTTCGAACCGAAGAAACCACACAATTGCCAAGCGATTCTGCTATCCGCTTGCCTCTAAGAGACAAAATCCTTCATGTCAACATGAACACTTTTCAATTTATTATGTAAAAGGGCGTCTCGACGTCTCAGGTTTGCCCGTACGGAGAATTGAAGTGGAGAGACTCGAGACGGGAATGCCGCACGCGCACATGCGCCCTTCCTTGGGTGTTTTCCGTAAATGAAATATCCCAGCGAATATTCCTCACAAACAATTTCTGTTTTCCGACGGAGTGCTTCCGCCCCAGAATGCATGTATGAGCTGACATCATGTTGTGTTACAATATTTGATGAAAGGAACTCGAGGTTTCCGAGTTTCGTACGTCAAGGCTACTTCGACATTGGATTTATTGAAACACATCGGAGATATATCGAAATTATATCTTCAAAAAAAAGTCGCCAGGATGTTTGCGACGAAGAATACGATAAGGATGATTAGCCGTTATGACTAATGGTCGATTCGAGACAGTCGATCAACTAGACTAGGCTTATTTCAGTTTTATGAATTCATGAGATGTGCCCGGACTACAAGATTGCAGCTCAGCTAAGTGGAGATCTAAGAGTTCAGCTAAGTGGAGGTTTAACAGTCAGCTAAGTGGAGGTTTAACAGTCAGCTAAGTGGATTGCTTCATAAACCATCTACCACGCACGAATTCAGTAGAGGTATCAGCTAAGTGGAGTTTTGATAAACACTAAACGTTCGCGCAGTTTGGAATTCCATTCATCGTTGTCCAAGTGATCTATAATTTGTATCCGCAGTTAACCGAGAAATAAAACTAACTATATGGGAGCCAACCACAGATTTTGGCTACAGAAGTTTTGGTTATCTTCGATCTTGAGACGAAGAGGCGCAATTTGATTTTTTAAAATACAGTAACAGCGGGCTGTACATAAGTAGTAGCACTTTTATGTTAAGGAGTATGTGTTCCTAACCTCAAGATCTTGGGATCTCAAGATCAAAAGCCGAATGAGTAATTACAAGTAAGTGCGACACATGCGTGTATATATGCCTCAGTAGAAACAGAAGAACTGAAGGAAAGAACGCCACCCGGATGAATAGTATATAGTACAATTTTTGTTTCTTTTCACACCGGAAAACTCCTTGAATGCGGTGTATGGCCGTTAAAATAAAAAAAGAAGACCCCCCAAGAAAATACAAAAACAGAGGAGGGTATTGAAAGGAAAGGCCGTTAAATATAACCAGGCTATTAAAAGCCTAAAGAAGGCTTGAAATGAAAAACGATAAATTTAAAAGCAAAAGCCCGACAATGAATGAACTGAGATAAATGCATGATTAGTCCGCCCTTTGCAGCGCCAGAAAGGAGAAAACCTGATGCTAAAATGCTAAAAAAAAACCGAGTGTTCAAGAAAAGAAAAAAAGTTGTAAATAGACGAACGCCAAACCCGAAAAATGCAATATAACCATGACAGTTCCTGTCCGCCTTTTTACGTCGCAATCTAATCGTCTAACAGGCTAATAACCTCAGGTGTTTCCTTTTTAATCTTCTTCGTAGCCGGTTCTGTAGGCTTATTTGGTCGCCACAGCCCATCGGAACGTATAACGACACTCTTAGTGTCCAGATACTCTCCCTTGATTTGCCTTTCCCGCAACCGTGTACACGTTTCTTGCATAAAGCCATCGAGGATAAGTGTTGTAGGTGCACATTCGACGCTGCATATTGGACATTTCCAGGAATCTGGAACCGAAAATCCAGGGGTTTGCTTGGTCCTACTAGTCAAAAACCCTTTGAGATCAAAGCAGTCCAGGTGTGTGCAATTCTTGCCCCGAACGGGAATATCGATCAATTGTTGTGACATCGGGCAAGTGATTGAAACGACGACCGTGTCGTTCTCGACCACGGAGATATCATCGTCATCAGCCATCGCATCCGCTGCTCTTTTGAGTCTACCGACGATGATGCTCTTAGCCTCTCTGGCCGGCAGCATTTGAGATTGCGTGATTTGCTGCTGTAAGGTATTGTAGTCGGCGATTTCAACTTCCTCAACTGCGAGATAATATGAGCTACCATCTTGGGTTGGAGGGTCTAGCATCATGAGTTGAACTGTATTCACTCCAGGCTCGAGGCCGTCGGTAAGATCAGTGGGGCAGTCTTTACCCCAATTCCTCTTCCGCCTAAAATGGAGTTTGCGTTTCTTGGACAGTTCTCGTTCCGCCATGGACGCTTCGCTTTGTTTGTTATCAATGACCCTGTTGAGTTTATCGTTAAGTTCAGCGAAGAAATTCTGCGGCCAAGCCGTCTCATGACTTCTCCAAGCTGTGAAATCTCCATTTTTAGTTGCTTGCGTAAGATCTGTGGCCGATAAAACACATCGGAGACGGTAGAGTTTTGAGCCACTCTGGATGGGGCGCAAATTAAGCGCGGTGCCATCGGCACGATTAGGTTTTGGGAATGATTTATTTATTGCATCCTCCACAAGGAAGGAAATGTTTTGAGTCCTAACGGACTCAACCTTAATGATATCCGAAACGCAACGCTTGAAGTAAGTGAAGTACTCATTTTGGTCTCCATCAGGTCGTTCAAGATCCGCTGGGATGTGTCTCCATTCAGGGATCAGTTTCCAACCGGGAACTTTGCTACCCCAGTCTGTTGTAAAGATATGAAAATCAGGCCGCTCTATCATCATAGTCCTATCGGTGGTCAATCCTGCCGATGTGGGAGCCATGATCTGTGAGCGATTGGAAATGGCTAAGCTCTGACGTTGCTGATGCTGTCTTGCAATTGTTTCCTGTATTTGAGCTTGAGCATTGGACTGCTGAGACTGGCGATGGACTTCACGCTGACTTCCCTCATTTTGACTCGCTCTGTGGCTTTTAACCATCTGGGAGAGTGATACGCCGATGGTTCTCTGTAAAGCTGGTGATTTGACACCGTATGAACTCATCACGCTCTGTGATATTCCATCCACTTTATTCGCAATGCAATAATTATACAAAGCGTCAAAGATGGGGCGGATGTTCTGCAACAATGTGATTGCCGCTGCCATGGTTTGGTCGAAACCGGGAATCGTCATTCTAGCGGCCCCAAGCTCGAAGGGTATCTGGCAAAATATGTCGAGAGCCCTTGTGGAGAGAGTAAAGTTGGGGTATAGGAGCTGGGAAAGAAGCTCAAACCCAAGTTTACTTTGGGAATCTTGCCATAGAGGATAGTAAACATCTTTGAACTTAGGATGGTCCGCGGTACAAAAAATCAGGTGAAGAGCAACAAATAAATCATCATTTTGCATGATAGCATTCTCCAGAAGACTGGCACGGAGCCTGTCATTCGGTTTCAATTGCTCCGTTGAGGGCTGCTTCATTAGAAAGCTGAGCTTTCCGTAAAATTGTGCGGACCAGTATGTTTTGGGAGGCTCAGCAATCCCCAGATTTAGCTGTGTCCCGGGGCCAGCAGTACTCAGTGGAATCGCGGGTTGCTGAGATTGGTGTTGGGGAGCTTGTGGGATGGACACTCTTTGCGATTGAATAGCCGATAGTTGTGGCGTATCTTGTTGGGCCTGTGAGTATTGGTGAGAGCGAGGTTGAGACTGACAAACTAAATTTCTTTTCGGAGACGTCCAAATAGTCACAGGGGGTGCCGGAGGACGGAAATAGCCCATAGATGGCGCATTTTGGAAATTTTGCTGCTGGTTATTCGGCTGAGGCGGCGGAGCCATGACCGGAGGCGGAAAATTGTAGGAATGAGCTTGTAGTTGAGGAAGATTTTGAGGAACAGAGACGCGGCGATTGATTGGTGGCAGTGCCGGTGTAGTGCCCTGTGTCAAAAACATCGATTGAGGAGAAGGTAAAGTTGTCTGAGCCTGAACATATGGTGGTGTGTGTCTTGAGGGCGTCGTATGGTCTCGCTGGGGCGTTGTACGACGCAAAATGTCGGATACAAGCTCTGATGTTGACTGAACCTGGGTTTGGGTGATTTGATTGATCTGACGCCGGATGATATCAAGAGCATGATTGAGTTTTGAATAGCGAACTACCAGGCTCTGGTTGGGTATGGCAGCGTCTTTAATTTGCTGCCCTAGTCTCTGAAGGTCGCCAAGGATGAGATTGTGGTCTTCGATGCTCGCGTTCGATAGATTGATAGTATGCATCTGGCAAGAACCGTCTGGAAGATATTTCGGAACATCGATAGTGCTCGGCTGTTGCATCTGAGGCGAAGCTAGAGGGGATGGCATCATCGTGCTCGGATGTGCTGACCTAGGAGCTGTATTGTTGGAAATGTGGAACATTGTCGAACTCACTGGCGATGTTGAAGGTGGTGGGGTCATATTTTGTAGGTAAGAGGAAGATACAGGTGTTTGGATTGTAGGGCGGGCACGAGGTGCTCGTTCCACACTTGGGGACCTTGAAGCCAAAGGCGTTTGCCTTTCAAGAGAGGTCCTTGGATTGCTGACGGGGCTCGCCCTACTCTCAGTAATGACGCTTATCGACGTCTGTTCCATCGTCGTGGTTGGAATTGGGCTGGGGATGGTACGATTGGCCGCTTGTGGTATCTGGGGCACCAAGCTTACAGTTGATAAAATGCTTGGCGAAGAGCGCTCGGTGGTAGATATGGCCGATAATGATCTTGAATGACCATGAGAATTATTCAATTGATCGATCAAGATTGAGGACCCTTGAACCGAATCTTGTTGTTCTTCAGGTTGCGTATCAGGGATAGTTATCACCACTCTCTCCTTCGGTTCCTGTCTCGCGCTGGGAGGGGCCACGAGGGTAGAAGAAGGAACGATAGGTGTAACTGGGGCTTCAGTCCTTTGTGGAGCAACATTTCCAGCCTTTGTAGGAGTGGTCTTAACTCTCTTAACGGGAGGCGGACGATGAGCATAGGCATCTGCACTATTACCTTCGTGCATCCAAGAATGCCGTCTGCCCCCCATGAACATGGATACTGTATTGTTTACATTGGCGAGACTATTTAAAAAAAAAAGAGATTAGTATTGTTCTTGTGCATGAATCTTAAAACGCATATCTCTGGTAAGAGGGATTTGAACATACTCAATATCGTGCCTTGAAAAAGAGCTCTTACGCTTTAGCGGTGATGTGAGAGAAGGACGTCCAGGATGTCCAGATGGTGCGGATGTATCGATCCGCATAGCCTGTCCCGCCCGTAAAGCGTCATCGCCTCTGTTTGTTTCATGGCCAGGTCGATTGGGTTCCATGGCTACCATTGGTGTGTCATGCATGAGCCTAAAAACGTTACAGGGTGTCCTGTTATAGTTGAGGGAGCAGCAGCCCGTAATAATATAATAGAAATATTGCTTCCCAACGATAAGGCTTGGACGTCTATCCGCATCGAGGTCGCAGAAATATAAAACCGTTGAAGAGGGTGAGTACGGTCGAAGGAAAGCACGAAGCTATCAACAACAGTATAAGAGCGACAGAGCTCTGTCGTCTCGACGTAGGCTATTATTATAATAACAGCTGTAGCAGCACCAGCCCCGTCGCTCACGGAGAATATTATGCGAGAAGAGGCGGCGACTGCTGTTGTTGGTCTGGAACCTGATGTTGCGAAAGAGCTGGTGTTAGCTAGCGCCAACAGCAAGTACCTGCTACATTACAAACACTCGGACACTTGAAAGAAAAGAATGCAAGGTATCTTGAAAAAAGCATATCACTTTTCGGTGCCTCCTGCAATATTGGAGCTACGGTGACTGCTTCGGAAAAGCGATCTGTTGGAATTGTAGAAAAACAGGAAATGTGAGGTCCATCTTTTCTCGCTTCGAAGGAAAAAAGTGTTATGGCGTGTGGTAAAAGCAATAGCAGGCGCAAAGTATAGCTTATTCCTTATTTTGCAGTGCACTTTTCGACTGCGACAAACGATTGGTCTGCGCGATGGAACCACAGCCAATTGGAATGCGACAGAGCTGGCTGGCTCCCGAGCTAGCAATGACGTGCACGAGGGAAGGCAGATGAGACTAGCTGGAGCTGGTAAGCCGAGCAGCTATCACAAAAAGGTCGTGCGTCCTCAAGATGCATCGCCATACTAGGCTGAGAGGCCAAACCCAGCCAACTCCTCTCAACGAAGGAAACAAGTTTATCCCGAAGACAACTGGCGACGGAATGGAAGGAACTCGCGAAAGGAAACAGAAATAGATTGAGAATTGGGCTATAGATTGCATTGAGCGGGGCCATTAGTGGATCGACCGATCCTCTAAAACTTGCTACTAGAACGAGCCACAGCGATATCGAGATGGCCTGGTCCTTGCAAACGGGATGCGAAGGCCCGGGATGAATATGACGAGAGGTAAGAGCGAGGGAAGAATGTGAAAAGCCACCAGAGGGCCTGCAGCAGCAGCCTGCAATCATCATGCTCGAGGGAACAAGCGGGGCCGAAAGAATAACCCGGAGGAGGGTGCTCTAGAACTGTAATGGAAAACAAAGCTTACAATTTGTCTCTTGCTTGACAGCTTGCCAATTGGTGCCAAGGTGGGCTGAACGTTTTTGATGGTGGTGCGTCTCAGCCTAGATAAGATATAGTAACTCGTTCCGAACCCGCGAATTTTCGGAGTTATGAATCGAACTACCAAAAAGAAAGCCACTGGAAGAAACGGGCATTAGTACATGTATATCCAGTACGTTTCAATTACTGATAGGACATCAGCTTCGATGCCATGTCATAGCGCGGTCTCGAGACGCACGCCCACGAAAAGGAGGGAAAGGCAGAAGGGCAATGTACATGTAGATATACCGGCAATGGTGGGGTCTGATGCATACGGAAAGTCCAATATTGAGCTTGCAGCAAGTTTTGCCCGTCCCACCGCGATAGATTGAGGAAAAGCTAGAATATGTCGGTAAATTGGCTAGAGGCTACTATCAAGTAATATGGCGCCGCCTTTCTCCGATGCGATCGATACTGCCGACTGCGACGGCAGGCAGGAGGAAGAGGAGGTTGGAGATCGCTCTCCGAGACGTATACCAAAGTCGTATGGCTGTTTCTTCTAAAGTTTCAAAAGATGCAACCGACTGTAATGACTGTATGGAGGCTGGGAACCTTGTTCGATGTCACGAAGACCACGAATACCTCGCGATTGACCTGCACATTCGCAAGCTAATAATAATGTAAGATAACTCGATTGGGTACGAGATTAGCTAGCATGGAACCTAGATAATATTTTAAGTATTCGCCGTGTATTTTCGTCGTTCGTTTACAGCTTCTTTAATAAGGTCTTGAGGTTGAAAGCAGGTAAAGAATAGAGTCGCCGTCTGCAAGAGAGAGGAGAAGAAACTGTATTCTCATAAGAAAAAAACTTCCTACTTTCTTTCCTCTTTCAATCACCTTAGTATTGATCAGGAGTGGACTCAATATTAGGCGTTGTCGTGTGTCGCAAAATTTTGAGCCTCGTCGTTCGTTCGTTCGTTCGACTCGCTTAAGCGAGCAAGCTTGTGTATCTTTGATTGATCCGGGAACTTCTTTGTATCTCCTACTCTTTTGAGAGTAGTACCTTTACGGACTACGATTATGATGATTATAATTATAGTGCGTTTTATGTATACGGAGGGGGAACCGTCGTTTATGATGTCGTCGACGACGAACAAAGCAGCTTTTAGCACGAGGAAACATCAGGCTGCATGAACGCGGCCCTTTTTTCTGATGATTTGCGGCGAGTGTCTACCTTATATATTTTTCGGCACCGATTGGGCGGATTTCTCTCCCTTGATTTGTTTATTCTTTTTTTTTTTCTAGTTATTTCTTTGTGTTCAAATTTCGACTGCTGTTTGTGTCACACACACACCATCTCAAGCAGAAACAAAAAATAATCCAACTTTTGATTTGATTGATTCGTAATTGAGAGGGATAGAAAAAGAGCGGGGGTGGTGTGTGAATCACGAAGCTGTTGCTGTTGTGAAAATGTTGGCACATTTCCAATTCGGGCACTATTCTGGCTAGGACGAGTTAAGCTGCCTGCATCGACAGACATTTTAGTCTGGGGACGACATTTTATCCATCTTTCATCGTAATCGTCGAAGCTACTGCGATAGTGGAGTGGCAAGGAGTCCCTCGAATCCTTGACGGCCAATATGCGAGCAACCTCGTGCTGGCTCCGTCGGTCGACGAAGTCTTTGTCGCTCGACTCGAAATTTCAAATTCGAACCCAAAAAAAGAGTCTCCGACGCCAATGGATCGCTCTCATCCATGCTCGTTCCCTTCCCGTCCATGCCCGCGTGATTGCTTTTGCGGCAAAAATCCCTCATACAAATCTGCTCGAATTTGCTTGTCCGGGGTGTCTTGGTGGCACACATGCTGGCCCCACAGCTGCCCGCCACGAGCGACGTTCCAGGAAACCTTTAAAAGGCCGTCCGCCCCCAGAAACGTTGTTTTTCATGCATCAATGCGCCTGGGGAAGAGAGAGAACTCGTGAACCTTAGCGTCGCAAATTACCCTATCAATACTTTTTCCAAAACAATACTAAACCCTCAAGCCTCTTTTAGCTCGATCGTCTTCGCAGGCCTCTATCGAAGATTGAGGATGTTTGACGAAACGGCTCCATTTTAGCCTCGACGCCTCTGAAGATGGATCCCCTTGCTTCTTAATCCACAAAATTTCTAGATATGCATACATCGGATGGAACTTGCAATAACGGAAAGGCTAACTTTCTTGCATCCGGAGCGCTCGGGGAGACGGGTTGGCGTCGCATCCCTTGGATCTGCATTCCATCGCGATGCAACTAGATAACTACCATCGACATCGACGTCAACTGCTCTGATGTTTCCATTGTCCTATTTGATTTCTGTTAGAGTGAGAATAAAGGCGCTCCACTGCGCTTTGCCTTTCGACGCAAGGGGATGAGGCTGCTCCACTCTGAATTCCGTCTACTTGTTTGTCCGTGGACTTGTTATGTTTGAGAAGCTAAGTATTTGTCCAGAACTTCATCGCTCTTGATGTGCCCCTAGACTACAATGGTGGATTTATCTGTCGTCTCGGGATGCTCTCGTATCCAAACATCCCTTTCTTTGCGGCGTATGGGTCCGACACCAGTTTGCACCATTCGTAAAGAGCATCATAAACAGCATCGCCTGCCGTGTATAAACTAGTCGGAGTTTGTCGTAGCTGCTTCTAAATCGTTAGTCAAAGTACAAAACCCGGCCAGGAGAAAGACTTCGAGACGATATTAAAATGAACGATCTGGCAAGAAGTTGAAGGAGCTCTCGATGAACATGCTATAGTTCCCGTGCCACATGTTATCAATAAACTTCACTCCCGCTCCTGCTTCTTACTTCAGCCGGGGTTAGGATAAGATAAGCCATCCCGCATTCAATCAAGCTTCCGTATGCAGGAAGCCTCAAAATTGTGCCCGCATTTTGCAATATCGAGGGGTAATGGTCTTAAGTGCTTATTTGCGGACGTATTTTCAATAATAAACTTCCAAAGCTGCAAAAAGATGTCTCCAATTTCTTTGGAGTGTATCAATATTGAGGCCACCAGAAATCTCACCGAGGATCCCCAATTGTCGTCGTGCTTTGACGATATCTGTGCGGAATATTGATCACATGTAGTTCGTATGGCCGCCACTTTGTGAATCCACACCTTCGGCGGCTGGAAAACTAGTGGCTCATAATGCATCGAATCCTTTACCGAACGAACTAATTGCGGCATCGTCGCATGGTAGCATTGCAGATAATTATACGATTTCGAAAGGGGTATTTCAATTATCCCAAACTTTTGTTGAAGCTTTGATGGGGTCAACAAAAATTATGCCTCCACAAGATCAATAGTTAACCCCGGATTAAGGTCGATGGATCTGGAACATGTTCTCCGTGGACGAGAATCCAGAACAATTTCTTCCAACAAAGAATATCTCCACCCTGGGAGTTGGCGATTTTGGGGTCAATATCAACCTTGACAGGGAGTTCGCTGTTTTGGTTATCTTTGATAATAAGGCGTCTCTGCCAGCCTACAAGGCGCTGTGATATCACATGCGCTTGAAAGCTTGAGGCTTTATCAGTTTAGGCTTTTTGATGAGGGGCTTGATTTCCAACAACTGTGTTCTTTGTGTGCTGATTCCTCACGGTACGTACCGATCCATTCTCAATCGGATCTAGTTCAATAGCAGACTTTCAACGTCCACGGAAGCAATCGCGACTGAGCGCCATAATTGAAGAGTTCACCACTTTCGACCTTTCGTAAGTTTCCGAGTCGCAGCGGATCGTATTTTTCTTTTTGGCAACCGTTGCGATCCCGCTCCATCCAAGCGAGATTATACATTGGTTGTTTTGCTATTCCCAAACTCTCGCATCCGGACGCCCAAAACAGGTGGTGACCTCCGCACGGCAATCTTGACGGGCTAACAACTTTGTGGTGGCCGAAAACCAACAGCATCGGGATTCCTCCTTGCAATCGATACGCGCGCCCCCTTCGCTGTCCCAAATCGTTCCCGCCTCGCGTCCCATCGACGTACAGCACTCCTAGCCCTAGTTCCAAGCCCAGCCGCCGCCGCTGCCGACGCCGGCAATTTGTGAGCGATCTGGATTGAAACCGAGAGGTTATCCCGGAAGGGCGTACTCCCCTTGCCATATAATGGCCGAACACCAACTCCTCGACTATCTCCGGGTCCTGCATGATTTCGATGCCCGGTCGCCGGACGAGCTAACTTTGAAGAAGAATTCCAAAATTGAGCTATTAGAACGAGATGAAGAGTATAACGATGGGTGGTTCCTGGTATGTTGCCTCCTTCCCCCCATATGGCTGCCATTCATTGTTTCCTCCGAATCAGGATAACTCACACCAACAATGTCGCTCATTGCGGTCATTCTCGTTGGTTTTCGAGTGCCTGGCCCGCAACCATGCTGAGAACACAAGAGCGTCGCCGAAACATTCATATGGCGTTCTGAGAGGAATATCAATATGCTGATCGATGTTTTTATGTGAGCAAACAGGGGCGTGATCCAGAAAGTGGAAAGGTCGGGCTGTTTCCACAAGGTGTGCAAATTCATACTCCCCTAGAATTATATCTCGATGAGACTACCTCGGAAGACTGTCATCGTTGCCGTATAGCGCTGTAGATCGTACACATGTGGATCAGCGTAAACATGCCTAGATACGGATCATCGATAGACTTCGAGGCTCTACGGGTGAAGATTCGACAAAACATCTTATTCGGTGCTAACAGTAGACGTTCAACTGCAGTATATACGACCCAGTGGCCGAAGGAATCGACCAACTTTACGAACACGAGCGTAATAGGTGCGAAGCCCCCGTTCTTTTGACGAATGCGTTCGAAAAGCTAACCGTCTTTGTAGACAAGCAGGTTGCGCCGGACAGTGATGTTGTTCCCCCGCCAGCTTATTCATCTGCCGCCGCTGTAGCGACGGTAGTAGAACCTAAACAAGAAATCCCCAAGAGACTTTCGGTAACCCCCAGCGAGTTGACTTTGGACGAGGCCAAGTTCAGTAGTAGGGGGTCTATCAAAGAAATGTCAGTCGAAACACCGCCGTTAACCTTGGAGAACAACACGGAGAAGCGGCGAGTATCAGAGGATTTCAAGAGAGAGAACCCCCATATACAGATGCTGAGTCGAAGCCCCGTTGTCGAGGATACGTTGAGTGACATCGAAGAGGCCCTATCCGAGATTCGAACCGCGCCACGCTCCGTGGGCTCCCATGCACATAAAAAGAAGCAGCCGCTTCCGATAATGGAAACACCAGAGGCGCCTCCCCCAGCAGAACACGATTTCGACGACTCAGCATCGGATTATTCGAGGAATGCCTTTGATGCGAACGAGAGCACTTTGTCAATTGGGATTTTGAACCAACCTTCTGTTAGTGGATATCTAGAGCCTCGTCCAGGATATGCTGGGCGTTCCCGTGATTCAGCTCAGAGGCAAGGCGACCATCCGCTGCAGTTTTCACAACAATTCGACATCGAAGAATCATCGTCTGACGATGAAGCGGTGGAAATATTGTATTCGGCGGATGAGATCCGAACGTGGACACCAGCTCAAGTATCTGCGTATTTTCAGGAACAGCATCTACCGCTCAACATCTGTGACAAGTTTGAGGAACAAGAGATCAGTGGTTCTATCCTTCTCCAGTTGGAAATGGCTCATTTGAAGGAACTCGAAATTGGTAGCTTTGGAAAGAGGTTTGAAGTTTGGAAAGAAATTGAAAAGTTGCAGTCGATGGTGAGGATGGCAAAGGGACCTGGTTCGCCAGGTGCTGATAGCCCTAAGGAGATGAAGGCTCGGAATAGAAGCAGTAGTACGCCTGCAGGGGTTCTACCCAGATTACCAAGTCTGCATAATAGACCACCCGCAAGAGGAGGGTCTTTGGCAGTCCCTTCGTCTCATGACGATGGTATGTTTGATCAAATGGGAGTTATAAGAGGTGAGATACCAGAATCGATCCCATGGATACCAAAATGGTGAAGGTCAAGGCTCACGGCCACAATAGAGTCTCCAACGATGATGGACCCAGAGGTCCCTATTCCACCACCGAAATCCGACCTAGGATCCGGTAAGTCAGCGCTATGAAACCTGATCCGTTTAGGATAGAGAGATATATAAAGATGAATACTTACTTATATCTGTTTCCAGCAGGCCAAAGCGACGGCCGGTCAGTCTCGACAGCTTCCTTCGAAAGGGCATCGAGCAGCGGCGGCGCGGCTCCCCCTCAGCGAACGTCACAGGTGCACGGGAGGGAATCATCATTCGATCGCAACTGGACGTTAGGGATGAAAAGCCACAAGGCATCGGACAGCTCAGCCTCAGGCAGGCGATTTACAGGTGATAGTGGCTTCGCATCTCAATCATCTTGGAGTGCTCATCATGCCAACGAGAGTCGTAATTATATGTCTACAGGTGAAGACGGTGGTAAGAGAGACCGCAATGTATTGCACAAGAGAGGTGGCAGCTCGGGCAGTCACGGCAACAGCCATCACAACCATCACCACTTCAACCTCCACGGAAAGAAGTCCAGCTACACCGAAGAGCAGCGCACCCGCTCAGGTAACAACACTCCAACTCCAACTTCAACACCAACATCACCAATGCCGTTTCCCAACCCTCCTGTTCCTCCTCCTGCTCCCGCTCCATTTCATCACTCTCCTCATCACTCTCCGTCTCATTCTCAATCCTCCATGTCTCCAGCGCCTCGGGGCGTCGTCGTCTCCAAACAGACCTTCCACGTTTCCGAGAGAGCCTACGAGACCTCTGTTCCCGCCCACGCTCCCGCTCCCGCTCCTCGCATCCACAGCCATCTTGCAAGAGATTCTGTAGCTTATTCAAACGTTCCTCCAGGATATTCTTCTCCTTCACCTGCCTCTATTGTCTATCATAACACCGTGAAAGGCCGGAAGCGAAGCACCAGCGAGACTCAGATAATGTCACTAGACAGCCGAGCCAGGGAAAGCATTGCTGCATCCGTTATGCCGGGAGGAAAAACCCTCAGCGTCGAGAGACCTCCGCCACTTGAGGAGAAGCACGTACCGCCAAGCATTATGACGAAGGCTAACTATCCTCACCGCTCAGCATCTGAAGGAGCTGAGAAGGCCATGTCGCCATTGTCCCAGGATACGAGCTCCACTCTTCTATCTCCCAACGGCAGTGAACACTCCAACTCCATAAAAATTACTATCGACACACCAGAGCGAAAATCTGATGAGGCGAAGCAGAGGAACGGCAATATCAAAGACAAGGACAAGAAGTTACGAAGCGTAGCCTCTGCCTCCGGAATCCGACAAAAATCGAAAAAACAAAACACTAGCGCTTATCTTGAAGGCCTCAAGGAAGTTACGCCGACTGACGCAGCCGCGGATGCAGATTTCAGCGGTTGGATGAAGAAGCGCGGCAGTAGTGCTGTCGTTGCGACCTGGAAAACGCGATTCTTTGTACTAAAAGGCCGGCGGTTAAGTTATTTTTACTCTATGGATGATACCAAAGAACGTGGTTTGATTGATATTACATCTCATCGTGTTCTCCCTGCGGCTGATGACAGGTTGGTTGCCCTTCATGCATCGGTAGCGGCGATAACATCGTCGACTCCTGCATCACAGGCTTCATCAGCAAATCCCGGACACGGTAGCGGATCCAGCATCCCCACGACCCCCCCAGCAAGTCACAAGGGTGGATGGTTTACATTCAAGTTGGTTCCACCAGCGCCGGGTGCCGCCAAGGGCGTAATGTTCACCCCTCCCAAACTCCATTATTTCGCCACAGACTCTAAGCAAGTTGGGCGAGAATGGATGGCAGCCTTCATGAAAGCCACTATCGATAGGGATGAGACAGCGCCAGTTATTAGTACCTTCTCTGCCAATACCATCAGTCTTGCAAAGGCGCGAGCCATGCGTGCTCGGCCTCCTGGTTTTGGGGATAGCAATACCGAGCCTAAGCCAACACCCATCATTGGACTTCCGATCATGAGCGGCCAAGGTAGTTTTAACGATTCTATCGAGTCTGCTCTTGCGGAAAGACACCTGATCGATGATGACGCGGCAAACGCAGCGGACGATGAAAGATGATCACGATGATATACCCTTGTTTTTTGAGATATTAAGCTATTGAGACCTTCCTTTGGAACATTTGTACAACTTTCTTTTTTTTCTTATTTTGAACGTGTTTTTCTTCTTCTTCTCAGGTCTTCATTTCGTGGATTATACTTCAGTCTCTTATGAACTTTAATGTTACCTTTTACCTCCTTTCTTTCAAGCTAAAACTGCTTTGAGGTTTTTTCTTTCGAACAAGCATGATCAAATTCGGGCAAAAATCGTAAAAGACCCACCTACCAAGTTGCTCTTCATTCTGTTTTTAAAGCTTTGCTTGAGCGATCTTCCATTAAGATTCTATTAGTCTTTCTTGTATTGACGCTTCAGCAGCGGATTTTATGATCCTCCTTCTTTCTACGGGACCAATCGATACGCAGTGTAGAGAAGAAATGGGATATTTCTTTTGATTGTATTATAAGATAGATACCCTTGACGGAGAGCTAAGAAATCAATTCTCAAGCAAGACTCCTCTTTCATGCCTATTTCTTTGTTTCTCTTTTTTTCAAACTAAGTTAACGTAACATCCCACATCGTCGGGGCACTAATATAATATACTAATAACCGTACCATCAAACCACCGAAACGTGTGCAAAGTAATATCTCTGTCATCTACCAGCTTCCATGGTCGTGAGGTTCTCCAATGCTCATCGTGAACGAATTATCCAATCCGTTAGTGTATTTCACATTCTCAGGCTTGCTCACATCCTTCAAATTCTTGCCAACGCTCTTCAAATCCATCGTCAAAACATTAACACTTGCAATTTCGCCGATATCGCGAAATTTAATGTTGCCGATGATGAAGAGCATAATACTGCATTTTTTGCAGAAGAAGTGGCGGCCAGGTTCCTCGCCTTTTTCGCATTTGCCTAGTTGGTAAGATGGGGAGTAGTATGTGAATTCAGGAGGCCAAAGGGATGTATCTATGGAGTTTGCGTAGCGGATGACGGTGGGTTCGCCGGAGGGGGTGCTGGTGATAGTGATGTTGCCGGGAGCCATTCTGAGACCGAGTCTGTGTATGGAAAATGTTAAATAAACGTATATGAACTGTTATGAACAGGATGCTGTAAGGTATCAAGTACCTTCCAGTGATCATGCAAATACTACCTATACAATATAATTGAGCGGTTAGACATTATTGTGCGTCTAGATACTGACGCTTGGTAGGAGGGAGATACGTACAATTGCACTTGTTCACCCCGCTCAAGTCTACATTGTGGGCAATATATTTTATGGCACCACAATGGCAGGATCCAGGGATGTCAAGCTTCTCAGAGGGTGTCTCGGTAGGGGCAGACATGATTGTTCGATAAATTGGAATAAGTGGATATCACTCTGAGGATGATAGAGGAGATTCAGGTCGAAATGAAGCTTGTTGGATATTTTGCGTTGTTAACTTGGAGCTAAGTAAAAATACTATGACAATGGTTGAGAGAAATAAGGTGCTTATATAATAACGATATCAGACTTCAGCTGGGAGGTCAAAGATAAGAAGAGAGCTATTTTCTGGATAACAGATCCTAAAAGCGGAGCAACTGATATCCGATATGATTTCGGACCACGGTTGAACATTGTCTCGTTTCCAGCCTTCCTTCGGTTGAACATGAAAGCAAGCTCAATTGGTCTGACATGCTTTCGGCACATAACCCAGCTCCGAGACGATTAACCTGGTTCCCCGCACTATAGTTAGACTAGATCGGGAATGAGAATAAAACCGATTGCAATGCTTGCTTTCTACTACGTCACAATAGCTACTTAAGAACGCGTATGTATGCGGGGCTAATCACTTGGGTTAGCCCTTCTTTAACGAATCATACCCTTGCAAGTGTGCAGGTGAGTCCGCGTCCTTAAGCTTTTGAACGCGAAATCGGCTGACTCGAGACCCACTTCTCCGATAAATCTATGACAGGCTAAATCTGCGGACGATACGATGAGTCAGCGGGTTACTTGGTACTGCAACACGGAGACTATCCGCGGTGTATTCGTAGCCTCGTTCGCATGCGAATATCAAATGCGATAAAGACGACAAATTGCTAGGGTAGATTTCACCCGAGGCCTTCGCAGTTTCTCCGTGTTATACCAAATGGCATGTAATCTTGTCGTGTCTGAATGCCATTGGTAACAGGGGCTTCGAGCCTACTTGATCACTATTAAATTCCTTTCCGTTAAGCTTCCCTCAATTGTTATTCATTTACGTGCACTGTATACTGGATGATATCCATGGAAAATTCTAGTTTCATCGGCTCATGAACCGCAAGGTAAGAGCAATCTAAACAAGTACATACTTAAGTAAATACCGTTTGATACATATCTCGCCCCGTGGCGGTTTGATTTCTTGCTACCGAAAACCTGGCCTCTGGATCCGTTCAATTAAACTTTCTAAGGAGTTTTTATATAAACGAACAATGTTGAAATCGATTAACCAGCGTCATTGGGAAACTAGCACGCTTTGTTATTAATATTTGCCAGAATGAATATTAATTGTAACTGGTAACATTGGAGCGCTGCAGCTAACTACCGATAAAGCGTTTTTTAAATGCCGATTATGAATATTACGAGATTGTGAGGATATATAAATTTCGAAACGCTCCTCGTACTTAGAAGCCTTCTTGAGTCGGATCGCGGTATTCTATTTCTTAGTCGATATTCAGCCGAGAAACTCGTCTCCGCGAGCTGTGGTACAAATCCGCGTTGCGAGATAGTAGTATCTAGTGGTCTTGGCCGTGTACCTGAGCTCGTACTATGAAGTATATAAGTATAAAAGCTCGCGTTAGCAAAAGTTAAGAAGAAGCGGCGGGGATTCGTTACACACGGGTTAGATAAAAGGGGCCAAAGAGCTCCGATTGAGCTACGCAAAAGCGATTTAATCGTTTCGCAAAGTGGGTTCTTTGGGTGCCAGAAGGACAATGTATCGGCCGTTGTACAAGTGGCTGATAATAATGTCTCATACATTCCTACGTACACTTCGTTATCACAAAGATAAATCGTAAAAACGAGGCGTTCGTGTTTGCATCTGCATGCCACATATCCGACATGGTATTTTTAGTTCTCGACCCGAGTCTATCGGCCTCGTGGGAGGATC
Source organism: Orbilia ellipsospora (assembly GCA_036971675.1). Taxonomy (NCBI): domain Eukaryota; kingdom Fungi; phylum Ascomycota; class Orbiliomycetes; order Orbiliales; family Orbiliaceae; genus Orbilia; species Orbilia ellipsospora. The sequence goes on from JAVHJO010000006.1 coordinate 1,185,572, forward strand.
TGCTCTCGCGCTTGGAGCGCTAGTTTATTGATTCGACTCAGAGAAAACAAACTCGAACGCGAAAAGTTAAATCCTTCAAACCCTTTCCATTCTTTCAATTTCGCGGGCCTCGCCGCATCGCTGCATGCAAAAAACTATTTACTGACGGCCTATAGCTCACAGTGACCCCCAATCCTCTTATATTGGTACGCTGAGCTGCTCCTGCATGCATGTCCGCGAGGTTTTCGTTTGTTTCCCGTCTTGCTTGATTCGACCTGGTAATCTCCTATTTTAGAAAAACCACGGTTCAACATAGCCTGCCAAACTGACGTTTTATTCGTCTGCAAACCGATTGCTGATGAAAAGAACAAGAAATTAGTGAGAGCGCCTCATACGCAGCCTAATTGAGGCTGCCAGTGTAACGACTTACAGAGGGGACGGAACCCATATTAGTAAATCCGTTGTCCGTATTTAAATATGAACCAGAAAGTCAAGGTTGAGATGCCGGGTGGATTTCCTGGAGACTCGCCACAACATCGAAACGACGATGGGGATGACGATGAAGGATCCTTTCATAGCACGCGCACCATTTCCACTCCTCTCTCGCGATACTTCGAGGCCATCAAAGAAGAGCTAGGGTAAGTGAATTTATCTGTGTGGAACTTGTACTTTCAGCCTTCCTGTTATTGGATCGCCGACATGAGGGCTCGGCGTGGAGGTACTTTGATGCGGACCGTTAAAGATGGGACTGGACGAAGCTGGATAGAGTCGGAGCAAGCTAGAGCAATCTTTGCAGAGTGAAGAGCCTCTGCTGCGTTATTCTGTTTCATGAGGTTGTGTGCAGTTACCCGGCGAGATGAAAATAACAGTGCATCTCGAGTTGCCAGTCCGCATAAACCACCAGCTCTCTGCATTCTCACCCGCAACCACCATCAACGGAATATCCTCTCTTGCAACGATACCCTCATCTTCTTATTTCCTTTCCCACATCCATCTCTCGGAAGAAAAAATCGTGTTTATCAATCAGCTCCTCGACATCCTTCTTATCCCTCTACCTGTGTCACTCTCCTAGCCTCGTTGCTATCGTCTACTTACTATCACGTTGTAACATTCGATATCAGTTTAGACAAGACCACTGCTAACCGTATCATCATTTTCCCTCTTCAGTCAGAAGCAGGCATTACTCAGCTGCTTGCCTGTCGAGGAAACGGACTCCGCTGACCTCGATTATCTCCACGCCCAAATCCTCAGCCTCCAAGAAGAACTAGAACGATTAGCCATGGAGCAACAAAACGACCCCAATTTTACTGAGATAGTTTCCAACCTCATTCCCAATGGACACACCTCGTCAACGAATACACCTGCTACACCTGGGTTTTCTACGCCTCAAATTGACACGAATAGAAAGCGAGGATTTTCGCAAGTCGACCACTCTCCTTACGATGATAGAGCCTTAGAGGAGCGGAGGCGACTTGCCCCACCTCCACCGCCTTCCCTCCCTGTGTCATATTACACACAAAGACCTCCGTTTGGGTATGAACCGGCCGAAAGTTCTCGACAAGGCGCACTGGGTCTCAATATGGCAGAAAATGAATTGATTGGATCCAGCAAAATTTTAGGACATCAGCGCCAAATTGCTCTGTATGTTACCACTCTGGCTTCTATATTCTTGCTCAAGTTAGCTGTCAGTGAATGAGTATGATTGGTGTAACGCTAATTCGATGGGTTTAATGTAGCGACGAACAGATCGCACGAGCGTATGAGGCTGGCCAAGTTGTTGACCTCACAGCCTCTGATGATGAAGATGTCCTAATCCAGAATATTCAAAGATATGCTCCTCGAGTCAAGTGGGAGCCTCGAAACTCGAGTTATACAAGCTTCGGCGGGCCAGCGCCAAAAGCAGAGCCTACCTCTTTTGCTCTTAAAACTGAACCTCAGATCATAGATCTCGCAGACGACGAAGACGACGACATTGTTGAACTCCCAGGGCCGTTTTCTCAACCTGGGTTCCCACAAATGCATAGCCGCGGGGTTTTTTATCATAGCAACTACGAGAGTTATGAGTCAGATTCTGGGGACGATCACGAAAAAGTCTCTAAGCTTCTTGAACATCTGGCCGACGATGCCGAGAATAGTGGCCCAAATGACCGCCTGCAAACACCAAAGGAATTGAACATCAAGCTGATGGAGCATCAAAAAATTGGTCTCACTTGGTTAGTCAAGCAAGAGGAGAGTAGTAACAAAGGTGGCATCCTTGCCGATGACATGGGACTGGGCAAAACAATCCAAGCTCTCTCTTTGATTTTACACCGAAAGAGCACGCGACCACACCATAAAACGACTTTAATTATCTGCCCAGTTGCATTGATGGCCCAATGGCAACGAGAGATTGAACTGAAAGTTAAAAATCAATATGCCCTCTCGACTTATGTTTTCCACGGTCAACAAAATAAGAAATTCAAAGACTTTAATATCTTAAAGGAGTTCGATGGTACGTCCAAACCAAAATCTGTGTTTTATGTATAATTCTCTTAAAGCTTACACGGTCAGTTGTTTTGACATCGTACGGAACGATCGCTGGAGAATACAAGAAACTGGAATCATGGAGAAAACAAAAGCGGGTCCAGTTTCCAACCACTGAGTTTCCTTTTTTTTCTAACCAGAGTAGTTGGTACCGGTAAGCAATTAATCTCAGCCTAGTTTACTTATAATGAGATACTAACAAAATCATGAATTTAGCATTATTCTAGACGAAAGCCAACGTAATTTCCCTCTTTAAATGACTGGTCAATACTTCGAAATTTTACTAACAAACCTGTAGATGTCAAGAACTATCGAACCCTGACCAGTAGGGCATGTTCTGAGCTCATGGCTACGTATAGATTGTGTCTCAGTGGTACTCCAATGCAAAATAGCATCGATGATCTCTTCGGCTCAGTTCGTTTTTTGCACCTCGACAGGTACCGAGAATTTAAAGATTGGAACGTGGACTTTGGATCCAAGTTCAAACTCGGAAGGGAGTTTGCGACTAGCGCCATGTCTAGGCTTCAAACTCTCTTAACAGCTATCATGTTACGCCGAAAGAAGGACTCTTTGATCGATGGCAAACCTCTTCTAACACTTCCGGACAAGGTTATTGAACTGGTGCACCCGATATTCAGTGAGGATGAGCAGGAGCTCTACAGTGCGGTGGAACAGAAAATTGCTGTTCGTTTCAATAGATACCTCGAGGAAGGAGCAGTTTCTCGCAATTATACTTATATGCTGTTACTCCTCCTCCGGTTGCGCCAGTTCTGTTGTCACCCGAAGATGATCAAGGACCTCTCAATGAAATTAACACCGGAGGAAAGGAACAAACAAGTCGAATTAATGAATGAGCTTTCAGCAGAGACGATTGAGCGACTTAAGGGTGAAGAGATTGCAAATTGCCCAATTTGCATGGAAACTGATCCCCGAATCAAGATCGTTCTTCCATGCGGTCATTATTATTGTCAAGAATGTCTTTCCTCCATGAGCACACATGCTCAACATAGAGCCATGGCAGATGGTGACGAACGCCATCAACTAACATGTCCTCAATGTCGCGGTCCTATGAATCCGGAGCGTGTCATTGACCTGCAAATCTTTCAATCCGTTCATATGGACCAAAACGGCGACTTATCAAACCTGGACAGTCAGCTCAGAGATGCCCTCGGAGACGACCTGGCGAGTGATAGTGACGACTCAGACTCGGGTTCCGACGGTGATTCATCAGATGCCGGTTCCGATCTCGCCAATTTCATTGTAAAGGACGAAGAAGTAGAATCCTCAGCGGAGGATGATGAAGATTCTGAAAATGAACTTACAGGCTTGGGAGTTAGCTCTTCGCTTTTCAGCCCCGTGGCCCCACGACGAATTAAGCGCGAGACCAGAAGTACCTTTGATGGCCAATTCAAGAAAGAAGAGGAGATAGATAACGAAAACATCACCTTCTCTCGCAGCTATCGCCCCCGTGGCGAAAATAAAAGCCGAAGAGCAATCATCGATGACACGGATGACGAAAGGGATGAGGGTGAAGACTTGCCGTCTGATATCTTCAATACGGTCAAAAAAGAGACTAAATGTGAGAGCGAAGACGAATTCAAGTTTCAAGAAGATAAAAAGGCAACCCCGACTACTGAGAAAGTGGCTGTTAATGTTAAAGGCAAAAGGCCCATGTTCGAAGGAACTCGTAAGCCTTCGAAGAAGAAGGATCTTGGTAAAAGAAAGGGAAAAGGAAAGGGAAAAGGGAGGGGGAAGGGTCCAAGCAATAAAATGACACTCAGCAATAAAAGAACAGAGGCAATGCGGAACAGAAAGGCTCGAAAGAAGTACTTCCGTGAGCTCGCTCGTAATTGGACCACGAGTGCCAAAATCGAGAAAGTTCGAGAGATCTTGAAGGAAATACAAGAGTAAGTCTTTTTAAAATAATGGGTACCGGCCAAATTTCACTATATACTGACCCACTTGTAGGAAGGAGCCAGCGGAGAAGACTATTGTTTTCTCGTCCTTCACGTCATTCCTCGATCTCCTTCAAATTCCGCTTCAACAACAAGACAAAATCGAGTTCGAACGATACGATGGGTCTATGAACGCCAAGGAGCGCAATGACGCCGTTCTTCGATTCACAGAAGACCCTCATATCAAGCTCATGCTCGTGTCACTCAAAGCAGGAAACTCTGGGCTCAACCTAACAGCTGCCTCGAATGTTATTATCATCGAGTGAGTATATAATTATTTGTAAACCCCGTAAGATAACAGACCTGCGAAAGCTAACGGTTTGACGAAATAGACCCTGGTGGAATCCTTACGTTGAAGAGCAAGCGATTGATCGAGCTCACCGAATCGGGCAAACTCGGGTCGTTAATGTCCATCGCCTAATTATCGAAAACACCGTAGAAGACAGAATTCTAACCCTACAGGAACAAAAGCGCGAAGTAATATCGGCAGCCATGGACGAAGAAGCTCGTAAGAACATCAGCAGGCTTAGCATGCGTGATATGGTGTATCTTTTCACTGGAAATCGAGGTTAAGCAAAATTTTCTCCAAGATGACACACAACCAATATTGATTTCTCACTTTGGGTTTTTTTTTTTTTTTTTTTTTTTTTCCCTCTGGGAGAAACTCGTATATTTCTCTAAGACTTTTCTCTATCTTTCGTTTTTTCTTTCTTTAAATGCATTTTTAATGGCTAGACAAAACTATTTCAAAAATCGGGGGGTTGCATCGACTCCGTTTTATAAACTGGATTCATCAGCTTATTTTCATTTGTTTTCTTGATACTTATGGTGTTTTCTTACTATTCCATACCCGTTTCTTACCTCATGTTCACTACCTTCATCACGTCATTACCCTCACAATTTCTTTTATATTCACGTTCTCTGCTTACAGTCATGATCATGTGACCCTCCTCCCTCATGTCGTCCTCTTGACTTCATTTCGTTTCCTCCTCTTTGTATACTCCCCGCAAACACTACTTACTTACTCTCGTGCTTGCATTACTACGGTGTTAGTAGCCATCTCCATCCTACTTTTCTGTGATGTTTGGGTGCATCGGAGGCGTTCTTGCGTGTTCAAGTTTACCTGTCCGTTTTTGCTCTCATTTTCAACTTCTTGGGTAGCACTATAGACCTTTACCCTCCTGTCGTATATCCTCCCATTTGGGGTTCCGTCTATTTTTTATTCACGAAGTTTGTAGACGTATTGATTGTGATTCTGACTTTGGGGGTTAGAAGGGATATCATGTCATATTGTTAAATTTCCTATTTTGGGATAGAGCTAGAATAGAGGAACTGGGATATTTCAATTAGAAACCGTACACTTTGGCTCTCCTCGGTCTTGACATATCTGTTGGTGATTGTGTCTTCTAGATTAATCGCTATTTTACAATTTCCTTTCACCTGCAGCTTTTTTTCGGATGCTCTTTCGAGTACATTCGTGATTGTCGCCTCGGTGTCAACAAAGGGAAAAATAATTCCTTTCAAGTCAATGTTGGAATATTCTAGTTAAGAGACTCGATCTTTGAGCGAGCGACACAGGGTTGGCAGATAGCACTTTGAGTTTAGTGCTAAAATAACGCTTGTTGATAAATGTTCAGAGTTTATGCAATGAAACCGTATACAAATATGTAAGTTTCTTATACGTCCCGTGCAGACTAAATTCGTCAGCGATAGAGGTCGATAAAGTATTATATTAAGCAAACCGTGTTTGTTATGCACAACAATGTATTGGTTGATGCTAAGGCAATCCAGCGATATATTAATGAAATTAATGCACACCTACAAATATTCAAACCTTTCATTTATATAGATGCTAACACCAACTAGATTATGGTGGTTTGGGGCTTTTCGAAATCTATAGATTGGATATGATAGAAAGGCGAACAACAAATCGTTGGCACCAATTTTGGCCCGGAAATTAAATGCCAAGTTATCGATTGATTCATCCTGATCTCGTAAGTTTATGCATCCAAGCTTTATCACATATCATCATATCACATTTAATCTCAGGAACAGGATCAACGACCAACTAATCGGAGAGATCGAAACTCGATCGAAACAAATACAACCGATAGTGTTAGATACTTTAACCCATCGGAAAAATTCGATCAGGATAGATCTCTAGATTAGATTCGAAGCGAAGCTAGGATCGATTGATGTACTAAAGATTTTAACCCGATGTTTCTCGTGTTGGATTTGGTATATGGACCGGCGTCAAAATTTCCTTGCGGTATCACTCTCGATGATCGGATTGAGATATTATCTGCATAGCGTGTATCGTCTGATATAAATCGATACTATATTACAAATGTCTTTTGAAGAATTTGCATGCCTAAAACGTCCTCAGAATATGCAACTTGCTTATACATTTGTATAAGAGCAGCAAGAGCCAAGCCCACCGAGACAAATAGCGATCCAAATTAGTGGCAATATCAACAATTACATCCCTTAAACAATCATCATGTAATGGCGGGATCTACATCGTCTGAAACCGCCCAGCTTTCCTTTAAGCTTTCCTTTAAGCTTTTGGCTTCATTTTACTTTTTTTTGCGAATACTTGGAATCCTTCCGAGTCGATCGGTGCGCCTGTCAAAGTTTGCGTGTGGAGCTCGCTGTTGGTTTCACTTCCAACCATGCACCTCTATTCCTCACAACATCTGCAAGAAGATGGTGGCAGGTGCATCAATGCATTCTTGTATTGCTAGCCGCCGTTTAATGTGGCACAAGCAAACTTTTTTCCAAATTTTTTCAAGAAAATTCCTGGGATCATGTTACACGGCTCTGTGCTCAAGAGTTCACAAGTCATGAAAAATAGCTCAGTTCCCGGGGCCTTAATGATAGACCCCGGGAGGGTCGAAGGGGGAGGGGGGGTAAGTCTGGGAGGAATATCCGTTGTGATGAGACATGTCAGCAGCTTTCCTGCTGAGCGATCATATGAATCCAATACGTGCGAAGAATGAGCGATAGGGGTCATGGAAGTTAGTTGTTCATTATAGACATTACTGTCTAAGGTTTTTTTTTAAAGAAATAGTATACTATATACGGTGGACTGATTGATTCTGCTAGAACAAGCGGCCCAAAAATCTCACTCCAACCAAATTAGATACATGATGCGCTTCTAATGCACTAAGAGAAATTCAAGAAAATATGGGAAAGGGTATAGTGGATGATAAACAAGAAAAATCTCGCCATCAAATTTTCATAATGATGCCAAAGCAATATTTCTTGACAAGCTTTGCTGCAATTTAAAAACTGCCCACCGTGAAGATTTATGGAATGAGAGAAAACCACAACTGGAATTTACTTCTGGGATCAAATTTCCAAGAGTGATAAAATCAAAAAGAGAAACAAAAGTATCGCTTAAAACACCGTGATATGATAAGAAAGATTTGTATTTATCGCATGACCATGAAAAAATGGGAAAATACAGAAAAACGAAAAGGGGACACCGCAGAAAGAACGTTTAGAAGTGTTCTTTCCAGAACGAGAACTGTACCATATCTGAAGAAACGGATCTACATGCTAGCTTGACGGATCTGGCTGCAACATTAGGACCGCAGAAGTAAACTCCGACCTTGGTCTTAATGCTGTGGTCCAGACCACTGATGTAGCTCTGGTCCATGATTCCATCCTTCATGGCACCAAACAATCGCTTGAAGTCGGGTCTACCAAAGTTGGTTCTGGAGCGGAGTTCGGTTAGAGGATCTAGTTCAGCGCCAACAGAGTTGAGTACGATGTTCTGAGCGGTGTCGATGTCGAGCTTAGCGGTGAGATAGATATGAATGCGCAAGAAATCAGCGTCAGAAGAGAAGCCTGGAGTCTGAGACTGGCGTTCGAGAGACGAAAGAAGGGTGTGGAACCATTCGAAAGATGAGACTTCCTTGCAAATCCAGATGAATTCAACACGACGGAGGCGAGTGGGTGGGTTTGGTCCTTGACGCTTGTGCCAGATGCTCTTGAGGATGGAAGCCCATGGGGTAACACCAATACCAGTACCGATGAGGACAGCGATTTCGTTTTCAAACACATCTTCTGCTGGTGCTCCGTATGGTCCATCAATTCGAAGAGTAGGCATTTGAGCGCCGTTTCGGAGAGCGATTTCGAACATTGCACTAGGATCCATATTTGCAAGTTCCATTGCCTTGGAGTTCTTTCCAGCTCCAAGGGCTTCACCAAGATCAGCTGTGAAATCACCAACCTGGCGAACATGGACAGAAATATAAGGATCAGATGGGCAAGATGTGATGGTGAAAGGATGCCATTGGAAGCGAGAGATGGATGGGACATTGAGGAAGAGCCATTGTCCAGCCTTGTACTTCATAGATGGTTTCTTGAACTGGATTTCGATGGCGTTGTATGGATGTCTGATGACCTTTGTAATTTGAGTCTCTCTTCGAGATCGAATCATACGGTAGACACGTTCGCAGAAGTAGATGACACCCGGGGCCAAGGTGAACCTCCAAGATTGATAACCAATACAGTGGTCCCAGAAGACCTTTCCTGCGAATGGAGAAATGGGTTCCTTTGTCTCAGAATCTCGGACGAAGCATCCAGTTGCGTGTGTGTACAATCCAAGGAAGAAGATGAGCGCCAAATGGTGAGTATACCAGAAGATTTCGAAGGATTGGTTACGGATCTTGTGGTGAGCGGTGGTGTACATGAGCATCATGCAAAGGAGCATGATGTGACCAGTAACACCACCGGGTTCGGTATAGTGAATTTGGAGAGCTGTGACCGGTCTGGCTTGGAGTTTCTCAACATTGAAGAAGCTGTAGGAAATAACCATTAGTACCAGTCTTCTCATTTTTAATTTTGCTTTCAAAGTAGTATATCCAACTCACTTGACATAATGGGCCGTAGTGTGGACAATGGTGAAGAAGAGCAAGCTGTAGGCAACCTGTCGATGGAACCATTGCGACTCGTCCAAAGGCAACCATCTGATCTTTGGTCTCACAACGCGAAGGATGTTCCTCATCATTGGAAGCAATATCAAACCGCAGTCATAGGCCAAAACCAACCCAGCACCTCGAGACATCCAAACGGAGTACTTCAGGCCGTTGAGGATGGAGAGTCGAGAATCGTTGGCTTGTTTGATCCTATACAACTTGTCAGTATGTCTCGAAAATACAGCGAACTTCAAAAGGCGAAAACTAACCATCCGTATGCGAATAGACCCCAATGCGAGCCATACCAGAATATCCAGAAAAACACCCTCCTACTTAGAATCTCTCGGTGGAATCTTGACTCTTGTTGTTCCGCCATTTCGTCGGTTATGTTTTATATCGAGTATTAACCAACAATGACACCGAGGTGCAGTATTAGGGGTATATGAGCGCCTGGATGTTCCGTTGACCAGCAACAGAAGTTATATATATTCGAGGTAAACTTCAAAAGAAGAATAGAAGAGAGCGAGATGGTACAGAAGAAAAGGAAGTGCTTGCAAGATCTCCAGCTCCTTCAAGAGAGGTATAATTCTGTTAACTCCCCAAAAAAAAAATAAAACAGAATATATACCACACCAAATAAGAAGACGACTGCGAATATAACTTGGAAAAGAAATAGGAAACGAAAGCAGACACTCCAGGGGGAAGAGCTTCCTGTTAAAGCCAAGGAGGGACTTCGGGGGGAATAAATCGTGAGCTCGAAGGTTTGGTGGGTTACCGTTGGGCGTGCCCTGGCAGAACCGAAAGACGCTAAGAAAAGAAGAAGAGCTATTGGAGGGTGCAGGGCAAGAAATATGTGCAATCAATCAATGCAATTGCTCCGAAGGCAATTGGGACGAAAGGAAAAGAGCGTGGAAGAGGAGGCACAGCCCGGGCCCTTGTAAGCTGCACACTGCACTAAACGGACAGTGGTTAGTCGCACAGGACACTAGGACACTGGACGACGTTTACAGAACGAATGCAAGTCGATAGAATAGGCCTGAAGGGAAACGAAAAGAGAGAGAAAGAAAAGAGAGGCCGTTAGGTGGAGACAAGCCAGAAGATAAGTGATTTGGAGCAAGCCTGTCCGCTGGCCAGCGCTAAACAACGGGCTCCGATTTGGTGTGGTGAGGGGTGGACCCACTGGGGCGGTTCGAAACCTTGGCCAGACGCACTGTGCACGAGAAAAAACCCCCCCCGTGAGACACTTATCGCCAGCACGGAGATGGGCCTCCTATCCAGCCATCAGCGCCCGATCTGGCAAGTCTTGTCCCCATTTGCGTGCGGGTCTCCTCCTCAGGAGCACGCTGATATAAGGCTAGGCACGATGATGACCTTTTGCCTGGGGTTGACGGCTTTTCGCGAGGACGACCCTTCCTTGGTATCGCTTGGCCCAGGAACAGGAACTCGAACCCGGCTTTGCCAAACAGACGCGGTTTCCTAAGGAAACATGTTTGGTATATATTTGTTTCTCATGTCTCTTGATCTCCAAACGAAACACCCAGATGTAAGGGCCATCGACTCAAACCCAGATCTCGTCTGTGATACCTCAGGTATCCAGAACTCGATGAAACGAAACATCTTGGATTGATCTTGTCCCGTCGATTCAATAGATCGATCAAGATCTCGTCCCGCAAGGACTCCTATTCGAATCGAGTATTGGAATCTCTTGTTCCTTTCCAAATGCTCTTGGCTGGTTCCGTTTAGTACCGAAGCGATAATATTGGGTAACCTTGGAAAGGGATCTGGAATCGATTCGAAGATTCGATCTCAACTACCATGGGCTGCTAAATGTCTTAATTCCAGGAATCTGATTTGGAACTTTTGATCGAGAACGTTTACGCAGGCGGCACAGTACGGCGAATGACAACTGGCAGATGGGTCAGTGCAATAGAGCAATCACGGGATGCAAACGTGATATCCGACCTGCAGACCCGAATATATGGTATAATGTATTAATAGATCTAGAGATCTTAATTTCCAATGCTGATGCCCTCGTATTCCTCAAGCCAAAGAGCATCTTCGGCTTAAAACCACTTGATTGTTCCTCCCTGCCAAGAGAGTTTAGCGAGTCCCCGTGTGGAACCCATGCAATCATATCCCCGGTGGAGACCCGGGAGGATGTGAAGAGGCGTTTTGCTCAAAGAATCTTCTATTTTAGGCGCTGGGGACGCAGAGATCTCATTAAGCCAATCATTTTCAAAAAGTCACCTGCCAATTCGGCCTGCAAACCCAGGAACTAAGATCACAGGAAAACACCATCCCCTTGGTAATTATTATTGAAAACTGCGAGTAGATTACGAATGCATGAAAGTGGAATTCGAACATGGGAATCAGGGAACAGATGGTCCTATAAGGCTCAAGACCGTCCCTCCATCATTGAAGCGATTTCCAAGCCGAGGTTCCGGTGCTCGCTACAACGGCCGAAGATTCAACTGGTGGCGCCAACCATGCCAATAATATCGAACTTTTAAGATTCGAAGATCGCGATCTCTCCTGAATCAGATAGAGCGCGAGCTGGGCAAATAGAGTTGGTCTGAATTGTTATTAGTTATCTTTACATAAGATTTCAGAAGCAATCGCAAAGCAAAAAGAGTAGAAAATGTTAAGGGGAGGGGATCAATGCGCATAGCATCCTGCTTGATACAGCAATCAATGTATCGAGCCATCAAGGGCCTGAAGCAAGATTGCTGGGAACGAGTGGAGTAATCTTATGGAATCAGAATGGAACAATCGAGCCATAATCATGTTGATATCGAATGACAGTGGGCTCGATATAAAATGATTATCGGGCCACCCCGATCTGAAATCGCTGCAAGCTGTGTGATAGGCGCCCTCTCCAACGAGCCGGCCGTCAATATTTCCCGGCGCTATAGATCTTGGTTAAACGATGAGTGCTTGTCCCTGAAAATCCTCGGATGTGGATCGTGCTTGTTGGCTGTTGAAGCTATAGCATAGATCCGATATAGGTATTTTTGAAGTCCGCAGCGTTTTGAGTGATATCTTGAGCTTGGGCTACTGAATCCAGAACTCTTCCCGTTTCTGATAGAGGTAACAGCCCGTGGAAGTCCTCCCGGTTACTTGATCTGGCCCATCGAAACTCGAACCTCGCTACCTGAAAAATTGATCATAGCGTCCGGGCAATGATGTCAAGAGCTCAACTAGTATATTTGCTACAGCAAATGTAGTGAATGCGGTGGATTCGACCCGATTATTCATTCAGCTTGACCTCAATTTGTGCTGGACTGTTTATATTCTTGTTTCTTCACTCCGTGAAACGAAGCACCTGCACCAAACAGCACCTGCACCAGATCCCGTTTCGGCATCGCACAACTGACAAAAGTAGAATAAGTCCCGCTCCCAAAAGTAGGGAAGCAGGAATAGGAAACCATAGCAGAACCCGAGATAACGAGGATTCTGCAGACGTTTTGGCGAGCTAGGAAACGAAACTTCATGGCCTGGAAATACTTGGCCCGATATCCGAATACCCTCGCTCCTCAACACCTACGACTTGTGAATGCGAGTTCAGAGCAGCACGAGTAATGCCATGCACCGGCCAAAATAAGGTCTGCGGACAGGCTTCATTCTGGCCAACCGAAAACCTCAACAATCTCGCAATCTTTCGAACGGTCCGGATCTGGAGCGGCAGCACTCCAGATGCAAGTGTTCTCTCATGTGGCGTCGGTGTGATGGCTCCCCACCCTCCCGCAGCGAGATGGGGGATAAAACACCAATGGAAACAGCAGGAAACTCGAGCTGTTCCTGAAGAGAATTGAACCCCTGCTCCCACACCGATCTCTCTTCGGGGAATGGCTGGCTCTGAGCCCCTCCCCGCGATCCTTGTCTCGACCCCTGCACTAGCCAATAGAAGGGCTAAGAAGACCCAAAAGCTTGTCATAGGCCTGTCAAGCGCTTAAACAGGCTCCGTCACTGGCAGAGCATTCTGCAAGCCATCCAGCGAATATAACTAATATCGGTCTTCTCCACCTTCTGTGTGCTCTCTTTCCCAGCTCACCACACTGCGCTTCGAGATAGACCGGTTCTCTCTTTCTCCTCTCTTTTAGCCAATTCCTTTCGAAGTCTTGTCTGGGACGGACAGATCAGGTAGCAGAGCGTGCTCTCCCTGATATTCTTTCTTTCATTCTAAACATTCTTTTTTTCAAAAACGAATTTCTTTCATTTTCATTTTCGATACGTTTTTCTTTTCGATAACATTTTCAACAACCACTTTCTTTTCAAATTTTCCGTTTTCCCGACCCGCATCTTGCATACGCATACGCACAGGCACTGTGAACCAAAATACTTTTGTGGCGCACTTTTGGTATCTTGTCGTTTGTCCAAAGGTTAGTCGCTACCTTGCCATTTGATTTCCTTTCGCACACTTTCCCACCAATTAGGCGCCCGGGTGATGAAGGGCAATCGTCGAGATTGAGGGACCCTGGCCATACCTGCCCCCAAAGGGGACTAATGTCGGCGGCTGCCCAAAGTCATGATTTACCACTCTCCACCCATGTGCATTTGCTTGCTATATTTTTGATCACACTGAGGCAACGACCACGACCATTCGCTTAATGGGGCCTCTTCTCTGCAGAAGAACGAGTGAATTCCGGGCGACTGGGGGATAGACACTCTTCTTTTCTTTTTTGGTCGTCTTTATTTTTGGCCGCAGTTTGCATATAACCGTCCAGGCTGCCCGAAAATTCGTATCTTCTTGGTTGTTGCTTCTATTCCCTGTGACATGCTTTTCCATCGCCGTGGTCCTGTTGAAGTTGAGCACGAGTAATACACTACCTACTGTGTTTAACCATACCACGCCTCCTTCTTATAACCTTATTCCCCTCCCCAGACCAACTGTTGGTCCCTCCTCGTCTCCAATCTAATTTCGATCTCGTTTCTAAAACTTTCATTTTGTTGGAATCAGGAATTCATATTTCGTCCGGAACGATATAACAAAAGAAAGCTCAACATCAACACATTGACAACCGACCTCAATTCGGAAAGCATCGAAGAT